>CM053408.1:36223303-36261027 GCA_028644305.1 Xerus rutilus
AATGTGGCTCAGTGGTTAAGTGCCCCTGGGTTCAATCCCCAGTACCCAAAAAAGAAAAAGTTACTATAACTCTATTTCTTCATCTTTAAATGGGCATATGGTAAGAAACCTCTCAGATCATCCCCAATAGTCCCACCTTCTGATATTAATACCCTTGTGTAAAAACTTCTTTTAAGTGTAGGTTAAACTTAGTAACTCACTTCTAATAGCATATACAAAGAATGATGACATTTTACTTTCTAAGTTATGTTACAAAGAGACTCTGGCTTTCATCTTGATGCCCTCTCTTGCTCTTCCATTTACTCAATGTGATGGAAACAACTGCTATGTTGAGAACTGTTCTATGGAAAAGTTCATATAACAAACAACTGAGGGAAGTCAACCAGCAGTGAGGGATTGAGACCCCTATCCAAAAGGGTCAACAATCTGTCAACAACCACATAAGTAAATTAAAATTGAACTGTCTCCCAGTTGAGCCTTCGGAAGTGTACAGCTAAGCCACTCACAGATGCCTGGCCAACAGAAACTAGAAGATAATGAAACTTTGCTGCTCTAAGACACTAAATTTTGGGATTATTTTTATGTAGCCATAGATAACTAATATAGGGTGTATCCACCACAGATTATATTGCCCTCCATTGGCATTCAATATTTCTTATTATTTACCAATGAACAATTTTTATTGATCTTGTACAGCACATAGAATTGAATAAAAAAATGTTTCAGGTAATTAAGTAATACCTCTGACTTCAAAAATGTTGAAATGACCCTCCTAACATTTACACTTTAAAATACTAGAAAAAGTAAAAATACCTGAGATTGAAGGCATTTTTAAAATTTTATCAGTTGCTGGTGACTACCTTAATCTCACCACTAAGTCCATTTGGTATGATACATAGCATTAAAAAAGCAAATCCCCCAAGATTAAGCTATAAATGGATTGTTCTTTGAATCTCACTGCAAATTTCCCTTGTCACAAATCAGTTGCAGAACCCAAATCTATCATGACTCCAGTATAAAGCCTAATTAATAGTCATTATAAAGATGGAAACTCATAGCTCTTTCAGGCTATGGTATTTTTAAATACACACTAATGCCATGGTTATTTTTTCTATCAAACCTCTGATTAGTTAGATTTAAACTTAACTTTATTAATATGACATACAAATTGGGGTTTCTCTCCATCATGTCTGCTTAAAAGTACTTTGGTCTTACCACATTTTTATAGATCTTTTTTTCTTAAAAAGCAATATTACTAAGATAAAACAGGGGGTTTTAAATTACTACTTATAAACATCTACTTTTCTAGACTGTTTAAAGATATTTCATATTTTTAATTAAATTTCTAGAATAACATTAAAAAATGATAGTGTTTACAATATGTAATAGGTATAAGAATCCTCTAGGTTTTAAGGGGCATAAAGTCACTAGGAATGTAAGAGTGATAAATGAAACCAGGAAGAGAAAATAAGTTACATTGTATATTAATACAAATATTATTGGAATGATTAAGATCTTTATATTCTGAATCATAAAACATGGTCATTAAATTTAATGGAAATGATCTTACTTAAAATTCAGTTTATTTTCTTCCATTTTTCATAGCTATTAGAAAAATGTCATCTCAAATGAAAACTACCAGAAAGTTCATAAATTCACATAAGGGTTCCCTTTTCTTTGTTACGATTTTCACTATTGGGTTTTTCCTTTGAACAAGGAAACTAACAGATACGTAATGCCTGCTACGTGTAGGCAAGCTAATGTCATAAAATGTATATTTCACATTTGTGTGTGTGTGGGGGGTTCCTACAGTGTTGAATGAAATGGCTACAATGCTGGCATAAATTTAAAAAGTATATCCATCATGACTCAGACTCCTTCTGAATCAATGTCTGAGGGCCAGCCATCAACAACATTTTCCTTTCCTAGAACATGAGAGGTCTGAATTTTGCCAGAGAGGCCTGTCTGCCAGCCAACCAGAACCTGCCAAAGCATTTAGGAAGCAGGCACATTATTTGAACATTTGGCTTGCCATCACTCTGGCTATAAAATCAGAAACATCATTAAGACAAAGAAGAACTTGGGCTGACTACTGAATGTACTACCCAGCTGTTCAAGAAATTGTCTGGATTCATCATTTTTGACTACACTAGCAAACACTATTGATTCGTATGAATAATCAGATTTAAAAGCAGAGTGAAGCCTAACTTTCCAGTCTTATCAATGAGTCCTTTAGCCTTTCCAAAACAAAAAGGTCCTTTTAGACCTTTCCAAAACATATTAACTGGGTCTGATATCATTTGAAAAAAGAAGGAAGGAAGGAAGGAAAGAAGGAGGGAAGAAAGGGAGGGAGGGAGGGAGCGAGCAAAAAATCTTGTCAGTAATTTAATGCATATTTCAAATGTCGTGAACATTTCCAAAAGCAAGAAATTGCTTCAATGACCCTAGTTCATTTCTGGTTCTTGCAAACATATGGATAAGCATATTTCTAGGAGCTACTGGTATGTTAAACAACAAATGGAGCCTAAGTGAGTATTTTTTGATCAGATCATACTTGATTTCATTTTTTTCCCTTAATATCTTCATCCATTCGGTGCTCCTATAACAGAATAACACAAATTGTAATTCATAATAAACAGAAATTTGTTGGCTCACAGTTCTGGAGCCAATATCAAAGTGCTGTCAATGAGGACCTTGTTACTATGTCATCACATGGTGAAGGAGAAAGCGCAAAAAGGTAGCAAGAGAAGGCTGAACTTGCCCTTTTTAACATCAATCCCACCCGTAAACAGCTCTCATGGCCTAGTAATTTCTTGAAGGCCCTACTTCTTAATATTGTTATAATGGCTATTAAGTTTCAATGTGAGTTTTAAAGGGGACAAGCATTTAAACCATATAGATATATTAAACTGGGTATGTCTACTGTGGAGGTACAGACATCCCATTCCTTATCTTTATCAATTGACTTAAATTTTTGGATTGAGAAATTCTATATTAGCCTGCCATGTTTCCATTAACCTTTATATTGCAAATACTTGCCTATATGTTTTAACACCTTCGATGTAATTTACCTCCTTGGTCATAGGGAAAGCTTTTTAAAGTCCTGTTGGAATCAAAGTAAATGAATATCAAAGGGAGTGAATTTTTTATTGGCATTAAACAACATGTAGATTTTCTCCAGCCAGGAAAGCAGTATTAGAGTATTGCTGGTTGGGAAAATAACTCAACCAGAGGCCTGGAAGAGCTAAAATAAATACATTTAAAGATACTGTTATGGTTTAGATATTAGATGTCCCCCAAAAGCTCATGTGTAAGACAATGCAAGAATATTCAGAAGTGACATTAAGGTTATGAGAGCCTTAATTTAATCAGTGAATTAATCCCTGATGGGGATTTACTGAGTAGTAACTGCAGGCAGGTAGGATGTGGCTGGAGGAGGTGGGCACTGGGGGCATGCCCTTGGGGATATATTCTGTATCTGGTGAATGGAGTTTCTCTCTGCTTTCTGATCATCTTGTGAGCTGCTTCCCTCCACCACAGTCTTCCACTATGATGTTCTGCCTTACCTTAAGTCCCACAGAATGGAGACAGCCTCTATGGACTGAGACCTCTGAAACCATGAGTCCCTAAATAAACTTTTCCTCCCCTAAAATTGTTTTTGTTGGGTCTTTTAGTCACAGCAGTGAAAAAACTGACTAAAACAGATATATTGAACCGGGTATGTCTTAACAAGTAAGAAATTGCTGCTGTGCAATGAATTTTGGACTTGATTCTTCAGGATCTGGAGGGCAGTTGATTTTTTTTTAAACAAAGTAGTAGCATGTTTCCAACAAGTCACTGTTTGCTGATAGAGAGGAAGGACAGAGAAAAAATAAAAGCAGTAGGAAATATCATTTAAATGGTTATTCAGACAATAATGGCAATGGATTGTAGCCAGAAATTTATCTGAATGTATTTCATCTAATTCTCTGAAAACCTCTTGTCCTCATCAGCATTTTCTTTTCTTTTTTTCTTCCTTCCTTTCTTCTATTTTAAACTTTTGTCATTTTGACTTTCCATTTGGCTCCTCATTTTTAAACTTAAAACCAATAGATTCTCCATCTCATCCAATTGCTTATAAACTTGCCTATGCTACTTCTACATTTATATAGTTTAGGAATAATAATAGAAATCATCACACATTAATTTAGTAGCTATAGAAAACTGAATAAACTCTCCTCTTCCTGAATAATAATCTTTTACATATACCAAATTCCTGATGCTATAAACTCTCATTCACATTTACATTCTTGTAAATGTGAATGTTGCCAAAGTAAAGAATTTATTTCTTGGGCACAGTAAAATGCAGCTGATTTGCAAAAGAAATTCTAGGGAAATATTTGACTCTGTCTGAGGCCTGTGAAACTTAGTCAACCAAGACATCTGTTCCTCTTTCTTTCCTAAAATTCCTACAGATTTTCCTCTTCCATCATTAAAGTTCAAAAGGACAGCAACAACCATAGCAATAGAAGGAAATAGGCCAGAAGACTGAGCTACCTATTTGAGTGACTGTTCCAGTGAGCATCTGGTTTTAATTGTGATCTAAGTCAAGTTGGACCAAAGCTAGGGCTGGGAACTAGCCGTGGAGGTTTACTGGAGTCAGGAAAGACACTGGAGGCTAGGCAGCACTAGATCAGTTTCTGAGGCTTAGGTCTAAGCTAATAATCCAAAAATGACTATAGTGCAGTATCCTAGAGAGCTTCAGGGATATACAAGGTCTAGTAAGAATATCAATGCCTTGCAATAAGTTGATATTTAAACCAAGACAAGAAAGAAGTAAGGGAAGAAAATCATGCCTTGGTCATATATATCCTGGGCAGAGAAAATAGCAATTGTAAAATTATGTGGGTGCTTGATGAGAAGCAAAGAGCAAAGAAACCAGTAAAACTAGAACACAATGAATGAAGTAGAGAATGGAAATAGTTAGACCCAGTGTTATGGTTTGGATCTAGAAATGTTCCCACAAAAGCTCATGTTTTAAAACCATGATACCCAGTATAGCACATCCAGTAGTGGGGCTTTTAGTCAATTACTAGGGCTATAACTTTACCAATGAATTAATCCACAGGTGGGACATGGCTGCGGGACACAGGTCACTGGAGACATGCCCTTAGGGACTACATCTGTCCCTGGCCTCTTTCCCCACATTTCTCTCTCAGCTTTCTCGGCTTCCTGGCTACCATGAGATAAGCAGCTTTCCTCTGCCATCTCCTTCCACCATAATGTTCTGCCTACTTCAGACCCAGAGCAATGGAATCAGTTGACTATGGACTGCACCTCTAAATCATAATCACCCAAAAGACTTTTTCTCCTTTAAGTTGTTCTTTTCAGGCATTTTGGTCAGAGTAACAAAAATACTGACTAATACACTCAAGTAGTGAAAGGCAGATCAGGCTTTGAGGGTCAGAGAACAGGATTTTTATTTTACTGTAACTAGAAAGAAATGACATAATCTGACATGTTTTGAAAAATTAGCAGATTTCTGAGTGGAAGGTAGACTCTAATACTGTACAGCAGATGTAGGTCAACCAGTTAGACTCTTACAATAATTCAGGCAAGAGCTAATGGAATCTTTACCCAAAGTGGTAACAATGGAGATATTGAGAGGCAGTCAGATTTAGGATATACTCTGAGGTTTAACTGAAAAATTGTGCTGATGGATTGGATGTGAAATAAAGGAAGTAAGGATGACAGGACTTTTGTATATAACAATTGAAAGAATATGGAGTTTTCATTCTGTATAATGGCATATAAACAAGGCTACAGAAAGCTGATTCTAATGTTTAGGGTAGGGGAATCAGGAGTCTCATTTGAGACATGTTAAGTTTGAGATGTTTATTAGACATCCAAATAGAGACATTGAATAAATAACTGTATATATAACACTGAAGTTTAGGGGAAAATTCCAGGCTGAAGTTGTGAATTTTGGAATATATAGCATTTAAAGTATAAATTTGCATTGATATCATACAGAGTGAGTACAGTTAAGAGGAAAATGGTATTCCCAGGACTGAGCTTTGGGAATGTTCAAAACTTAGACATTGAGAAAATGAGGAAAAGGCTACAGGACATGGAGAAAAAACAATTAGTGAAGGAAGAGACAGAGTTTTGTTTTAAAGTCCAAATGAAGAAAGCTGTTCCAAAGCGAGAGACTAACTGTGCCTAATTCTGACCACAAAGGCCAGGTAATTGGAGGACCAATTGGATTGATTGTTATAGTAAATAGCAAGTGGATCACTAGTGGTCTTCACTATTCAATCTTTAGTTCAATGGGGAAGGAAGACTTGTGAAGTGTATTCAAAAGGAAATGGAAATAGAGGAAATAAAGATGAGTCTAGGCAAGTTTTCCTTGAGTTTTGGTAAAACTGGAGTATAACATGAACACAAGATGTAATAACAAGGTAGGGTTTCCTTAGGTGAACTATATATTCCAGAATAAGGGCTTGTTGGTTCAAATGATCCAGTAGAGAGTGAAAATGTGAATATAATGGAGTGATAAAATTGCGGGAGTATATGGATATGAGTGTGCTCTGGGGGTAGCCAGCAACCATACTGAGGAATGGAACAGTGCTAATGTAATCAGTTACTGGACTTTCCTCTGAGTACACCTTCATCTTAAACAGTAGTATTCAACTCACAAAGTACCAAACTATAAATTTCTGACAGCATACTGATATACCTTCAATTTTTAATCTATTATACAGTTTATTTTTCTATGACTATCCTTGTTCATTTTGTTAGAAATAATTACAACTTGTTAAAATAATAACTTGTTTTAAGTGTATCAACATAAAGCCTTCCTTCTCTCCTGCAAGATGCCCTGCACTATGTCACCATCATGGTAAAATATGAATTAAAAAAGTTCTGAGCACCTGGGGTGAGAACATAGTTAAAGTCCATTCTTTTTACTTTTTTGCAAGTATAATTGAATATTTTACAAGAGTATTAATTGCTCGCAGAATCTCTAGGAAGGCTGATGAAAAAAAGATTGATGAAGAATGTCCAAAATCATGCAGCACAACTGATTCACGAAGGAAAACATTCTGCAACCAATATGCCTGTCACTGGTGTTGGACCATACCTAAGGATCACTGCTTGTCCCAGCAATCTCTCTCAAGTTTTTACTGCCCTCAAAGAAATTCTTAATATGGTTGGTGACTAGGGGTATATGTCTTTTTAGAGAAGTGACTATCAGCAGCAAAAGAGACCAGTTATGCAAGCATCTAGCATTTTCAACGACTTCAGTGGGAAGCAGGCCCACTTTGGTGTATTTAGTTCACCAAGACTTGGGTTTCTATGACCAAAGACTTTGATCAGTCTTTTTTAATAAATTTCATTGACATTTATCTAAGAACATATAAAGGCATATGTGTTGTTGTTTAACTCCTTTATAAAGGTTCTAGGTGTTACCTGTTTTTATCTTCCTGGTGTCTTTTAGGAGGAGAACTTTCCAGACCTACTCTGTAGATTACATTTTAGATCAGTTACTATGTGCCAGGCAGGTACTAGTGACTCAAAGCCAGCATATATTTGTTATCATCAAAGAGTAATGAGTCCAGTGGGATGTACAAGATGTACACTTAATGCTGAAAGTCAAGATGTGCTTCACTGTCAAGAAACAATGATAGAATTGAATATTTATTGAGAGGTAACTGAATCTGACATGGAGTCAAACAATTACCTCATTTATTTTCATAGCAACCCTATATTCAAATATTAAGAGAATGATTAAATATCTTTCATTATACAAATAGTATGTGATGGAGCTATAATGAAAAACTAAGCACTTTCTTTTGGAATTTTGTAGGTAGGAAAACCATCTAGCTCCCTATCCACACTTCTAACTCACCATTCATTCAATTCCAGTACTTGAATATTATTTCAAGCCTTATGTGAGAGCTCTGCAAGAACCTCTTATTCAACAGTGTTGGCACAAAGTTAATTAAAATAGCTACAAATAAATACTACTAATAATAATGATCTTATCTTGTAGCTTCCTGCCACACACACCCAAGAATTTAAGCACTTGACCTCTCCTATTTCCCATTTCTCCTAGGTCTATAACCATCCCATCCCCTCCCTCCCACCCCCCCCTCTCTCTCAGCCTAGAAGCCCAGTCCCTTCAATCTGACAGTTTAAAACTCTTAATATGTTGTATTATCCTTCTGTTTTCTAACCAACCCTTCTAAACAAAATCTGTTCCTTTCCTTTTACCATATTAGCCAGTTACATTCTTACATGGCCAACCCCAAATCCTAACATCTTTTAACTTATCGTATACCCTCAGCATCTGAGTCTTAGCAGGATACTTGACTTTCCTAAGAAAATATTTAAATCTTTGATGAATAGTCAGCAAACAAAAGTTAAAGGTGAACATAGAACTCCAAGATTATAATTGATAATTTTAGTAATTATCTGAGAATATCTAGTAATTCTTACGCCTATGTCCTGTCCAAACTTTTAAACAGTCTACAAAATCTGTTGTATCAAGATGTGTCTAGCAGATATGCTAGTAAATTTGTCTCATCTAGTTTAGTCTAAACAACAATTTTTGGATGTTAAAATAGCTAACCCTACATAAACATCTGAAGGTTCATTCAGAGTCCAGCAGTTTTGACAGATTAGCAATTAAAATTTAAATACTTTCTTTTGGGCATTGTGACCCACACAGTTAAATTCTAATTTTAACAACATGATCTCTTCCATAGCCCTTTAATTATATAATGAACCTATTACTATTCCATTTTCCTATAACTTCAAGATATGCCTATAAGTTACCAAATGAAGTAAAGATTTGCAGATTATCTGCTTATGTGGATGTGAATCACCAAACTATATAATTCAAGACCATGTGTTTTACTGGCTTTCTTCATTTTAATGACTCTTTCGATTTACTGGCCATTTGAATCAAGTTAATTAAATAAATGATTAATATGTCAGGGATCTACTCATGGACACCACACTTTAAAACTCTTTCTTGTTCCAGAAAAATACTTGATGCTGCTGGTGTTATTTCATCTCATACCCCAGATACAGTCATGGAATTGTCACATGTGTAACAACAAAATAAAATGTTCTGATCACTGAGTTCATGGAATATGTTCATTTCTTGAATATGAAACTTCTGTTACTGTCTCATAAAATAGTGAAATGGGATTCTTTGTTACTTCTGAGATATGAAGAAGTACTCATATTTTGCTCTTTCTCAAATGTCAGAGAGCCCCTTCTCTGATCTTGAACACGTAAGCTTTTACCAGTGGAGTAAGTTGGTATGATTTTCCTATTGTCTCATAAGATTCAGCTTCAGTGACCCTGTGAGATTCTGGCTTGGACAAGCTCACCATGGGCCCTACATATTCCCCAAGCATTCTTCTTAATGAAAAAGAGTATTATAAAGTTAAAAACATATGGAACTATTTGGCTTCTCCTAGTCTAAAAGACTGTTATACTTTTAAATAATTTAAATGCAAAATATAGCTTCTTATTTTAATACCTATGTCAAAATTTCTGTGAAACTTCATGACACTGTAGGACATTTGCATATTTTTTTCTGTCTGGGTGGAAGTAGTGTTTGAGGGTTCTTTGCATATTTCTATCTTAGCTTACCCTCAAACTGTATAATTTTTGTATTTTTGTCCTATAAACCAAAATAAGTTTTAATCATATCTGAATTATGTAAGCCATTCTTTCGCTTTGCATCATTTTATTTTCCAGATAGCTACCTTTGTTTTGAAACAGTTACATTAATAAATAATAAACATCACAATAGATTTATCAACTTTTATTTTCTCCATCTTTATCACTGCAGTGTCTAATCTGCAGTTTGATTAACTAGATGCTTATCTCTTTGGATGAGAACATAAGCAAAATTAAGACAGCATCTTAGAAACGAGGGGTATGTATTTCAGCACCTAGCACAATGCTCACCCAAAGGAAACCCTCAACAACTACTAATAATAGTTATACAGCTAAGGCTGTCTTACTTTTTTCCTTTTTACATTTTTATTGGTGCCTTATAATTATACATAATAGTGGGGTTCATTTTGACAAATTCATATATGCATATAATATAATTTGATCAATTTTACTCTGTTACTCCCCCTTGTGTTTCCCTCCTCCCTCCCACTCATTCCCTTCCTCTGCTCTACTGGTATTCCTTTTATTTTCATGAGATAATTTTTTCTTTTTTTTTCTCCCTAGCTTTTTTTTTTCTTCCTAGTTTTCTTTCTTAAGAGAGAAAACATATGACCCCCTACCTTGACTTTCTGAGTCTAGTTTATTTCATTTAACATGATGCTCTCCGATTCCATCTATTTACCTTCAAATGACATCATTTCATTCTTGTTTAGGGTTGAATAAAATCTGTGTGTGTGTGTGTGTGTGTATAATGTGACACATATGTGTGTGTATGTTTATATATTTATACCCCAGGTATAGTCATGGAATTATTTACATTACTGTCATGGAATATATCTATAGATATAGATATATATATCCATCTCTTGATAAACACCTAGGTAGGTTCCATAACTTGGTTACTGTGAATTGTGTTGCTATAAACATGGGTACTCATGTATCCTTGTGATGATTTCCTTATGGATATATACTTATGAGTGGTATAGCTGGTCTTTTGAGGGATCTCTATAATGATTTCTATAGTGGTTATACCAATTTACAATCCCACCAACATTTTATAAGTATTTTTTTTCTCCACATCCTCACCAACATTTATTATTGTTTGTATTCTTGATGGCTACCATTCTAACTGGAGGGAGCTGAAATCTCCTAGTGCAATTATGATTTGTATTTCCCTGATTGATGAAGATATTGAAATTTTTTCCATATATTTGTTATCCACTTGAATTTCTTCACTTGAGAAATGTCTATCTAGTTCACTTACCCATTTATTGAATGGATTATTATTTTTTTGGTATTAAGGTTTTTTTTTTTAGTTCTTTATACATTCTAGATACTAATCATCTGTCAGAAGAGTAGTTTACAAAGACTTATCCAATTCTGTGGGTTTTCTCTTCACATACTTATTTCCTTTGCTGTGCAGAAGCTGTTTAATTTGATGCCATCCCATTTGTTTGCTCTAGCTATTGTTTTCTGAGCTTTAGGCATCCAATTGAGGTAGTTGTTGCCTGCACCGGTATGTTACGGTGTTGCCCCTATATTTTCTTTTAACAGTTGCAAAGTTCCTGCTCTCATTTCCAGCTCTTTGATCCACTTTGAGTTGACTTTTGGGCAGGGAACAGAGAGTTAGGGATGTAGTTCATTCTTCTACATATTGATATCTAGTCTTTCTATTACCATTTGTTTAAAATGCTATCTTTTCTCCAACATACGTCTTTGGCACCTTTGTAAAAGATCACATGACTATATCTTGAAGCAGTCGTTTAATTCACTTATTCTTCAGCAACTATTGAGCACCTAATAGGTCCTGAGTTTTTTATTTCGTTTGTGGATGTGATCTACTTTATGGCACAGATACAAGGTAAGCCACAGATCTTGGGTCAAAGGGTTCAGTGTATGATGGGAGAGACAGATAACTAATTATAATGGAATGCCATTCAGGTCAAGAGATGTTTGTACAAAGTGCATTGAATTAAGAGGAAATGACTTAACTATGGGATGTGGAGATTTGGAAAGGGTTCACAGAGCAAGGGACTTCTGGACTTAGAGATTCTGTGGGAGTTTTTCCAGTAAATACAGTTACTGAGAAAGACCTTCCTGGGAAAGTAAAGGTCGCTGGATGACTGCTCTTTCTCCAGCAACATCAGACCCATGATTTCCAGGTATCCCTTGCTCTAATACCCCAGGAATGAGACCACCACCTCACCACTACTCTGGCTCCTGCTGTAGGCAAATTCGGCCACCCCATAACATTCAATCATGCTGTGTGTCTTCTGAAACAAATCTCCTAATACTTCCAACACCATCAGAGTCCAAGCTTCCTAAGTGATTCAGTTGTGTAGATATTCATCACCACTCTTCTCTCAGCATCTGACCACAATCTCCCACACTCTTGGCCATCCAGTCTTTTCACCAATACTTGTTCCCTATCCTGAGAAAATACCTCTATGTCCTAAACTCTTCACTGAACATTTCCTTTCCATTTTTGCTGAAATTTAACCTGGTTCCTGAAAACACTGCTTACCCTTGAACCCTTCAAGAGAAGATGTTTTTAAAATTTTTTCTGTTATGGTCTAAGTATTATATATGCCTAGAGCTTGAGGTAGACAGAGTCCTCTCTGTTTCCAGTTATTGCTTCCAAACTTTCACTCTTCTTTCCTCTTTCTAAACACTCATGTCTTTTGAAACACATGTGATTCCACTTTGCCACCTGTATTCCCTCCTTGTTAACATTTTATGGATCTCTGCATCCTTGTTCCTTACTCATCAGTACCTTTCATGTCATTAGTTATCAATTTCAAAGTCCAAGTAGATGAGCCAACTAACACCTTAGCCTTTACATTCCTTTGCTTCCTTAGCTCCAATAATCTTGTCCTCCATCCTTCTCTAAGCCCACTCACAGGCCATGCCTGGATTTCATCCTCACTCTGTACTATCTCTGAATTTCAGTTTCAAACATCTCATTCTCTCATCATCTCCTATTATTTCAGCCCACATACTCCAGTATTTCACTCTATAATCTTCCAGGTCATTAATGCCACCAATTCACTGACATTATAAATTATTTTTATTTATCATAAACCCCACATCCTCATGTGTCACATTATCCATCTTGTTTTTTATGATCCCACTCTAATTTCTTTATTCCATTCTGTAACTACTTTATCTTGTGTTTTTTTCTTTCTTTCTCACTCAATCATTCTTTCCTAGCAAAACTTCAAGTCTGGCCAAGTGCAACTAGCTATTTATTTATTCATGCATTCAAGTTGTATAACTCTGATAGAGAAAATCACACAATCATACTCACTGGAGTCACCTATGAACAATGCCATGCTAAAACAATTGCTCACCCTCTGTCTTTGATGATCATTTTCTCCTCTTTACAAAAATTTTTTTCTCAGGTATATTACGTATAATTGTGTGTCCGCAACCCTGAGTATGTTTGTAGTTGAAAGTGCATCTTTATAAAGAATTCCCTCCAAATAACATTCTATGAGTCAATAGTATAACCTCTCTTTTGGGATCTTCAGACAGTACCAAACATGCAGAATTCTCTTATCACTAGCTGAAGCAAGAAATTTAATTACCAGAAATTGCTACAGAACACAGATTTAGTATACCAGGTATTTGTTTTCTAATGTGTTTTGCTTTGGTTCATTGTTTTTAGCCTTTAAGAATCTATGACTCAGGTCAGTCTTTAAATATCTAGTTATTTAACATTGTAAATCCATTAATCATTACATTACTCCCTCATCTTCCAAACAAGATTTTAGACCAAGTGTAACTTCCCAATTTGAACAATCAGAGATTGTTAAATGACATTATTTTTTCTACTATCAGATGTTAAATGCACTGATCTCAGTTTTCCCCAAGTCTAAAATGGATGCATCCACAGCTGACAGCATTGTTTTTTCCTAGATCTTGAACTCAATAAACTCTAAAGCTTGAGTCTTTGACAGAACATATTGATTCTAAAAAAACGTCTTTGTATCTCCATCACCTTCACTGAACTATTTTTTTAATGTGATGGGGCAGGGTGTACAGGAAAGCTCTGTTTGCTTATATGTAAAATAGCAAGAAGAATAAAATAAATATCATGAGTTAATACATGTAAATGTCAAAAGAGTCCTGGTACATAGAAAATATTCAGTAGAAGTCACTTTATAATAATTTTTATTATTAGCCTAATCTCTCAAGCAGTGAATTAATTTGGAAGCCTAAATACTTGTTAATCTATCCAAGGGAAGAATATTCAATTTTGTTTTTTTTTGTTCTTTGTCATCTCTTCTCTGTTCTCCAGAGTCTCTTCCAATCATCTACTGGTTTCTCTTCCTACTAGGTATTCTAAGTTCTTCTCTCTAAAGTTTATTCCAATATTTTGCTTCAATTGAATTATCTTCCACTTTCATTCATATTGTCTAGGAACTTGATTAAATAATAATTTTAAAATAGCTACCCCGATGGCATAATAGCTTAGAATTGTTTAATGTTTCCAAAAAATATTAAAACTATTGTTATTTAATTTGTTAATCACAAGAGAACCCTAGAGTCAGTTTGTCTGATTTCCCTTTTCAAAATTCACCATAGCTCCTTATGAAAGGTCCACTAGTATTACTGTATGACTAAGAGGGAAGGCAAATTTCAAGCCCTCTGGTGGTCAATTTCATGTGGTTCATTATCTAAAATTGACAGCATTCTTCAAAGAAAAGGAAAAATTACCATAACTTACAAATATTTTCTTCCAAAAGATAATTGGACATTATCTATGTTCTTATACAATGTATCACAGTTGCTGAATTATTGATTTAAAAAATTTTACCAATGTCAATTACTTAAAATCATATATTTATCTTTATTAGGAATAAGAAAAAAATCAAGAAAACCAAAATAAATTATCAGTACTTCCTGCTATAAGGATGGGTCAAATATTTAGTAACACAATAAACTTATTTTTGGTTCTGGTATATTATATACATAGGCTTTTGGACCAGATTCAACAGCTTATTTATGTATGTTACTCAGAGGAGATAACAAATATTTCTAAGCCCCTGTGTCTAACAGAGTTTTAAATTTTAGATCATAATATCTACCTGGTAGAAATTTTGAAAAGAAAACAAAGTTAAAATGTATATTTTAGCCAGGCCTGGTGGTGGACACTTGTAATCCCAGTGACTCAGGAGGCTGAGGCAGGAGGATTATAAATTCAAGGCCAGCCTCAGCAACTTAGTAAGGCCCTAAGAAATTTAGTGAGACTATTTTTCAAAATAAAAAATAAAAAGGGCTGGAATGTGACTCAGTGGTAAAGCACCTCTGGGTTCAATACCTTGAACCAAAAAGAAAAAAAAAATTTGTAATTTGACCAATATACTGCATGGAAAATAATTGTAATGGTATTAACCCTGGGGCACTTACCACTGAGCCACATCATCAGCCCTTTTTATTTTGAGACAAGTTTTTAATAAGTTGCTTAAGACCTCACTAAGTTGCTGAGGCTAGCCTTGAATTTGCAATCCTCCTGTCTCAGCCTCCCAAACTGCTGGGATTACAAGTGTATACCACCGTGCCTGAAGTAATGGGATTACTTTTGAGAGATAAAGAATATTAAGACATTTTCTAATTACTTATAAAAATTATACTCTTACTAAAATTATCATGAGTCCAAGTGTACTTTTTGTGTACCTAAAGAATAATTATTCCAATTTTTAAGTTGTATATGATAATATACAAAACTTGGTGATTTAAGCTTTTAAGTTTAACATGTGCTGTGTTATTTCTTAAAAAGCAAAGACACCTCTCCTTCCTCAGTTTTAAGGACTGAAGGCAAAACTAGGTGATTATTTATAGGCAAAAATGACTATAAATAATTACAATGATTCTATGTAGTTAAGACATAAAATATTCAAAAGGAAAAGGAAAAGTTTAAAACAACATGAAAATATTAATTTGTAATGATATCTTTTGACTTCTTTCAGCTCTAAAAAGGTAAATTTGCTTTTGATAAAATTATGTGCTATTTAATTATTGATATTTTATTTATAAAACATTCTTGCTCCATCATCAAGAATAACAATAACATTAAATAACAATCAATACTGGTGAGAAATTGGAGGGAAAGAGCTTCTATGGAAATCAGTACAGTGGTTCTTCAAAACTCAAACTCAAACTACCATATGATCAATACTATATGATACTATACCACTACTTGATGTTTATCAAAGAGAATTAAAATAAGCATACTTTAGAGATACATGCACACTCACATTTAAGGCCCTAAGAAATTTAGCACAATTCACAATAACCAAATTATGGAACCATGTGTCTTTTGACAGGTGAATAGATAAAGAAAATGTGGTATATGTACACAATAGAGTTTTTGTCAGCCATAAAGAATGAAACTGTGCCAACTGCAGAAAAATAGATGGATCTGGAGAGCATCATATTAAGCAAAATAAGGCAAACTTAAAATGACAAGTGTCATGTGTTTTCTCTTATATATGAAAACTGCGGGGATGGAAGGAGAGAAAGGAATCTCATGGAAGAAGGAGACCACTGAGATAGAAGAAAGAGATAAGTGAGAGGAGTGATGAGTAAGAAGTAATGGGAAGTGAAACTGATCAAATTATGTTATAGGCATGTTTGAATATGCCACAAAAAAGTTCCCCGCTCTGTATAATTAATATGTACCGATGAAAAAAATCTGATGGCATTTTTTCACAGAAAAGAAAATTGCTCCACTGTGTGATGAGTACACAAATAATACTATGAAAAGAAAACAGCATCATTCTTCGTTCATTTTCTTCCATTAAAGAAAACTACAGGCCTTCATCCTCATGTAGACAGGTAACTTTATGTCTGTGTTATGTCAAAACGATCAAGTAATTGCCTTTCAATACAAAGACGTATGCCGGTTTCTATTACCTTGACCTAACCCTCTGCCTAAATTAGAACTAAAAATGTGTAAAAATAGTGCGAGAGTTGTTCTTGCTGTTGTTTTTTTCCTCCAACCACCACAGATTATTTGTTGGACCAAAGATAGATTACCACAAGAATTTTGTAATCCTAGCACTTTGGGAGGCCGAGACAGGAGGATCGTGAGTTCAAAGCCAGCCTCAGCAAAAGCGAGGTGCTAAGCAACTAAGTGAGACCCTGTCTTTATATAAAACACAAAATAGGCTGGGGATGTGGCTCAGTGGTCGAGTAACCCTGAGTTCAATCCCTGGTACCAAAAAAAAGAAAAAGAAAGAAAGAAAGAAAGAAAGAAAGAAAGAAAGAAAGAAAGAAAGAAAGAAAGAAAGAGAGAGAGAGAGAGAAAGAAAGAAAGAAAGAAAGAAAGAGAATTTCATTTATACATGGCAGACACCCAGGAAATGAGTCGTTCTCAAAAAAGTGGCTTCAAATTCCATCATATACAGCATATTCAACAAATGAGAAGATAAAGGAAAAGGACTTTGGCTATGGGCAGCAATTTAGAGAAGGCAAATAAGTGGCAGATAAAAGCTAGGTAGTGAAGCTGGTTAATGTAGTTTCCTTTGGTATCATCTCCAGATATAAGGATCTAATCTTCTGTCTTTATAAATCTATGTACTACTTTAGGGAAATAAAAGCATCTGCTTCCTTGAAATTGTCTTCAGCTTAACAACTCTTTATATTTGGGACTGCATATTCTGATCTCCCACAGTAAGGTAGAGTTCAACTTATAATAAAAAAAAATAAGTTTGTCAGATAAAATAAGTGATACCAAGTTAAACTTGAATTTCAGGCAAGTTATTTAATATAAATATGTCCTGTGCAGTGTATTGCATGTGCATACTCACACTACATAATTATTTGCTCTTTATCTGCAACTCAAATTAATCTGGATGTCCTGTATTTTTATGTGGTAAATTTGGTAACCTTACAAGGAAGTTAAAAATTATTTTGAACAAAAATCTACAAAGCAAATATTTCAACAATTATACCTTATATTTTAATTGAAAAAAAAACAGATCTTCAGTCCCCTAGTAATATAAGACCAACCTATAAAGAATTTTGTACATATGGAAAGATTTAAAAAACAAACAAACAGAACTTCTGGTAAATGGATGGAACTAGATACTATTTTACTAAGTGAAATAAGCCAATCCTCAAAAATCAAAGGCCTAATATTCTCTCTAATATACAAATGCTAACACACAATTGTGCTAACACAAAATTAGAAGTTCATTGGACTAGACAAAGGGGGATGAAGGGAAAGGAGGGGGGATGGGAATAAAAGACAATGAATCAGACATAACTTCTCCATATTCCTATATGAATAAACCACCAGTGAAACTCCACATCATGTACAACCACAAGAATGGGATCCTAATTAAGATTAGTATTCATGTATGTATAATATGTCAAAATACATTCTACTGTCCTGTATATCTAAAAAGAACAAATTAAAAAATTTTTTAAAAAAGCACATCCTCCAAATCCAGATCATTTCTACCACAATTGGTATATTTCCCATTCTGATATAAATCTCATAAGTAATTGACTGTTAGGAAAGGTCTGTGGTTAGCGATCAGTCTTAAATATAAAAATGTAGAACTACTGTAAATAGTTGCTTTATCCACCAAATGCTATCCAATTTACAGCATTAAAATTTTTTTCTTGCCTTCTGAAACACAGCTAATTGAGCCAGGAGAGGGGAGCAACATTCAATCAAAATCTCTTCTCTGGCTATTTGCAGTTTGAACCATAATCATTTTCTTTGGGTGATTGGACCAGAAACATGCAAAGCCATGACCATTTGATGGGGCCTCCACTTGGCCATATGCTGTCTTTTAGAAATAATAAAAAAAAAAAAATCTGTTCTTTCTAGGACAACTCAGCCCTGAGGGTTCACAGCTTGGCTAGCAGAACTGAGTCTGTGTTTTGACTCCCTTGGCAGGACATCTTTGTGCAGTGAGCAACCTGTACAACCTAATGGTATAGCCTTGCCATTTTATGTCATGCAAAATAAAACAAACCACAGAAACAAGTGCTCAAATGAGAGGCGGCGCTAGCAAAGATCCTTAGGTCTTTGACATTTTTTCCATTTCTAAATTTTAAACCTCTTTGAGACATCCTATCATTCTATTCTTTCAAATATACTTGAATCCTTATAATAAATTATTTTGTTTTGTTTAAAACTCATTCTAGTCACTTGAAAATATATATATATACACACACACACAGTTATGTAAATATCAGCTTTAATGTCTTAGGAATCATTGGCAGATTCTGATAAGATTCTAGCAATAACCTATATTGAATTGATATTTGAATATATCAAAGTGTCTGTCTTTTATTTCTGCATTGATTTCTTGAAAGCCCTTTCAAATGCTGGGGTCTCTCAGGGTTTCAGATGCTGACAAATCCTTCTCCAGTGTAGTGAACAAAAAGAATTGCCTTCAGTTGGATCATGAAGGAACTTAACTTTGATTCACTTCCTCAGCATAAGGTTTCCTCAAGCTGGACAATAAGCTGTGTTGTTGTAATGCCCAAGGTTACGAGACTACCAGAGACCACCAGGAGTCCGTTTCCGATGCAATCACAGAAAGGGTCCTTTATTACAAGCTCGAGCAGGGACTGCACACCTTCACTGACACAGCAGGTAGAGAGGTAAGGCATCGAGTCTAGGGGAGTGGGGATTTTTATGGGTTTCAACTGCAAGCAGGGGTTACATGCCTTGGCATTACATGATTGGGTATAGGAAAGCCCGCTCAGGGGAACAGTAGTCTTGTCACTATAGGATTGGGTAAAGGTAAGTGAGGTCAGTGTGAGGTCAGTTGACCTTTAGGCTGATAGGCTTGGCTGTAGTGGGCCCGATGTTTAGTTTCCTGATTGGTTGGCCCAAATTGCGAAACGACTCACTGGCGCCAGAGCAGGGTGCTCTTAAGTGTGTCACAATTTTCAGGAACTAGGCGGGGGCTGCTGGGTTGATAGGACAAAGACCCAGAGTCTTAAGATGGCATTGGTCTTGTCCTTTCATTGTTTAATATAAAATGCCTTTTTATTCTTTGCAGCAACTGGTAAACATAGAATTGGAGAGGTAGTATAAAAAGAATCAGAAACTTTTGTACCAATGCAGCTTACATGACAGGAAAGAAGCAATGACAAAAATGCAGGGATAAATAAGCATAAGAACGGAACCACGTTGTATGTTAATTAGCCCTCTCAGGGCAGTCATTTATAACTTCCTGAAGTTTTTTGGTTCTGTTTTTATTTAGTTAGTTTTTTATTGTCTATCAATGAAGGGGAAAAGCTTAACTTTTTCACAAATTGGTATCTTGGGTGTTCATAGAGCCCTTTACATGCACATATTTACTTTCCCTCCAGCTGGAGGAACGGGGGAATGCTGCTTTTTTTCTTTATCATCTCGTATGAGAGGCAAACTCACTGGAGAACACAGTTCCTTAAAGGTCTCTTTTGTAAGCACATGTTTATAAGCATACATTTTACATGACATCTCCCAGAGAATGTCCCTGCCACTGTAGGAGTGTGGTAAGATGACTTTCCTTCTTACAGTTAATGACCACAGTTTGGATCTAAATAAACACTTGGCTGACCTAGAAATCACCATTTCCTGAATCTGAGCTAGGACATTTAGAATAGGTTAAAGTATCAATATCTATTTTCTTCTTCTTATATTTAATTTCATTCTGTATCAATAAAAATCTCTAGAGAGTATTTTTTTTTTACCATCATTAGATTGGAGGGTTTTTTTGTCGAATATACAGTGACATATAAAAAATATTTTCATTTTTATCTATTGATTCTCTAATATATGCATCTTGGTAGTGATAGGGGACAGCTGGTACCCCTGGGTTCAGTCTCTGGTACCAAAAAAAAAAAAATCCTTGTAAGGAGCATATGCCATGGACATGTCTGGACATGCCAGGGACTCACTGGGTTGTGGGCCATAAGGAACAGCAGCCATTGACTTGGTTAGTCATGCCTGCTTGTAATTGATCGGGGCTGTAAGGGACACCTAGCCATAGGCCTACAATTGATAGGGGGACACCTAACCATAGGCCTACAATTGATAGGGAGCTCAGCCCATGCACATGCGCACAGCAAGGCCCAGTTGTAATTATACTATCTCACTGGACATAACCAATGGACATTGTCTTTTATTGGGTGTAACCGACCACCAGCCGACACAACCAACTTGGAACTGCTTTTAAACTGCTTGTCCTGCCACATTTTGGGGGCTTGTTCCAAGGACATCAGTGAGACTGGCTACCTTGCTGTCCGTCCCTGGATCAGCTCCAACATTCCCTGACGTCCAGCCGTCAGCTGAAGAGAACCACCAGACAAGGACAATGTCTGCTCTTTGGCTAAGAGAAGTCACCTGGCATCGGAGGTACTCTGGTGCTCGTGATTGCCTTAGGATTGTATGAATTAATTGTAATGTTTAGTTGCTTTAGGATTATATTAATTAATTGTACTGTTTAGTTGCCCTAGGATTGTGTGAAGGATAGTGTAACTTAACTATAGTGTTTGATTAGTGTGCATCAAATGCTAGTTGGGGTGCTCCAGCACACCCAACACTTTTTGCATTAATTAATTATATTTGATGATTCTTGTGATTGAACATACACTTGCATTCAAAGACAATCTGCCTCTGAGTAATTATTAATTACGTATGCCGCTTGTGACACCCCCCAAAAGCCAAGAGGCAGACCTGAGTGAGACTCTCTGGAAATGTCTCTGGTATCCCAATAAAACTGGACTGCAAGAGAGGCACGCTGTCCCTTTCCTCTCTGAGAGGATCCACTCTCTCCTTTAAGAGTTTCTTCTTTCCCTTTTCTTATCCCTTCAGTAAACTCATGCCTATTAGTCTGGCCAAGATGTCTGAAATCTTTAGGACTTGATGGTGAGAATCAGGGTTTGAAGAGGAGGGAGTTCTCCACATCGCCTCAGTTTCCTGGAAGGCCCCAGCCCTGTAACAATAGTATCTTAAGTGTTAAATTTTCAGAATAGATTTTGGAATCCAGGAGAGCTGGATCAAATGACAAGTGTGTCTGCCTTCTACTGTGACCTTATGAAAGCAAATATATGATTAATTGAATCTTGTTTGCTCAAATGTACAAAAGACATAATAAGCTTTACTTTTCAGGATTATCGAAAGGATAAAAAGATATATGTAATATGTTTAACAAAGTGTTTGGCACATAGTAGTTGCTAAATAATAGTTATTATGGAAGGGATGTACGGAAGTCTGAAATTTTTATTTAAAAACTTTATTTCTTATTTCTCACTTTTAATATGGAAGGTGGTTAGTGGAACTTGTAGAAGACTGGAAAACTGGTTTGGAGGAGGGGGTTCAAAAGGTAAAACAGGAGACCAGTCCAGTCACTAAGCACCAAGACAATAAAGACTTCCACTATGATGATTGTATATATGTGGAAAGCAATAAATCCTAACAGATGAAAAATAAGTTTTTAGAATTGAATCTACAAGATTTGGTACTTGTTAGAAATGAGGAACATAAGGAAAGAAAGCAGTCGAATATTATTTCTCCAAAGATCATGTTAGAAAAAAACCAGAGAAATGGTACTATCAACAGAAATTGAAAGTTTAGAAAGGATATATTTTGGCAGCAAAAAGTAATTGGGAAAAAAGAAAGAGCAACTCAAAAGAGCTGTGGGAGTGATCTAAAGGCAGACAAGAGACAGGACTTTGACAGTCTACTACAAATAGTGAGAAAGTTATAAATTTAAGGAAAAAATAAAGAATAAGGCAGAAAAGTGAATAAGGAAGGAAAAATCCCAAGCAAAAGGAAAACCAAAAGACTGTATGTAATTGATGAAATCTGAGGAAGAGAATTTTAAAAAAAGATGTTGTGATTTACATATATTTGGTCTTTGTCCCCGGTTCCTGGCACATAGTCCCTAAAACCCTAAGAGTATCTTCTGTATGTTAATGAAGTGCAGGTAGCTGAAGTCTGGATCACTTCAGGATGGGTGCTGGGTCACCAGATAAACCAAGGCAAGATCTGAGACTTTCAGGCTCACTCTCCAAACTCAAGGGAGGAGAGAGGGGCTAAATATTGAGTCAATCATAAATTGCCATGACTTAATCAATCATTCCTATATAATGAAATACCCATAAAAAATTTCCAAATGATAGGTTTAGGGGACCTTCCAAGTTTCCATGTGCTGGAAAATGGCATACCCCAATTCCATGGAATAGAAACTTCCATGCTACGAACCCTTCTGGACTTCTTTCTTTGGCCATTCATCTGTATTTATTATAATATCCTTTCTAATGAATTGGTAAATTAAGTAAAGTGTTTCCCTGAGTTATGCAAGTTGTTCTAGCAAATTATCAAATTGTAGGAGCCCCCAATTTGTAGCCAGTTGGTTATACATATAGATAGCAACCCGAGACATCCAACCTGTCTAAAGTCAATACAGTCCAGTGGAACGGATCCTTTAACCTGTGACAACTAACTTTGAGGGTTAGTATCAAAATTGAATTGAAGTGAATTAAATTGAGTGAAAATAGTTCAGCAGCTGTAATTAGTTGTATAGATTTCTATAGATTGCCATGGTGAGTTACCTAGATTTGGTCACTGAGAGTGCTTAGTCATTGGAATGACCAGCAGAGTGGTAGAAGGATGGAAGCTAGATGGCATAAGACTGAAACAGAGGGCAGTGGTAGCCAAGACAAAACCCATGTGCTTGTGAATCCTTCTTTACATTTCTGAGGAACACCTGGATTCTGGGCTTGGGAGAGCCTGGATTAATTAAGAGCCCGCTAAGAACCCTGGAAATGTGCTAAGGAATTGAGCTGGTCTGAGAATGTTAAGGAAATGCATTTGCTTCTAGTCTCCGGAACATCTAGTAAGGATTTAAGAGTTTGTCATTCACTTCCCCACTAACCACTTACTCTAAATTTACAGACCTGAATTATCCCAAGGTGAAATAAGAAATTAAACGGAAGAATGGAGAAGTAATAATTGAAGATGAGACCTAACAGGGAGAGAGAAAAGATGGACTCAAGCAAACTTCTGGAGCTGGAGGTAATAGCCACAAAAACAGTGTGCTCAGAAAACAAATCAACAATCTCTGGAAAAAACAGTTGTTGACTAGCTAATATGATTTGACATTTAGGGACTATGGTAGCTAATTAGTGAAGACGAATATTTAGCTTGTTTCCCCTGAAGACAAATTATTTCTATAATCCATTTGCTCAGTTCATTCTGCTCTTTCCTCAAAGCAAACCCAAGTAACAAAATATTTTCAACCTTATCCATTTGAAAAATACAGTATATTTATGAGTATCTTGCTGCAGCATAAAGAAGTGAATTGAAATATGGAAGATAATATAGTTATTAAAAATATAGGCTGAAGGTTCAGGCCACCTTTGTTGATTCCTTACCGTTACTTGCTTTGGACACATATCTGTGCCTGTTTCTTCATCTGTAAAATAAAGGTTTTAGAAATCTATTTCAGAGGGTTGCAATTCATAAACACTCAATAAATGTCACCTATTATTTTGATCTTACACATGTAGGAAACTTGAATTGACCCTTACTTATAGTGAGAAATAAAAGCTATTTAAACAATTCATGTCCCTGTTTTCTCATCCATAAAATGAAAAATATCATATGTCTTACAAGACTGCTTGCAACTATGACATGCAAAGAATAGTTATTACTATTCCCCATCCCATTTTCCCCACCCAAGTGAGAAAAGCTCAAGAAACCACATAGTCTACAAATTATAAATTTCTTTTTTATCACAGGTAAATTTCAAAAGTAGTATATCTTTGTAGCACTCGTTGCTTTTATTACACAAGCAAAATATGTTCAGTGAAGAAAATAAGTAAAAAGAACTGGGAAAAATTAATTTATATTCCTATCTACATAGATAATCACAGTTAACACTTGGAAAGTTTTACTTCGAGAATTTAATATCATTCTTTCTATCTATCCATCCAAACAACCAAATAGACCAAACTGGGATTGAAATATTTAAACTTTCAGTAACTTTAATTTTTAGTTAACACATTGTGACATTTTTCTCTGCAAATATTTTCCTATGGCATAATCTAATGTAATAGGAGTTGCATATATTTCATTGTAGAGCTACAAGAGTATTTGTGAATGAATTTCCTGTATTGACATCATCGAACTCATCAACATGCTAAGAAGGCACTAAAAACTCATCACAACAGGGAAAACACTATCTTGGCAGTGTCCATATTTCAGAAGGAAATCAGAGGTGAGATCTGGGGTCTGACCTCAAGCGGTTTAAGGAAAGCTTTCAAGAAGAGGAATGAATTGCAAATTGGACAAAGTTCATAATATAATGAACTGACAGCAGGAGGACATCAGACTTTCAAGTTCCTACTGCCATGACAACTCTAGATTACTTTGGCCCCTGCTGACCTGTTCTTACAGAGTTTTTGGTTAGGAGGAATTATCCTTATATTTCTGAGTTTCAGAATCTGGTCTATGTAAAGGTCACAAAAGTCCCCCTTTCAAGGTGACTTATATTCCTCTTATTGGAATTAATTGGGGCTGGTGTTTCTCTCTTCCTGAAGATAACAGGAAGTTTGCTGAGGAATGTAACATATCCTATCCACTTTAGCCAGATAGAGCTGCAGGTACCTTGCTTTTCAAAGATGAAAGCATGTGGGCATCAGCACAGCAGCCCTGTTTTATAGAATTATTCCCTTAACCTCCTGTTTCTGCCACTTATGTCTGTCTGTTCCCTATCAATAACAAAGGTGGTGTATAGTATTATTTAATTTATATAGCACAGATACTCTCAAATGTTGATGTATTTAATATTCTAATGTTAATTTCCAAAATATATTTAAATATTCATTTATGTTTATTTTCACCAACACCACCTAAATTCAAACACTTGCCTTAGCATATCTTCTTTTTTAAATTGATCATCGTAGATTGCTGAAATTCATTCTCTGCAAGGAACTTGATGAATCATAAATGTCACAGCCATCAATTCTTAAATCCTTTCAGTTTCCATATTGTTCTTTATATAGTTTTTTTTTTTTTTTCTAAAAAAGGTCTTTCTAACAAGTGAGAAAAGAATGACTGTTCAGTTAATGTATTGGCAAAACTCTAGAGTTATCTGCTATAGTTTGGATCGTGAATGTTCCTGAAGGCTCAAGTAGTAAAGGCTTTGTCCTCAGTTGTGGTGCTATTGGGGTGTGGCAGAACTTTTAAGAGGAGGGGACTAGTGGAAGGAAGTTAGACTACTGGGGCATGCCCTTGGAGAAGATATTGTATTGGAACCCCAAACTCCTCTCTCTCTCTTTATTTGCTTCCTGGCCATCTTGAAGTGAGCAACTTCCTCTGCCATGATGTGCTGCTCACCCCAGGCCCCAAAGCAAAGGGCTTAACCAACCATAAAGTGAAATCTCTGAAATTGTGAGACAAAATAAAACTTTCTTCTTTTTAAATTGATTTTTGTCACAGTAACATAAAGCTAACTAACACACTATCTGAGGGAAAAACTGAAAATAGATCCTTGCCTCATATTATCCATAAAATAAATTTCAGACAGATCATAGTATACCGATATTAAGAGAAAATGTAGGAAAATATCTTTATAGCTTCAGGTTAGGAAAGGCTTCTTAAGATACAAAGAAGAGATCTTGTAGAATTTTTTTGAAATGAAAGAAAGATCTTGGTATGTATTTAAGATTACTAGAGAAGTGACTGAAATATTTCAGCAAAGGAATAATGGAATCAGATTTGTTTCAAAAGACGAATCTCTCAACAAGAGTACAAGTACTAGTGCAATTTGGAGTCTGTTTCAGCAAACTGGGTAAGAGGAGATAATAGTCTGGTCTAGAAGGCCAGTGATTGATGGAAAATGGAGAAAAGTGGATAGATTATTCTAGAAACATTTAGATCTTAGGATATGATGTGGGGACAAGAGATAATAGTGAAACTAAGCAAGACCCAGACTATTCAGTTAATGCACTGGCAAAACTCTGAAACTATCCGCTATAGATTGGATCTTCAATGTTCCCTAAAGTCTCATGTACTGAAGGCTTTTTCCCCAGTCTTAGTCTCCTCTGAATCCCCTTCTCTACATTTGATTTTTGAGCTTTCTTGTACATCTTTACATTGCCGAGTTTTAGTACAAATCCTGCTATGTTGATTTATTAAAAAACCACAGCATGCCTTCAGCAAAGATCCTGTTAAGTCAGTTTAGTAGAAGATTCCATCAGCCCTCGTGTTTTCTCTTGGTAATTTTCCATCTGTTCTGCCCTATCTATACACCCATTTTAGCTATAAATTTCTACTGGTATTGGGAGTTGAGCCCGGACCCCCTCCTCTACTCCAAATTCAGATTGCAATAGTTCCTACACTCATCCTGCTACCCCTGAATAAAGTCTCTTACTATACTTTAGCAAGCATCATTGAATAATGTTTTCTACAATGTTACATTTAGCCAGGTATAGTGTGTCTACTTGTAATCCCAGTTGCTCAGGAGGCTGAGGCAGGAGGATCACAAGTTTGAAGCCAGCTTGGGCAACTTATCAAGACCTTGTTTCAAAATAAAAAATAAAAAGGTCTGGGGATATAGCTCAGTGGTAGAGCATCCCTGGATTCAATCCCTAGTACCACAAAAACAAAACAACTTGTTCCTCAGAGCACTGCCTCAATGAACCTATTTTTCCTACATTCTTATCTTAGGGTCTATATCTGGAAAGCCAAATATAAGATAGACAGTAATTATGACAGTGAGAGTCATTAAGGTCGTCCAGGCAAGTTGTGTAAAATAATTAAAAGGGCAACCTAAGATGGAATTCTGAAAGCACTACAATATATCATAAAGACAGAGAAAAAAGAGCCCAGAAGGAGAGAGCAGAAAAGAGGCAGTAGAAATGTGGGAATGGGCAAGGGTATCTACATGGAAACCAAGAAAAAGAATTTCAAGTGAAGAACATAAAAAGATACAAAGAAATCAAGTTACTTGAAAAAAGATCTATTAAATACAGCAACAAAGAGGGTTCATTAAAGCCTATGAAAGACTGGGAATTTTTGTGTATTTTGGAAGACAAAGACATTTTGATAATGTAAATGCACTTGTTTAAAAGTACTTTTTGAGTACTTATTGTGGCAACAACTCCATGCAACTGCTATCATGGAGGAAAGAATGACAGTCCTGCCACAAAGTGGCCACTGGTCTCAGTCCAGTCGATTAATGATGAAACAGCTACACATGAAAATCATTGCATGTGCACAAAAGAAGATTCCATTTGAATTAATTTCTCTAATTTATTAATAACTACAACATTTTATAGTTATTTTGATATACATATTATTTAATATAATTTCCCACCACAGGTCTTTCAGTTAGCATTAGGTATGTATGTTTATTCACAAAGAAACAAGTTTGCTAACCAATGTATGCCCTTAGAAGTGATGGGGGAGAAACACCACTCCTTCATGTGTGGATATCACTTAATTTCTTGTTTATACACTTTTAGGAGAAAATTATTTTAGCACCTGATGAAACAAAATGTTTTCTGTTATTAGCTTTTGTTCTATGAATCATTTCTCTCTCTGCAAATTCAATTTGTCTTGCACTGATAGATGGTCTGGTGAATAGGCTTTCTGCTCATGCGTAGACCATATCTGTGTCTGGCTTTAGACTCTATCTGTATCTGGCTCTATGTCATTAAGTTATCACATGAGAAGGTCAACTGGAAAAATCAACAGCAAGTTGCTTATTTTCTCATTGCCTCTGAATCTGGCTAATGATCTTAGTACAGTCCATTGTAATAAATGCTAAAACAGCTAGCTATAAGTGAAAATCATTACAGGTGCACAAAAGAAGACTCAAATTCTGCTGATACAGTTTTGCTAAAAATTTTTACAAAAATCTACTTGTTACTGGTGGAACTTGCACTGAGGCAATTATGGAGATAACATTATTTCTTGTTTCTTGTCTTGTAACTTGTATCAAGAAAAAATCAATGAATGTTAATATCTGCCTTTATATACTTAAATATGAGAAACTTGCATCTTCCTTGTGTCTCTACTAAAGTCCTGAAATTTTTAATTCCAAGTAGCCAAATGAGAGGGAGAGAATTTTATATCCACTGACCTCCACCATGCTCCTTGGTTATAAATTGCCACTTGTCTGTGTTGGAGTTGGAGTTAAATACAATCTCTCTTCCCAACTTCAAGACCAGTTGCAGTGGTCCCTATCACCATGGCCCAATTTGAATAAAACCTGTCAAGTTTTGTGGATAATTTTTTTCTTTAAAAACTCCATCTCAGCGGGGTGCGGTGGCACATACCTGCAATCTCAGCACTTTAGGAGGCTGAGACAGAAGAATCATCAGTTCAAAGCCAGCCTCAGGAAAGGTGAGGGCTAAGCAACTCAGTGAGACCCTGTCTCTAAATAAAACACAAAATAGGGCTGGGGATGTGGCTCAGTGGCCAAGTACCCCTGAGTTCAAACCCCAGTACCAAAACAAAACAAAAAAAACCCACAGTAACTATTTATTTAAATAACAAAAATATTTTAATTAGTCCAAAATGTAAATCACAGAGCAAATATAGATTAAACAACCAGGGCTTTTTACTAAAAAATGTACACATTCATTGTCTAATCATACATCAATATTAAATTCAGTTATGTTTCTTTTATTGTACTGCATAATTATCATAACCATTGTTGGTAGTTTAAATAACTGAGATAAATACTGTAATTATGTAAACTTCATTACTCGAATATTTAAGAAACAATTTTCTTCCCAGAGCTGTAAAAATTTTATATTATCTTTATTTATAGTTTTAATTTTACTTTTTCTGTTTCAGTTTTAGAGTCAGGGAAGAATATTAAATTATTTCATTATAAATTAGAGATATAGTGCTAAATATTTAAGATGTATATTAAAAATCTCTAGTCAATACCAAATTGTTTTTTCAATTTATAGCCCAATTTTTAATATTTAAACAGCATGTTTCATTCCTTTATGTAGTTTTTGATATCATTTTTTGCTATATCATTACATATTACATTACAATATGATCATTACAATATGATTTTTGCTTTATAAGGCTGGGAATCAAGACTCTTACAAACTTCAATTTTTTTCTAATAAATGTTAAAATTTATGAACATAAAAGACAAGAGATGCAAGGACCAAAGAGATCCAAACTAGAGAAAGGGCAAAAAGAACTTCAAAGACGAAGTAAATGACGTTCTATGATGGCAGCTGAACCACAGAGGTCTTCAATCGGACACATACAAGAAAAAACATTGCAACATATGGATTATCTAACGTGTTTGACATTGTTGAAAATTGTACTTAGTCTACTGGAAGAATTAGCAACAGATACAAATAAAGCCAAACAGGAAAAAAATTATGGTAAAACATAACATTCTATTATAAATAACATTTTCATAGGTAAAACAATGCAGACATTGAATAATTAACACAGAAATATTTATTGGCGAGGTGGGGGAGAGATATCTAAGGTGTTGGCAATTCTTGTAAAATGTACAACCAAAAAAGAAAAAAAATGACCATTTAAAAAATATTTACGCATCTCCAATACTTCAGTAAAAGCTAGGTCACAGACAGAACCGCATTCCTTAGATCAGGAAATAAGGAATTAGGATTAGGCCTGACTGTGAGCAAGGTAATTTACTAATTACTAGCCTCTGGGAACAAGCAACTGCTACCTTTAAATCTTAAATTCTCGGTAAATGTGAGCTCTCTTTTATCTTGAGCTGTGAAGTTTTAAGCTGCTGATGAACCTAAGATAAGCTAATTACCAACAAGAATAGAAGTTTTTACGGTCTGTGCTGTAGAACAAAAGGCAGCAATTTGAAAGACTGTTCAAGATGCTTTTGGTTTTGGTCTGCCTCTAAATTTGCAGTTGCATAGTTTATTAAAGACCTAGAAGTGAAAAGCAGGCCCAGGAAGTTATTTTAACAATCAACAACAATTTATGTAGTTTCAATGTAATGAATAATAGTTTTTCTCCTAATTAAGGAAAACAATGGCAGACATTCTTGAACTGTCAAGTGGTTTTTCAGATAACCATTTACGGAGAATACTTAAGTGCCACGGTTTCCATCTCTGCGCCTACAAGCAAAGCACACACGACCTGTCCTTTTCCTTTTCCTTTTACAAAACGAAACAGACTAGACGTGTTCATGTGATGTGAGTGACGTCAGCCCCCACTGGGTCGCGTGACCGACATCCAACCTTGCCTACTATCCCGCCCCCGCCACTGGAACTTCTCGCGAGAACTGGGCTTACTATCAGAACTCTCGGAGGTTACTGAGGAATTACTCAGTAGGAAGGTGTGGCAGGATGGTGGAGTTTTTGCCTTCATTATCTTAAAATTCACGGCTAAGCAAAAGGTTTTTGGCGTTTGCCAGAGTCTGAGCAATCCACCTGGATAATACCAGGGGAGCTGGACAGAAGTGGCAATCGAGTCTGAAGTGAAACGTGGCGCACCGGCCGTCTTTGGCCCTAGCTAAAAGGGTTGCGGGGGAGGGAAAGAACCCGTGCTGGGCGCCTGGTAGCTGCGCTGGGCTCGGCGAACGTGGCTTGAGCTCACTTGGGCCCCGACCATCGCTAGGAGGCTGTGGGAGGTTGGGACCCTTCTGTGGAAGCAGTCAGCTGCCCACATCCGGCCCCGCGGAGTTAACACCGAGCGGCAAGACGTGTAGTGGTTGCGCCCCTAGCTCCGCTTGGCGGGAGACAGCTTAGAGATTCCTAGTGCCCGCCACCCTAAAGGGCGCGGGTCTGTGCGACCCCCGGCTGCACCCCCGCGGGTGCACGAGCTTCCCCTTGTCTTCCCGGTCAAGCAGCACCGGCTTGGGGCAGGATACTCTGGTTTAAATGGGTAATTTCGACTCTCGCTTCATTCAACTAAACCCTACACATTCACCTAAACCTGCACATCCTCCTCCCACCAGGTTTCTCCTTAGACGGGTGTGCTCCAGTGTGAGACGAAGGAAGGAAGAGAGAGCCAGGAAGGGACGCGGTTGGAGTCGCTAGAGGGAGGTGTGGGACCGGCGAGGAGGGGGCTTCGCGAGGGAGGGGGTGCTGGCAGGCGGAGGGAGCGGCTGGAGGAGGCGCTGAGGGTGGAGACGGAGGCCCGGGGACGGTCGACAAGGCTTTGCCCGAGCCAAGGGCTCTTTCTCTCGCCGCTCTGTCTCCAAGCCTCTCAGCTCGTGGGGACCGCGAGGCCGCCTAGGTGCTTGGCGCCGCCAGCGCCGCCGCTGCTCGCTGGAGTGAGCTGGTCCCGGGTGCGCACGCTCGGCAGAGGCCAGGCGCGCCCTGCGCCCGCGCCTGCTGACAGCTGCAGCTGGGCTCGCGCTGTCCGCTCTGGGCTCCGCGGCCTCAGCACCTCTGCACTCCGCCTCCACCCGGTCAGACTCCCTCCCTTCCACCCTTGCCCCTGGTGCGGATCGTTTCGCAACTGCTCGCCTGTCGCCCCGTGCCCGACTGTTTTTCCCTTTCCCAGCCCCTTCTTGAGTACTTTGCTCCCTACATTTGGGGAGAGGGGCTAGAAAGGGGACAGGCGAAACGTCCAGAGAAGGAAGCGAGGCCCACAGGCGGAGGAGGATCGGCAGATTGTGGGGAGGAGACCCCGCGCCACCCTTTCTGGTCATCTCCCCTCCTGCCCCGCCCCTGCGCACACTCCCTCGCGGGTGAGCTACTTTGGGACGCGGAAAGTGAGGGCGGCCCTGGGTGACAGCGCCGCGGGGCCAGTCCCGGGGAAGCCGCGCGTCTGCTCGCCTCTCGTCAGTTGCGCTCCCAGCCAGGGCACAGCCCATACCGAGGATGGCATCGACCACCACCTGCACCAGGTTCACCGACGAGTATCAGCTTTTCGAGGAGCTCGGAAAGTAAGCGCCTTTGCCCGGCATCGCACATCCCCTTTCCAGCAGAGGGCGGGTCGCGTTGCCCCCCGACCCACCGGCCTTCGGCGTGGGCGAGGGAGTTCAGGAGACCTCAGGAGAGGGAGGAGGGCCCCTAGTTTGTCGCTCTGGGAAAGATGTTTTTAGGAAAGGGGACAGGGAAGGGAAAGAACCCCCTACCCCTACTGTGGCCCATTTCTACAATCCTTAGCCCACCTTTTCCCGCTCTCCACCCTCTTGCAGGGAGAGACTTAGTGAATTTACGGTCTCTGCAGTTGTAGCTGTCATCCCGAGAAGTGTGCGTGCGTGTGTGTGCGCGCGTGTGTATGTGTTTGGAGATGAAACAAGAACCCATGTAAAATGCAACATATATCACGTTTTCTGTAAATAGAGATGCCTCCTGGTTAGCCGGCTTGTCCGCGGTCTGACCCACGTACAGTTGAGCGCTCACTGCCACAGACGGTGCCATATTTATTGATGCCGAAAGTTCAACTTGGCTTGATGTAGAGTCTGTTTCGCATCCAGTAGTTCTGTCCAGGAAAAGGGCCACCCAACAGAACCCAACCCCCTGCCCTATATCCGCTATTATTCTTTGCACTAGATTACTCGCTCACCATCATTCTTCCTAGGATTTATGTGTGCATCTTTGCTTTCTCTGGGAGGATTTATTTATACAGGCAGCGGAAAAGCCCTCTGGAGACTGGGAGAGCGCTTCCCAAGGGTAGCCTAGCGTTGTATAAACGACCTCCTACGCTTAACTGGCAGAACTACTTGGAAATGTTAAGGAAGAGGACAGAATACCTACTGAGGATCTGTGCAAAGGAACCTAGGGGCAAAGTCATGAATGTTGATTTATGTAGCATCAAACCCAAACCCAATTCCTCTATCGCTAGTTCCCACTTTTTTGAAAGGGGTGCGTTGACGCATTGTTGGATTATAAAGTTGAATAGAAGGAAATAAATATTTTTAAATGTTGTCTAAATCATCTTTTTATATTGTCTGCTGTTAAGACATGGAGAATATGTCGGAAGAGCAGCTTAATTCAACCCTCTCCCCTCCCCCAACATAAAATAGGACATGGAGAAATCACCGTACCAGGATTTGTTAAACCACACCAATGTGCTCAAGATTTATATTTTAATGAAAATAATCGCCATATTTACTTACTTGGAGTCACATTAATTTGTTTTCCCTACCAAAATAAATAGGCAGCAGATTTTTGCTACCCCTCTTCAGCTCTGTTCTTTGAAAGGTTTTCTCAGAGCATTTGGTGCTGTGAGTGTGAATTGTAAAATGTTTTCAAATTTCATGTACAAACGAGTGGTCATAATTGGCAGTTCCTTTCATTTTCTTGATTAGTAATGTGTGCTTCCAGCTAAATAAAATCGATTTTATTCCTTAATATTAAAAAGGTGTGAGTTTCCAGGAAGAATTGTTCATTTTCTGAATATTGCTGTATTACATTGATATTTAACAATCGACCCAAATCAGTAAAAATGCCCAGATTTTGTAAATTTTTACTAGAATAATAGATTTTATTATATTGATGACCTGCTAATTATTGGTTTCCAGGGGGGCATTCTCAGTGGTGAGAAGATGTATGAAAATCCCTACTGGACAAGAGTATGCTGCCAAAATTATCAACACCAAAAAGCTTTCTGCTAGGGGTGGGTATTTTCAACCACATATATATGTTGATTTTTGTATTTGTCATGTTGATTGTTGATTTTCTTATAAGTAAATATATCATGTAGTTATAATTGAATTTTAGATGTAGGTATCATATTACATATTGACATTATTCTTTCCTGAATGCCTCTTGGTCTGTACAGTTTAAAAATAAATGACCAAATATAATTGTTATTATTTAATAAAATATCAAAATTCTGTGTTATGAGCAATAACATAAGTAACTATTTTGTAAAGCAAATAAATGGCAATAAATGCATTTTACTTTTAACTTTAGTGTAAAAGAAGTTTTAGAGGATCCTGGAATGGAAAAATGTGTCTTACAACTGTCGTGATTCCTTTTTGCTTTTGAGAGGAAAAATAGGTCATAGCTCAGTTGAATCATGTATTTCAATTGTAGTTACACTTGAACTTAATTCATCAAGGTATATTTAACAGTAATGGCTTCAGGAGAAAAATTATGATTGCTATATTCTGAGAAGTTCAACTTGATTTTGATGTTTCTTCATGTAGTTTAGACCTTTATGTGGTCTTCTGCCTTAAGGCTTCACATGGGATCATTTAATGTATTTTACACATGCAGTTTTCAGTCATAGAGATAATTTCATAATCATAAAATAGCTGTTGACATAAGCAGGAAACTTGGAGGAATCTCATTACATTCTTTTTATTTTGTTGAACTCTTGCAAAAGTACTTATACTGAAATGTTAGGTATTCCAATTATTGTGGACACGTGCCTGAGATATTTCCATGGGAATTTATGGTTTGATGAAATAAAAATGAAATTAAAATGAACAAAATACCATAGTGTAAGCCCACTCAGTGTCCTGGTTTATTTTAAGTAATGAGAGAAGAAATTCTATTAGTTTTCCAGTTTTCCTCATTAAACATGCCTTTTCAAAATTGCTTTTTACTAGTACCCTGGGATCATTGCTTTTATCCTGGGTTTTTTTTTTTTTTTTTTTTTAATTTATCACAGATTCTACTTTTAACATGTACTTTAGATTTAGGTTGGCATTTCAGTTTATTTGTTTGAATGGGATTTTGTTGTAATTTACTTCATCTGATTTTAATAGGCTTCTGAGGCAGATCTATATGCTGAAGTAACCAGCATCATAGAATCATGGTATGAAAACTAATGAGGAGCATGTTTTGCTAATTATGTTCTCCCCTGTTAGTCTGTACTCCATAGTAAGGCTTTAACAATGAAAAGTTGCTAAACTATGAATACCATTTTAGAAAAAATGAAAAAGAAGAATAAAAATGGGTAGATTTTGTTCAGTGATTACATTATTTCTTCTGGTATGTAGGATTATATTATTTTGATGGGGGTATTACTTCTTTGGGGGCCATTATAACACCTATTCTAAATCTTCTGGTGGCTTTAATTTTTTTCTCAAAACAACTCAGTCTAGTGCTTCACTTTTACTCACTTCCTTGATTAGAGTCATCCCTCTTCATCAACACCAGTTCATAAATCTACATCAGAATGGCAAATACTTTGTCCCTGTTCACATGTCTTACTCTGTTCTGCCTCCAGTCTATGGAAGATGAGTCTTCCTTAGCCTGATTAGCTTGATGGAATTTCTTCTCCCTGCCACTTGGCTAATGTCTCTTGCTGTTCTCAAACTGTACTTCAAAAAACCACCTACACCCAAAGCCTTCTTGCCCTTTCTGGATTTAATGACTTCAGTTATTTCACCACATGTTGGAAGAGTAGTGAGGGTGAAGAGTTAGAAGAAATTCTTCTTGTTCTTCCTCTGCATTTTTTTTCCTTGTGACCTGCCTAAGAATGAGCAAGTAAAGAATGTCATCAGCACTGGACCCAAATGCTCTGGATTGAATTTTGATTCCCATACCTATTAGCCACATGGTCTTGGGCATTCTGCCCTCTTTTCTCTGAGCTTCAGTTTTTTTTCTTTTTTTATCTGTAAAATAGGGTAATAGTAGAACCCTTCTATATAGGGTTTTGCGTGCAACAAATGAATTACTACAGTGTAGAACAATAGCACCTACCACATTATATGCATTTGGTGAATATTAGCTGCTGTTGTACTCTAATTGGGTTGTTATAATGATCAAATTAGATTGTTTGTATGAAAGAATTTGAACATTATAAATATAGTAGTACGTTTGATTTAACTGTGAGAGCCCAGTTTGAATCTTGGCTCTGTTGCTTGGTGTGTAGCTTTAATTCAGTCACTTACCTTTTTTCGATCTCTGGTTTTTCTTCAGTAAAATGGGAAAACATATCCATGGAGTCTCATGGGGTGTTTTGAGGATTCAGTGAATTTTGTGCAGATTACTTCTTCAATTGCACAGTGCTATGTCAATTTTACCTATTATAATTTTGTAAAAGTTGCAGTACTTTTCCTATAAAATACTCAACAACTTTATTTGGGGTTATCACACAATTAGAGCTGGTTATAGAATATTTGTACTTTGTAATGTATACAACCTACCCTCATATTAAATTATACATTTTTAAAGGAAAATACCATTCTTTCATTTTTTGATAAAACATTCAAAACATGCAACTCAAGAACAAAGAAGGGACCCAGTAGAAAGTGACTGAAATAAAATGTGGTTATTAAATGATCTGCAAAGGAGTTAAGTATTTAGTTTACTCCTAAGAACAAGCAACGAGTGAATATAAAGATATCTGTAAATTAATGTATTGGGAGCACATGATTTAAAATACAAATTCTTTTTAAATAATATTCCCTTTAGACAATATATTATCCAAAAAAAGTCTGCAGAAAAAATTTTAAAATGACAAACACATTCAAAGTCAATTGTAGAATGAAGTGCAAAAAGAGTGTGGTTATTTTTTCTAAGGTACTGATTTGGAGGAGGTACATTGCCAAGTTTTGTGGCACGTGGAATTTTTTTGTGCCATACATATTTTGTTTGCATTAGTTGAAATTCCATGCCTTTGTAAATTCAAACCGTAGTCCTACTTATTTTAAAGACCAGCCAGGTTTTCTATCTCAACTAATGTTCTTTAGATGTAATGTTATAGTTGAAAAAGAAACGGCCATTTGTCAATAAATTTAAGACTGTGAGAGAATTGAAAAAATTTGGCTACATTCCTGCACAAATTTGCACATCCAACTTTGCTGTCACCCAGGCATTTTTCTGCTCCTAGGTTTTAATGGATCTCTAGCAGACAGTTTCAGTTGCATTTCCTCTCAGCTGTTAGTCACACACACCATATTTGGGAGATTCAGTATCTATTGAAGAATTTCTTTCCTTTTGCATTGGCAAGCACATGCACAGAACATCCATTGTTAGTATTACTAAGCAGGTAGGTTAACTATGCTTATTCATAATAACTTGGCCTCTTTTTAAAAAAATAATGTAGATAAATCTTAAACATCTGATATTTTGTTTGTAATTTCTGTCAAAAAAAAAGATTTTTTTTTGTTGGGGGGGACGAATAGAGAACACTCAATAAATGGTGA
>CM053408.1:36261527-36294623 GCA_028644305.1 Xerus rutilus
TTCATTCACTTATTTGGTACTGGGAATTGAAACCAGGGATGCTTACTGAACCACATCCCAAGCCCTTTTTATTTTGAAAAAGGGTCTGACTAATGTGCTTAGGGCCTTGCTACGTTGCTGAGGTTGGCCTTGAACTTGTGATCCTCCTACCTCAGACTCCCATGTTTCTGGATCTTTTAAATGCTTAATAACTTGATTGTACTTTACTGAGAACACTAATTATTTTAACATGGCTAGATTTAAAAAAATTTTTTTGTTCTTATGAAAACTGACATAATTTTAAGCATTGTTTTGTTAAACTCTTTCCTACTTTTTATTCTTTTCTTAGGAAATATTCATAGAGGAGAATTAAAAAGTTCCAAGATTAAGTATTATCAAAATTCTTGGTAAATATTGGCCAATTGCTTCCTACTTTTGTATATTTCTACCAATGACATTGAGATATAGTATAATACTGAAATTGAATTTTGAGGAATTAATTTCTAAATTTTAATTTCAGTTAAATAAATGCTTAGTCACCATGTCCTAGTCTCTCTGCTAGGTACTGGATAAGTAAAACCACAATGATAAGGTCCCTCCTCTCAAGGTAAACAGATGTGGAGTCAGCTAAATTACAGGTTGATAAGAGTCACAATGAAAGGTATCCTGAGTTCTGAGGTATAAGGAGATAACTGTTGAGTTGATGAAAGGTCAGGGACACTTCTTGAAGGAACTGATATCTGCACTAGGTTTTGAAAATAATTAGTTTTGAATTTAGAGAGAGATGAAAAAGAAACAAGTTAATAACTTATTGTGAAAAAACATTCATGAGAAGTAAACAAATTGGAAAGTGCCAGTAGAGTGAACTAGATAGAAACACTTTCTAAACCTTGGTGATCCACTTACCATGTGCAGTTCATGGAAGCATGCAAGAACTAATGAAAAGAAATGGAATTTTTTTCCTTTCATGGAATCATTAAGTATGGCAAGATTTGTTTGTATTAATTAGGTGAATTCTGGGATTTTATATCACTGAGTAATTTAGGGATGAATAGCTGATAAAAGAGGACTAACCTCTGATCAACCTCTCATTTTATTTAGCCTAGGAGCAAAATTTTTAAAAAAAGTAAAAATGCCTAAGTGGAAAATAAAAAAAATAACAGTTAGTTAGAATAACGAATATTATAAGAATGCCCTAGAGAATCAGATTTGCATTTATAAACTGAAAAAACTAGTCTCTGCTGTTGCAATATTGAATTAATGGCTATTTTAAAAATATGTTTTAGACTTCTTAAATAAAAGTAAGATGTCTAAAAATGATACTGACGTGTACTGCCTCAGTGCCTATGTCTAGAATAGTGCCTGATACCCTTCACAGATATTTATTGAATAGATGGAGGAATAAATTACTGCTAAGCTGTATTATCTTATGATTTATAGATATGCATTTAGGGACCCAAAACTTTTAGCATTTACTCAAATGTTGCCTTCCTCTTTTACTTTAAGAAAAGCTAAAAATTACACTGTCAAAGTCATTAAATAATGTAATTTTTAACTTAACACAACCTTGTGGTTGGAGAATAGTCAGAGCACTTAATGGCAAAATAGTTTTTCGCTTAGTAGATAACTTCAATTCATACATTAATCCCTCTAGCGAGGCTCAACAATGCAATTTTTTTTATTTTTAAAATGATCTTAGTAGCAATAAAAAAATTAAGATATAAGATTTCCCATTTTTATTAGCATTAAGGTTGCATATTTGTAGTTTAAAGGAAAAAAGATCATTATTCATTGTAAATATATAACTTATAGTCAAATTTTCATTTTTTTAAGTGGAAGTAGGAGTTTTGAGAGCAGAGCAGAAAGCCTTTTATTACCTTAAAAAACAGGGATGCAAAGTTGGTACAGTTATTAGAAAGTAAGTTGGGAAAATTCTAATTCCTGACCACAAGGAGAATTTGAGGGTCAAGGTGTACTCTTGTTCTCTGAATGTAGATCTCTTGATATCTTACCATATTTTTTTATTCTAGTAGAATTAAAGAGGGAATAAAGGCTGTCAAGGAGAATTATTTGCCTCCTATAAATAGGATTGACACCTGCTTTTCTTGAATTCTGGAAATTAGTTTTGGAAAAGCTTTCTTTGGGTTAACTTTGCCTCTTCCTCCCTGTGCATGTGTACAATCAAGAAAATACAAAACAAAATTTAAGTGTTAACCTTATTCAAGTCTGTTTGAAAGAAAAAAATCAGCATGCCTTATACTAGCATAGAACCAGTTACTGGGTTACCTCTGGCACTAAATTCTCCACTTAGTGCTAGTAATCATGATGTCTATAATCTGCCAGTGACACAATAAAAAGATGGCACTAAGGCATGAATAGAGATGGCTGAAGGACCACTGAAGTAGTCTATCTTATAAAATAATAATGGTTTTTAAACAGAATTACTATTTGTTGACTGTTTACAAACTAAAAAAAAATTACTATAGGTTGGAGGCTTTAAGGTATATGTTTTGAAATAATCCAAACCAAATAAACCTAAATTTAGAAACACCAGTATTAGAAATATAAAGTGAACACACACAAGGTCAATTTTAAAAATAGCACTTAGCTTTGAGAGTATAATTTCTCCTTCACCCTGCATGTAAATGATTTATTCACAGTCTATAATAAGCTTAGTGGAAAAACGGATAGAGGAAGTGAGAAATAAGTCTTTGAGAAATTCTTGTAGCTCACACTACTGCTTATTTAGCATCTTTCATTCAAGAATCTTAAGATTCCCCAGTTCAGTTCCACAGTACTTCTGGAGCGTGGGTGAGGGACACCCAGGGATTCCTGTGCCTGTTCCCTAACAGCCTGCCGTCCCCCGGTAGCATGTTGCAGCTGTTTCATAGAGCATGTCCCATTCCTTCCTGTGCCAAGGAACAGAGGAGGCACATTACCCACCCGGGGAGATGGCACAAGGATTAGGAGAACGGGAGTGAATCACACGGACTAGAATTTGTCTAGGCTTGTGGGTCAGTAACTGTATTCCTATAAAAATGTTCTTTTTTATATTCTACTTTTTGCCAAGAAAATAAATTTTGTCTATTATATACCTATGAGAGCTTAACATTTAATAGGAATATGATAGCCTATATCTATTATTGATGAGAAAAGAAAGCAGAGTTAGCATCTTATCTAAAAGATATCAAAAAAGAACCCTTTGTGTTATTTCTTTCTTTTTTTTTTTTCTTTTTTTTGGTACCAGGAATTTAACTCAGGGGCACTCGACCACTGAGCCACATCCCCAGCCCTATTTTGTGTTTTATGTAGAGACAGGGTCTCACTGAGTTGCTTAGCATCTTGCCTTTGCTGAGGCTGGCTGTGAACTCGTGATTCTCCTGTCTCAGCTTCCCTAAGTGCTGGGATTACAGGCTTGCGTCACCACGCCCTGCTTGCATTATTTCTTTTGTATATATATTTTTAGTTGTAGGTGGACACAATACCTTTATTTAATTTAGTTATTTTTATGTGGTGCTAAGGATTGAACCCAGTGTCTCACATGTGCTTGGCAAGTGCTGTACCACTGTGATACAACCCCCACCCCATTTGCATTATTTCTATCAAAAACAATCTGTGAGCCTGGTGCAGTAGCTCACACCTGTAATTTCAGCTACTCAGGAGGCTGAGGCAGGAGGACTGCAAGTTCAAGGTCAGTCTGGGTAACTTAGGGAGACCCTTTCCCAAAAATAAAAAAAGAATTAGGGGAGCAGTTTAGTGTAGCTCAGTGGTAGAAGGCTTGCCTAGCATGGGCGAAGTTCTAGGTTCAATTTGTAGTACCACACAAAACCAACAAAAGATGTTGGGATAGAGTCCTGAAGATTAGGGGCTGAGGATTTAGCTTAGTTGGTAGTGTGCTTACCTTGCATGCATGAGAGTGTGGGTTCAATCTCCAAGCACCACAAAAAAAAAAAAAGAGGCCTGAAGATAATAAAATATGTCCAGTTTCCACAAAAAAACCCCCCAATTTTTGGCAAATAGTCAATACACACAGGTAATCTTAGAGGAGATAAAGATGAGTACCAGAACAAAGTAATGTGATAATTCAGTATACATGTCGATGAGTTTTGGAAGCAAGGAAAGTTAACACTGAGAAAAATAAGCTAAGTTGGATGGACAGAGGAAAGAAACACGAAGTCACCTGGGTGCAGGAAAGCACACAGTGTTCAGGGACAAACCAAAAGTGCTCCTTTGGGCAAAGGATAGAGAATTTGTATGGAAAACCAGGAAAGAAAGGATAAAATCAGGTATAGATCTTTGCCAAGTTGAGAATTGTATCTTAAATATATTGGAGGCACATTAAAGAGGACTTCTAAGTCCTTGCTTGGCAGGAGTAAATAAATTGAATGGATTGGCATAAAAAATGAGAGACATTGAGATTCTGACATCTTAAGATAGTGAGGGCTTTAAGGTGAGTTGAGGAGAACTATAATTTTAAAACAGTAAATTGAGAGGTGAGAACTGATTTTGGTGAGGGAAAATGAAACGTGTTTGAAGTACAAGCAGTATATTCAGGTTGAAATATCTAAAAGGGCTTTGAAATTAGGTGTAGTCCTTGAGAAAGGGCCTCAGAAGATGGTACCGTGTGCAGCACAGGTCACGAGCATCAGCTCTGAAGTCAGATTGCCAGGGTTCAGGACCTTGACCACTGCCTAGTCCTTGTGATTGTAAGCAAACTTTCTAGGGGCTGGGATTATGGCGCAGTGGTAGCGTGCTCGCCTAGCATGCGTGAGGCACTGGGTTCGATCCTCAGCACCACATAAAAATAAAATAAAGATATTCTGTCCACCCACAACTAAAAAAATAAATAAAATTAAAAAAAAAAAAAACTTTCTAACCTCTTGGTTTCAGTAGTCACTTTAGCAGCTATTTGCGATTCATTTACATGGAGATGATAGTAAAGCTGTGCTGGTGTTGGTTTTGCTGTTGTTATTCTTCTCTATTATTTCTAGTCTGCATTTAGCAAGAGAGATGAAGCAGGGAGGTGGTTAGAAAGTAGAAAATTGGTGGTGAAAGCTGTGCTGGTGGATATTCACAGTGGAGAATATACAGAAAAGAAGAATAAGAGGATTGAAGACAGTGGTGTAGAGAGAGTAGGGTCAAATTAAAAGAAATGGAAGGATATATATCAGAAAGGTAGGAAGGAAAGTAAAATAACAGCACTTTGAACTGTGAAGGAGGTAATTTTCACAAAGGAGAAGGTGACAGAGTAATGCTCAATGGTGTAGATAGGTAGAGAGAAATGAAGATCAATAAAAGGCCTTGGTGTTTCATATAGCAGATTTTCAGGAGTTTTTAGGACAGAGTCATGAGAATGTGACCAGTAATCTACTCTTTATCTTTACATCCCTGGAACCTAGCACATTGCATAAAATATGATGGATTAAAAAATAAATATTTGCTGAATGGATGGAGAATAAATGACTATTTCCTGGGATTAAGGGAAAAAAAATGCAGATAACCTGCAAAAGCTTGTAGGAGCTAGAGAGACAGACATATAGTATAGAGTAACATCAGAGATTATCCAAGTCAAGGAAATTAACCAGGAAGAGTAAAACTGAAGTTTATTTGGAGAAAAGGAAAAAAAATAAGTAAGGAAAATAAAACATAATTTGAGAAAGGGTAAAATATTTGGGGGCAGAGTCCTGAAAGAGGTAGGGTATGAATGGAAATGTGAGAACAATTTGGGGAAAGACATTTTCTTCAGGGACAGCAGGATGGTGAGAAGATGGTGCATGTACTGAGAGGTTTCCGTGTGGAGTAAAGAACAGTAACAGTTCAGCTGAAAATAGGACAAGTGGAAGTGGTGTTGAAAGTCTTGAGAGAACAGGTTTGAGATGGTCTTTGGGGATTGTAGAACGAGTCAACCAAAAGCATTATGCAGTGGTGTTAACCTGAATGATTTGCAGGTGCAGCGAATATGGCCTTGAATTTGGCACCAAAGTGTCCAGAGAGGGCTCTTGCCACACAATGTGGCAAGGTAACTGTAAGGAATCTGGCATTTTAAAAATATTTCAGGAGAAAGAAATTTCTTTTTTTGTTTCTTTCCTTACATTATTTTTCCTTAATTCATAAATCTTTAAGTAAGAATAGAGCAGCTGCAATTTAAATTGAAGGTAGGTAATAGCAAAAGCCCTTGCTGTTGTTATTCTCTTCTGTTATTTCCAGTTTGCATCTGGCAAGAGAGATGAAGCAGAGAGGTGGTTAGAAAGTAGAAAATTGGTAAGAAAATTTTTTTCTCCACAAGTAACTGCTAAAATGATATCATTTGGAATGTTTTTACCTGAAAGCAAAGCCTAGGAGATCTTGTATTTACAATTTAAATTGGCTATTTCCCTTTCCATTCAATTTCATTCAATTTCTTTGCATAAACAAAGGATTCTGCAGGCAGCTTTTGATAATTCAGGTTTGTGCATAATTTTATTAGTATGAAAAAAGTGCTCTTTATAGAGAAAAAAGATTATTGCAGGTTGGAAATAGACATTAAATATGAGAAAAGACAAAAGGTAGACATGAGCTCATTCATTCTGGCTGTTCTGTTATTTCTTAGACCTTGCTTACTCTCTCTCTCTAGTTCAGTAACTATGATGATAAAAACTTTGGGTTTGGTAGGTTTTACCAAAAGCATTGGTATCCTTAAATTAGTTTTTAAAAAGTCTATGTCCTTTTTCAGTTTGTTTTTCTAAGTTCACTACAAAGGCTTATTTTGCCTTCCAAGAAAAGTAATGAAACCCAAGTATTGTTATTGTGGTAGATGTGATTGGGATGTGTTTTTTTTTTTTTTTTAGTTTTTACAGAAAATGTTTTTAACATTCCCTATCCTATTTTCCAACCTCACCTCACCTTTGGTATTTCTGTTGACGTTTAATATTTAATTGCTGCTACTTTTCCCTCCATCAACACATTTCTCACAATCAAAACAATACCTTAAGAATTTTTGTTCTAGGAAAAAAAGGTATTTTCTGTATACTTTTCCCAGTTTATCACTACTCTTGAAGTATATGGGAGACATGAAAGTGGCAGTAGAAATGGGATATATTTTGGAGGAAGAAGATATAAAAGATGCTGATTGAAAGATAGTAGTGTGAGGAAAAGTGCTAGCATATATACTTGTAATAAAAAAATTTATACACACATTCACACATTCAAGAAATATAGTTTATGATATAGACAATATCTTATTGTATAGTACAGGAATTACTATAGTGATTACTAACCTGATTATAACTCTTGTACATTAAATTAATAGGGAAGAAAATTTTGCAATTTAAATATTTGATGTTTGAAAAAGAAATGGAAGAGTTTCAGTGAGAAAGTGAATTATGTCCCCTTCGTGTATGAGAAAAAGAGATGTCCTATCATATGTGAAAGTTTTTATTTAACCATTATTTTAAGTTAGCTGTTCCTAGAGGTGAAACGAACATCTATTTCATGTCAAAGAAACATCATTCCAATCTACTATTGTATGATCTCTACTCATGTCAACTATTGCTAGAAAGATTTTAGCATGGAGATCTTTCTTTGTCATAGATTTTTGTTACGTTATTGATGCAGATGGGTATTTTTCATTTAATTGGATGGAAAGTTTCATACTATTCTTACAGTTGATCTGCTTTTTCTGTTTCCTCTTTGTGGGCAAGATGTCTCCTTCTGCACATTTTTTGGCAGCTATAGCAGATACTCAGGCAATTGACACTGGCATAAAGTTTGCTAAGCTTTTGCTTTTGGGCTGGGAAGCTGTTTGTGGGGAGTGATACGTCAGGACACTGAGAAGTAGGCTGAAGTTGTCTTTCATCCAAATCTTGAATAAGTTGGATAATCAGTGAGAAGTTGCCATCTTAATCTTTTAAATTAAAGAGTGAATTTAGGATTCTTTGAAAACCTAACAATGCAACAGCCCCCTTTTGTTCCAGTGAAATTTGAATGTTAAATTTCAGTTCTTCTGCAGCGTTGTATTTTCTTGACCTGCCTAACAAAACAGGACCAACAGTCTATGAAGGGCTTCCATGTACTGTGATCCTAAGTGCCATGAACGATATAGGAGTGGACAAGAACAAGGAAAGATGATTTTTTTTAAAGGACATTCTTTTTTTTTTTTCTGGTACTGGGGATTAAATTCAAGGGTGCTTAAACACTGAGACACATCCTCAACTTGTTTTATTTTTTATTTTGAGACAAATTTTCACTAAGTCACTAAGTTAATGGGGCTGGCTTTGGACTTGTGATCCTCCTGCCTTGGCCTCCTGAGTTGCTGGGATTACAGGTATGCACCACTGTGCCTGGCTTTGAAGGGATATTCTAATTCACAGTTAATATTTATTTTTACAGAAGAAAAAACCCTGTTTTGAACTAATGGCAGGATATTTGTATATGTATGTATTTACAACTGTATATTTTTTCAAGTGAATTGATATTGTTTTCCACATTAAAAGGCTATTTTAATAGTCCTTTTAAGCCTTTCAGGGTTGACTCTTATTATGGTTTGGATACAAAATATCCCTCAAAAGTTCATGTGTGAGACAATGCAAGAAAGTTCAGAAAAGAAATGATTGGGTTAGGAGAGCCTTAACCCAATCAGTGAATTAATCACTTAATGGGATTGAGTGGTAACTGGAGGCAGGTGGGGTGTGGCTGGAGGAGAAGAGGCATTAGGGGATGTGGCTTTGGGGTATATATTTGTATCTAGCAAGTGGAGACCTCTCTCTGCTTTCTGATCACCATGTGAGCTGCTTCCCTGTGCCACACTCTTCCTCCATGGTGTTCTGCCTCACTTCCAGCCCCAAGGAATGGAGCCTGCTGTCCTTGGACTGAGACCTCTGAAAACGTGAGCCTCCAAATAAACTCTTTCTCCTCTACAATTGCTCTGATCAGATCTTATAGTCAGAGCAGTGAAAAAGCTAACTAAAACAACTTTCTCAAGAATTTTTTGGTTACAGGGAGAAATTCATCTTGGAAAAGTTTGCCTGAGTATGTTGAATACTGGGGGTAAGGGGGATACAGCTTAGTAGTAGAGTGCTCACCCAGCATGTAAGAGTCCCTAAGTTCAGTCTCTAGTACAAAGCAAAACAAAACAAAACATTGAACTAGTGAATGCCTACTAATTTTATTTCATTATATTTTTATTATTATATTTAGGATATAAAAACAAGGTTCCTAAGAAGGAACTAGAAGGATCATGAAAAATACCAATTACGTTTTTTCATTATCTACTGAAAGCATAACAACACATTAAAAATATATATTCATTTTTTTTGCATTCACTCATTGTGTAATATCCCATTTTCATTAAAAAAAAAAAGGGTTGGTAAGTCAACTGGAAATACAAGGCTGGCTAACTTTCCCACACATACTTTCTCCCTTGTGGTTTTTTATATGGTATATTTAAACAACCACATGAAATCATTCTGTGTGGAGGGTGAATTGGCAAGGAATATTTACAGACCATCTTCAATAATATTAAGGTCTAACTAGGGAGAGCTGCCACAAAACTATGTATAGTGATTTTATGGATAGGAATTTATTGTTTTATTTACTTTAATTTTTCCTCCTCAGAGTAATGATTTTCAAAGAAAATACTTTGATACTTCACTCATTCTTTTGATGTATAAAAGCTATGATTTATCACCCCTTTTATAGAGAATTGGAAACTTTCTAACATTAGTAAAATGACCTTAGGCAATTTAATTAACTTATGATTTGACAAAATCTTACTTGAGGTTGTAAGAAATAATAGGAGCCTGCAAAGAACATTATCTTAGGTATATATATCCCATGTGACTATGGCTTCACTGATAGAATAAGTTGGAAATGCATGGTACTAGACCTTGCCTAAAGTCATTTTCCTAAATGAGGTCTTTCCACTTTTTTTCAATGCATATTCTCATTTATTAGAGAGTTTGATGTTTTGCTTTGAATATGTTTCCAGTTTTTATTTGTTATTATAAAGGAATATTACCTTTTGAAGATATTCACAACTAGATGACATGAAATATTCACTAAAGCATTGAGAAAATGCTGTCTATGCCTTAACTAAAATATAAAGGAGAATGAAGGATATATGCAATTAATAAATTTTTTTTATTGTGAAAATGCATATAACATGAAATCTGTTTTAATCATTTTTAAGTGTACAGCTCATTTACATTAAGTGCATTCGTATTATACAATTATCACTACTATCCATCTCTGGAACTTTTACATCTTCCCCAAACATCTGTACCTGTTTACCAATAACTCCCTGTTTGTTCTTCTCTCCTCCCAGTTCCTAGCAACCACTATTTTTCTCTCTGTCTCTATTAAATTGAATACTCTAGATACCTCATATAGATGAAATCATACAATGTCTGTCCCTGGGATTAGGTGAATATTTCAAAGTAAAATTACAGTTATGAGTGCGAAAGAAAGCCAAGAGAAGCCCTCTTCTTGAGGTCTATGTTCTGTTAGCTTTTATTTTGTATTTTTAAGGTCTCTTTCCTTCAAGTAATAATACTGTAGCTCTACTGTATCCATGTGATAAGCTTATTATTGACAGTGACCTCTAATGTGCTTTCAGAATTATGGGGATATTATTGGTGAAGTTCTTTTTATTCTACAAGTGAATCAGTTGACTATTTGGATTGACAGTTTAGGTCTTAGATTTAAAATTTCATATGGATTATAGATGAGGGAATATTTCTAAATGTTTTTGTTGAGTAGTCATATAAAGATGGCAGTAACTTTTTGAGTCTTTGCAAAACTTAACAAAAAGGATAATCAAAAAGATATTTCTCATTTTTATTAGTTCTAATATTCAAAGTATTAAATAATTCATTTTGTTGAAAGTTATGGGAACTCTTATTTTTTGTTACTATTTGCCAAGATGATAGTGTTAATATGTTTACACAGACATTCTCTCTTTAATACCATTTGACTTTTATCTGTCTGGTCTCTTTGTTTTTCCTTCGTTTTTAATTGTTTACATAAAATTTAAATATTTCTTGGCTATCTCATTGATTTTTGCCAAGTTGCTGTTGTTACTCTATGTTATAATGTTTATGAGTTTTATTTCTTCATTATAGGGTGGAAATAAAATCCTTCTCAGGGTAGAGAATCAAACAATTTAATATGAAGACACTGCAAATTGTAAGGCACCATAAACATTTTATTTACATCTACAAATTATATAGAATTGCATATTACACAAGTTTTTTAAAGGCAAAATTTTACATATATTCATGTTATATTTATATACAATTAATATAATATTATATTATCCTTACTAGGCTCCTATAAGATACTGATGTTGCAGTTCATTTAATAGGTAGATAATTTTATTGTGTTTTGTGCACATGTATTTTAATTCTTATATATCTTGCATTATTTTTGGAATCTACTTCATTAATTTGGTGATTATAAATTATAACAGAAGTTGCCACATAAAATAATAAAAATACTTAGCTTATTAAGTTGATCTCTCCGCTTTTTTTTTTCATTTTCCTAAAACTTAGAAGTAAAATTGACTAAAATTTTATTTTTTAGGCATCTTAAAAAATTTGAGTAGTCACATTTTATTTATTTATTTATTTTGGTACAGGGGATTGAACCCAGTGGTACTTGACCACTGAGTCACATCCGCAGCCCTTTTTATATTTTTATTTAGAGACAGGGTCTCCCTAAGTTGCTAAGGGTCTTGCTAAGTTGCTGAGGCTGGCTTTGAACTTGGGATCTTCCTGCCTCAGCCTCCAGAGCTGTTGGATTACAGTTGTGGGCACCACACCTGGCTATTTTGCTTATTTTTTCCCTCAGTTTTTCTTTTGAAATGACATGACCAGGCATGCATAGCATTTAGAGAAATATGGGCACAGTCAAATGTGTTCTTCCATCAGCTTTTCAAATTTATCATACCTTGTTAAATCTGAAAGTTGGCCATTTTGCTAATCTGCCCTTCTAGGCTGTCAGCTTCTTCTTGAAATGGGGAAGCTGCTTTGACATTAGTGCTGGGTCTTTCTTCTCTCTTATTTTCAATAGATAATACCGAGCAATTTGAACTCTGATTTGTGTATATATTAAGTGATGTAAATATATGCCATATACTTGGGAAATTTTTTTTGAAAGAGTTAAAAATCCAAGAAATTTCTATGAGGATGAAAAGAAGCAATATAACATACTGCGATAGAATATAGTTGAGTATTATTTTGTAAAGTTGTTAGCCATTATTCAGTAAGTAGCTCTATGACTTTCTTTCCGTATGTCTACCCTGAACTAGATAAAGTAAAAATCACCACATGGTTTTCCATGCCCATTTGGTGTTTTATTTTAGAAAAAGCTAAAAGAAAAAGGTTTAAACAACTGAATTAATCTCCTGTGACCAACATCCAGAATAAAGTTTTAAAACTACTCTTTATCTTCTGTGTTTCAGGGATTCAGTTTATACAGATTTTATTTTTATGTTTTATCTTCAATTGAAAGCTGAAATACAGCAACTACCTCCATTAAGAAAATGTTAAATGGGAAGATTTCAAACAAATTCCTTGTTTTAAAAATTCTATTATAGACCTTGGGTAAGAATATTTTTATTTAAAAATTAAAGTTTTTTTAAACTTAAAAATAACATATTTTGTTTTCTGTTAAGAGACAGAATGGAAACTTGTTCTCCTTTGTATGTATTAGGCCTAGCCCTTGGCTGGCCAGTGGTTGAATCATGAATAAAATTACTTTGAGTATGTATTTGAAAAGACAAATTTCAAATAATCACCTTATAAAGAGGCTTATTATAATTAGATGTGTGCATTACAGTTTACTCATGAAAAAAATGTCATTTACATAATTTCATACTTTAAAAACTATATACTTGAGCAGATATGTATCTCTGTATTTAAAAAAGGAAATGATTTTTTCTCTTTATATAAAAACATGTAACTTTATTTTTCCCAATAGCTCTGCTTTTAGAATTACATCTAAGCTTTTAAAATAGTGGTACATAAATTTCTGATAATTTCAACATTATTTATATTTTATTTGGATTTATGCTTATATTTGACATTTTGACTTTTCTTTTTACTTGAGGACTTTTAGTATATATATACATATATATATATATATATATAAATTTTTTTTTTTTGGTAATAAAGGTTGAACTCAGGGATACTCAACCACTGAGCCACATACCGAGCCCTATTTTGTCTCAGTGAGACAGGATCTCACTGAGTTGCTTAGCGCCTCGCCATTGCTGAGGCTGGCTTTGAACTCACGATTCTCCTGTCTCAGCCTCCCAAAATGCTGTAATTACAGGCGTGTGCCACTGCGCCCAGCCCATTTAGCATATTGAAAGCAAAAAGTGGCTGAAAAAAGGCAATAAAACACCAGATGCTCAGTTTAGCAATTTTTAAAAAAAATTGCACTTGCTGAGAACCATTTTTAAATTAGACTAGCATCTAATTATTCTTTGATCTTTCATTTGTGGTGGTTGTGCCTAGACATTTACAAACTAAAGAAAAAAAATGCTTACACAGGAGAAAAGACATTATGGACCCAAATTCCTTTATAAATACAAGGCAACTGCTATTATAGGTATGTGGATTTCTTTTGGAAATCATTTGGAAGCCTTACTAAATGGCACTTTTCCTGATTCATTTTGCCAAATCACACTTAAGTCACGCAGCTTTGTCATTTGCACATACAGCTCACATCACCTGTAGCTCTGTACTACTTTACCATCTCTCCCTTCAAAACTTCTTCAGGTGTTAAATCTGCCCTATATGGGCTTTTCCTTAATATTCATTACATATTTACATTAAGTTTTACCCTCTGTTGATTTAAGATCATTTGTAAACTATACAATAAGTACCCTTTAGTCTTTTTCATTGTATATCCCTGCTTGTGTGTGTGTGTGTGTGTGTGTGTGTGTGTGTATGTGTTATATGATGCACTATATAGATGGAAGTACTTATTAGTTCTAAATAAATGGCATGAACCTTTCAAGGAGGAATGCCATAGCCTTCTTATCTCTAAGCTGCGGCCATTAGTTCAAGGAAAAACACCAGATGAGAGGTGATGGTGGGGTGAAGAAAAGGCAAACAGACATACATACACAGTAAAAGCTGGGGCCAGGTGGATATCCAACCTCTGATGGAGATGGACTGATCCAGAGCTAGCTTAGCATGTTTATTATATAGATTTCATCAAAAGGTTATTTGTGAGAAAATTTCAGCAAAGCAGGTAATCTGAAGGACATAGGACTGGTGAGACATTAGGGTCATCTTTTTATGCTCAGAATTCTCTATCCCTAGGAGTGGTGCCTTGGCTCAAGGTCTCAAGTGATATAGCTACATGCGTTTGTACACAGCCTCTCCTCTGGCCAGTGTCACCATAGCAACTGGGCCATCTTTACCTGTAACTTCACATATGAAGTTCGCAGTGCAAATGCAGCCATGAGGGAGTCCGAAAGATCATGATTCAAATCACTGCTCTCCACACAGGAATTGGTGAAGAGCTAATGGAAACTCAAATTAAACTTCTCTTGTTTGAATAATCTTTAAAAAGTCACACTTCAAAGATGACCAAAGCAAGATAGTTATAGAAAGTAAAACTGTAAAGTTCTTTAAAAGGAATATATTCCAAAAGAAAAGGTCAGCATACTGTAGTGATATATGAGTACCCATGTTTATAGCAGCACAGTTCACAACAGCCAAGTCATGGAACCATCTTAAGTGTCAACAGAAGAATAGATAAAGAAAGTGTGATATATATACAAGTACATATACACATAGTGAGTGTACACATACACACACACATACACACACACAATGGAGCTTTATTCAGCCATAGAAGAATGCGGTTATTTCATTTGCAGGAAAATGGTGGACCTTGAGAACATCATGTTAAGCAAAGTAAGCCAGACTTAGAAAGCCAAGGGTTATATGTTTTCTCTTATATGTGGAAGCTAGAGAGGAATAAAATAAAAGCATCTCAATGAAAATTGGAGGGAGTTCAGTGGGGAATAGGAGGAAGGGGACCATGGGGAGGGAGGAGAGGAGAACAAGGGGAGATACTAGGGATTGGAATTGATAAAATTATATTATGCACATGTACAAACATGCCACAATAAAATCCACTATTCTGTATAATTATTATGCACTTTAAAAGGCTATATTAAATGGAAGCTCTATCAGAACTAGTATTTGCTTTGAAGACTAACCTAACCTGTGGTATTGCTAAAATTTCTACTGTATCAACATTGTGTTTTGTAACTCATTTTCACTTCAATTCCTATAGAATCATGCCATGTAATAACTGGGCAAGAACAAGCTGGAGAGTTTGTAAAATTGCTTTAGTCAAAAAAATTCCCAGTTGTGGATGCAAGACTTTTGCCATTTAATTACTTCCAGAGGTCTTGAATTCATACCAACTAATTAAAATATGTAAAAATATGTGCACTGCCCTGTAACTGATTCCACTGTGAATTAATACCATTTTGATTAAAGACAGATTCATTAAAAAGTTTTTTTGAATTTAAGAGAGTTCAGCCAACAATACAAGAGACACCACAGTGGTCATGTGGCAGTGCAAGTGTTTTGACATTGAAAAGGGTGGCTGGTGCCCAATCTACGTACCACTGCTAGAGTCCAGTTGCCTAATATTAAAGATGAGGAGACGAGTGAAATGAGCCACCTGACAATAGTAGTCATGGAAGTTGGCGAGAGAAGGTGTAAATGTGATATCTTACATATAGTATGTACAAGTGATACAACAATAAACAGGTAGAAAAATATCTGTCATTATTTACTGTGCTAAAGGAGGGTCATGGGGTAAGGTGAACCAGCCAGTGAGCAAGTAAAGGAAACTTCTTATGAGGAAAGTGATTTAAATGGCAGCACTTTCAATATTTACTGTAAGTGGATGAAGGAATTAAAATAAAGCCCTTAAATTCCACAAATCAGGTTAAGGACATATGTAACAGGAAAGATCCTCAGTTAGAAGCCCGTGAATTATATGGTTTGGGTTCTTTTGTTTTTGTTCCTTGATGAACTTATTCGAGGTTAAGTGTTCCTCTATAATATTAACTAATGGGTTCATTAATTAATATAACACAATATAACAACTGTTTACTGAGCATATACTTTCAAGGAATAAGGATGCTGGGTGAAGAAAAGAGTTTAGGTCCTCTTGAAGCTTATAGTCCATGAAGATGTGTAGAGATGTTAATAAGTTTATCTTTGTCTTTTGGGGGGCTGCTATAACAGAGTACTATAGCCACTATAGTTTATAAATAATAGACATACACACACACATACACACACACACAATGGAGCTTTATTCAGCCATAGAAGAATGCAGTTATTTCATTTGCAGGAAAATGGTGGACCTTGAGAACATCATGTTAAGCAAAGTAAGCCAGACTTAGAAAGCCAAGTTTTTTATCTCTCAGTTCTGGAGCCTGAGAACCCAAGATTGAAGCACTAGTGGATTTGCTGTGTCATGAGACTTGCTTCCTGTTCATAGCCTGCTTTCTTTTCCATGTGGCTACATGGTGCAAAGGGCAAGGGAGCTTTTTGGGGGCCTCTTTTATAAAAGCACTAATCTCATTCATGAAGGCTCTGTCCTCGGGGTCTAATCACCTCCCCAAGACCCATCTCCAAACACTTTCACATTGGACATTAATGTTAACGTGTTAATTTTGAGGAGGCACAAATGTTCAGTCTAGTGAAGATAGCAAAGTACTATCACGGTGAGGTAATAGAAATTGATTCAGCAAAGCTAATATTAGATAGGGCCAGTGGAGGGGTTTCTCTGAGGGCAGGACATTTGAATTGAGGCTTAAGGGAAGAGAAGAAGCTGGGTAAGAGGCATAAGAAATGGAAAATGGACATAGAACAGAATTTGGCATAATGGAACAAAAGGAGCCCCTGTAGCTCAGGTGCAGTTAGTAAGGGTAGAAGAACTGACTTAAGTTGCTCTGGTATGCAGGAGCTACAACATGGAGGAGCTTGTGGGTCATGGTAAGAGATGTGGATTTTATCTTAAGGTCTATGCTCAGCATTGAGATAATTAAAGCAGGGGCACATTGATCTAACTCTTGTTTATAAAACAATCACTCTGGGCTTCCAGGATGATAGATTGGAGGAAAGATGTAAGAACTAGTTATATGAGATATAAGACTAGTAATAAGACATAAAGTAGTACAAGGAAGACGTGATACTGATGACTTAAATGAGAATTTGAGGGATTTTTTAAAATCTGCAATTATTTTGGCTACAAATTTAATCCTGTGTTTTTCTATTGTTCTTTGAAAAGCAATTTTACAGTAATCACTATTTTTTAATCACAACTACAATGCCATAAGAGGCTTTTTGTTGTAACCTACTGTGGCAAGAAATTAGTTTTAGAAGAATCGCATAGGTACTTAGCTTTGATTGTATTAGGCATGTTCTTTGGAAAACTTTGAGTATTAATGAATTAATAATAGAGTTTTTTGAGTGGATTCCTCCATGCACTACAGGAAGTGCTTTCTGTCCATTATCTTATTTAATCTTTATGACAAACCTATGACATAAGTGCTCTTACTAACTCCATATTGAAAGTAAGGAAACCAAGAAACTGAGAAGTTAAGAAACATCCCAAAGTCACAAGGAGAAGAAAGTATGCGGTCAGAATTAGAATCTCATTCTTTCTGATATCACAGCTTGAAAACTTAAAAGCCTAGAATATCTTTATTGAGATATAATTTACATATTAATACACAGATCTTAATTTAACGAATTTGGGCAGTTGTATGTACCTGTTAGCTGTGTTCCCAAATTAAATATAGAACATTTCTATCACTGCAGAATGTTTCTTTGTGGCCAGTTCTGGTCAGTTCTCCAACATCCTTCTATCACAGGCAACTACTTTCCTATTTCTATGGTTATGTGTCAGTTTTTCCTTTTGGGCTTCATGAGAAAGGAGCCAAATGGTACGTGGTGTTTTGAAACCCATTTGTGTTGTTACTCATTACTTACTGCTTCTTGCTGCTGAGAAATCGTATTCCCTTCTATGAATACAGATCCATTCACCTGTAGGGGGACATTCAGATTGTTTCCAGTTCTTAGCCATTTTATGAATAGAACTCTACGGGCATTTGTGTCCAAGAATATATATTTTCATTTTATTGGGTAAATAGAAGGAGCAGAACTTCTGCATAATAAGGTACACTGTATGCTTACCTTTTAAGGAGGCTGCCAAACAGTGCTCTGAAGTGGTTGTAGCATTTAGTGGTTGTAGGACTAATGATGTAATGCATCTTTTAATATGTTTACTGATCATTTTTATATCTGTGTGTGTGTGTGTGTGTGTGTAAGTGTTTAGGACTTTTGCCCTTTAAAAAAATTGGGATTCTTTGTATCTTTATGGATGACTTCTAAGAACTCTTTACATCTCTTAAATATAATTTCTTGTCAGATATGTATCACAAATATGTTCTCTCAGACTGTGGTTTGCCTATTTATTTCCCTAGGAGTGTGTCTTTTGATAAGCAGAAATGGTTAATATTGATGGAAGTCCAATTTGTCAGTTTTGTCTTTCATAATAACAGCTTTCTCTGTCCTAAAAAACATTTGCCTGCTTCACGGTTCCCAAAATTTTCTCTTCAGTTTTCGTCTTAGAGATTTACTTGAGCTTTAGATTTCCATCTGTGATCCATTTAGAATTTATTTTTGTATATGATATAAGGTAAAGGGAAAGGCTCATTTTTTTTTAATCGAGTTGTCCCAGCATCTTCATTGAAGATTCTCTTCCTCATTTAATTGCTTTGGTGCCTCACTTAAGTCAGCTGTCCATGCATGTGTGGGTCAGTTTCTGGACACTGTCCTGATTCATTCATGTGTCCTTATGCCAACACCACATTATCTTATGAACTGTTATTTAATTGAGTAGTGTATGTTGTCTAATTTTGTTATTTTTGACCTAGTTTCAAGTGTCCAACTTTTTTTCACTTTCATATGAATTTTAGAAATGGTTTGTCACTTTCTGTAAAATATAACCTGTTGGAATTTTTGTTTGGATAGCACTGGATCAACAGGTTAATTTTGTGAGTATGGACTTGTTACATCCTCTGATCTATTTATATTATTCTTTCTCTGCCCTTATTTCATAGCATAGACTATATGATCAATTACCACTAGCAAACATAAGATCTTGTCGCTTTTCAAGTGTGCCGAAACATGGATTCTCAGAGGAATCTATAAATTTATTATTGGGGAGGTCATCTCAAGTAAATGTGGGTGGACATTACATTGCCTTACATCAATAAGAACAGTTTAAACTTAATCATTCTGTTTGGTTTTGAAGAAACATCACTTTGCAAAAAATGTACAACCCTTTGGCTCCTAATATATATATTTTTTGTGTTATTGTAAGTATGACATCTGTAGTTTAACTCCTTTACTGAATAAACCTGATCTGTGACCACTAGTGTGTTCAAACACTTTGCAAAAGTGCCAGGCAAGCTCTCTACCACTTAGCTACAACCCCAGCCCCACTCCAGCTTTTAATTTGATTTTGATTCCTACTGTCTAAGTAGGTAAACTATACCATAGCATACATTTATGTATTTATTATATAATATAAAATATTACATATTATTTATATATTTAATACTACATATGTGAATACTATACAAATATATGAATATATATATATGCACACTCTCTGTATATATGCAATACTGTATATTTGAAATCAGTGTCCATTTTATATTAAGAATTTTTTCCCCTTTTATTGGATTTGAAACTATTGCTGACTTAGCAGAATGAAGCTCCATAAGTTTTTTCTGAAGCCCGTAGTAGAAGTTAACTTATGGACTTAAGAGACTTATTACTACTTCACCAAAATATGTATTGGATTTTACTTTTAGTTCCTATATAATAGCTAAGTTTCACTATGTTCATTACATAAGGTATTACGTCACATCCTTTCTCATGTTGTTGTTTGGAATGTGTGACTAATTGATAAAAATTGTTACCTATTTGTAAATATATCAGCTATCAGCGTAAGTCAGAAGTGGGTGCTGGAAAGGAATGAAGAATGCATGGGAGTGGGATTTAATGGCTCTTTATCTTTTGTTTAAGCAAACAAGTAATTACTAGAGTGAGATTTTTTTTATTTTTTATTTTTTTCAAATACTAATGAAAATTACAATTTTGGTCCCAATACTTGGCTTAAATAATTATGCTGGGGTGTGGGTGCAGTACTGGTGATTGAAGCCAGGGCCTTGAGAATGCTACACCTTATCCTTTGCCTAAATTAGGCATTGTTAATTAAATTAAATGATTAAATTAGGCATTATTAATTACCTTAGACTGATGATTTCCTATCCTCCCCACCCCACTTAGAAAATGAGTTGTGTGTGAGAGTTTATACTTCTGCATCTATTTGTGCAAATTTTAGTAATATAGGGATTAAATAGGGCCTCACTTCTTTGGTGACATTTAGGGGATGATATTTAGGGGAATTAAATATATGCTACTGGGTTCTAAATTGGGAAGCTATGCAGGAGCCAATGCTGTATTGTCAGGAATTTTATTTTACAAGGCGAGTGTTTCACTTGCAACACTGTAGAGAGATACAAACAAATTTTATTTTTCCCTCTCCAAGGCAAATTTCAATCTGCCTGTTTTCCTTATAGATCAGTTAACCAGTAACAGAAGTGCTCATAATTTCAAAAGGTTTTTGTGGGTACTTATTTGTGAAAACAGAAGATCAATTCTATAAGGGAAATCCAGTTTTTAAAAAAAGTTTTCGTAAGATTTCCTAACCATTCCACTAAAATACTCAGTATTGTGCTTGAGCTTAGTTATTCTGTTTTGTAGGTTCTTTATTTCCTATTTGAGTTTTACCTCTCTGTGAGAAATTTAATTTTACTTTTTATAATTAAGCATAAAGGCTTTAAAAATATTAATCCAAATAAAAGGAATCTGATAGCAAAATTAGATTTATTATGATTTACATATTGAAAGTCAGATATGATGGTCCATGTGTAACTTGAAGTGTCTATTTTCGGGAAGTAGTCTAAACGAAAAGCTGCTTAGCATGCTGAAAGCTGCTCTGACATTAAAACAATTGCATTTTTAAAATGCACAGTAATTGACTTTTCACATCATCACATCTTTCTCTTTTGAAAATTGATATTCTTGTCAAGATGACTGTTGAACATTCTACCAAATAAAATTGATAAATGTATTGATTAGCTAAGTCCTTTTTCCTACTTCTGGGAAATGAAAAAGAGGAGAAACAGAGAAAGAAAGAGAGAGTGTGTGTAGGGTGTGGTGAGTCTGTATAGCTGTGTACATATTATTATAATTGCTTTCAAATACAGTAAATTTTTAAAATAACTTCTTTAGTTTTTAAGGAACAACAACCTTTTCATCACTGCCAAATTTCTTGCTTGTTTTCTATGGAGTAGGATATCAGAACAAGCAATAGAATGTCTGAGAATGTGCTGTTATTATTAGCAATATCTGAGAAAACAACTGAGAAGACTGAGTCATATTTTCTTTAAAGTTTTTCTTTCAGGTTTCACTTTGTTGATATAAAATTGAGAGAAAATGTATTCAATTCTGGTAGCATAGCATATGATGCTATTGATAGTGTATGATGCTATTGCAAAAAAAGGCACATTTTTGGCTTTAAAAACTTTTCTCTCTACTTATAAAATGAATATACATTGATCTATCATTTTTAGAGCAGCTTTAGGTTCACAGCAAAATTGATTTGAACACATAGAGGGTTCCTATGCACGCCTTCCCTCAGCGACATAGCCTCCACCACTCTCTACATCCTGCACCATGCTGGTATATTTCTTTCTTTTTTTTTTTTTTTTTCTTAAGACTGATGAGCCTACGTTAACACATTAGTATCCCCCAGAGCTTTTTGCTTCCATTAGTGTTTCATATTGGTGTTGCATATCTTTTGCGTTTTGACAAATATATAGTGACATGTATCCACCACTGCATTATTGTACAGAATAGTTGCACTGCCCTAAAAATCTTCTGTGCTCTGTCTTGTCATTCCTCTCCCCTCCCTCATATCTGGCAACAAATAATCTTCAATCCCCATAGTTTTATCCTTTCCAGAAAGTCATATACTTGACTCTGCTTCTTCTAAAACTGTGAATAAGTAGAATTATGCAAAACTCTTTTGTGTGACTACTTTTATTCAAAACAATGGTTTTGAAATTCATCCATGTTTTGTATTGATCATTAGTTAGTTCCTTTTATTTAAAATTGTATTCCATTTTATGAATATCACCACTTTATTGGCAGATACATTGCTTGGTTCTAGTTTGGAGGCCATTATGAATAAAAATGTAAGGGACATTCTTATTCCAGGATTTTGGCAGACCTCTTGTCTTTTGGTTAAATTTCTAGGACTAGAATTGTTTCATTCTACTTTACATATGACTAAAATTACAAGAACATGCCAAGTAGTTCTCAGAGTTCCAGTTGCTCCAAAATCCTAACCAATATTTGGTATTATTGGTTATTTAATTTTAGTGGGTATGATATTTTATCTCATAGTTTTGATTTGCATTCTCTGATGTCTAATAATATTAAACATCATTTCATATACTTAGTGGCCATCTGTATACCTTTTTATCATGAGGCATAATTTTTTCTTTATTTTATTTTAAATTCAGTGTTCTATTTTAAATTCAGTTGTTCTACTTTTAAATGTAAGTTCTTATTTAGTTCTATTCTGTATATAAGTCTCATATCTTATAAGTATTATGGAATATTTTCTTCCAGTCTGTATATTGCTTGTTCATTTTAGTAACAATGTGTTTTGCTGAGAATAGTTAAATTTTGATAGTTTAATTTAGCAGATTTTTTTTTTTTTTGGTACTGGGGATTGAACTCAGGGGCACTCGACCACTGAGCCACATCCCCAGCCCTATTTTGTGTTTTATTTAGAGACAGGATCTCACTGAGTTGCTTAGCGCCTTGCCGTTGCTGAGGCTGGCTTTGAACTCGCAATTCTTCTGTCTCAGCCTCCCTAAGTGCTGGGATTACAAGCGTGAGCCACCGCGCCCAGCTAGCAGATTTTTTTTTTACATGACCAGCACCTTCCATGCTCTGAGAAATTTGTGCTTACCTCATGATTGCAAAGCTTTTCTTGTTTTCTTTGAGAAGGCTTATGTTAGGTTTACCATCTTATTTTTGAAGTAATTTTTGTTTATGATGTGAAGTAGAGTTCAAGGTACATTTTCTACCATAGGATATTCAGTTATTCTATTACTCATTTTGAAGTTTATCCTCTTGAATTGTGATTCTTGTTGAATATTAATTGATCACATATATGTGGGAAAATTATTGAATTCTTGTTTGTGTTTTGCTTATTTGTCTGTCTGTTCTTGGGCTTATTCCATAGTCTTGAGTATTATAACCGGATAATAATCCCAGAAGTTAAATGGTTCTTCAGATCCATTTTTCTTTTTAAGAGTGTTTTAGCATGTCTATATCTTTCGTATTTCAGTTTCAGAATTTGCTTTATAATTTTCTGCAACCACATCTGTTGGCATTTTGTTTGGTTTAGCAATAAACCTTCATAGCAATATGGAAAATTTGACTTCTTAACAATACTGAGTTTTCTAATTCATGAATGTGACATACAACTATTATTTTAGGTCTTTTCTTAATTGCTTTTATCAATGTTTTATGATTTTCATTATAGAAGTTTTGCTCATTGTTATTAAATATATTCCAAGGTATTTTATTTTTATGTGTTTTAGTATTGTGTTTTGAATTTCGTTTTCTAACCATTTATTGTTAATGTGTATAAATATGGTAATTGGACTTTTGTATATGCTGCCTTCTATCCTGAAAACTTGCTAAATTTACTTTTACTATATTTTGCAGATTACTAGTATTTTCTATATACACAACCCAGTTTTCTGTAAATAAAAATCCTTTTACTTCTTCCTTTCCCAAACGTATGCCTTTTATTTCTTTTTCTTGCTTTATTACATTGGCTAGGGCCTCCAATTCACCACTAAATAAATGTGGTAAGAGTGGAGAGAGCACTTATCCTTGACTTATTTCTGATGTTAAAGGAAATCATTCAGCCTTCCTCTGTTGCATATGCTATCAACTGTAGCTCTTTTTAGAATGCCCTTTGTCAGATTCAGGGAGTTTCTTCTATTTCTAGTTTGCTGGAGTTGTTTTTTCTTCTCCTTCAATTTCCTCTTTTTTTTTCTTTCTTTCATTCCTCCTCCTCAGCCCTTATCTCTCTTCTCTCGCCCCTCCTCCTTTTCTTTCCTTTCTTCTTTTTTTAAAATAATGAATATGTACAGATTTTTTTCAGATTTTTTTCATCTATTGGAATACTTGAGATTTTAGTTTTTTCTTCTATTAATGGTGACAAATTACATTGACTTTTGAATATTAGAACTTAGTAACCTGGAATAAATCTCTGTTTTTTTTATATAATGCTGAATTTAACTTCCCAATGTTTAGATAAGAATATTTAATTCTGCCTCCCTGAGAGCTATTGAACATTTATGATTCTCTTATAATTCTCTCTGACATTTTATGCTTTCAGTGTTATTTTGAAAATAAAAAATAAATTGAGATGGTGTCCCTTTCCCTTCCTATCTTGAGTTTATGTCCTATTAGTGTTATATTTTCATGTATGTATTTGATAGAATTCACTAGTGATACCATCTGGGCCTACAGTCTTCTACATGTGAAAATTTTGATGTTTCTTAACAGATATGGTATGGTCTGGTTTCTGATCTTTTTTGAACCAGTTTAGATAATATTCCTTTTAAGGAATATGTCTATTTCATTTATATTACTGAATTTATCAGAATAAAGTTGCTGTTAATATTTTTATATTTTAAGTTTCTTTATGACATAATGATATTTGCAATTCCTGATATTGGTAATTTGTGTTCTCTTTAATTATTGCTTAGTGTAGGAAGCAATTTTATCAATCTTAGAAAAGTCAATTTCTATTTTATTGATTTTTCTCATTGTAAATTTTCTATTTCATTGTCTTTTGTTCATCTTTTATTCTTTCCTCCTAGTTTTGGATTAATGTGATCATCATTTTCTAGCTTTGTAAGGCAGAATTTTAGATCATTGATTTTAGGGGTAATTACTAATATTCATCATTGATTTTTGGGCTAATTAATAAATTACCAAAATTAGTATTTAAGGATATAAATTTATCTCTAAATATTGATTTATTTAAACCTACATTATAAATATTTATACTTTATTTTGAGATATTTATATGTGGTAGTAAAAAATATAGAGGGGTTGCATGTATGTGCCCTTTACCTAATTTCTTCCAATGGTAACATCTAGCACACGTTTTTTTGTTTGTTTTTGCATGTGAACTTCAGAATTTATTTAAAGAAGAAACATATGGATTTTAATAGTAGGGGAAAAGGAAATTTATTTTAAAAAAAGCATCTTCAGGAAAATAGCCCAAAAGGCATAGAGTGCCTGTTGTGCCCTCCCCAAACAGTAAAGCAGGTATAAGGAGCCCCAAAGAACTAATACAAGCCAGGGAGGCTGAACGCTTATCTTAAAACTACTGAACTCTAAGCTTCATTGTACAAAACACACTTGAAATGTAGCACAAGTTTTGAATATCACAAATTTACCAATTATATTTCACCAGTTTTACATTGTATGTGTGTTTGGTTCCATGCAGTTTTATCATATGAGTAGGTTCTTGTGTCCACTACATTGTCAACATACTGAGCAGTTCCATCATAACAATTATCTTTCCTTGTTCATCTTTTATAACCACATCCTTTGATAAACTCTCACCTCTTGTACCTAACCTATGAGAAATACTAATCCATTCTTCATCTTTGTATATTTTTTCATTTAAAGAAAGCTATGAAAATAGAAGTATATAGCATGTAACCTTTTTAAAATGACATTTTGTATTATTGTTATTCATTTAACCCTAATTGCTGCACATACAAATAGTTTATTCCTTTTTTGTTGATAAGTAGTATTTGGTGTGGATGAGCTACAGCTTGTTTACCCTGTGAACTGGGTAAGGGCATCCTGTTGATTCTATTTTTTGACAATTAAGAATGAAGTTTTCAGTAACATTTGTGTATAGGTTTTGTCTGGGCATAAATTTTAATTTCTCTGGGGTAAACGCATAGAAGTATAATTGCTAGGTATATGGTGATTGTATATTTAGTTTATATAAGAAATTGCCATACAGTTTTTCAGAGTGGCTGAACCATTTTACATCCCATTCAGCTATGTAGGAATACCTAGTTACCATGCATTTTTTTGCCCTGCAGAATTTTTCACTATTTTTTATTTAGATAATCTGCTAAGTGTATAGTGATAACTCATTTTGTTTTTGTTTTTGTTTTTTGTTTTTGGTAGTGCTGAGGATTGAACCCAGGGTCTTGTGCATGCTAGGCAAGCACTCTACCAACTGAGCTCTATCCCCAGCCCTCATTTTGGTTTTTGTTTCCACTTTCCTAATAGCTAAAGATGTTAAGCATTTTTTATATGCTATTTATCATCTATATTTCCTCTTCAGTGAAATGGCTGGCCATGTCTTTTGCCCATCTTCTAACAGTATTGTTTGAATTTTACTCTTGATTTTTAAGAGTTCTTTACATACTATAGTTATTAACCTTTTGTTGGATATATGGCTTGAAAATTTTTTTCCACCTCCCTAGATTGTCCTCTTATTTTCTTTAACAGGGTCTTTAACAGAGCAAAAACATTTTAATTCTAATGAGGCCTACTTTATTGATTTATCTCATATGGATCATGCATTTGATGTCCTTCCCCCATTAAACTGCTTTTGCACCTTTGTCAAAAATCAGTGGACCATATTGTGTGAATCTGTTTCAAAGTTCATTATCCTGTTTTGTTGATCTGTGTGTCTACCTCTTTGCCAATACCACACTGTATGGATTACTGTAATTGTATACTAAGTCATCATCAGTTTTTCCACTTAATTCTGTTTGCTATTCCAGTTCCTTGTTTTTTATGTAAATTTTAGAATGATATCATCTATACCTATGAAACATTTTTCTGGGATTTTGATAGAAAATGCCTTAAACTAATAGATACGTATTTTACTGTATTGGGCTTTCCAATCTGTGAATGTATTTCTTTATTTATAGCTGTAACTTCTTTCATAAATATCTCTTTCAATTTATTTATAGCTATAATTTCTTTCAGAGATGTTTTGTAATTTCAGCATATAGATCTTATCCATTTTTGTCATATTTATACCAAGTAATCCATTTTTGAGCAATTGTAAGTGGTATTGTTTTTAATTCCAGTTTCCACCTATTCATTGGTATTATATTGAAATATGATTGACTTTTGTGCATTAATTTTGAATCCTGTGACTTTGCTTTTTTTGTAAACTCCTTGGGATTTTTCTATGACCTGACATATTGGTCAAAGATCACTGTGGCTATTTTGTAGAAAATAAATGATGCAGGGACAAGGTAACTAACAAAGCCAGGAATGTATTAAAATAATCCAGATAAGCGATAATGGTGATGATAAATTATAGGGTAGACATTTAGTAGAGAGAAATGGTTGGCTTGTGCTATATTTTGAAGGCAGAACTCTTGGGAATCTTCAGTAAAAGAGAGGAGTTGACGCTTCTCCTACCACTCAAAAAAGTTTTTTTTTTGTTTTTTGTTTTTCGTTTTTTGTACCAGGGATTGAACTCAGGGGCACTCGACCACTGAGCCACATCCCCAGCCCTATTTTGTGTTTTATTAGAGACAGGGTCTCACTGAGTTGCTTAGCGCCTCACTTTTGCTGAGGCTGGCTTTGAACTCGCGATTCTCCTGTCTCAGCCTCCCAAAGTGCTGGGATTACAGGCGTGCGCCACTGTGCGTGACTACTACTCAAAATTTAAAATATTGTATCTTTATTATTTTAAAATGTCTTCTCTGGAGGTAAGAACATATCAATGTATATAAATGTTATAGGGTATAAGGAGATGATTATCCTTCAGTTGTTCAATAGTAGTTAGGAGCCTTATAAACACTTAATTTATAAGCAGCGTAAGGGTAAAAATCTGTATCCAATACTTTATAGGCACCCTAGAAATGTTTACTTTAAATAAATTTAATAGTGATTTGTTATAAGCAGATTAAACCTATTGGCAGCTACTTGAAGCTACTTGTGTACTATTTATGGCAAAGGAGCTTTACTTCACATTAGTGGCCTAGAAAGGCAGAGACATGTTCCTTTTTAGGCAAAGTAAATTTGATGCAGAGCAAAGAGTTTGCATTCCAATTTTAAAATATATTTCATATTATTAAGAGTAGTTTATCTTCATGTATAAAATTCAATAGACTATATTACGAAGTGAAAACTTAAAAATATTCTTCATCAAACCTATTTCCATTCTGCAAAGGTACTCACTGCTTGTATCTGTTAGTAGTTGTCTGTATATCCTTCCAAAATTATCATGAGTATTTATCTTTTTAACCATTCATTTCTAAAAAAATATATTTAGGGGCTGGGGTTGTGGCTCAGTGGTAGAGCGCTTGCCTTGCACGCGTGAGGCACTGGGTTCGATCCTCAGCACCACATACAAAATACATAAATAAATAAAATAACAATTTAAAAATATATATATTTAGATTTAAATGACATTTTGATACTTAATCTGAAATCCTTCCTTCCACTTTCTATTTTCAGAATTTTTACCTAGTTTATTTTCATCTATGCAGTTAATTTCCAATTCCACATCTTAAGTTTGTTTAAATTAAAGAGGGTTTTAATGCATTCCTATTTTTAAATTCTCTTAGAAATTGATCTCTTAGAAATTTAAAATGGTAAGGAGGGAAGCAGTACATTGATAAAGGCAAAATAGGAAAAAAATGAATGAAAAAACAGACATGTCAAAATCTGAAAAAGCAGATAATTTTAATAGTGTATAGTGAAATAAAAAAGAAATTTTAAGACAAAAGCAGATTGTAGAAGAATATTTATGTTGATCGACAAAACTGTTGTAAAATAAGAAAAGCTATTATAGTATAAAAAATGTATGTGCTAAATAACTGTTAACAAAAGGAAAAAGATATTTCCTAAAATTACCTTCAGGCTTTATTATACCAAAAATTAAACAAGGAAAGAAAGCTAAAAGAAATTAGAACAAAATACAAAGGGAGATAAAAGAAAAAAATTCAATGGTATTTCTAGATAAAACCATAATTATTTCAAACAACCAATGACCTGGAATAAAAAGCCAATGTAACAATAATTATTGGAATATATTTTAGAGTAATTTTCAGTTACTGAATATGCCAATAATTATTGGATATGCCAACAGTTCAAAAAAATATAGTTTTAAAATTTAAATAAACTTTGTATTTTAATTTTACCATTTAAGCCCACAGCAAAATAAAAGTATCATATAAAGTAATTCAAAACATATGAAAAAAGATACAAAAATTTATATTTCATTTTATGAAGGAAGTCTTTAAAATAAATAAATAATTCACATGAATAATGACACAATGCACAAAAAAAGTGAAATAAAATATCGGGTAGTATTAATCAATCTCAGGAATATAAAGCTAATTCAATATTAGGAATTTTACTGATGTTAATACTTTCCCTCATTATGTTAAATAACAAAAGACTTTACCTTGATAATTGTAGAAAAAGAAATAACTAAAATATATTTCCTGTTTTCATAAAAGAAAAATAAATATTAAAAATAGAAGTAGAGGGATTTTGAAAAATATTTTAATCCTGATAACAACCCTGTAAATTTGGTATCCTTCAGGATTTTTCTTCTCCATTCTTTCTATGCTGTCTGAATGCCACATTAAGTCTTGTGAGCTGAGTTCAAAGAATAAAGTTGATATTTTCATGGATAGTTTTATCAGCTATTAGTTGAAAATCAGCTTTCTAAACATCTCACCTTGATGTGTAGAATTCTGATCAGTAGTCACATTACCACTGTCTTATTACTAATAATTACATTTTAAATTCACCTTTATTATTGTCACAACCTACTGTAGATGATTATCCTTAATAAGCTCCTCAGTTGCACAGTGTAGATTTATTCTGTCTTGACTGCTCAGGAATGATATTTATAGAAGTAGCATTAAAGTACATAAGCATATATCATTCTTTTGTATTTACTTAAGTCAAGTTTGAATGTGTAATATGTTATAGTAATGGACATATTTAATAAAATATGGAAATGTAATGTAGAGTATGATAAAAGTTACCATTTTTCTGTCACAAAATTTCATATCAGAAAGATCATCATTATTTTCAAGTCAATGTGATTGCTTCTGCTTGAAAGGATAGTGGACTTTTTATGGTAAAATTATGATTTTATTGTCCAAATTGTTATTTTTTTGATTTTATATCTACCAATGTTCTTTCATTGGAAGCTGAATGAATCTTCTTAATGAATGTTTGGTTAAATGGATACTAGTTTATTTTTTTTAATTTCTGGGGCTACTTTTTAGCATTTATAGATGACCAGTATCAGAATCAAATCACTACTATTAAATAGAATTTTAATGTATTCCAACTTTTAAATTTTCTAGGTATGCTTACTACTTTTAGTAGTTTTTATTGTGAACTGCTAAATACATTTAAGGATTTAAAAAAAATTGTGTGTGTGAGTGTGTGTATCTGTGCATGTGTATTTGTGATCACCAGTTTTCCTTACTGAAAATTAATATTTGATTAGGGATCGGAAATACCTTTGTGTGATTTAAAAAAAGGTCCTAGGCGGCCGCAGCTTCATCCATGCACTTTTTCTTACTGGTGTCAAACTCTTGATTTTGTACATAGTCCTCTGGTCTATTTCAAGAAACCTCTTCTCAGACTAATTTTCTAAATGTGTATTGAAGAAAAATAAAGCTATTGATTTTTCTTAAGGTAAAAAAAATATATATATATAACTCAAATTCAGTTACTCCCACTAAGTTGTTAAGCATACCCATCTAATCATTGGTACAAGGTAGGTCATGGCTAATAAGACATGCTACCCCCAAATAGACTGATAATTTGTGGCCCCTTTCAATGTCAGACAATGGAACTATCAACTGGGCACTGTTGATAGCAGCCTCAGCTTCCCATCTTGCCCACAAGCAGTGTAGCTTTGTTTTATATTTGCATCTCTGTTGTCCAAACCAAAATTCTGTCATTGAAATCTCCATGATCCTTAGACCATAGTTTGGCATTATTCTAATCAACTACCTATAATTTAAGCACCCCAGAGGTTTTAATCTCCTACCTTCTGCTAAGTAGCTAAGTGTTTGTTCCAGCTTCTGAGTGTTCTCTCAGAGTTCTAATATCTATGTTTCTTTGTAGTCTGTTACATTTTTAGTGATATTTTGGATCCTGGAAAAATTAGTACTTTGAGTACATATTTGACTGCTTTACCAAATTTGGCATCTCTGTGACCAAAATACCAGATAAGAAAAATTTAGAGTAGGGAAAGTTTATTGGGGCTCATGGTTGCAAAAGTCTCAGTCTGTAGAGTGCCAGCTCCATTGCTCAGGGCCCCAAATAGGGTAGCACATCATGGTGGAAGTCTCTAAAAGAGGAAAACTTCTCAACTCATGGTGGGGTCAGAAAACAAATGAGGGGCTGAGGAGAGCTTCAGGCAAGATGCCCCCTTCCAGGGCACACCTACACTCCTCTAGTTCTCCCCCACCTACCTGTAGTTACTTATCACCCACTTATTGCCAACTAGAATGAACTGATTAGGTTACAACTCTCATAAGCCAAACTTCTGAATATTCCTGCATTAATAGGAGATTTGGGGAGATACCTAATATCCAAACTATAACACTAAGTTTAGGGATCCTATATAATAAAAAGTGACTACATTTAGGATTTGAGGTAGATATTAAAAATGAGAGCCGGGCACGGTGGCACATACCTCTAATCCTAGCACTTCAGGAGGCTGAGACAGGAGAATCACGAGTTCAAAGCCAGCCTCAGCAATGGCGAGGCACTAAGCAACTCAGTGAGACTCTATAGGGCTCGGTATGTGGCTCAGTGGTCGAGTGCCCCTAAGTTCAATACCTGGTACCAAAAAAGAAATGAGGACAGGGATAATGTAGATTTCTTCTTCCCTCATTGGTCCAGATAGGGCTTTAAATTTTTAGAGTTAAATTGGTAAAGTTTTATAAACTATATTAACTAGTTAAGTACAAGTTGCATTGCTTTCTATCCTATTTCAGTATCTAATTGGCTTTTATTAATAGTTCATGATCATGCAGCATCTCATCTAAAAATTTAGAAAGTGTCCTGAAGGGCCCGGCAAAACTGTCAGTTTTTTATAAAAGGCAACTTGAGTAGGAGCAAGGAAACAGCATCATGCACAAAGCAGTTTGGTTAGCATCCAGTTATACCATGTTGCTTTCCTGGTAAGGGTTAAAACAGGGAGGACTTCCTTTTCAAGCCAGCTATAACTGTCTTGTTTAGGGATTTGGCTGTACCCCTCTCCTGATTTCCAGGAAGTTGAGATAATTAACTTAGTTTTAGTTTGTTAACAGAGATTTTGAGCATGAGTAACTTCATTTTGGTTTGGTCTATTCTGTTGGAACCTATTAGAGGAGCTCAGTCTGAAACAGTGGACTCCCATAAATTTCACCTGCCAGGATGAATGGGTATAATTTATAGAAAAATTCCATGATGACAGCTATGTGAGTCTTTATGATAATATTAATTACTCATAAGCAGTTTGTGTGTATATACTCTGTATTTACACTGTTGTTATCACTTTTTTTGCTTAAGGATAAAAGTTAGTATATAGTTTCCTTAAATGGTTATCTGTTCCTTTTGTTTTTAATTTAGGTCTTTACTATTTTATCTTAATGTGTAGCGGTATTTAATTTTCTTTCCAAAAAGGAAATTAATTGGTACTGTATGTTTTTGTCTAAACTGTATTTACATCTTTTGATTCTACTTTGCTTTAAAAATATCTTCTATATAGTGGGGTGAGGGGATAGGGAAGAATGAAGGAACTTTGGTTTGTGTAGAGGGGATAGAGGGGAGGAGTGGGGCTGTGGGGATGGGAAGGATGGTAGAATGAGATGGACATTATTGCCCCATATACATGTAT
>CM053408.1:36295123-36362066 GCA_028644305.1 Xerus rutilus
GTGACTGGTTCCTACCTGTGTTTACTGTATCTTAGATTTTAAAACATATTATTTTGTGAGATGACAAAGAAACTGAATAAGTCTTTTGAAGACAATTTTGATAGGAATTTTTAAAAAGATTTTAAAGTGTTTAAAGTGATCATGTCATTAGATATGTATCTTTAGATACAGTGGCACCTTAAAGTACTTCATTTATACCTAAAAAGTTGATAACACAGCTGTCGTAATCATTTCATTAATTGCATGTAGGTTTCCTGATATACCAACCCCATATCAAATACTGTTATAATCTACGTAAATTCTTTATGTCAATCTTATTTAATAATGGGTACTTAAGAAAGTTGCCACATTACTTGTTTTATTGGGGAAATGTTAAATAATGTTAAGTACTAGGACAAGTTTTAGCCATACTATCTCTAAAACTCACTCCACAATGCACATTCTTTGTTGAAATAGCCAACCTCTTTTCCTTCCCACTTCAGAACATTTGTAAATTTATAAAATCATGTTGTTCCATAGGAGGTGTTTTCCATTGTGGACTTCCCTTTTTTTCCATTTTAGATTTGCTTGTTGTGATACCCCATTTTATTCCACTAATATGTCTTTTAGGGTATTCATCAGTGATTTAATAGTATCAATCTTTTTTTAAACTATTTTTATAGTTGTCAATGGGCTTTATTTGTTTATATGCAGTGCTAAGAATCGAATCCAGTGCCTCACACATGCTAGGCAAGCACTGTACCACTGAGCCACAACCCCAGCACCAGTATCAATCTTTAATAGAATTAAATTCTCTGCTGGACATAGAGCTCAGTGCTAAAGCATTAACATAGTGTGAGCAAGGCCTTGGCTTCAACCCCCAGTACCACACACACACACACACACACACACACACACACACACACACATACACACACACACAGAACAAAAACAAACAAAACCATAAACACTCTACGATGTGTTCCTAAAATCAAACATTTTGTATAGAAAAAAATGTGATTTGGTGCAACACTTTGGAAAAAGCACTTCAACTTCAAAGATCTAACCTCCTACCTGCTAATTAATATCTTCTTTGCTTCTGAATAACCTGTTAAGTTGGGCAGCTTTTTTTAAAGGTAGAGTTTTCTCTCCTTAGCCTCCAATCTGGACATGAGACAAACTGCCCCCATCTAGTCTTCTTGCCTTGCTTCCTCACCAGAGCAGCAGGAGTATGTTGTGTTATAGGTATGCACCTGCTTTCTTTGAGGAGGCCTCTTCCACGACTGATAATACCCTTCATTTCCCTTTAACACAAGGACAGAGGCATTGTATTCCTTTTAAAACAATGAGGAGGCTGACTACAAAGATGAATACAATATTTCTTCCCTTTCAACTCCATTCACTATCATTTTTTTAGAAAATTCAATCTCCAGTCTGGGGAGCTCTATGGAGAAAGCAAAAACTGAATAGTCTCTCTCAAGAGCGCGTTTGTTAAATTTTTATTTTGTAATAATACTACATTTATGAGGTAGTTGCAAAGATGTTACAGAATGTTCTTGTATACCCATAGCTTAGGTCCAAGCTAAAATTTTACACTGTCTGCTGCTTGAAGGCCAGATCCTGGCTACCTTTTAAAGGCATACCCAAAGTCCATTAGAAGGCTGGGTGTCTGAAGATGATGGAGGTGTGGGATACATGGCCACTGGCTTCAGGGAGGAGGGAAGTATCTGAAAAAGCTCTGGAAGGAGGGAGGGCTCAGCTCCATATACCTCCAAATGCATATGTATTTCTTAAGGAGGAATAGGTATTTCTGGAAACCATACTGATCTCCGCTCAAATATAGTACAGTAGATAATACTTATCACTTTTGCTTTACATTCTATGGTTTTTTGACCCCTGTTGCATCTTTTAGACAACTCTAACTTTATCCCAGAACCAGCTTCTTATGCAGCATTGAGTTGAGGTAATGTAAAAACCTCATTAATAATGCCTTCTTGGTGGTTTAATTTTAAGAACTTTTTTCACTGACAGATTTGATTTACATCTTAGTGGGAAGGATCTTAACCTGGAGTAATTGAACTTTTGTGGATTCATGGTGAGCTTCATGGTGTGTATAAGAAATTATGATTTATTTCTGAGAAGAGGACTATAGGTTTTGTGAATTTTTTTTCAGATGGGTGTAATTGCTCCCTGCTTTTTTCCCTCCTCCCTGCTTTAGTAATTCTTTGCCCTAGTGTAGGAATGATAAAAGATATCAAGTAAATTAGGGTGACATTCCACGTTGCTAATGGATCTTAAATGTGTATTTATTCTCTCAATGTATATTTCCAGTAAAAATAAAATTGCATTATGGATTTGCTTTATATAATTAGTTTGTAATAATATTTAAGTTGCTGGTCAGGAAAATTAATTTTTTCTTTTTCTTTTATTATAACAGTGAAGTTCATTTTTTACAATTAATAAAATGGACTTAGCTTGTTGCCATGAAATTTCAAAGGGCACAAGGAAAATAAGGCATTGCAGGTTATGCTACAGTTTTTGGTGGTGCTGGGGATTGAAACCAGGGCTTCATGCATGTTAGGCAAGTGCTCTACCACTAAGCTAAACCCCAAATGCTTTTCAAAAATTTTATTTTGAAACAGGGTCTTGCTAAGATGCCCAGGCTGCTTTGAACTTTCAACCTACCTGCCTCAACCATCTGAGTAGCTGGAATTATAGTCACATGCTACCACATCCAACCAGGTTATATTACTTTTATGCTAAAATCATTAAGAACAAAAAAAGTCTAGGAATTTCATTAGATTTGGGGGTAGCAGGGCTGATGGAATTGCTAAATTGTATAGTTATAAAAAATATCCAAATTTCATTTTAGTATCTCTCCTGACTTCTAGGTGAGCTCCACAGAGAAGGGCCTTTCTCTTTAAGATGAATATTATGTTTCTAAGGCTATTTTATATCAATTATATTTTCTAAAGAATCATGCAGTTTGATTGCTGAGATTTCAGATACATCATTTTGACATGCATTACCTAGTCTTTTAAAATATAGTTGTAAGACATAGATGTAACCCTGGAAAATTCAAAATATATTTGAGGAAATATATCTTCCATTTTATGCTTTCTGTAAAATAGATTAATCAGTTCACAAAAGATTGTGCACTTCTTATCCAGTTCCATAGTGTTATTCTTGTTGCATGCTAAATTCATATCTTTTTAAAAGTTTGACCATTTTACCTTTTTTTAAAAAATTCTCACTTAAATAAACAATAGGGCATTGAAGAAGTTCTCACAGGTTTGGTCAGTAGTTAATATCTCATCCCTTTTTAAATTTAACTGTAGCTTTTGCTCTAGACCACTGATACATAATGATAATTATATCATCTATCTGTATACCTTACTAAATTCTGGGTTAACTAAAGACAAAAATTGTATCTCAATTTTATATTCTCATAATTTAGCTCAAATCAATCTGTATTTTCAATAGCTAGAACTCAGTAAAATTGTTTAAATGAACAAATTAACATGTATCAAAATATCATCCCCTGTGTTCTTTCTCTGTACTGTCTAATATGACACCTGATAGCTCTGCATAGCCAAGAGACACTTGAAATGTGTCTACTCTGAATTGAGATTTGATTAAATATAAAATACACACTAGATTTTAAATATTTAGAGTGTGGTATAACTCATTAATATTTTTATATTGGTTTATAACTCATTAATATTTTTATATTGATTCCATGTCAGAATGAAAATTATGAAATATTTTGTATTAAATAAAATATATCATTAAAATTTAGTCCATGCATTTCTTTTTGCTTTTTAATGTGGCTGCTAGACAACTTAAAATTACATATGGCGTTTGCATTTGTGACTTGCACTGAATTTCCATTTGACAGTGCTGTTCTTAAGCAAAAGTTGGCAAATGATGAATGATGGGCCATAGCTGGCCTGTTTTTATACAGCCAACAAGCTGAGAATTTTTTAAAAATATTTTTAAAGGGTCATTTTTAAAAGTATATGCATATATGCAACCGAGACCATGTGTGACATGCAAAGCCTAGGATATTTACTAATTGGTCCTTAATATGAAAAGTTTGCTGATCCCTGTTCTAAAGTAGTTGTAAGGATAGAACTCATGCTTCTTGCCCTCCAGCAACTTGCAGTTTAAGGGAAATAGTATTTTTGAAATGAAGTTTGGTTAAGTGATAATATGATGAATGCCTTCAAACATCATAGATTATAGAAGTGGATCAGAGGTGGGACTTGAAGAATGGGATGATTTGTGCAGGAAGATTGGTAGAGATTGTGATGCTCCCCAGATCCCCTGCAGAGAAATGCTTACTGTTGTAGCTGCTTTATATAGACCCACCTTGCCCAAGATCATATGCTCCCCAGCGTAACCCATATCTAGTGATGTTGGGGGAAATATAAAGGACTCACCATTTCAGCTAACCTGGGAATATTCTGAAAGACCATTTCAGTTCCAGAACTTCTGGAGCTGTTGGTCAAGACTGTCCTTGGACCTGTGCCATGACAAAACTTTTTGCCCAGTTCTGCATCCTTCCTGTGCTTTCCTCAGGTTTTTATTACAAGGACACTCTCTAATAAACATCTTGTGTACTGAATTCCATCTAAGATTCTGCTATCTGGACAATGCCACCTGCAGTGGGCAGAAAGGAGAATAGTATTCCACTTGTTGAGAGTTAAGTAAACAAAGGGACGGAGGCTAGAATAAATAGAAGCTCTGTTGGAGATTAGTGAGATCAAATACCTGAATAGTGCAATGTGTTTATAATTGAAATGATAGCCTGTAAGACTGCCAAAAGGACTTTATCTTGGGAAGAGCAGGAAGCTTTTTGAGCAGGGATGTAATATGAAGAAAACAGTGCGTTAGGGGAATTAATGTATTAGCGTAGATTTTAGGAACAGAAATTGTTAATGAAAATTCTATCTACTTCTCTGCCAGTTTTTAATCTGTGCCTGATTTCAGCAATGTCAGCAAATGATGGTTGAATTCATTGTTTAACTAAAACCAGGTACATCAAAATTTAAGAATTTGAAATTATTCTGGCATGTAAACTTTTGAGTATTTTCTGTAGGCTGGATCAGATGCTCTGCCTTTAGTCTGCTCCTAAGGAAGGTAGAAAGGATGCCCTCCTGTAGTGTTCTGGGCTCCTCCAAAGGGCTGCTTCACTGTACCTGCTCCAATTTTCCCAAATACCAGATACTCTTGTCCATTGAGTTTGCTGTGGTCACTTTTTTCTCTTCTACAGGGGAAACTGAGCTGCCTTCCACCGCACTGATAAGGGAAAAAGAATTTTGTGGTCTTCCTAGACAGGTAGATGCAGTTTCCCTGGGGCACCTGTGTTTCCTTTGTTGTTTTACAACACTCTTAGCTGGTTTGGAGGGAAGTGTTTTTATTTTTGTAGTTGTTTCTTAATCTTTAGGAGTTAGCTGTTTGATAATGCTGTTTAGAATAAGGAGAGGAAGCCTTGTGGCTTAAGACTTGGTTTTAGAAAAATATAAATAGAGCCAATGCCAGTAACTGTTGTAGAGTTGAAATAGCCTGTTCTCTTTCCAGTGTTTCAGCCTTGAGAACCAGCTGGAGAAAGATACATTTGCATTGGGTGATTTTCTCAACTTGAAAAGATTACCCTTATTTTGGCCTTTTTTATGAATTGGTAGAATATAATTTACTTAAATTTCATTGACAAAAGTAAAGGTGGGCAATATGCAATTATAAGCTTATTAAAAATAACCCTAGCCGGATATGTTGGCACACGTGTGTAATCCCAGCACTTTGGGAGGCTGAGACAGGAGAATCGCGAGTTCAAAGCCAGCCTCAGCAACTGGTGAGATGCTAAGCAACTCAGTGAGACACTGTCTCTACATAAAACACAAAATAGGGATGGGGGTGTTGCTCAGTGGTCCAGTACTCCTGAGTTCAATCCCTGGTACCAAAAATAAACAAACAAACAAACAAATAAATAAATAAAATAACCCTTTGACAGGGCAGTGAAATGGTTTTCCACTTGAAATCGGCAGATTTTCTTAGAGTGTTTTATAAAAAAGTAGCCTCAATCTTGGCTGGTGTGGTCAGTACCTCTGAAGTAAATTCAGTTTCAATTGCCCCTTGAGTATTATAAGTTTGTGTTTCCACAGAAACAATTTAGTTAAATTGTATATTCATAAAGTGCCAGATGGATATATTATAGACAAGCAGGAATGTAGGATGTTTAAGTACATAGTCTTTGAAATGAAATAAACAAATAGTAGAACTAACTTCTTAATATGACTCATAATTCCCAAGGAATGTTTGCATTATAGAGGTGCCTAGCTGTTTTCTAAAAAGAATGACTGTCTTGATCATAAATCTGTTTTCTGAAAGTTGATGTTTATCAAAACACAAATTTAGGCTTGTATATATTATAATGAATGGAAATGTATAGGAATGAGTTTCTTGATTTAAATTTGTATGAGACTAATTTGGTCTGTACATTCAAAATGTTTTGTGTACAACCTGCATACTGTATTGGGGTTCCCAAAGTGTGCTGAGTTTAGTTTTATTATTTCGATGTAAAGATTTTTTTAAAAATTTCCCATAAATTTTAGTATTGTTGTCAGGGATAGGAAAAAGATGATTATAGTTTATGTAGATCACTGATTAGGCAAGGACAATATGAAATAGGGAAGCATGGAAGGGAGAAGGGATAAGTAGTGGTACTTATCTTCTAGAGCTTCTAGACTGATGTTGGGTTGGAGCTGACTTCTTACTAAACCTTAGATTGTAGGCTTGAGTATCCATGGCATAATACAATGGATTCTATAGTCCTTAATAATATAGTGGATTTTATAGTCTTTCAATATGTCTGAGTTTTTATAAGAATATACTACCTAGAAATATGCTGCCTTGGTAGTTCAGCTGCACGGGTGGTAGCATGGATAATAAAAAAGAAAAGGATCTCATTTATGCAGAATAGTAGTATTATTTTTTTTATTATAATTTCATGACATATGAGAGAGTGAGTCACCTCACCCCTTCCTAACTATTTGCCAACAAACATCTCTTGCATCTCGGTCTGTTTAGGCTGGTTCCTTAATCAATCTGCTATAGCTACCTTTGCTAGTAGATTAGGCCAGGGATCACATTATGTTTGTTTTTAGCCACTGCAATTCACATATTTCTATTTATATTAGAATATTATAATTTACAAGAATTTAGAAATATGCCACTGAGGTATGTCAGATGTGTCATTTCTCATATATATATTTTCACATAATTATATAGATTATATATACAAACATTATATTATATAATATTTATTTTAGTGTTGCATAGTAGTAGTATACACTGGATACATCATCTATGGTTGCCACTCGGAGATTCATTAAATTATGGCACTTGTGCATCCAAATTATGGATGACCATGTGAAAAAGATGGAATAAACCTATAAGGAAAGGTATACAAATCATATTAAATAATAGAAAAGAAAATTGGGGAAGAGTTTGTATAACATGATTCAACTTAGATAAAAAAGCTCAATATAGCTGTCATAGAATATGTCTGGAGGGAATTGTAGAATGATAGGTTTGGGGAGTGAGATTTTCATTGTTTGAATTGTTTCAGTAGTAAATGTACTTGTAAATATTTTAATTTAAATTATAAACCACTAAAAAAATAAAAATGCGTAAGATAGCAATGGTGGGTAACATTTATTGAGTATGTACAGTAGATTAGGAGCTATTCATGTAGTATGTATTTACTTATTAAATTGTCACAGGAACCCTATAAGGTTTATGTACTGTGAACTCATTTTATTCATGATAAATCTGAGGCACAGAGATCTTTAGTTATATGTCTAAGTCAATGTATGAGGAAAGAGTTCAAATAAAAAAAGTTTAGTGTAAGCATTGACGAGTATTAATGTGACCCAAAAGACTGTAGACATTGTGGCTGGCTAATTTTGTGGGTAGGATGGAATGAAAGAGAAGAGAAGTTCCTTTAAACTCTATGATTTCTGCAGTATTTCTTGGAAATTAATTCAAAAGGAAAATGAAATATTTGATGAATTCAAAGGACTTCTATTTGAAAGAGTCATTTCCAGAGGGGAGGTGGTACAGGGAAATATCAGTTGCATTTTGGAATTTTTTGTAGGTATCTCAAAACAGAAAGGTGTTATGAGTCAGTTCTCCTAAGAACTGGCTTAGTATAGTAAGAAAGAATCCCTCTCAGGTTCTCCAAGATTATTTGGTGGGTTGAGAGATGCTAACAAATGATTTCCTCTGTTACAATAATTATGCAAGTCCAGAAAGAAGAAAAATAGGTTTTAGGCCAGGGCTTTGAATGCATTTTTGAGTAGTGATTCCTTTGTTCCACAATGTTTATTGTTTATCTTGGAAATGTCCAGTTAATGTATTTTTACAACTAAATTTAAACTCGTAGCACTTACAATCCTTCTTAAAATTAAGGCTTCTTAATCCCCTATAACTACCTATATCAGAAGATGAATTCTTAAGCCCAAGGGTTAATTATTTCTTCTTAGTGTCCCTGGAACTTATAACAATGTCTGTAGCAGAGAAGGCTGAAGTAATGAGTGAATGCATATATTCTTTGTTGTTTTTATGATCTTGGGTGTACTCATTTCCATATGTAGATTTTGCCTTCTGTTCTTTCTTTAACATTTTTAACACCTTGAGACCAGAGTCAGTGTACTTATGGTGAGATTCACAGCCAACATTACTGACATTTTGGCTCAGATGTCTTCTGTGCTCAACCCAGACGCCTTTGACATGAAGGGACTTTGTACTTCTGTAATGAAAATGAAAAGGTAAGAGCTACTTCCAAACCACACAAATGTAGTTTCTTTCTTTCTTTGTTTTGGTACCAAGGACTGAACTCAGGGGCATTCGACCACTGAGCCACATCCTCAGCCCTATTTTGTGTTTTATGTAGACACAGGGTCTCACTGAGTTGCTTAGCACCTTGCCATTGCTGAGGCTGGCTTTGAACTCACAATTCTCCTGCCTCAGCCTCCCAAAGTGCTGGGATTACAGGCGTGCGCCACTGTGTCCAGCTACAAATGCAGTTTCTTAATAGCTGTTGGGAACATATTATTAGTAAGACAGATAATAGACCTCCAGAAGAAAGGGGGAACTGCAAATTTCTTTCTATGAGTCATCCTGTAGAAACTTCTTATCTATCTATCAATCTATCTATCTATCTATCTATCTATCTATCTATCTATCTATCTATCATCTATCTATCTGTTTTTGCAGTCCTGGCAGTTGAACCTAGGGCCTTGTACGTTCCAGGCAAGCACTCCACAACTAAGCTACATCCTTAGCCCCTAAGACCTTAATTCCTCTCTCTTGCTTGTTAGTGGGCCCACTAATTTATTAAACAAATAATTATTGATTTTTGCTGGATTAAGAGTCATTCTAGGTCCTGGTGGTACAGCAGGGATCAAAACAGAAAAAAAAATACCTGACTTCATGGAGCTTATATTTTAGTCATAGGTAAGATGTAAGTTTATAAGATGGTGATAGGGCTGTGGAGAAGAAGGAAGCAAGAGATAGGGGCTAAGTTTATGTGTACATGTGTGTATGCATGTGTGCATGTGGGTGTGGGTGTCTGTCTAGGGTTGTGGGTGGCAATTTTAAATATGATGGTTAGGAATCACTTACTTTGATTCATTTGAGAAAAATCCTGAGAGAAGTAAAAAAATAGACATGTGAAGAATCTTCCAACTTCCCATGCAGAGGGGTCAGGAAGTATAAAAGTCCTAAGTTGGTAGCATACTCAAATTCAGGGGAGAAATCAGGGTTGGAGGTAAAAATGTGGTGTATGTGTGGGTATATGTGTGTGTGTGTGTGTTTGAATTGTTGAAGTTGAACAGAGAATGACTTGGAAGTTCTCTTGATCTTTTCACTCCATTTTCCCTCAGTTTCATACTCATTATTGGACTTCTTCTTACCTATCTTCCCATCCCATAGATCTCCAAATGGCAAGTTACATTGGCAGGCTATCATCTGATTCAAGGATGTAGAGGAACATTCTTTTATATTTTTATATTGTAATTGGAGTAAGTACTCATTTTAAAGAGATGAAGTAGTCTTCTTGGTGACTGTAGGGTTATGATCAGGTCATGCTCTAAAAATAGAAATTTGGAATCTTATTTTCATGTTCTTTTTGATGGCAGTATTTCTTTTTGCATCAACCATATGCTAACCAAGGTGTACCCCTCTATAAATCATTCTATAAACATGTGGAGAACACTTTGTGCCTGTGCTGGGTAAGCTCAGTACATGGCCTGAGCACACACAGGTAAAGCAACTAGAGCACAGTGAGAAATGTGTTGAAGTATGTCTTAGGTCACATAGTGTAGCATGTAAGGTAAAATTTATTAAAATTCATTTTTTGGTGTTTTTCACAATGTTATAATAAATTACTTTATCTTCATCATATGGATGGAATAGAGTTCTGGGTGAGATGGGTTACACAGCAGAAGTGACCTGCCCCTCCTGCCTGTCTCATGACCTATAAGTCTCTAGATACCTGAAGGTATTGGAGTCACACTTGCTTCCCCTGTCTCACTAATGCTATTGAATATGTGACCCATATTCCCAAAGAGCTCTTGTTAGCTCTGACCATGTTTTTTTTTTTTTCATTCATAAAAATGTCTGCTTCCTAAGGAATAGATTTTTTTTTTTAAGCTGGTTTGTAGGATACACTTTTTCCTTGACTGTTAACTCTTAAACACATCAGTGGCACTCAAGAGGGCAGCTTTATTGCAAGAGCTGGAAAGCATTAATAAAAGTTTGTATTAATGCTTCATTAATAAATAAGCAGTGGGTAAGAAATAAGATCTTCCTTTTCCTGAGGTCTTTCACTGTGTCTCCATGCTCCATTGGTCTAGGGGGTCAGGAGACTCCTAAAGTTTAAGGTCAGATGATATCATATGGTGTTTCCATTTTCTGACCAATCTGGATTAATCCAGGTTGGATTAATCCACCTATCCCTGGATAAACCAGTTAGTTGATGTGAATCATGAATATCTGTTTTTTTATGGTAGGTTTTTAATAACTAGCAAACATGAGAAATTGGTATAAAGAGGGGGAGAGTTAGGCTCTTGCTTAGTGATGCTATTCTAGCATGACAAAGTGAGGGAAAGTGGAGACATTAAAACTCATTTCCACTTAGCTTTGGAATGCTTAATAGAATGGTTTTATTGCAGGTATGTTTTTCTTTTCGGGTTCATTATAGTAGGTATTAAAATTAGAAAATGTTAGGAAAGTCTAAAATATTTTCTTTGGATAATTCCTGAACAGCTTTAAGCTAGACAAATGAAAACATTTTTTATTGATAATAAGGTATTACTTTATTTTTATACTTTTATTTGGTTATAGTTATATTGGAGCTCAGGCTTTCCAGCACTTAGTTTTAAATTGTTAGATCCTGAACAAAAATTTCACATAAAACCCCATTAACCTTTCAAAAAACAAACATTTCCATCCAGTTGGAATGCAGAGAATGTGAATACCAATTAGATACAAAGGAGAAGGGAAACAGGCATTAGTTCTTTCTCCTCCAACACTGCCTTTACTTGATGTTTTCATTCTCTCTTTGAGGATCACAACCAGAAGAGTCTTTGGGATTAGCAAGTGTGTAGCCGATCTTTTAGCAAGAGCACAACTGAAGCTACCAATAATGGTTGTATTTTATTGCATCATCTCCAAACAGCTTACACCAACAGAGTCTCCAGAAAATCTGTTAGCATTTTGAAACTTAGCAGAACTACCTAAAGCCCTCTTTGGCTTCTTTTAACTTCCAGGCTAGTCTCCTAGGAATTTTTTTATGGGAGCTTTGAAGCCCATAAACTTTACAAATGTTGCTTCTGACAACATTATGAAACCACACTGGGGAGGACTGCTGCTGGAGGAGATTATTTAAGATTGGTTTTCCTATCCTGACCTCTGATTCAGAATAAATACTTCTTTTACCCACTGTTGGGTTCTGTAGATGGTCTCGCTCTGAGAGACCAGCTCAGTGTTCACTTACAGTCGGTTGCTGCAGGCTGGTTCTAGTTATTTTTCACATCTCCTGTAGGTTGGGAGGAACATAAATGACTTCCTGTGGGTTCTAACCTGAATAAGGAAGTAAAAGTGAAACTTCGATGAACCTTGTGATTTGACAAAAACCATGTAAGCAGTTCTGTAAATTATATTAATGGTACTTGAAAACAAGATGTTTTAAATGATAGTCAATAAAGAAAATATTACTAAGAATAATATACACTGCATACACTTATTTTCAGGGAATATATCAGTATATTTATATATAGCCCCAATGTTTTGTGCTTGTATGTTTTCTGTGAATATTTAGTGCAATAGGAATTAGCAACGTGTAAATGTAGATCAGCAAAATTTAACATTATTCAAATGTTTACACACTTTGAAGACTGTAGACACATTTTTGTTTAGTGAATAATGTGATCAAATTTTTGTTGTTTATTTTAAATATTTTTTATTAGGAAGTCTAAAATACCTGTTATCATCCTTCTCAGGGCTGAATTGGTATTTTAAGTATGAATGGAAAAAATAGGCTCAACAGAATTCTTATGCAGAGACAAGGCACCTGGAGTCAATGAAAGAACTTTGGGTGCAGAGATAAACTTTTCTCAGAGATCAAGAGATTGAAGATTGAAACACTTAGCAAGGACTCAAATTATTCAGCAATTTCCTCAGCAGCACTGTAATTCTTGCTTATGCAGTTGTTTCCTGGTTGACTCTATTTATCTCAGGTATGGCTATTTTTCTTTGTCCTTTTCTCAGGAGAACAAAGAAAATTTCATTAGAGCACAACACAGAATTATATTTGTTGGCCACGCTTCATCGAAGATTCATTGCACAATTTGGCCAGCTTCCCTCATCATTCATTTAAGCAGTATGGCAAATGTAATTGGGATTTCCCCAGCAATTCAGGAACATTTACTAATCTTTTTGTTCATTGTAGATGTAGCCATAGAATAACCGTAGCTCAGGAAAATCTACTCAGCAGCTGGCATTGTGAGCATTCCCACCATTGGGCTGTGTACTTCTTTCCACCCAGTTTTTCAATTTGGGAATTACAGGTAGTTTTAATCTTAAAAAATATATACCTTCATGTTCTAACTATTGGTAGAACAGATTTGGCACTTAAGTCTAATAATGTATGCAGAGTGGGTAGGTTTTCAGCCTTGTATTTTTTCAAAGTGTTGTGATAGAAAGCCCATGTCTTTAATGTTAAAGGAGAGTGTTCCAGTCTTTTTAACTTCAGTGGAGTCCCATCCTTCAGTGTCTTTGTGTGTGTGTGATAATGATGATGTTGAACTCCCTTAATGCATTTGGGTTGTTGTAGATAGAGAGTACTCTATTAAGGCAATATTGTGTGTTGTGAATCTTAATTACTCTCGGCTTATAATAATAACTTATTTAGTGCAATAAATAAATCAGTTTCTGTCTAAGGGGTTTAGTCTTAGGGCATTCACAAACAATCTTTCCTTGTGATCTATTATCAGTATCATTAAAGAAGTGTTCAGAAAGAAGAGACAGCTGATCTCAGACTAAGAGAAAATTAATATCCATACACAGAACAGCAGTTTTTGAATTTAAGTCTCACAGTAGTTTGTACATCATGGTAAAAATCAATGAATTTATGTTGAGTAAGTTAATTCCAATTAATTTGATGAGGACTGACCTGGAAATTGTCAAATATTAGTAAGGAAATATTAAATATTTTCAAGTGAGAGAGAAGTCTCATCATCATGTCAAGAAGATAAGGCAGTGGTGGGAAATGCCTAATAATATAAAAATCATCAAATAGTTATTTTGAAAAATATAACTTTGGTTATTAAATAATAATTTAACCATTTCGAATTAAGTATTGTTGCCTTAGTTTCTCCAAGGTTCTGACTATTTGCGGGAGGAGGCAGAAGACCACAGAGAAGTGTAGGCCCAGATCTGCGCAGAAGGAACTTTGTTTCTACAATTTGGAGCTCATTTTCCTTTATTTCACAAATCACCCCCTTAAACATTCTAGAACTTTCCCCCATATATTCCTTGCTGGATGCTCTAGTAATTCAGATGAGATATATGACTGGCCAGGTGGCAGGGCGTATAAACCTGTGATGTATTTTCTCAACACTTCCATCAATATAAATTCATGAAGGGGGAAGGCCTGTACTGGAGTTGAACTATGAATCATGATAAGCTGTATGAGAATCTTCTATTGCCTTCCTGTGTCGTCACATTTTGAAGTCTGCAAGGTTGCATTCTTTTGTTTTAACTACTTTGGTTCACGCTATCATTTATGGTCTGGTTTCATTCTGTCATTTTGACGTGGATGTTCTTCCACTTCCGTGGTATTGGTGGTATCGGTGGTATTCAAACTTAATGCCTGTGTAGTAGCTTTTTCATTCAAAGAAAAAATATTTACTGGTACTCCTTATGTGCCTGGCACTTTTTTAGATGTTGGAGAAACAAGACAATAAATTGGATAAGACAACAAATTTTCTGTCTTCCGGAAGGTACTATTCAAGTGGGAATGGAAGAATGCTTAGAGGGCAAGACATGTTTTTACATAGGTACTCAAATAAACGTCGGACTGTGATAAGTGCTCTGAAGGAAATAAACAAGGTGATGTGATTCTAATTATTAGGATGAAAGTAGGGCTGATAGAGAAAGAGTTGTAAGGAAAGATGTGTTGATAACACTTTGGAGACCAGTGTGAAAAACCAGAGCTACCATGAAAAAAGCTAATGGGGGACATGTAAGTCAGAGGAAAAAAGAGGTAGCATTCCTGAGAGAAGAATGATCAGGGCAGGGTGGAGGAACAGGAAGGACCAATTCTGAGAGAAACTGAAGACGAGGTTATAAATGCGTCTTACCTTTTCATCTACATAATGACAATGTGGCCCCCGGGCAGTGGAACTTGGAAGGCAAAGGTGAGATTGATTTGAGAGACACTGCATGGCCAGGAAGTTGATAATTCTGTGACTGAATACATGGATGAAGGAAGCAGGGAGTTAAAAGGAAGGGAAATTTATGGCATCAAGAACCAGAAGAACAAGAGTTCTGTTCTGTGAAGGATGCCCCTCAGGTGCGTCATAGCACAACTCTGTGAAAATAAACCCCTGGCAGTTGGAGATGTTTGAAATTTGGAACAAAGGTCAGGCTGGAAACACAAATTTTAGGAATTTGCATAGCAATGATAATTGTGTAAATAGATGAAAGTTATTGTGCAATTTCTAATGTCAAGTGCATATAACAGAAAACAGAAAGTGGTAGAAAGCTAGTTTATTTTGATATATTCAAAGATGGGCATAGTTAGAAAGAAGAGTGCCCCCTCTCTCCCGCAAGCGCTCCTAAGCTCCTTTAAATGAAGCTGTTTACTAGATGAAAGTCTGAGAACATACAGACCTCCTGTGAAGGACACACATAATGTCATGGAGAGATCCATTCATTTTGCCTCATGCTGCTTTTTGGTGGCAAGAGTTTTGGAGTGCTTGGCAATACACATAGCCTTGATGGATCACCTTGGTGTGCAGAATCTTCAAGATCTTTTTAAGATTTAACAATGCTAAGAAACCAGTCATTATTTAGTATTTAAGAAAATTGAATAATTTTCCTTTGCTAAGCCTGATCTACCTGATAGTTTATTTGATAAGGTGTGAATGTCTATTTAATTGAAAGATTTTTTTTCCTATTGTTTTTTTTCATTTTGTAAATCTCACTGTTATACTGTCTTAGCACTTTAGAAGTTTTAATTTGTTTATTATCTTGTAACAGAACCATGTGAAAATTACAGTGTTTGTGTGAGATTTTATATGATGAGTGAACCAAGAAGGGCTGTAGGAAACAGTGCCTGGTGATTTAATATTTCAACTTAAGGGCAGAGGGAGAAAAAAACATCCCATTTGTATTTGGCTGCTTTTATGTTACTGACAAGAACACTCAGAAGCTACCCATTTTCAGCTGGCAGGTGGGTGTCTGAGGAATTCTTGAGTTTCTTATTTCTTATAAAGCATATGCCAGATAAAAAGCTTCAGAGGCTGAAAGCTTTCCTTGTTTAGCCACAAGACAAACTTACTGCTTACTTGTAGCAAACTGTTTATTATTGTCCTTATCTGACTCTGGTAATTTTTAATTGGAGGACAGTGTCCATCCATCCATTTCTGTCACTAGCTTTACTAAAAAAGGACTGATAGTTTTTTAGGCTATCAATTTTTTCATCTTAGTTAGACCATTTGAATTGGATTTGATTGATGACCTGGCTTGACTTTAAGAAGGTTTGTGACCACAGGCCACAGAAAATGACATGTAAATCTAATCGATGTTTAGTCAGTTAAAAAACATCCCATCAGCCATTTTGCATGTACTGCTAGGAATTTGCAATAGAAATAACGTGTAACACATAAAACAGTTACTGCATTCTCTGAAATATATTTTTCTCTACTTCAGTAACATAAGACTACAAATCCATGAGGACTGGTAAAATTATTCCCCTCTAATGGAGGAAGAAGAGGAGAGAGGAAGGATTATTAATAATTTCCTGAGCTCTTATTTGGAAAAGTCACAATCTGTGTGTCAATATATACCACAAAGGTGTACTGAGGTACCCTTCTGGACATATAAATCTCCATTATTTGAACCTTTTTATGTGAAAGTATTTTGATTAATTCTTATCATTTTTCTTCAAGATAAAAATCAATTCAAATTTTAGCAACAAGGGTATTGCTTAGAATTAAGTGCATTTTAGTGACTTGGCATTCATTCATTATTTATCTTTTTTAATTGTTATTTTTACCAAAGAAAATGAGGAAACATCAGTTAAATGTTTATCTATAGTGGTTTCTAAAGATAGCCATATTTGTTCTAGGAGTTGAACAATTTTTATGTCTATTAACATAAAGTTAAAATGTCTGTATTCCACACTTTTTGCAATATTGCCTAATTTTATTTTTCTTTAATTTTTCATACTTTGTAGACTTAATTTACTGTCTTTCATAGGCTCATGCATTTTCTATTTAAAGTTGGAATTATAAGTTACTGTATCAGTTCAAACAATAAAAGGTTATATCATGTATTCCTACACATTATGGTGGATTCATAATTCAACTTTTCTTCTAGTATTATCCAATCATTTGGATAATACTAGAAGAAAAGTTGAACTGCTGTTTGGAAAGGCTGTTGGATTTGGAGAATTTTATTATGTTTGGGTTGGTCTTCCTTAGTGCCTTAATAAAGAGATCAACAGAGTGAGAAACTATTCTGCCTCTTCTGTCCTGGAGTCCTATGTGGTAAACTGCAGTCAGCTCTCAGCAGATGCACATCAGAGAGGAGACAAAGCAAGCCGGTCCTGTCAGGGCATCCTCTGCCAACAGTGGGACAGTGTGAGGCCACTGCTTGTGTAACTGCCATAGCACATTATTTGAAACTGACCTCAAGACTTTGATTTGCTTAGTTTATTTTTAGAAGTAATGACAGTATAGCACTTTGAGGCCTAGATGTTATTTCTAGACTGAAGAGTAATGTTATTTTTCTGAGAAATAGAATTTCAGGATTTTAAATGGATTTTTTGGTAAAGATTTCTGAAGTTTTTCCAGTAACTGAGACTTTCTGGGCAGACGGGAGAGATGGGAAGCAGTGTGAGTCCTCTATTCCTGCTGACCTCTGCCTCAGACAGTATGACTAACCAGTGCGAGGGAACAGTACAGCGTCTCCTCTACCCTTATTCTGAATGGGTCCCCTGGCATACAAACAAGACAAGAAGTGTTCATTCTTTTCATTCATTTGCCTTCCAACTTACTGAATTTCAAAGTATAATTATACATACAATATCTATTAGGTTGTCTTTAGGGAATAGACTTGTGTATATAAATTGTAACCTGATACACCTATTAGTTTATCTAAAATACACACATATTCACATAAACAATTAGAATATAAGAACAATGACTTTTACTGAATATATATTTTAGATGATTAATTTTTATGATTTGTGGTTATGAAGTATGGGTATCTATACAAAAAAATACTCTTAAAACCATTTGATACTTAAAGACATAATTTTCATTAGCAGTCTAATTAAAATCCCTGGTTAGCTTATGTGTGGTGGTACATACCTATAATCCTAGCAACTCAGGAAGCTAAGGAAGGAGGGTCACAAGTTCTGAGCCAGCTTTAGCAACTTAGTGAAAGCCTGTTTCAAATTAAAAACAGAAAAAGGACTAGGGATATAGCTCAGTGGTAGATGGCCCTGAATTCAATCCTCAGCACCACAATCAATCAATCAAATGAAATCCTTACCTGTGGTCCTCCTCTGATTCTATACTCCACAATCAGCTCTTCTGTATTGCTTACTATACACCAGACACTGTTCTGTTTTTATATGTAAATCTCTCAACAACCCCAGGAAGAAGATGCTATCTTATAAAAAAAAAAAGAAAGAAAAGAAAAAAACTAAGGCACAGTGAGGTCAAGGAACTTGGCCCAGACCACCAGTGCTTCGAAGTGATGAAGGTAGTATTTGAACCTGGGCACCTCTAGAATCTGAGCACTTAACCACCATATTACACTGCCAACAAGGTCTAGTTGTCTCACTCCTCTTATTAAAACCCACCCTTCCCAAAGTAGAAAGTCCTAACTGCTTAGGATACAATGACTTTTTGGTTCTTTTTGGTTTTCCCCAGCTCACATTTGAGCTCATTGTCCAAAGGCAAGTACTTTAGACCATTTGCTATTCTCCAAAACCTCAAAAAAATTTTTTCCTGACCCTATGATGTGGATCATGCTCTATCTTTTGTCTAAAATTTGCTTCATACTGTGTTAACTGGAAAACCCCTGCTTATTCTTCAAAGCTTAGGTTAAACTTCACCTCTTTTACAAATTGTAGTAAAATTGAATTTTTTTTTTTACTTATATTCCCACAGTACTGAACTGTTGAGGGCAGGAATCTTTTCCTAATCTTGTATTTGCACACCTAGTACAGGGCCTGCTCCATAGACTGCACTCATGAAATAGTGTTGAATTCAACACTAAATCAGTTTGTATTTTAGATTGTCAGAGGTGGAGGTATCCTGAATCTGGCTGCAAACTCCTGCTGACAAGAAAAAGTGTCCTGTATCTTTCCCTGGGAGTATCTTGTCCCCTTGGCTGATTTCATTTAACTATCTAATAACCAGATTCAACCCTCAGTCATGCCCCTGGGTCTGGTGCTGCTCTGCAGGAACTTGTCTGGTTTTCAGTCAGAGTTTCCTGTGCAGGTGGTGGAGGATTTTGAAATGTTTGAAACATAACCATTTTACACCCACTTGAAATAGTTTCTCTGGTCTGTGCAAGATAAGAAGTGGGTGGGAAAAAATTAGTGCACACAGCCCATTACTTGGAGTTGAGATCAGTAATTAAATGTCATGAATGGGGTAAAATAACACATAGTAGTTGTGCTTAGAATATTTGTTCCTCAGATTTCCATTCACTTTAATTTAAAACAGTCAGTTTCCAGATGTTGGATGAACACTGACTAATTCCCCAGAACCCTCTTTATACTGTTTTCTGGATTATAGATCATCTGACTCAAGTGTATTTAGAGTAACTGGCAGATGATTGAACCTGATGAAACTAAGAGCCTTTTATTTCTCTAAGTAAAACAGTGAATTCAGTCAGGTTTATTACAGTCATAGAGCACTTTGTACTTAGCCCTTCTTTGATCCAGCAAAACTCTGATGACTCATTTTGACTTGAATGAAGAATGTTTGAATTAAAATATTTATTTAGAATAACAGTACAGGAACACTTTTTTCTTGGGTTTACTGAATTAAAAGCTAAAATGATATGATTTCTAATTTTAAATAAGAAACACCAAATTAAGGAGTTTTGTGTGGTTTCAGCAAAACAGAGGCTGAGAAAGATTATCTGTGGATTATTTGTGCACTCGAATTGGAGTAGAGAAAAACAGAGGAAAAAAACAAGTTTGGCCTACTTATAATTGCAGTATAGTTTTCTTGTGTTTGGACTAGAAGTTTAAGTCTTAGTAACACTGAAATAAGTTCAGAATTTGAATTTTAAAAATTTACAAATTTTGAGAATGTGTAAAAATGGCAAAGGCTAACATTCTTCGACTTAGAAAAAAGTTATGAGAGTGGTGTTTTAATATCTATAAAAATATGAGTGTAGTGCTGGAGTTGTGCTTCAGAGGTAGAGCCTGGGTTTGATCCCTAGCGTGCACGTGCATGCTCACACATATACACCAAAAAAAAAAAAAAAAATAGAAAAAGAAAAGAAAGAAAAAAGAAAAAGTTTGTGTATTTTTCTTATACTTCATTTTTTTTAAAAAAATGGATACTTTAAAGCCGGGTGTGGTGGCTCAAGCCTGTAATCCCAGCACTTAGGGAGACTGAGATAGGAGAATTGTGAGTTCAAAGCCAGCCTCAGCAATGGCGAGGCACTAAGCAACTCAGTGAGACCCTGTCTCTACAAAAAACACAAAATAGGGCTGGGGATATGGCTCAGTGGTCGAGTACCCCTGAGTTCAATCCCCAGTACCACACACACACAAAAAAAATGGATACTTTAAAACAAACTATTATTTTTCCTACTATACCAAAACAGGTGAAATAGTTTGTTTTTATAAGTTTTCATGCATGCAATCTAATTCTAGCAGTTACCCTGTGTCTTAGTTTTCTGTGATATAATAAAGTACCAGATTCTGAATGCTTTATAAAGAAAAGATTTATTTAGACCCCAGTTCTGGAGGTCCAAAAGCATGGTGCTACTGTCAGCTTCTGGTGAGGGCCTCGTGACAGATGGATCACATGGCAAAGCACACATAAAAGAGTTGTCTCAGAGAGGTCACAGAAAAGAGGAAGCAAGAAAGCCAAACCACTTTGTAACAACCTTTTATCACCACAGTAACCAATCCAGTCCCGGACAACCTAAGCCACCCCCATAAGGCAGGCATCAATCCCTTCTATGATGCCTCAGTGACTAACCATTAGACTCCATCTCTTACAGTACGTTACAGTAAGGACTGGAAATTTTATGGGACAAACCCTGGTGCCCTTTAAGCATAATAGTCTTCTATCAAGTAAACATGGAAAAGGAAGCTCAGTAATTACCCAAAAAGGAAAGGAGCAGAATGAGATTCAAAATCACATCCTTGTTCCTATATCCCATGCTCTTGCTGGCATGTCACTGGGTAGATAATTTCAGTTTTGAGTACAGATATATCCCCTGAGCTAGGAAAACAAACATACTGGAATTACAAAACCAATCAAATAAAGTAGAACTAAAAAAGGCTGTTTTTTAAAAAATGGGTATGCCAGATGGCATATTTTAAACGGAACTCATCTAAATAAAAGATATATTCAAATTATTAGTTTTTACTTAAATCTCAATAAATTTGAATAAATTGTGGGTTTACAGGTTTTCTTCTATGATTTCTGTCCCTCAATTTAGGATCGTTTTATTTCTGTAGCAAGGAATGAACTCAGGATAAAATTTCAGGTGAGATTTTTGTTACTTGGAAGAGTACTGAAGTTTTCTGTTTTTGGCAAATTTTTCTCGTGGCCAATCTTGGGATTTTTTTCTTTTGTTTTTTGGTACTGGAGGTTGAACTCAGGGGCACTCGACCACTGAACCACATCCCCAGCCCTATTTTGTGTTTTATGTAGAGACAGGGTCTCACTGAGTTGCTTAGTGCCTCACCGTTTCTGAGGCTGGCTTTGAACTCGTGATTCTCCTGTCTCAGCCTCCCTAAGTACTGGGATTACAGGCTTGTGCCACCGCGCCTGGCTCAATCTTGGGATTTTATACAAAAAGTTTCATACATGATAGAAGGGAGGGATTAAGGGAAAGGAATGTAGCATAAACTTAAACATAATTAGCAATAAACTGAATATTTGCTTCAGTAAATATAATCAGTAAGAGGGTGTAGAGAGACCTGTGACTTTTAGTACTTCCTTAATTTAATGAATGATTATAAAAAAATCACAGATACATTTTTGTGCTTCATTTTCTCTGATCCTTAGTTTAAGGTAATGCTGTTTGTGACCTATCTATCTCACAGAGAGATAGTGAAGATTAATTAGCCCACACAAGCCAAGTGCCCTGTGCTGTCCCAGAGAAAGGTGTTCCATAAATCAGATCTGTCACTAAGAAACCTCCATTTGTCTCCAGTTGTTGCACAAAATGGTGCCATCACTTCGTATCTCCATATTCAGGCCAAGGACAAGTTTTTTTCTGTGACACAAAAAACACTTGTTCTAGTCTTCTATGATTGGCCTGATTTCCCCCTCTGTGTGCCTCAGTATCTTCATCTGTCAAAAGCAGCAGTTCATGGTGAGATAATCCCTAAGAGGAATAGAGTGGCTATGATTTATGTCCTTTTGCTTCTCTTGTCCCATCCAACTTCTTGAATCTATTGAATTATTAAGTTTACATCCTATTAAAGAACTATGGCGGACATGGCTATACCATTCAGGTCTGCTTCTGAGAAGGGTCTTCTGCAGGTAGCAGAGAATCTAGAGTTAGGGTCAGCTTCAACTGAGAAAGCTGGTTTTCTGGAAGTCATGTCTCTCCTGGGGCACTTCACATCTGATGACCAAGTTGAGAGCTATATTGGTTCAACACTGAACAACTCTAATGGATAGAATTTGTTCCAGAATGCTCCTTGGGATCGCGACATTGTTGAGTTTGCCTCAGTTCAGTTGCTCACACTGCCTTCTTTTCTTTTCTTTCCCTTTCAAGATCTTCTTTTCTTTCCCTTTCAACTCTACTGATAAAATCCTATAGGTTTCCCTGTACCCCTAAAATCTTGCATTTCACTTGCTATCCCCATATCTATTTCTACAGAATCTAACCAGTAACAAGAACTCAAATATAATGTGAAGCAAAGATTAGGAGAAGGGAAATCCTCTGACCACAAACAAATAGAATTCATTATAATAGACTTGTTTCATAATCTGTGGTTTATTATTTTGGAAGTTGTATTTTTGTATTAAAGTAAAACACGTCAAGGAAGGAAAAGTGCAGCCACTATCATGCTTGTGATAGGATTTTTGTATAGGATGGCTGTATAAGATTTTTCCATAAGACATGAAACCTTTAACAGTTAAGGTTTTTAATTGTGTTGATGACATTTGTAGTTAGGTCTTCATCCACTGTTCTAAATCCATAAATAAATCTTCCTTTACCTTTTTATTTCACTAAATTCTGTCAGTCTTTGGTAAGGAGCATCCTACATCCAATATTACCAGTTCTCTCTGCTATATATTAGAGATGTGTTCTTTAAAGTGTGTGTGTGTGTTTTCCAGTTGTTCTCAAATCATTATAAGTGTAGCAGAGAGGCCTTTTCTTTCTTTTTTGCTTTTCTTTTATTCCTTTTTGAATGGTTTGTATTTGTCTGTGTCTTAGAAATATAGTGTGTCAGCTGCTATGAAGTTGATGTCATAAAGAAAGTTATATGCTGTTTCTAAGAAATCAGGTTTTACATCATAATGAAGCCTTGGAGTTTCCTTGCTTATGCTTTAATTTCCAGTTTACGTTTAGAGATTTGTCTTAAAAGTTTTTTTGTTTTGAAATTGGATTCGTAAGAACTCAGTTATGTAACCTTGAAAAAAATTTGCTTTTCTCCTGTCCACAGTTCGGGGATATGACTTAGGATTTCCTTGCTCTCTTTTATATGGTATTATTGATTTTTTTGAACGCAGAACAAAAGCAGAGATGGTGGACTATATGACTAGTTCCAATGGTAGACATCTAGAGCAGAATTAAGAAAGCAAAGGAAATGGGCTGAACAGAGACAAGTGTTTATAAAACAACATGTGTTAATAAGGAGGATAAGAGACTACATTCTGACCTTTATGTGTTGGTAAACCTAAACTGATTTTAATTGCACCTACTATCTATAAATTATATCTCTTACACCAAGACTTTGAAAACTTAATTTGCTCTTTACCATTAACAACCTTTCTTACTCTTTGTTTTTTCTTCTATTTATTCATCCTTTCGATTTTGCAAGTCTTAGCAATGTTGCCACACTAGAGCCATAAGCAACAATATGTGAATGGAATGTGTTTTAAGAATAAAATAAAGCCATGCACAAACATGCTGTATTAGTCCTGTTATATAAAATATAAGAACAAGCTAAATCTCTGCTATTGGCAGTCAGAGCAGTGGCTCCTTTGGTGTGGGAGGTAGGACTGGGATCCCTGGGGGCTTCTGGGTACTGGTTACATGGATGTGTGTTCATTTTGTGAAAGTCATTGTTCAGTGTACTTATGACATCTGCAATTTTCTTTTTGTACTTTATACTTAAATAGATTTTTTTAAAAAAAATATCAGGCTAGGGAAGTATCCTTGAGCTAAATGTATTGTGTCCATCTTGACTATTAAAGATCACAAAACCAAGCATAAAATGACAGAAATGGAAATGGTCTTAGTTGAGTTCACTGATGTCACAGGAGAAATGGATGCCTAGAAGGCTTTGGAGTCTCACAGTTCTCCTATATTATGATGATTTCATGTTTACAACTGAAGAAACAACCCCTGTGTTCTACCACTCAAGTCCTTCCTGCCTCCTAACACCGGCTCCTTCACAGGACTGTTCTCTATTAAAAAGTGGGTTGGGTTGACATAACTTATGAGGATTTCTAGTGACACTTCACACCAAAACGGTTTATTGCATTTAGTCTCGGGTAACCTGATTTTCAATTGACCCAGATCTATCAAATTATAGAATATTCCAGTTATTTGAAATATTACTATAGCTTCTAAAAGGTTTACTTCTGTGATATTTAGTCAACCAAGTAGCTATTATTGCATAACCATTAAAAAAAAACAAACAACAGTTTAAACCAGGCGTGGAGGTGTACGCCTCTAACGCAGCAGCCTGGGAGGCTGAGACAGGATTGCAAGTTCAAAGCCAGCCTCAACAAAAGCAAAGTGCTAAGCAACTCAGTGAGACCCTGTCTCTAAACAAAATACAGAATAGGGCTGGGAATGTGGCTCAGTGGTTGAATGCCCCTGAGTTCATTCCCTGGTAGCCCACTCACACCAAAAAAAAAAATTTAGATCTTGAAAGTGTAAATGAAGATAGTACTAGATGTTCATTTATACATATTTATGCATATATCCCATTTAACACTAGTATGATAACCCCTTTATATTAATATGTGCTTTTTCACCATATAACACCACTTTTTTCTCTGTATACATAGGGCCATTTTTTTCTTTCAAATGATAAGTTTGATTTTAATAGAATCAAAGGAAATGTACCTATCAATGATTTATAAGCATTTTTAAATTTTTAATTTCCTGAACCTATCTAATAACTATAAGAAGAAACAATTTTAAGACTTTGGCCAATGTTATTAAACATTTCTTCACAGTCTTACAGAACATCTTCCATATATAAGAGATATACATGGAAAAAGATCTAAATATCTTTCCTGTGATGGCTGTTAGGAATTCAAGAATGTAGAAAATTTTCATCTAAGTCATTTGCCAAATCATTGGATTATTTTTCTGGTTTCTGTTCAGTTGAGTCATTTATTTGCTCTTTTCTGTCTTGAATAGTTCTACTTCCTGTTCAAGAATTATAGTTCACCTCCAAGAGTCATTTCAGTGATGGAAAAGGATTAACAGTGACAAAATCATCAAGGCTGGGGTAATTTTCTCATCATCTCTCAGGGATGTGTTCCTCTATTCTGAGATGATAACCCAATAATAGGGGGCACCATCTACTCACTAGCCTTACTTAATGGTCACAATGCTTATGACATAATAATTATTTTTTATTTGACATATTTTGATCTTTGAGGTATTAACATAATATGGAAATAACAACTGAAAATAGAGCCTATATGGGGCTATTTTTACGTGACTAATTTATCTTCTTAATTCAAGGCCTGTTGTTCCAATTTTGTAACACACACACATATTTTAGTTTTTTGATGATGAGTAATCTTGTCTTTGTCAATAAGCATTGGATTTTGTAGAATCTACTTGGTTCTTTTACTTTTTTTGGTACCAGCGATTAAATCCAGAGGTGCTTAACCATTAAGTCACATCTCTAGCCATTTTAAATATTTTATTTAGAGACAGTGTTTCTGAGTTACTTAGGGCCTCGCTAAGTTGCTAAGGTTGGCTTTGAACTAGGCTCTCCTTCTGCCTTAGCCTCCTAAGCTTCTGGGATTATAGGCATGTACCATTGCTCCTGCCTTACTTAGTTCTTTTCCAGTGGCCAGTCCTGACATGGAAACTTCTAATTCAGGTAATACTGTGTCATCTGACTCTTAAAGTAGTCTGTAGTTTCATTGACCAGCTTATATTCATGTCTCTGTGGCCCCTGAAGAAGGAAGTAAGCCAAGTTGTATCAGGAGTAGCTTTCATTCTTTTACTTACACTTTCCTGTTTGTATCTTCTTCTTCCTGTTTATTCTTTAATCAATTTAATCAATATTTGTTGAATATTTACAATGTGACATATAACTGTCTTACGAGCTGGATATAAAATAGGGGAAGAAAAAGAATACAGATCTTGCTGTCCTGGTTATTTTATTGTGAAGACAAACCATGAATAAAAACTTATATGTAAAAAAAGTCACAGATCTGGCAAGTACTGTAAAGATATAGAATTGTGCTGTGTGAAAGCCAATAATCAGGAATTTGGCCACATCAGTAATGGCTTTCTTTAAGAGAAGAACTTGTGTCAGGCTTGGAAGAATGAGTGGGTATCAATCAGACAGCAGGAGCATTCCAGCAGATGGGCGAGCATGTGCCAAGGTTCTGAGGTAGTCAAATACGTGGTGCAGGGGAGTGAGGCAGACTTGATAGGTTTTAATCTTTTGCTTGAAGCCTGCACAGAGCAACCTCATCTTCTTTATGTCTGGACCTAAGAATTAAATGGGCATAAGTGATCAACAGAGAAAAAATATGCAAACAAATTTATTTAATACAAGTTTTACACATCATGGCACCCTTATAAAGAAATAAAGACCCATAGAAGTGGTTTGAGCCAATCACTTACATACTGAATTGGACAGGAATAATTACGTTCTGAAAAAGCAACTGAATTCTATGGGTGGGCTTAAAAAGTAAGAGCTATTTTAGTAAGGCCTTACAGAATTCTCCTTGGTCTCGACTGCCCATCTTTGATAAGAATGTTGCTTTTCTTCTAGTACAAGGAAAGCATCTTTCACAGCTCTTGCTTTTAAGAAACAGAAGGGAGGTCGCAATGATCTTCTTGCACCTGCTGTTTTTCAAGTGGCTTTAATTCAAAGTAGTCAATGTGCTGGAGCTGTTTTTAACTCCTTCAATGGCACATTTGAGAAATTCAAAAGAAGGCCATTATGGCTGGAGCAGACAGTATGTAGGGATGTGGAGGAAAGTAAATAAGAAAGAGGACTATGGATGCAGCAAAGTAGGGAGTCTGTAGACTGCTTGGAAAAAGTGCACTCTAGGAGGCATTGAACAAGCAGCGCAGACAGTGAGCTGGTGGTGTTTGGAGACGGGTCTTTTTCACTCTCTAATGCTATAGAAGGAGGACCACGTTTCAAGGAATGAGTGCAAGAGTGGTGGCTGAAATGGAGTGCAAATGCAGATCACTGGCGACAGAGAGGTCTAGAAGCCGAGGCTGAGCGTTGGACCAGTTATCCAACTGTGTGTTTGCTGAAATAGCCTAGCATGCTCACGGGCTTTCAGTGAAGTAGAAGACTGGCCAGGTGCCAAACCTTCAATAAATTAAAGAAGATTGAATGTGGCAGGGGGAGGAGGAGCCGCTCAGTGTGCCAAATTAACATTTCATAAGACTTGAATGGTTTGTATAATAAAGTTTCTCAATTTTTGATGATATATTTTCCCAATATTTCATCATATTTTGGTCATGATGTAGATATATCAAAATCTGAACTACAGGAGCCTCCCCATCTGGGTCGCATGTTCCACAGTGTGGCAGGAATTGTGTCTTTATCTCTTGCATGAAGCCTACATACATCTTCTTGGCTTACCCCAAGGCAAGTAGTAGATGTTGATGGAGAAAACATAGTGATAAATTGTGAAGGAAGTAAATAGTACAGCTGTTTAGGGGGAAGGCTACCTTGTTTTTATTTTCATACTAGTCTGCAAATTTTATAAACTTTATGCAGAATGATCACTTTTGTGGCTACAGTTACCTTTGCATGTACGTTATTTATATAGGAATCTCATTTTATTTCTTTAAAAGTCAACCTTTTAATCAGAATAATTCATTTCCCTTTGATTCCATGGGAACGTTATCATTTATGCAAATATTTTGTGGAGCCAATTAGTTAGATCCTTTTGACAGCAGTTATACTGAGGGAGCAAGCCCTGATATGGTGCAAGAAGTTTTGTCTGGAAATAATCTCCTCCTGCCTCCTCCTCTCCCAATTCGTGTTTGTAAAGTTTATCATTCTTCATTCATGTGTCAGGCTAGCTGGTCTTGGCTGCACATGTCTATAATCCCAGCAACTAGGGAGGCTGAGGCAGGAGGATCACAAGTTCAAGTCCTGTGTGGGCAATTTAGCAAGACTCTGTCTTAAAATATTGAAGGGCCTGAGCAGGTAGCTCAGTGGTGGAGTGATTGAACCCTCAGCTGGGTTCAATCCCCAGCACCACAAAAACAAAATAAAACCAAATATTTATCAGGCCAAACAGCAATATTTGTGTACCAAGAAGTTGTCAAAGGAGAATTCTGACAGTTTCAAATGTGTATAAACTATGATTTTAAAGTTAAAGGAGTGTACTATGTAGGTACACAGGAAAAGGCTGGCAGGACATGTGTCAAAACTAAACAGAGGGCTACCTAGGTAACAGCCTTATAAATAATATTTCTTTCTTTTAGCTGAAATCTATTTCCAGTTTGACTTTTTTTTTTTTTTTTGGTACCAGGGATTGAACTCAGGGGCACTTGACCACTGAGCCACATCCCCAGCCCTATTTTGTGTTTTATGTAGAGACAGGGTCTCACTGAGTTGCTTAGTGCCTCGCCATTGCTGAGGCTGGCTTTGAATTCGTGATTTGTCCTGTCTCAGGCTTGCAGCACCGCGCCCGGCTTGACTCTGCCATTTTTATAGTAATTTTAAAAAATAATATCAGATGAAGGCAAAGTAAGAGTAGGAAGAAATAAGTCAGGAATTAGCTATGGGAAAGGGAAAGAGATTTGCTGCATAGGTGATAGTCATTGTGAAAGGTGGAATGTGCAGGTGTTTGCAGTATATTTGATTCTTCTGCAGGAAGCTGATGTGCAAGATGTTCTCTTCAGAGGCTTCTAGTCACAGTCCTGTGTTTCCAGGTCACTTGGCAGAATTTCTGTAGTCTCAAGGTTTAAGGAACAAATAGTGCCTCTGATGTTTTATTCCCTGGGGAGAGGTAGCCATTGATTTAAGTGTGATACACAAAAAACAATAAGGTCCAGGGGCTTCCCTCCCTTCCTTTCCAGCTTTTGGAGGCATTGTTTTGACTCTGAGGAGATCCTATATCAATATCTCTGGATTAACACAAATCAGGAATTGTTTTCTGTGTTACTCTGCAGACAGACACTTAGCAGGTGGCCAGTGTATCTGTTAATTTCATCTGGGAGTGGAGTTAACTGTCCAGTCCTAGATAGGTTTGTGCCTGCTGGCTTTAAAGTTTACCACACAGTAGCAAACACCATCCCCTTTCAGAGTGTACAAGGAACCAAAGTCAATTTAGGTGGCATTTAATATGCCTCCTTGTAAACTGTAGGCATAAAGCCAGGCAGGGTTGCAGAAAGCTCTTGCTTTATGAGATCTTCCAATCATAATGCCATGCCAGTTCCAAGTACGTGATCTAAATGATGCAGTGCCTACTTGAGACAGCATTCTAGGTAAAAGATAAATATTCATTCCCCATGAAGGTTCACATCTAGAATAACAATTAAGTATGCCGCTCTCTCAAGTCTGGGGAAGTTTACCCTCCTTTTCAGATTGATTTTAATTTCAATATCAGAAACAATGAGACAAAAATTTCAGGCTATCAGAAGGTACAAAAGCATATTTAACAAATACTCTACATAAACTGACCTTCCTAGCTTTGCTTTCAAAGGAAATTGGACGTGGAACTCTGAAAGAAAAGGACACTGATGTGAAGGAAATCCAAATTCCAGAAGGATCCAAATTCTGCAGTTCAGTAAAGCCATGTTCTAAATGCTAATAAACAGGAATGGAATGCCAGAAGCCCAGGAGCTACATGGGCAGTTAAAATTTCAAATCAGGGAAGGCATGGTTATTATCAGGTGAACTGTCCTCAGAGGTCCCTAAAAGGGATCATTCAACACCTTCAAAAATGTCTCATAGGAGATAGCAATCACACATCTATCAGAGGGTAGCAGTGCAGATTAGAATTAGCTCCTGTGCTTCTAGCATTTCATTCTTGTTTTGTGATCACGTTGCCTTCCTAGGTGGTCCCCTTGGGCATTGTCCCTCACAAGATGATTCCTCCTATGGGCCCACATATAGTTCATACCAAACATGCATCTTTGTCTTGCATTGGTGGAAGAAGAGCTCAATCACAGCAGAGTCCTCTTGGCTTTGCAATTTCAGGACAATTAGCCCACCCTAATTTATTTCACCATCAGGTATAAATTAGGTAGTAGGTCTTATTTTTCTCTAACTGTAGGAAATGCACCTTCAAATATTTCTCTCAGAGACACCTCCCCTCATCAGAGTTTGGTACCTTGAGGAAGCTTTCCAGTATGGTGCAGGAGGGAGCATGGATAGTTTCCACCAGTCTTCTCTCTACTGTAGAGTTGTGAGGGCTGGGCTCATGGGAGCAGAAGGGCTTCAGCGCAGCCCTTGGCAAGTCCAGAATGTATGACTTGGCACTCTGGACTTGACAACTTTTTTTGTTTTTATCTGTCAGGGTTTTAGTTAAAACTGAGATAATTTCATTTTAATATCTTGTTTAATATCATTTTTTCATTGAGGTGGCTGCATTAAAATGCATTTATCTGTGTGTATACATGTGTAGGAAATAGAAGCATCCACAAAATGTGACAGACTTCCAGTGTACAATAGGCAAGACTAAGTTCTTGAAATGATTTAGATAATGCAGTTCTATAAATGACTGCTTTACTTTTCTTCTTTAGTTTGAAGGATATTCTTATTTAAACCACTAATTACTAGTTTAACTACTAGTTCACAAGGATCTAGAACCTATGTCATGTTATTTTCCAACACAGCTATCAATATCCTTGTCTTTCTCAATAAATATGCTTAATAAATATGTCAACTGTAAATATGTTTAAATATCATGTATGGGAGAGGACTTATTTTTTCCCCTAAAATTAACTCTCAAAAATTTAATCTCTTAATGAGACAGGGAGGAATTAATGTAGTTTTCTATACTTAAAAGAATTGCCCTGTTTGCTATTATTTCTGGCAGAGCCTGTACTGGCAATATGTTTTTCCTATGATTTTCAATTGGGTGATCTTTTTACTGTTGTTGATCATTCTTGCCCAGTCTTTATTTACAGACTTTATATAAGTAGTGTTAGCAAGATAATAAGTTTGTGTTTATTTAAAGAAGAAAGTAACTATGATAAATTTTGTGAAGTATTTTAATGTGTAAGTCTAGTTTTTTATATTCAGAATTTAAGCAAATTATCTTCTACTTCTTTTTCTTAAGCACAGGCCACTTAATGTGCACTCAGATTTATTACGGTCTGAAGCATATGTAATTTGAGAGATTTTAAGGAAAAGAAACAAAACTGCATTTACAAAATTAAATTCAAAAGTACACATATATTTATAATGAAAATAGGCATAGCAAGTTATACATTTTGAGGAGCTGACAAGTATTACAAAGCATAACAAAATCCAGAAAAATATCAAAAATTAATGTTTCCCCTCCTCCAAACACACACTTGTGGAGCAACCTGTAGTTCAAGTTCAAGATCGTAATTCCACTTCTGGGGTATCACATCATGCTACAACAGCCTGGGTGATGGGTAGGTTCCTGGTAGCTTCCTTATGCTAGGATGGCTAGCAATAACATTGCTACATAGAAGTGACTGAAAATCAAGTAAATTTGTTTCATTAAACCCAAACTAAATGTATCTTCAAATCCCCAACTCCTTAACTACATTTCAAAAATGTTCAGGGCCATTCCAGTTCACTCAACACAAATGTAGGTGTGTGGGGAAGGATAAGGGGAAGAAAGAAAGAAATAGTCATTTTAACAGAGTGCTACGTAAGTACCTTGTTTTTCGACTTTTATGAAAACCTGATAGTCTGTGAGCACATTGCTATGGCCTTTTCAAGAGTCCCAGCAAATGAAAGACCCTGAAGCTCAAAGTTTATTAGTTTTAAGTTTCCTGAGGGAAATTCAAGGAAAGAAGTATAGTTGAATGTTCTAGATGCTTTAAGGAACCATAAAAATCAATATTTCTTACATTTCTTTCTTTCATTCTTCTGAATTATTATGCAGAGTTATTCTTTATCTGTATTTTAAGGCTTTAGTATTTAATTACTACATTAAAAATTGTCCTGTGGATAATTGCATGACTGTTTCATAGTTTGCACCTTTTGAATAAATTGTACTTAATTCTTAGACAAAAATATTTAAGAAAAGCAAAATATATTTACTGTACCATGATAAAAAATATCAAAATCCTCAAAGGAAATACCCTTTTGTATTACCATGTAACTGCCTATAAAAATCACCAGGGCTCCTGGAAAGAATGGTAATAAGTGGATTATATTTATGTTTAGTATGCCATGTTACCATTCTGGGTTCTTTTAATCTCTAGGTAGTCAAAATTTGAAGGATTTTAATCAAAGTTTGTGTAGTGACTTAGCTCTATTATGCCTAAGAAAAAAATGGAATTGTGCTACAAATTCTCCAATCTCACAAGTAAAATTACACTTTGGAGAAGTACAATATAGATCCACTTGTGGAAATTTACAATAGAATGTTATACAAAATTCATCTCATTATTCCTCCATAGTGGTATAATTAGAATAACTTTTAAATTTTATATGATTTAAATTATTGATGTACAGTTAAAATGAAGATATAGACAAATTTAAATCTCATAAATTCTTAATATGCAAATCTAATATCACATCTTATTTATGTAAAGATTTGTTTTTATGATATTTGCAATCCTTTGAGACATAGTTTAAATGGTGCTCTTGACAGATAATCCTCTATTCTGTGTGAAATCTTGATCTGATACCTTGTGTTCCACGTGCCATCTTAGAAAGTTTTTCCTTCCTCCTTTACATGGGCCTTGACTGTGACCTACTGCTACGGCTTGGATCCCTTCACTCTGTAAGCATTTGCCCTTGCTTTCTGCTTGTTCAGGATACTTCTCTCCTGTTCTAATGCTTCCTGGTTTGTTCCTGTAAACTCTGGTGACCCTCCTAAGACAAGTGCTCTCTCCTAGAACCTGCCAATAAATGATGTAGCCATGTTAGCAGTATGGTAGACACTCAGGCAGAGATACTCTCTCGAGAGGAAAGTAGCAGCACCCTGGGGAAGGCTGGGAACTGAGAAGAGCTGGCTTGTGTCAGGGAGTGCTGTAAGAGGGTAAGCAGGACTTTCTGCCCATCCCTTCTCTTCTTGATCTTCTGGAAGAAATCTGCAGTCTAGCAGCAGTTTCTTTTCAACACTACATATCCTGTGATGCACACAATTCTATAAAATTATGCCCCCACTTACCCTTTCAGAGGATGAAAGCTCTGTGCAGATTTTCCTTAGTCCATCACCTAGAATTAGTGACGGGCTTCTGAAGAGACCCTTTCTGTTAGGTCCTAACAGATGTTCTCATGTGTTAGATGTTCCCTTCTTAATAGATATGTAGATATTCTGTACAACCAGATATGAAATAAACAATTATATGAAAGCATTTTGTGTAAATTAATAATTACTCTTGTTCATAATTTTAAGAGGTGAGCACATATTGTATCTTCATTTAAATTGCAACTGAACAAGAGCCTTATGGTATAGATTTATTGTACCTTGGTGTCATTCGTGTAAAGCATTCTTTCCATAAGAGCTGTAACATCACGTCCCTGAATGGATGCCACCCACTGTTGCGGTGGAAGACGGCTGTATTTCTCCTGGAAGATAGCCTAAGAATAGCGTTATCCAATTTCATTATTTCTTCTTTTATATTCCTAAGAAATAAACTAATCTATTATCCAGTAGCTCCCTCTGAAGCAGTTTTATATGATAAATTATTTATCAGAACCCCATTCAATTTGAATGTGTAAAATAGATGAACAAAAGAATATTATCAGTTTGTATATAAACTGGTCATTTTCATTTGTTCAAGATGTTACAGTCAAAGGTTTTTTTCTGTCCTTTTGTCAATTTATGAGATATTTAAGGTCTACTATGTAATTAGAAAATTGAATTTTGGACCACCTTTTAATGTATTTATTTTGTCTCTTACAGCACAGTTATTAGTGATTCCCTCAGTACTTCTAATACCAGCATCCTGAATAGCATAATCATTTGAGTTTTATGGGAAAGACTTATTTTTATAATAATGTTCCTATAAAATGAAAAGGATTTGATGTAATTAATTTAAATGTAGTTTTTAGAAATTTAGTTATTTTAAAGTTAGCTGCATTTTTAGCAATAGTAGTGATGATGATGATAATACCATAATTTGAAACCCTACTTTAGTTCAGATACAACGCTTGGTGCTAGGCATTTTATGTGCCCACTTTATGTTAGAGATATTCAGTATTATTCAGTATTATTGTCAGTATTTATTGGATACTATATATTTCAATACATGTATACAATGGGTATTGATTGATGAAGGTAATTAGCATATCTGTCATCCCAGACATTTATGATTTTTTCTATATTGAGAACATTTAAAATCCTCTCTACTAGCTATTTTTAATATTCATTTAATTGCTGTCAACCATAGTTATCAGGCTGAGCTATAGAACATTAGAAGTTACTCGTACTTTATGGAGAGATCTTTTGAAAGGTCAAGTAACTTGAACACTCTGCTAGTAGTTAATGATAGCACGAGGGTAGCAACTCTCGTCTGCTTTTCTCTGAAGCCTGAGACCTTTCCACCTCTCTGGGATGTCTCTCACAATGTGTCTAAGGTTTTACAAAGTCAGGACTTCATTATTGGCCTTTATTTTTCCAGAGTCAGTGCAAAATTCCATTTTCTTCCATAGAAAGAAGGTGAAATGAAGTGAAGGACTACTTCTTTTTCTATGCAATGGATGGAAAGCATCTGTATGAGGGAACTTGTGGTTTCCAGTCCATATAGAATTGAGGTTGGACTGACATCAAAATTCATAATTTAACATTTGTATGAACTTCCTGTATAGAATAAACTCTTTGAAAGAGTTCACTTCTAAATTGAGATATATGAAATTTGAGCACATATATCTAATTCTACTTTACCATGGAAAGAAAAACATCATCCTATATAGTTGTAGAATTTTGATGCCTTGTTTAGGGTATTAGTGGGCAGCAGCAGCAATAAGGATTCATTGATCCCTAATGTCAGAAAGAATCTAGGTCAGATAATTAAAATTCCTAATTATGTTATAGTATAGTTCAAAATAAAAGGATAAATGTAATGTTTAATTATGGACTTTTAAAACATTTTTAAATGAATACGACAGCTTTAAATCCATAAACATCATATTCAGATTTTTAATGATGTAGCCCTGCAAATATTTGCAGGGCTACTTCATTACATTTCTAACTTACATTGTATATTTAAAATGTGACCTACTTAAATGGACAGAATCTATATTCTTTCCAGAGGAATGCCTCACTCAATAAGATATAATTTCTCTATCAAGAAAAATGCATTCAGAATGAAATCACAAACCTCCAGGAATAAGGCCTCTGAGTAGCCCCAGAATTTATGCAGATTTTATCTTTTTGTTTGTTTGTTGGGAAGGTACTGGGAATTGAACCCAGAGGTGCTCTACCATTGAGCTACATCCCAGCCCTTTTAATTTATATTTTAAGACAGGGTCTTGCTAGATTGCTGAGGCTGGCCTCAAAGTTGTGATTATTCTGTCTCAGCCTCCTGAGTTGCTGGGATTATAGGTGTGCACCACCACACTTGATGATTGTACCTTTTATTAAGGCAAGATTTTTTCAAGTTTCCACTTCTGAGTTACTTGTGATTATTTGATACTTTTATGCTCTTCTCCTTGATTCTTAATTCTCAGAAGGTATGAAACAAAAATGAAGTAACTATCATTCATTCATTTTTATATAACAAATATTTAATGCCTGTTATGTGCATTTGAAACTATTTTATGTACTGACTATATTCACAACCGTAATAGCTGATAGCAAAACCTCATGAAGAAATTTTTTTAAAAAGATGAAGCAATACATAACTTAGAGTAGTTTAGGTCCATTTTGTTTAATATTGCTTCTTCTGAGAATGGACAGCCAGCATATTTAGTTCTGGAGAGGCAAGGGGAGCATCCTTTATTTGAGACTAAAATGTCTTGGAGACCGAACAAATGTGAAAAAAATTGAAAATCGAGTTTGGCTGTTGTAGTACAGAGGCCAGAGAAGCAGGATTAACCTGCCTCTCAAAGATAGACAGTTCTGAGACATTGATCTCCAAAGGCAGGACCAAGGACATAAGGACAAAGAATGCAGCGGACAGGACGCTGGCAAGTTCAAGGCTATCAGGGCCAGAATTATAATAGAAGTATTTTCGTGAGCCTGAGGGTCAATGCTTTTATAATTTCATAATTTCAATATAAGATTATTTTAGGGGTGAGATTGTGTTTAGGGGTGAGGAGAGTGAGCTGAAAGAATGAAACTTTTTGGCTGTGGCAAACCCCAGCCTTCCTTCAGTTATGTGACTGTATTTTGTGTGTGTGTGTGTGTGTGTGTGTGTGTGTGTGTGTGTGTGTGTGTATGGGCAGGAAAGGTGGTAACTGACCAATTATGGCAGAAGCCCAAATTCTTCTGTCTGCCCAAACTATCCCTTGGCATTTCCTATACTGAGATGATGATTCCACTTGGCGAGTACCCATAGTAAGGTCCTATGGTATTTTTACACCTCTGAGGGCTTCCCTCAATTATTACAGAATAATAACTAATGCTAATAACAATGACTCTGTGGTGTCATGAAAGATTAAGTTATTTTATATGTTGTTTGTGTAAGAAAGCAATGACACATTCCTCCCTCAAAGTCAATATTTTAATGGCTTGGCAATTTAGGGGAAGGAATAAACAATTACTTTTGAAATTTACATAAGAGCTTATGCTCTGATACTGCCAGATAAATAAGTTGTTGCTTTATGTAGCTTTAGTGATACTTCCATTGCTGTGTGAAAGTGATTCAGGGCTAGCACTTAATTTGCATTTGCAATCAGAGTTATTTTGCATAAAGATTGAAGTTTTAGTTAGGAACTGGAGTGAAGGATTTACTTCATTAGGTCTGAATTCACATTTTTCACCTCATATGAAATAAGATCTCATAAGTGAAAAAAGTTCCTTAAATTTGGGAAGAACTAACTGTATTTTGCCCAGTTTTTAAATCCAGAGGTCTCTGTACTTGGTGATACTGTTCCCTACTGACTTTATGTCAAAACTGGATGATAATATATTTTCCTTAGGTGTTGTTTATATGACAATTCATAGTCCATATATTACCAACATCATGTACCTTATCAGACCTGACAAGATTATAGTTTGAGAATTTACATTTTTATTCATATGAAAGTAAAGACTTGAGCATCAAAGGAAGAATAAAGCCACACTAGCAGAGTACTTGAATAAATATTAAGTGACAAATGAAACTGGTTCTACACTAGCTTCAGGGCCTGTGAATAAGAAGAAAATCTTCAAGTGAAGCTAAATGGTATTATGGATGCCTTGCCTTTTCTCATCTGCCCTTGCTTCTTATCATTATAGGTGTCAGAGCTGGGAATGATGAGGTGGGATGTATGATTTTTGTTGATGACTTGATTAAAAGTAAAGGGAACTTTAAAGATAAAATAAATTCCTCTCTTTAGCAGGATAAATACAGAAATGTGCTTTTTGAAATAATAGGTACTTAATCACTCCTCGCTCACCTACTCCTTCTAAAAGTGAAGTTATGAACTTGATGTTGAATTTGAAGCACACCAGGTGATATGCATTTTTATTATTGTTAAATTCTAGTTTTAATCCTAAAACTAGAATTTAATTCTGTCATCATGTTCAGGATGTCAAAACATGCCCCAGTGGGAAAGTACAGCACACATTATGATTCGTGATCTTATGGAATCATGAGTAAGCGAAGCTGTGTGTCAGAGAGAAAGCTCACTAGTACTACTGTTATAAAGTCTTCCATGGCAACAAAAGCTAAAATGACCCCAATAGTCCTTGCCTCTTGGTGTTCATGCCCTGGCATATTGAAATCTGGCCAGTTTGTTTCTCATTTCTGACCAGATGAGTATGGCAGACGTGATAGGGTGTCCTTTCTGATCTTAGGCTAAATAAGATAGTCACTGTCCCCTTTGCTTCCCATATTCTTACTCTTGGTGGTTTTATGAAATATGTTGTCATGTTGACACATGCAGTGAACCCAGGACAGCTCCCAGCCAAAGCTAGCTGGGAACCAAGACCCTCATCTCAACATCCCTTGAAGAACTCTTACTACCAATAAACCTATGAGCTTACAAGCAAATTCTTCCCCATCCAGACCTTAGATGAGACCCCAGCCATGCTGAAACCTTGACTGCAGTCCATGAGAAACCCTAAATCAAAGGACTCCATTAAGTTAGGCTCAGGTTTCTTACTCTTAGAAACTGTGATAGAAATATGTGTTGTTTTTAGCTTCTATGTCTGTAGTATTTGATACCTAGCAATAGACAACTCATACATAGGTGTGTTTGTTGGCTTGGGTTGCATTAATAAAATAACACAGACTGAAACTTACTTTCTCAGAGATATAGGTGCTAGGAGTCTGAGCTCAAGGTTTTAGAAGGGTTGATTTTCCCTAAAGCCTCTCCCCTTGGCTCGTAGATGCCCATCCATCTCCCTGTGTCTTCACGTGGTCTTCTCTGAATGTGTACCTTAGTTTCCTCTTATATGGGTACCAGTCATATTAGATTAGATCCATACTACTGACTTCATTTTAACCTAATTACATTTTTAAACACCGCATCTCCACATAGAGTCATATTTTGAAGGCTAGGGGTTAGAACTTAAAATGTGAATTTTTCAGGAAAACAGTTTAGTCCATAACAATTGGCTACATAAAAATCTGTAATTATTTTTATGTTTATTGCTAAAATGTGGTTGATCTTACTGTCTGTAGAGGTCTTTTGCTTCTTGTTTTTCTTTAATATATATATTTCAAATGATTTATATATATGTATCTATATCATATCGTTTAGTATAATATTTGCATATCTGGTCTCCATAACAAAACTATAATCCCTATAAGCACATGTCTTTCATATGCTTTACATATCACACTTCAGAGTGCTTAAGATAATGCTATTATATATGCTTTCCAAATATATCTTGTTTTTATTTATATACTTCTAAACAAGAATATTCTAGAAGTATTTTACCTTGAGATTAAGGACTTTTTCAAGATAAAGAGACTTGAAGAATTTACATTTATTTGAAGTATAGATGTATAGTTTTAGATGATGGTAAAGCCATAATATCTGTTTAACTATTTGGTAATCCAGACTAAAGGGACATATTGCTAGAGCTTCTTCATCTTGTGCTGTTGATTCATCAAGATACCATTTTTGTCTGAGCAAATAAATAAATAAATAAAAAGGCAGAGGGAAGGAAAAAGAAATGAAAGCCACTACTGTGCAACAGTTTTTTAGAGTATATACCAAAGATTCTCAAAATCTGAAGTGCTGATCAGGGGAGTCCCTGGAACTCTCTTATGGGACCTGCAAGATCGAAACTATTTTCAAAGTAAAATTAAGACATTATTTGTGGCTTAGAGGTGTAGCTCAGTGGTAGAGCACTTGCCAGCATGTGCTGCAAGGCCCTGGGTTTGATTCACTACTGCAGAATAGGAAAAAAAAGAAAAAGATTATCTTTGATGAACCAATTAAAATTATTACTGTTATTAAGTCTTGATCTTTGATTAGGCATCTTTGCAACATTCTACATGACTAAATGGGAAGTATGCATGAAATTCCTTTGTTCTGTATCAGAGTACAGTGACTATCTCAGGGAAAATTCCTGTGCAGTTTTTTGAATTGAGACCTGAACTAGCTACTCTTTCATGGAATACCATTTTTACTGGAAGGTATGACTGAAAAACTAGTATGCCTATTCAGACTTAGGTATGTGACAGACATTTTCTGAAAAAGGAACTAAGCCCTTAACTTCAAGCAAAACTGCAACAGGTAGCATTTACTGCTGATATCACAATTCAAGTTTCAAACAAAAATTTGAATTTTGGAAAACCTGTGTCTGTCCATGTGAATTTGACTGATTCCCAGATTTAAAGATTGTTCTTATGAGATTGTTGGTGATATTAACAAATGTTACTTTTATGATATTATATAATGAAATATATCAACATTAGAAAGAACTATATATCTGGGCGCTGTGGCACACGCCTGTAATCCCACCACTTTGGTAGGCTGAGACAAGAGAATCGTGAGTTCAAAGCCAGCCTCAGCAATGGCAAGGTGCTAAGCAACTCAGTGAGACCCTGTCTCTAAATAAAATACAAAGTAGGGCTGGGGATGTGGCTCAGTGGCAGAGTGCCCCTGAGTTCAATTCCTGATACCAAAAAAAAAAAAAAAAAAAAGAAAGAAAGGACTATATAATTTACTGAACCAATATTTTCTAAATGGCTTGAGTACCATATTATAAGATTGTGCCTGAGTTAAATATTCAAAGTGCAAGAAAAAAACAATAGATTTTAATGTAATGAAGTACTATTTTATATTAGAGTAATATTAAAATGTATTTGATTTAAACATTAAAATCCATAACCTTGTTTGATATGTTTCATAAATTTTATTGATGAGGTTTCATGTGACATGTAACTTCAGAAATTATCATGTGTTGAGTTTTGGTAGATTACTAAAGAATAATATCCACAATTATGCCAAAAGGGTATTAAATTATGTCTTTTTCCATCTACATATCCTTGTAAGGTTAGAAATTCTTTATGCACTTAAACCAAAAGAACATATTGCAATAGGTTGAAAATAAAAGCAAATATGAACATATAATTATCTCTATTATGTCAAACATTAGAGATTTATTTTAAGAAATCTCTTTTACATTTTGTGCAATTGCTCTCTATTTCTTTTAAATATAGTATTTGTCATGAAAAATATGTTATTGAGCTGGAGCTGGAAAATTAGCATTTTTCCACCATCACAGTAAAAGATCAGTTCAAGCAGGAATCATCACTGAATGCTAAATCTAGAGGGAAATTTCAATGAAGAACAGGAGGTTTATGAGTGTTAAAGCATCTCCTCACACACAAGTTTCAAAAGAAAAATAAAGAGGAAGCCGGGCGCGGTGGCTCAAGCCTGTAATCCCAGCACTTAGGGAGGCTGAGACAGGAGAATCGCGAGTTCAAAGCCAGCCTCAGCAAGGGCGAGGCGCTAAGCAACTCAGTGAGACCCTGTCTCTACATAAAACACAAAATAGGGCTGGGGATGTGGCTCAGGAGTCGAGTGCCCCTGAGTTCAATCCCCAGTACCAAAAAAAAAAAAAAAAAAAAGAAAAATAAAGAGGAATTGTTCAGTGAAGAAATCAACATCACCTTGAACTGATGATCAAAGTCAGCTTCACTTTTGAGGAACATAAAGACAAATGTACCTACAGATGCGAAGGCCTTAGAAAGATAGTGTTTCAGCTGAAAATGCACAGGCTACATTGAATCATGAGCAAAGATTTGATGAGACCAAAATGAGAAGCATTCTCTTAAAAAAAATACATGCATATATACTTCAAAAATATCAAGATCAGAAAATACAAGTGTGGAAATGTTCCAGGTTAAAAGAGGTAAAAGAGAAATGACAACTAAATGTCATACCTGAACTGAGCCTGGATGCTGCATTAGAGGGAGAGAAATACTGTAAAGGGCATTATTGTGTTAAGTTTAAAACTACTGGAATATGGAATGTAAAGCACTGTATCACTGTTAAATTTGCTGACAAGTGTAGTGTGATAGTAAGAAAATACTCTATTTCTTAGGTGATACACATTGAAATTTTAAGGGCAAAGGGCCTTGATATTTTTAAGTTACCTTCAAATGATATGGACAAAATTATACATAAAAATACATTTACATCTTTGTGTATACATACATATATATGATGACATGAATATGTTCACAGAGTGCCCAAATGATTTTTCAAATTAGTAAAATATCAATAATAGATGTATATGGATAAATAGTATATAGGGGCTCCTTGTACTATTGCTGTTTTTTTAAATTTTCAGTAAATTTGAATAATTGCCAAGTAAAGACATCTAAAAATTCAAATGCAGTTACTTTTTAGAAACTATATCATGAACTTATTATTGTTTTTAAAAATGTGTGTTTAACTTTTTTATAAATCGAAATTTCTAGTAGAGTAAATATTAGTAGACCTAATCCACGTAAACAATAACTCATTGGGATTCTTGATAAATTTTGGGTATGAAGGCCACAGAGGCCAAGGACCATTAGTGCACACTGTGGGGGGGTAGGTAGAGCTCTCCTCGTGATCTCAAGTCTATTTTATGACAGTAAGGGAGAGCTGATTTGGTAGAAGCCACTTACTAATATTATAATCCAGGGCAAGCCACTTTGTCTCTTTGCACTTTAGTTTCCTCCTAAGTAAGGTTCAATCATACGTTCTGTGTACAGACTCTCAAATAACAACTCCTCCACAGTGCTATCTTTATGGGTGACCTGTGTGTTTTTATGTTCTTGTCTGCCATTTCATTTTGTGATTGGCAGGTAATTTTTGGTTATAATTATATGCCTATGTACCATCACAAAGGAACCAAAAACCTTATCAGAATAATTCTTAAAATACAAGTTTTCATGTCCCTCTAAAGAAATGGTTGGAGAAACAGAAAAGTAAAGATGAACCTTTAAAAGAAAATCAGATAGGAGCCATGCATGGTGATGCTCACCTGTAACCCCAGCTACTCTGGAGGCTGAGATAGGAGGATCACAAGTTAGAGGTCAAACTCAGCAACTTAATGAAACCCCATCTCAGACTCAAAAAGAGCTGAGCATACAATAAAGTGTCCTTGGGTTCAATCCCTAGTACTGCCAAAGTGTAGGGGGTAGGGATGGGGAAGTAAAGATGAGCAAGCAGAGATGTTTGAAAATCCTTGATATTAGCAAGAGCCTGATATATACATGAAGTTGAATCAACAATTGTATGAAGAATGGTTGACAGAGGATTTGCACAGGAAACACTTCTCCTTGGGGGGTGAACTATCATGAACTTGTTTAGCCCTGGTTCCACTGGCTTTCCGGTCTCCGGATATGCATCCTCTGCTCTAAGTGGATATGTCGATATCAGATTAAGTTGTAATGATATTTATTTACAATAAATAAAGGAAAGAATAGTGTTGCTTTTGCGCCATTTCCACCATTTCCCCCAGCTTTCTTCTACACCTCACTCTATTAAGCATCAAGCCAGAGAAAAGTAAAGAAAATTAGATTGTAGAACTATATGGTGGTCACCTAATTCCGAATTCAAATGATCACTGTTAGAGCAAAGCTTTGTGTTGTTTTGGTGTGCAGTTTGTTGTGTTTTATTCTTTTTTGTTTTATTGTGATTTATTTCTCTTCATTTAATTTTTTCCCTTTTCTAAACAGATCATCAGAAACTGGAAAGGGAAGCTAGAATCTGCCGTCTTTTGAAGCACCCTAATATTGGTGAGGAAATATTTTTAATGTATTTTAAATGCTAATTTAACATGCATGTACTATATTGTACCATAATAAAAATGTTAATTTTAATAAGTGGAATATTTACAACTATTAACGAATAGATTTCTACCCTTTGGTTTTAGTTACATTTGATTCTTTATGGTTTTTAATGTTTATTGTTTATTTTTATGTATTTTTTGGATGCAATGTTTGAAGCAAGAATGGAAAATTAAAAACTATCCATAAATTAAACTAATTTGTTTGTGGAAATTAATGTATTAATTAAATCAATAGTGTATGTTTCCTGTTGTGCTTAAAATTGACTACATAGCAACCAGTGGAAATACTGATTGTAATTTGAAGATTAAGTAAATGAAAATTAGATAAACCCTGGCTATATTATATTAGCTTTATTTTAACTATATGTTTTGGAGTCTGCTATGTGAATTAATTCCAATGTCCCTCTATGGACTCATGTGAAATAAAAATGATAATCCCTTACCTGATTTGGTGAACAGTCTTAAAGGTAGAAATAAAACAAGTATACACATTTTTGGGAGAAGATAGATATATTTTTTCAAGAAGGAGTAATTGTACATAAACTAACACTTTAAAAAATAATATGTAGTAATGTTGAATAATGTTTTTATGTATAATTAAGAATTATCATGTGCTGCTGATGAAGCATGGTGAGATAGAACTTGTACCATTTATTCAGTCAGCTGAATTCTTTTTCATTTATTCTGTAAAAATATTACCTTATATTTATTAATTCTATTCTATAAGCTAATAAAATTACTTTAGAATGTTATCCATTATGATTATAAAATAACATGATGGTTTTCACAATTCAAAATGATGAATAAGAAAATAAGAAAAAGAGAGGAAAGAAACATAGTGAAAAGAAAAAAAATATACATAAGTTAGATTGTATGACCATAATTTTGATTAATTTAGAAAAATGTTAACTGTCCCAGCTCCCTCAGTTTTGGGAACCAAAGTATTTCTGATCTAGAAGAAATGATAATGAGAAAAAATGATAATGCTATAGAATTTACAAAATCATTTACTAAGAAGATTTATAGTTCTTTTGTTTTCACGTGTAGAACCATTCAATACCTATTCCTGCCTTGAAGTTTTGAGTGTCTTCCATTTAGTGCATGCATCTTAGGTTCTTAAGTGAATGAATAGATACTACTGAGTTAATCTGAAGCATACATACTGACAACTGTCTAAAAGGAAACTTCTCATACTGGAAGAAAACAAAGCAACTCTGAAATGTAAATCTACCTGTTTACAAGTATTTAACCCTGAAAAAAGTCTGTGGGTGGTTCTTGGTCTATGGGCTTGTAGGCAGCCATCTTTTCCCTGTGTATTTACATGGTCTTCCCTATGTGTAATGACTGTCTTAATTTTTGTTTCTCATAAGGACTCCAGTCACACAGGATTGGACCTCACACTAATGACCTTATTTTAACTTAATTATCCCTTTAAACACCTTTTTTCCAAAGGCAGTCACATTCTGAGGATCCAGGGTAAAACATGAATGTATAAATTTGGTGGGATACAATTCAGTCCACAGAATTGGTAAAGAGAAATTGCACAATATTACATACTCTAGTTCAGTACTTCTCTTGCTCAGGTTTAAGAGAAAATGAAAGCTTTGTTTGGTGAATTTGCATTTTATATGTGAAAGGATTATTGTTCATTTATTTAATTTTTTTTCAAGATACTTCTTTGAAACTCAGTTTCTGTAGATAAGGAAACTAGAATTCCTCCATTTTTCCCCCCCGAAGACTGAAGTCAAACATTCTAACAACTCTCAAACTAGACAAGAACTATTTTCATGTGGACACCACATAAAAAAGGAAATGTATACTACAGAAAGTTCTAGTTGTGTGACCTAGACAGCATAATCAACATATTCTGACACAATGTGTACTTTTTTTCATGGCTCCATAGTGACTAAACAATTTCTTGGTTACCTCACTTGAAGGTTTTTCCCATCTCTCCAGATTTCAGGAGTACAAAAAGAGCCGTAGGTATTCCAATTCCTTGAAAACTAGTAGGATTGGCTTCTAGCCACATGAGAGAGTTTTTTAAGTAATTCTGTGCCCAGGACATATAAATCACAGATTAAATTTGTACAATATGATCTCAGAAGTCACAATAGTGGAAAACCCATCTGTATCATTCATTCATTCAATAAGTTACTGTCGAAGAGTTTGGGAAGAAAAAGGCAGATGGGTATCCCTGCCCTTACGAGACTGCACTGTTGGGGGAGACAGTTAATGAATAAAGAAGATTAGATAGTGATAAACTTTGAGGGGAAAAGAAAACAGGGAAGGGAAATACAGAACATCATGGGATTCTGATGTAAATAGTTGGTTAGTACCGCATCATTGAGAAGGTGAAATTTGAGTACAGACCACAAAACAGAAGAAGCAAGTCATTCAGCTCTTTTGGGGGGTGGGGGACCACACTGCAAGCAGAGGAAACAAATAGCCTTTGGAAAGGCCCTGAGCAGGACCGTGCCCAGTGAATTCTACCAAAGCTTTTATGTAATTACAGAAGTAGGGGTAACCTATTTTTTATTTTGTCTTGACTTTTAATTGATGAGTCTCCATGTCATGTAATCTGGCAATGCCACGTTTACTCCCATAAAGAACAATGATTTTAAAACAACAGTCTAAACAGTGGCAATTGTCAAGGACGTAGGCAACAGCCAATAAACAGAGAGTGTTTAAAGATAGATGCCACATATGGTCAGTCAAAATGACACACGTGTAATACCAGGGACAGGCCAGTAGTGCGGTGAGCAGATGCCATCTGTTCCCTTTGGGATCATTGCACCTAGTTAGTAGTACCATTGCACCTAGTTAGCAGTAACCTGTGGATCGGCAGCACTTACTACCAAGTCAGACTGCAGGGAAAATAACATTAGATCTTGACTTCCCTCAAAGGCACAGTGTGATGCCTATGTAATGTAAGACCCCATCCTATTCTTCCTTTCCTTTATTTTAGTATTTGTTCTGTTATCTTATTCTTTCCTCTATTTTGCTATTTAAGCTCTGTTAAGTTTTAAAACCTCAAGGAAGGAGATACTATTTCTGACAATTTTTCCCCTGTGAAAATTTGCTTTTCATTTTTATGTGTTTTCCTTTTGGCACAGAATCAATAATCTTGAGAACTTGCAGCAAGCAAAAGGTTTCTCCCAAAGAAACACATTTTAAACCAACCAAAAGTAGTAATTTATGAAACTACTTTTTTTCCAGTGTTATATTTTATGTTTTTCTGATCTTAAAAGATTCATATACAGACTTAGTGGAAAATTTGGAAAATACAGTGATGTATGAATAAGAAACCAATGGAGACAGTTTTTAATATTTATTTTATACATTTCTACTTTTCCTAATAAGTCTGTATATGTACATGTATATATATGCACGTATGTATATGATTATGTGTAAACTTTCAGCATTCTCCTGTGCACATTGTCATACCTTTTCCATATACCATGAGAATTGTCTCACTTGACAAAATTTCTTTTTGTTTTATTTTTATAACTTTATTTTTCTTATTTTTTATGTGGTGGTGAAGATCAAACTCAGTGCCTCACATGTGCTTGGCAAGCGCTCTACCACTAAGCTACAACCCCAGACCTCAACAAAATGACTTGAGTAGCTATTGGCAAGCAGTGTTCTGGGCTATACATGGTAGTGATGAAGCAGTGATCAAGAGAGATGATGTCTCTGCTTTCCCATAGCTTTGCTTTCTAGTGTGGAAACAAATAAACATCATGATGACAGCCTAAGGATTAGTTTTATGCAGATAATTGAAGGTCAGTTTGCTACCAGCAGACTGGATGGCTATGGTCAAAAAGAAACAGCCAGATATTAGTTGAAAGTAGTGCAAACATTTTATTTTTCTTTCTTCAGAAGTGTTTCAACAGAGGAAAGAGCTGAGCTATATTACACATACAAGAAGTCTTAGATATCAAGGATGGGGAATGAGGAACTTGATATCAAAGGTGGAGGATGAGGAACTTGATCAGATATCAAAGGTGGGGCATGATTTATAGGATTCTTCACTGATACTTTCCTAGTAAGGTCAAGGACTGAGTCTAAGAACAAGACTTGGTTGAAGAGGACTCTGTCCAAAGTCTAGTCAAGGAGTATTTGTCACTACTTTAAAGTGACTTGACAGGTAAATAGGATCATGGAAGTCACATTGAAAGAAGATGAAGCCATCAATAAAAGGCTGGGGGAAAAAAACCAGTTCAGGCAGAGAGAGCTTCCCTTGTTAGGGCAACACTGGAGAGACCTGTGGAGGTCCTGTCATGGGGAAAAAGGAGAATAAATGAGTAGGCCAGGTAGGTATCTAGTCACAGGGCTTTGTATAAATAGAGTTGGGAAGTGTGGGTCTCACTCTGAGTGCAGTGGAAAGCCAGTGGAAGGATTTTAAGCCAGAGAGCTTCATTATTTAACTGGCTCTGTTTACTGTGTGTAAAATGGATTATAGTCACATGCATATAATCAGGGACAGCAGTGTTCAGTCAGTATGTCAAGTACCACTCTAGTGCCCTTCAGCCACATCTTTTTGGTAAGAATTTCAGTGCCTCCAGGCTGAGTGTGGTCCACACAGTCTATGAAAAGCACTCTCATCCTTTTCAATATTTTGGGAGTACAGGCAATTTGCTAAGTAGTTCCATCTTTGTACTCCTCTAGCCAGAGAGTTGTTTGTACTCCAGACTGGAAAGACTATAGCTGATGTCGAGGTGTTCAAGTAATCTGGAGAGAACCCCTTCTTCATATGTTTGTTATTACTTAATGTTTGCTCATTCTATTCACCTTTTAATAAAATAGGTTTATTTGTCCTTGATATATGAACACATTCGTGGTACACGAGAAATGTTGACCTATATGTCAATGTATCTGTTAATTAAGGGATACTTTTCAGATATTGAAGTAAAATATTTGAGGTAATAGCCAAATTGTTTCCAAAATTACTCTATATTTGGACTGTTTTTGTATATGATATTTGATAACTATTTTTATGGAAGAATTTGTTAAGAAGTGTGGTGAAACTCAAATAACTAAAAACAGTAAAAAGCAACTAGGAAAATAGGAAAACTAACAAACATTCATTTAATCCAGTTATGTAAATTTGAAGATACCTGGGCCAGGAAGGGAAAAGAGAAACTGATTTGGGGGGGGTTTTCCACTAGTGCTATCTTTTGTTTTTACGAACTATACTGGGCATGCTTACATATTTTGGGGTTGTGTTAGGAGAGCTGGTAGGAATGTGGTAATCATAAGTATGATGTGATTTCAGAAAGGTTAATTCATTGCAGTAGAGGTTCTGGAGCATAACAGACTAGACTGAAAGGGCCACTCAGCCCCTCCCTGGACTCCCTCCCTGCTGAGGTTCACTGAGCTGCATCTACAAAGACTTGCCTTTCAAAAATAGTGTTGATCTTCAAAGTTAAATGTTTCTTCAAACTTTCAAATTGAACCCAGATTCTCACACATGGTAGGCAAGTTAGGAAACAGCTACACTCCCAGTCCTTTTTATTTTGAAACAGTCTCCATAAGTCATCCAAGTTGGTCTCAAACTTGAGATTCTTGTCTCTGCCTCCTGAATAGCTGAAATTACAGATGTGCACCACCAACACCTGGCCTCAATTCTTGACTGTCTTTATAAACAGATACTGATGTTTATAGACCCTAACTTAGAACAACAAGATTAAAAAAGTGAGCTGAGTGTGGTGGCACACGCCTAAAATTTTAGAGACTCTGGAGGCTGAAGCAGGAGGTAAGTCTGAGGCCAGCCCCAGCAACTTAGTGAGACCTTGTCTCACAATATAAGTTCAAAAGAAGTCTGGAAATGTAGTTCAATGAAACAGTACTCCTGGGTTCAATCCCAGCATTGCTAAAATAAATGAATGAATGAATGAATGAATGAATGAATGAATGAATGAATAAATAAATAAATATTAAAGGCATTGATAGTTTTGTTCCCTTTCAAGGAGAATTTTGAGTCTGGTTTTGTTTCAAATCAATTCTTCCCCTGATAGGGTAGACATTAGGTTAAAGGTTCTAATACTGATGTAACCCTAATATGGAACTGTTATGTTTTAGCAGAATGCTCTGCATGCACAGGTTTTATTGTTTGACATTTATAACAGCACACGAAATTCCATATGCTGACAGGTGGAAACTTAAGAATATAAAAAATCCTTTTCTTTCTATAAAAAGCAGGTTTCCAATGCTCATGAGTGATAATGACATTTAGGATCTACGTAATTTTCTTTCCTTAAAATGTAAAACAAGAAGGGTCCTTAAAAATTATCTAAGTTAAACTAAGTTCTGTAGATAAAGATTGGAGGTTTTAGAAGTGAAGTAATATACTCAAGGTCATTCACAGATCTCCAAAAAGATAGTGTCTTTTATTTTTCTTGACCTTGGAGGTATAAAGTCTTACCGCAGAATTGTTTAACCACATCTTAGGTGTTACTTATCTTTTCAAAATACCATTCCTCAAATTTTTAAAAATATTTTTTAGTTGTAGATGGGCACAATACCTTTATTTTATTTATTTATTTTTATATGGTGCTGAGGGTTGAACCCATGTCATCACACATGCAAGGCAAGTGCTTTACCACTAAGCTACAACCCCAGCCCATCTATTCCTCAGATTTTTTTTTTTTTAAATTTTTTTCTTAGTTGTAGATGGACACAATGTCTTTATTTTATTGCTTTGTATGTGGTGCTGAGGATCGAACCCAGGGCCTCACGCATGCGAGGCAAGCGCTCTACCGCTGAGCCACAATCCCAGCCCTATTCCTCAGATTTTTATAAGACAAAATTAACTATCATTCTTTAATTGTTTGCTCTTTTAACCAAGGACTTCATCCAAAAGATAAATTTTGCTTTTTTGTTCCATTCTGCATGCAGTCCTCTTCCAACTTCCTTGGTTTCTACAAGGAACCAGTGCGGTCACATTTTAGAAGCTTAAACTTAATAAATATCAAACTTAGATATGCCCAGTAATTACCTATCAAATGAATGAGTTTCTTAATGTATCTTTTGCTAAAATATTTCAGTTTTTGAAACTTTAAAAGAAAGTCATGTAGGAGTGATGTACGGTGATACATGCCTGTAATCCCAGTGAGTCTGGAGGCTGAGGCAGGAGGATGGCAAATTCCAGGCCAACTTCAGCAACTTAGCAAGACGTTGTCTCAAAAAAAAGTCACACAGGAAAGGCAAGCAGAGTTAGTATAGGGGAAATGTTCATTGGTCTGCTGAATGAATGACAGTCAAAAGTCTTTTTGCAATGATGTAAAGAAGTCAACAACATTCCAAGAGTGCCAACTTGCACTTTCTCTCCATCACAGCTCTCTTTATTGTTGATTATGCCTAATATTCACAATAGTTTGTAATTACACAAGAATAAGCAATTTTTATTGCTGGACTACTTTCTCTAGTGACTCTCTTACAAGCAAAAAGTAATAACATTAATCAGTATAAAAAGGAAAGTACTCTTGTTTTATGTTCAGCTTTTGCTTGATTACATCTCACTTTTATCTTGATTATTTGGTGTAAAGGCTAAATTACTTCCTAGGATATATCACTGACTGCAGAATTTATTATCCTTTTTTTAACACATGGGAGACACAAACAGCAAAAGAAACTTTTCCTTCACAAATAAATACTTTCAAAAATTCTCATTCCTAACTTTTTTTTCATTTGTTCATATAGTATAGCACCAGTGGTATAACCTTTAGAATGCTTGGTTCAAAGTTAAATTCACCATTTTTTTAAGTAAACAATTTATTTAATAGGAAGACAAGACATGAATATAAAAATTGTATATTCAAGCTGGGGCACATTGGCGCACACCTGTAATCCCAGTACTTTGGGAGGCTGAGACAGGAGAATTGTGAGTTCAAAGCCAGCCTCAGCAATGGCGAGGCGCTAAGCAACTCAGTGAGACCCTGTCTCTAAATAAAACACAAAATAGGGCTGGGGTGTGGTTCAGTGGTCAAGTGCCCCTGAGTTCAATCCCTGGTACAAAAAAAAAAAAGTATATTCAAGACAATATGCTACAATCTTTTTGATAGGTGAATTTGGATCTGAGTCTTCTGTTACTTGTTTCTTTGTAAATTTTTTTTCAAATTCATTGAAAAATATGGAACTATTTTTGAAAAATAGTTTCCACCTATTTTCACTGTTTTGCACTAGAAACAGTTGGATTTTATATGAAGATATGGAAAAAAATGGCCTTTATTACAAGTGCACAGTGTGGCTTAGACTTAGTGGATAGTAGACTCTGATCTATCAACATATATTTCTTTAAATATTTCTCATGATTTATTCTAAGTCTTTTTCATTTCCATCTTGCCCTATTTTCACCACATTCAAGGTGTTAAAAGCCTGTGATAATTTTCTGGCCTAGGAAATATATGCTACACTGAAATTTGAAAGGATAGTAATTCCAAACTTTATTAGGACCTTTTCTATGTTATTTTGCTGGATTTTGAGTTGTATAGAATCCCATGTCCCCTCCCTTTCTACACCGTGTGCTAAAAGTACTGAAGAGAGGTTCCTTTAAATCACTTAAAATTATTGTTCTTTTCCCTTTCTTCTGGTTGCATTAATAATTAAAAGAAACTTAACCTACATTGAAATACTTAGATGGGGTGAATTACAAAGCCACCCCAAAATAATGAGCTTTGCATCTAGAATTAGTAATAAAATTGCTGTGTTGCCAGGCACTGGCCTAAGTGCTTCACATGCATTGAGTGTTGGAATTCTCATAGCAAACAAATGCCATTCTTATCTCCATTTTACAGACTAGGAATCTAAAACTAGGAGAGGTTGCACAATTGAATCAAGGTCAAGCACTAGTAAGTGGTAGAACTAGAATTAAAATTTGCATATTCTGGCATCACACATTCTTTTTTTTTCTTTTTTAATATTTTTTAGTTGTAGATGAACACAATATCTTTATTTTATTTATTTTTATATGGTGCTGAGGATCCAACCCAGAACCTCACGCATGCGAGGCAAGTGCTCTACCACTGAGCTACAATCCCAGCCCCAGCACACATTCTTAAACTCCGTATTGCTTCTAGCTATTGTGTAACTAACTCCTCATTAGCCAAATTATTCTTTAATAAGTAGAGAAAAGAAACTTTTCTTTTGGCGTGGCGGGGGAGGGGTGGGGGGACAGTACTGGGGATTGAACCCAGGGGTGCTTTACCACTGAGCTATGTCCTCAACCCTTTTTACTTTTTCTTTATTTTTGTTTTTTATTTTAAGGCAAGTTCTTAGGAAGTTGCTTAGGGCGTAACTAAGTTGCTGAAGCTGGCCTGGAAATTGTGATCCTCCTGCCTCAACCTCTCATATTGCCAGGATTACAGACATACATGACCACATTCAGTTAGAAACCTAAAGTTTTATGAAGGCTAGTTAAAATAATAGTAGATCAAGATCCTTGCCTAAAGAAATCATATAATTTTGTTATTTATCTTTAGCTTGAGGTCATTATTCAAATACTTATGACAAATATAGATACTATAGAACTAATTATATTTTAATGACAATTTTTAGTGTCTTCATGAAAAAAATTGGCCTACCATTTAAATGTCATGTTTGACTCTGCATATGGACTTGCTGTTTGCAAGATAATCTTTTGCTTTCCTCTCTTATTGATCAGAAAAATTAATAAAATAGATGTTAGAGAACAATAAAGGCTGCTAGGGTGTGGTAGTGCACACCTGTAATCCCAGTGGCTCAGGAGGCTGAGGCAGGAGGCTTGCAAATTTGAGGCCAGTCTCAACAACTTAGCGAGACCCTAAGAAACTTAGTGAGACCCTATCTCAAAATAAAATATGAAAAGGACTGGGGATATAACTCAGTGATAATGCATTCCACATTGGATTTCTAATAACAAATAAACGTGTAAGGCTAAGGAAACAACAAACAATAGTAACTAGTGATATTCTATGACATATAACAGGTAGAAGCATTTGCTGTCTGGATTTGGTTTATAGTGCATTTGGTTTATATTGCATGTATCAATATCACCGACAGCTCTAATGAGCTCACCATCAATTTGTGATTGTGTCATGTAATTGTTTGACATAACATTAATTTTATTGATTATTTAGTTTAAAAGGTCACTCGCCTATGTAGAAGGAAACAAAACAGATATACATAAAGGTATGGCTTGAATTCTCTTGAAATATTCTTTCACATTTTTACTTCAGTTGTAATTTTTGTTTTCTATGAATAGACAGAAAAAATATTTGGTAATTTCTCAGACTATTGAAGTTAATTCAGTTTTCAAAGTTTAATTTTTAGTAGAAGGTTAATTGTGTGTTAGCTAAATATTTAGAATAAGAAGAAAATTTTCTGCAGCCCACAAAGTTATTCACCAAAGAAGATGGCAATATTTTTATGAGCACATTATTTTGAAGTATATGATTTCTTTTCTTTCATTTGTCCTGTTGAGGAAATGAATGCCTTTACTTTTAAATATCTATGTTGAGTCTTATTTCATATAAATAATTCTCTCGTAAGAACATCCTTAATTATCTGTTTGAATATCAGTGCTTTTGCATATTCAGATGAATTTCTGTTGGATATTTGTAAAAAACAAACTGTGCTTTAATCTTGTCTATTTTTTATTAAATCAAAATGCTCTCTTTTAAATGGAATCAATAAAACCATTGTATTTTGATTAACCCCAAAAATATTTCTTAAAAACTTTTGAAAAATACTGATTTAATTTTTTGCCACTCGTTTTTTAAAAAATTTCTGAGACAGTCAATAGATGCGTTTTATATTTACATTTGATTTTAGAATAAAATAAAATTGTATCTGAGTAAGCATAAAATGAAATATCAACAAATGAAAGTATAAAACTTGGAAGTTGTGAACTATTTCCAATAATTAGCATTAAGTTCAATTGAGCTCAGTATTGCTGTCTTGCAGCTAAAGCACTGAAAGACTACAAAGATGAATAAGACCTTTTCCTTAATCATAAGAGTTTAAGGGCAGACTGTTATGGATGACCTAAAGTACAGTGTGGCTGCATACTAGTTTGGAGTTATCAAAAAGGTGCTATGGAAGCACTAAGGTATAATCTAAAGTGTAATCTAAGACTATTAGCTGAAATTTCACAGGTGGTGAATAGAATTTTGCCATAGAGAAGTAGGGATTGATTCACTAGTGTTGTTGAAAAACAGGCCGACAAAAGATAAAGATCAAATGTAAAAGTCCTGTCATCCTTGAAAATGATCGAAAATCAAGAATGATTCAAGCATGATGTGTGTCAACTGTAAAGATTTGTTGAGAATAATAGTGGAGAGTCTTGACTTCCTAAAGGAAGGAATTTGATCTTTAATCTGTGCAAAATAGAGTATTATTAAAGATTTATGTAGTTGACTCACATAATTATCAGTTTCTTTAAAGAACAAATTTGGTAGAAAAAAAAAAAGCATAATTCAACTAGTGTTGAAAGAGCATTGAAAGTCTTTGGGATTAAGCTGAGTGAGAAGATGAGCTCCAGAACCATTGCTATGGGGAATGCGTGGCAAGGAGGGCAAAAGTCCCAGAGATGTTGCTGTAGAATCAAGAAACCTGGGGCAGTATGCTATGGCAAATGGGATAGGAAGAGGTTTCTAACTTGGGTGACCAGAGAGATGTTGATTCCTTTGAGAATAAGAACAAAAGAGAAAAAGAAAGTTGGGAGAAATTAGAAATTTAGCTGATTTGATACTTGATGAAATCATTATTTTTTAATGAGTTGGAAATTCATTTTGGTGCACTATGGACAGAGAAGGAAAAATATAAATAGCGAACAACACTGCATGAACCCCTGATCTTTTACTTTATGGCGGAAATTGTAAGCTTTTCATTATTTGCATGTTCTCTTCAGGATAAAAGTGGTTGGCAACGGTGACCATCCCTGGTAGCTGAGGCAGAGCACTGCTGAAGTCAACAGCGGTCAAGTTGGTTCTCAGAGTATCTTTTGGACAACCAAGATAAGGACTGCAGAAACTCTACCACCTAACTGGTTTAGCATTTCTAGAGTGTTTCTCTTCATGTCCACTAGAGTAAAGCTCACTTCTAACTTATCACCATGCCTTATGTACCTTTAGTGGCTTAACTGTTTTAATTTGTGTATCACCCATGGTCTTTCCTGTGGGATACCACATAGACTCCAGAGAGAATGGATATATATTTTGAGTCATCTATATTTAGGGTACAGGGAGAGGAGAGTGGGTAAACCTGCTTAGCAGTAAGAGATTATGAAGAGCCCCTAGACAGAATGGTACAAAATGGTTACTCATAACAGTAAAGAAAAATTTTTTTCTTTTTATTAAAGCGCAATAACAATTTTTTTAGGTATTTTTCCATTCTGTATTTGCTTCAAAACATACTTTATGCCAGACACCGTGGCACATGCCTCTAATCCCAGTGGCTCTGGAGGCTAAGATAGGAGGATTGCGAGTTCAAAGCCAGCCTCAGCAAAAGTGAGGAATTAAGCAACTCAGTAAGACCCTGTCTCTAAATAAAATACAAAATAGGGCTGGGGATGTGGCTCAGTGGTCAAGTACCCCTGAGTTCAATATTGAGTACCACTCCCAGAAAAATATTTTATATATAAAAAGCTAAAATTTTATTTTAGATAAATAAAAAGAACTTATATTTGGGCACAAAATACTTGGAAATATGCAAAAAAGCAATATTGATTCCAATGTATTGATTTTGGATAGGGTTCCATCAATCTGTACTCCTCTGGCTGTAAGAAATTTACCACGACTATACATTTTACTTACAGGCTTAATTTTGTTGGAGCTGTAATAAAGTTACTATTTTGAAAATTATCTTTTTCTTCTGTCACTTGCCATCCCCCAATTTCTCATATAGAAACTGGTGGTGCCAAGTACACATTTAAGATTACTTGTTAGGAACTTTCCAAGAGAAGAGCTCTGATGGAACATGGTTTTCAAATGTCATTCTTATATGTGTTGATTATTCCAGTGACCTTTTCTTTTGATAGTCCTATATAAATCTCCCCTTCAAAATTAAATTACATCTCCTGGTCACTCTCAAGAATATATTTGTAATATGGACAACAGAAAAGAGAGTTGTTTTTTTTTTTTCCTTTCCTGCAGAAAACCAGAGAATCATTGCTTGAAGATAGCATTTTTCAACCCCCTTTAGTCTCTCCTCCTCCTAGAGACATTTGGCAATGTGTATAGACATTTTTGATTGGCACAACTCGGGGTGTCCTTCTGGCATCTTTTGGGTAGAGGCCAGGGGTGCTGCCTACAATGCACAGGACAGCCTTGTGCAATAAAGAATCATTTGGTTTACAATGTCAGTGTGCTAAGGTTGAGAAACCCTGATTAAGCTTAGAGTGACAACAATAACAATGGAAGGATAAATAGCCAGCTTTATATGGCTGGACTCATAAAACTTTCTTATGTTAAAAAACTAAAAATAGCCAGGTGTGGTGGTGCATCTCTTTGTCAGAGATCAAAGCCAGTCTCAGCAACTTAGAGGCACTTAGCAAGCAACTCAGGGAGACCTTGTCTCTAAATAAAATATAAATAAGGGCTGGGGATGTAGCTCAGTGGTTAAGCACCCCTGAGTTCAGTCCCTAGTACCCTCCCCCAAAAAAGTAAGACCATCATTGCAGCTCCTTAAAAGGATAAGTCCACTGAAGATAATAATTACTTTTGAAACAATTTATATATATTTAATTAAATTGAAGCATAGAAATTGCAGCGTAAGCAGAAGCCAAGGGAGCAGTCTGTTGCTGACATACTCTAATTTCAGTTCCTTAAAAAAAAAAAAAACAACTATTCATCAAAACAATTTTATTAGACAACCTTGGCAATCCTGATTCCTTACTTCGCACCCTAAAGTGTAATGAAATTTATTTTAATAAAATAGACTAATTCAGTCTTTTACCTAATTTTGACAGGTCTTCTCCCTAATTACTCTGAATCAGTGGTGTATTGCTATGATGAAACAGTTACAAAGCATCTTCCAACGAAATGAAAAAAAGATATAAGTTTATGATGAGATTTTTCCTGTAAAGTAGAAAATATTAATTTTGAGACAAGAAATGAGCTGGATGTTTGCGATGCAGTTATTTCTCATTTGGGAAAGGTTTAATGTTTAAATAGTGAATTGACAGTGTTTGATTTATTTTAACAGAATTACTCTGGCTACTGAAAATCTTTCCATATCACTTCACAACTCAGAAACTTATTAGTGGTAGCGGGGCACGGGGGCACATGCCTGTAATCTCAGCACTTACAGAGGCTGAGACAGGAGAATCTTGATTTCCAAGCCAGCCTCAGCAACGGTGAGGTGCTAAGCAACTCAATGAGACACTGTCTCCGCATAAAACACAAAATAGGATTGGGGATGTGACTCAGTGGTCGAGTGCCCCTGAATTCAATCTCCAGTACCAAAAAAAAAAAAAAAAAAAAAGGAAAGAAACTTATCAGTGGTTTCCCATTGTGCCTAGGACAAGTTGGAGTCTCCATGAGGCCTGTGAAGCCATATGCTATGATGATTCCCCTTCCCCTTTACTTTCTGATCTTTGTTTGACTTGTCTCCCCCTGGGTTGCTCTGCTCCAGCCCTGGTGTCTTGCTACTGTAGGCATTACCTGGAGTTCTTTCTGAGGGCACTGCTGCTCCCCCAGCAGGGGGTCATGCTTGCTCCTCCAGGACTCTGCCCATCCATCACCATCCGGAAGGGAAGCCTTCCCTGACAGCTCTGACTGAAAGAGCAGCTTCCCTCCTGAATCCACCCCAGCACTCCCATCATCCTTTCTTGCTCTACTTATTCTCTGTCACACTCAGAGAGCAAATATTGTGTAGTTACTTATTGATTTGATTATTTTCCTCCCACTAGCATACAAAAGCCCAGAAAGGCAGGGAATTTGCTTATGTACTGTCAGACCTAAAACAGCCTCTGGCCTGGGGTCATTGCTTCATAATAGTCTTACAGGGAATTAAATCATGCATGGGTACCTTTAGTTTTGTTAAGTTCAAGTTTAGATATTTGGAAGGGAGACAAACACTTCTATTAATATAATTATAAAGAGATATATAAATTTTTATTCATGACACAGCTGTTTTTTTTTATTTTCAAGCACAAGATGCATCTCCAAGATTTTGATTTTCTTCTGGATAAAATCAGTCTAGAGGCCTGGCTTTGATCCACACCTAAGCAAAGACGGTACAATAGGAAAGCAAACACATGGCAAACACATGGCTCCTACCTGGTTTGGCAGGTCAATTAAACCTCATGAATCAGCCTGCCCTTTTATTACTGCTTGACCTTCCTAAACATCCCTTTATTTCTTAGTCTGAAATTCCCATCCTGCTGGCAGGAATCTTGACCAAGACCCTTTTGGCGATCTTTGATCACCATCTTTGATGCATTTCCCTAACACATTTAGAATTTGAGTCCTCATTGTGGGAGTCAAGGACTCACTGTCTCTTTCATCAGACAGATACCTACAACTGTTGGCTGCCTCCTCACCTTCCAGGGAAGCATCTTAAGATACCCTATAAAGCAGAATTGTACTATGAATGAAAATCACAGATTGCCCCCACCCTTGGTCAAATTGCCAGTTGATTCCAATAAGGCCAGATAAACCTCTTTCTTAAATTCTTATTTAGTTTGACTATTCTAAAGCAAAAACCGGCTTGTCAGATGAAATGACCAAACTAGTCAATAAAGAAAGAGGCTGGATTGCCTCTCTCAGTTACTCCTGTAACAGGCTTGCATGTCCCATGTGATCCCTTGAAAGGTGCTTGGGAGCCCTGCTCTGGAGCATGGATTGCAGGTGTTTTCTGTAAAGCACTCTTTGTAAATATTTTAGGCTTTGCAGCCATGCTTTATTGTCCTAACTATGGAAGTTTACCTTTGTTGCATGGAAGTAGTTATAGCCATGTCATAAATGAAGGTGTAATGCAGTTTCAGTAAAACTGTATTCATGGACACCGGAATCTGAGTTTCATTTATGTTTACATGTCATGAAATAATATTTGATTTTCTTCTCATCATTTAAAAATGTAAAAAATTCTCAGTTTACAGGCTGTAGAAAAATCTATGATGGGCTGGATTTGGCTCTTGAATCATAGTTTGCTGATCTGCTCTAGAGTCTAGAGGAACTTGTCAGCTAAACTTCCTAGCACTTTCTTTCTTGGATGGGGCAGACAGCTTTATTTGTGTCCCCTGGTCACTTTGTGTATTCTGAATATCTAAAATGAGAAGCTAAAATATCTGGGTACAGTGATGATCTGCATTGCCTTCCAGTTCTGAGTTCCTCTTGTTCTGGAAGATAATGCCATTTCAGCTCTGAGTTCTGGTTTATCTCTGCTCTGGATTCCAGGTCTAATGTGACATGGAAAGCCTTACTCTTCTGCTCAGTTTTATTTCAGTCTTGCTATTGATCTTGCAGTTATCTGTGCTCCCAGTTACCCATGGTTAGATTTCTTGCCCATGTTGAAATTCTACATAGTTGCTCCCATCTTGTGGCACCTTATCACCCAACCACACCTAATAACCTTTGATTTTGGACTTGGTTTAGAACCTGAACTGCTACCTTCCTTTTATTTTTTTTCCTTGGAAACTGATTATCTTTTTTAGATAATCTTTGAATTTACACACATGTGCTACCTCTAGAATAATTTGACCTTTGATCTTTTCTTGTGCTTTTAAATATTTGACCGGAACATAACCAAAGTACACTTTGTCTACCTCTGGCTGATTTACTGCTAAGCCAGAAATCTGAGAAGACTTTTTGTTGTTATTGTTTATTCTGATTATGCTAAGGTCTTTTTCTTTTTGAATGTATCCCTCATCTATCCCCAACACCCTGTACTACCAGGGTCTGTGTCTCTTATGAAGTTGAAGTTAGAATGACTTCACTTGAGAGCTTGCCTTTTTAAATAACATAAACCCATTTTGACAATAATGAGTATGAGCTGGGATGAAATAGTTTTCATGTAATAAAGACCCTTTGTATGAGAGTACAGAGAAGAACAAACTCATCTTCATGAGCAAATATTTCACAAGTAGATTCCTACTGTCTTTGTACCTGTTTTTTATTTGTAAACCTGACCTGGTCCCCTTAAGTGCCCTGCCCAAGTTTAATCAGAATGGGGCAGTGTGATTACTGTGGAGGAGTATGATATTCTTCAAAGAGAAAGGGTAACACAGCTCTGAGCATGTGGACCCTTACTCACTGTAACAGCAATTTTCCCAAACGAGGGAAATAAACCACACGAAGGCACACAGCCACATCTAGCAGGTTATCAAGATGGTCAATGGACGGAAAGGCTGATGTTTCCACTGCTACATGTGGGAGATACCAACCCACACTCATTCACTGTATATAGATATAGACTGTGAGCTGCCAAGAATGAACAATTCTTCCTTTGTGTCTTCAGTGTATCAAAATGCTTTGGCCTCCAAAGACTGTCAACACAATTCCAAACCCTATTCTTATTGCTGGTGATTGATACTGCTGTTTTGGCTCTTTTTCTTGGACTTGTTCTTCTGTGACTCTGGACCATTTGTTCTGCACACTTGAAGTTTGGGCTTGTAAGCACCCATGCGTAACTTTGCAAACAGCCCTGTTTGTGACCTGAACCTGTGATACTGCCTTTGGCTTAGTGCTTCTGTCTCTTGCTGGACTTTTCTGCCCCGTTTGCCTCATATCCTGGAATATGGAATTCTCTCTTTTCCTTGAAATATCACATTTTTAGCATTTATTTGAATAAGTATAAACCGATAAATACAATGTGACTGATTTTCTGGGAAAGATTTTCACTTTTGTGGCTTTATTTATTTGGGATTTTAATTGTTCAATTTCTAATCATTGAATTATATGACATAGAGATCCTTCCTGCTATTCCTTTGTTATATTATCTATTCTAAAACCATTTTATAAAACTATTCAGAAGTTCCTTTTTTTCATGTTCTTAATTAAAAGTATACTCTGTCTCTTTTATTTCACAGGTATATTTTAACCTGACTACTAAGTCCATTTTTCAAACCAAGGAATTTAATGATCACTATGAAGGGATCATTACTTAGCCTACCACAAATTGTATCCTGATTTTAATAAGTTGCCAATGGCAAATTTATAGCCTTGGTATTCTCCTACTATTATTAGAAATTATTGCCTGTATTTTACTTTCATGGGTACCATAATTTTTGAAAAATACCTTGAGAAGTTATGGAAATAGTTTATATAGTATTTTAATATCATCTTGAAGCCTGAATTGCTGAATTATTGAATAACTTCAGAACATGAAAGGCTAGTAGCTGAGTATATAAATAAATAAATAGATAATAGAAAACACAAATTCCAAAAAGTGATATTTTATTAAACTAATCTTCTGATCTTTATCTGCCTATCAATGAAAAGAATCTTGAACTGTTCCATAGACTCTAAGGTCTTTGAAGTTGCCATGGGTATATTACCACAAAATGCTACCCACTTCTGATGGCACTTTAAATGTGAGGGAGAGGAGCAGAGGTGAATGGAGGTTCTGACAGTATCCTGAGATGTCTTGATTTTCTTTAGTCCTGGAAAGGAGCAGTTATGGAATCCTCCTACCCATCCCTTCAACTCCCACCCCACTATAAGATTATGGCTGCTTTGAGATAAAAGTGACTATAGAGCCCTTCTTGAATGGGACTCCTAAGAAATAATGCAAATATCCATTGAAGATTCAAAAGTAAACTTGTTTTAGAACATGGTAACTCGACAAAATACATTTGGGGTGAGCTGGACTGTCAGAGGGTCATTCAGAAGGGCTAAGTATTCAGATACATTATTTTTCCTTGATACAATTGCATATTCTTTGGTTTCAGCTTCACAGATTGACTAGGAGTAGGCTCCATGAAACTACTTATTTATTTTTGGTCATTTGTTTTTTTAAAATTTACTTATTCATGTCTTAAATCAAGCATTACATGGAATTCTGATACAGGTTTTCAAGGATCACAATTTGTAAAAAATAAAATAGTTCAAGAGATGATGTTATAAAAACCTAAATTCCCCGGGTCTGGGGTTGTGGCTCAGTGGTTGAGCGCTTTCCCCTCTTGTATGAGGCACTGAGTTCAATCCTCAGCACCACATAAAATAAATAAAGGTATTGTGTTCATCTACAACTAAAAAAATATTAAAAAAAAAAAAACACCTAAATTCCCAGTGAAGTTTTGGGCCAGGAACCTTCTATTCAGTTCCACTGAACACTAGTCTCCCTGCTCTCTTTTTCTTTTCTATACCAGGTCCAGAGAATGTGAGAAAGATTGTTAGATAACAAAAACTGAAACCTATTGTGTTTACATACTTAACATAATTATCTTATTTAATTTCCCAACTACTCTGCAGATATTAGTAATATCCCCATCTTTTACTTAGTTCACTAAATATTGAGCATTTACTATATGTCCTATATAGATGAGGAAGAGACTTATTTAATTTGACTGGGGTCATTAAGTTTATGAAGGGTGGAACCCTGATTCAAATACATTTGTTTGATTCCAAAGTTCATGTTTCTACTTTACAAGCCTTCTGTCCTTCACTTCCTTATCCGTATAAAGTGGTGAGAGCACTCTGTGCACCTGTATTACTTTTTATTTAAATAAAGCACTAGAACTGTTGCTGAAAGCCTGGTCCTTGTCCCCGATGCCACTTTAATAACGAGGACATGGTTTTGAGAAAAAGGAAAAAGAAGTTTGATTGCTTTGCTAGCAAAGGAGAAACACAGGGTACTCCTGTTCCAAAGGCTGTAATTCTGCCCAAGAACAGGGAGCTTTTATAGAGGTGATTCAGAAAAAATGAGATTAAGGAGGAGAGATCAGGAAGGGGAAGATCAAGGAAAAGAAGATCAGGAAAGAGTAGATTAGGGAAAAGATCAGGGAGAAGGTTGGGAAAAAGGAAAAAACATGTACGTTTCAAAGCCACAAGGGATATAGTCAAAGCATCAAGTGAACCCCTGTTACAGAATGTGATCACTGTAGTACTAGACATTATTAATATGTACAGGGCTTCCTGCTTGTGAGGAAAGGTAGGACACTCACACATGAACATACTCAACAGTTCAAAGGAGCATATAATGAAGGGCTCAATACACAGAGGAAAGAGAGAGGCCCATGTTGTCCATGGAAGGTTTTCTGCAGGGTATTGGACAGATTTGAATACCTCAAAGGACAATATTTAGGGAGAGAGGAAGGAGCATATTTGCCCCAACATCGTGAAAGTTGAAGAGTCTGTACATGGACAATGCCAGGTAATCATTCTACTTCATTTGTAAAGGTGCTTACACTCAATGAACTATGGTAAGGAATTCCCCCTTGTTCTATTCTCACTGAAGAGAATCCCTATTTTTGTTTCCTTAAGCCCCATTCATTCTGAGCCTCTGAGTTTAGGCTTCTGTGAGTGCTCAGTGAACTGAGTGACTATTGCCTCCTCCTTATTACTAAGGCCAGTGGAACCTTCTTGGTTCTGGTATTACTTGATGTTTCTCTGTAGGTGAAAGTGTGAGTCACCTCCTTTGGGCTTTTGTAACACTAGTGTTACAAAATCTCTCTCTAGCTTTCTACATTATCTCTACACATTCCCAATCTCCGCATGGGTTCCTCTTCTTCTGCCTCCCTCTTAAATCTGTGCTGGGCATCTTATTGATATACTGGTAATACCTTAATCTCTCTTATTGTTTAACATTTCCCTCCAGGCATGTTCCTCATTACCTACTGGAATACTTGAATGCTGAACTGACACCTTATTTGTAATATGATGAATAAATGGTCCTTGTTTTCCCTGCTCCACCCAAACCAGTCCCCACCTAAACCTGCTCCTCTGCTCGCTCCCAGCCTCACTGTAGAGCCTCTCCTAAACTATAGACCTGGAGTCTGTGGTACATTCTCTTCCTTGCCAGTTTGTTGCTGAAAGCTTGGTCCTTATCCCTGATGTCAATCCAATAACGTAGACATGGTTTGGGGGACTCCTGTCCCAAAGGCTGTGATTCTGCCCATTAGCAGGAACAGTGGACTTTTAAAGAGGTGACTTAAAGGCTACATTCCAGGAGTTCTCTGTCCAGAGTTGTAATTCACTTGTTAATTTGGGAGATAGTCATTTCTGAGATCTTCTGGTACCAACCCCAAAGTCTGGATTACTTCATTCCTATGGTGGGTGTGTGTACTCAGGGACGGATGACTCTGCCTAAAATGGGGAAGAAAAGTAATCCTGTTTCACCTCGGATGACTCTGCCTAAAATGGGGAAGAAAAGTAATCCTGTTTCACCTCCGGGAGGGGGAGAGATTATGGAGGAGCAGGGAGAGAGGAAGAGAAGGAAACGTGTGCAGTTTAAAATCAGTTGCAATGGCAGAACAGCAAGGGTTACATTCAAAACATAAAGTGGACCACTGTTACAAGTTTATATAATCCCAGGACAGTTCTTCTCATTTGGCCTTCCTTAATGGCAAGTCCCCTTTTCCTTAATGTGTATGGCAACCTCTAGGCTCTTATAAACCTTTTCTGAACTGCTTCACTTTGCTATTGAGGAAGGAATCTTTTATTTATATTTAATTAATAATTAATTTAGCAGTACTGGGGATTAAACCTAGGGGTGCTTTACCAATGAGGTACCTCCTCAGCCCTTTTTGTTTTTTTATTTTATTTATTTTTTTAAAAAAATATTTTAGTTGTAGATGGACACAATACATTTATTTATTTATTTATTTATTTATTTTTATGTGGTGCTGAGGATCGAACCCAGTGCCTTACGCATGCTAGGCCAGTACTCTACCACTGAGCTACGACCCAGCCCTTATTTTTTAATTTTGAGTTAGGATCTTGATAAGTTGTTGAGGATGGCCTCAAACTTGCAATCCTTCTGCTTTAGCCTCTGGAGTTGCTCACCTTGGAGTAATAAGGGATTACAGGCTTGCCACCACCATGCCAATGAAAGGGGTCCCTTAAAAATGCAAATTAGATCCTCTACTCCCCTCTTTAAAATACTTCCAGGGCTCCCTAGTTCTTCAGGCTAAAATCCTAACATTGCACATTGCTATACACTTCGAATTCCCATAATTCTTCTCTATTCTCCAATCATATGGACCCTTGACCCAATCATGAAATTTCAGATTTTTCATCTTTTCTCACTGTTTTCCCACTTGTTCCTTCTTAGTGGGAAATGCTCATTTTTTCCCTTCTTCCTCTGGTTCATCTCTTCTCTCCTCAGGCCTATCCTTGAAAACACTCCCTGGGCTTTCCCTGACACCCTAATTGGTATTCTGATTGTAGCTGTGCACAAAGGTTCCTAACTGAAGGGCTTGATTTCTTTTGCAAATTTGCTCAGAGAGAGGTGCTGGTCAAGTTAAGGGTGACTCTGGTCCCCTTAACTCTGGTACCTATTTATACATCCTTTTTTCCCCAAAAACTTAGTTCCTTGGCCTGAGGAACTTCACATTTTATCTTCAGGGCCAAACATAGGGTCTGTCCTTAAAACTGCTGCCAATTGTGGCATAATAATCATACCCATTCATATGCGTTGCTTTCATCATTTACCATGCATTTTTATATTATTGTTTTTTCTAACTCACAATAAGCTAGGTGATTAGCCATGGGGAAAGGAAAGAAGCAGATTAAAATGGTACCTTTTAAATCCCTTGGGAAGCCCTGACCTGACCCCCATTGTCTTCCTAATATATATTTTAATTCTCCCTGTGTTTCTCTAAATCATTTTCCCCCCTAGTGACTGAATTAAGTTGGGGCTAGATTTGGAGGACATTTGACTAGTATTTTCTCTAAAATTGCTTGTGCAAAAGCTGAGAAGAATCATAACCCTAATGAATGCTTTTTAGAAGCAGGTAGCTGCTTACTGAGGGTGAAATTTCTCTATTTTCTTAAACCTCATTTTGCTAAGGTCATAAACTGCTCTAATTGACTTCTACTTCTGATTCTAAATTATTCTCCTAAAAGTGCACCTAGCAGAAC
>CM053408.1:36362166-36385338 GCA_028644305.1 Xerus rutilus
CTCTCCTATATTTCATCTCTTTAACAGAGCTGTTCTAGTGTTTTCCTTTCAAGCTCCATAGTTTTCAACCTCATTTGTTCAATCAGGCTTCTCTTTTCTTCACTGAATGTATTTCTTCATATTAGGTGTAGACAAATGTATGGAATTATTTGAGTGCACTGCTAACTTATAGCTTCTGCTCAGAGAAGTCGGAAACTAGAAGAGTGACTGATGCCTCAGGCTCTAAAGTTAGAAATTAGGAGGTATTAATGGATAATAGTAAATGCATAATACCAGATTGAGGAAGAAGGTTAAGAAGTACTATGGTCAAGAGAGGGTGGACATGGACAGGGCTGCTATTCTCTCTTACCTTTGGTGCAAAAAATGATGTAGACCTAGACCAGTTGAGAGACCTGGAGTCCTTGTGTAAATATTTAGTATTTATTATTTCAAAAGCACTCAGCTGCGCACTGTGATACAGTCCTGCAATTCCAGCTACTCAGAAGGCCAGGGCAGGAGGATTGCAAATTCAAGGCCAGCCTCAGCAACTTAGTGAGACTATGTTTCAACATAAAATAAAAAAAGAGGTGAGGATATTGCTCATGCTTGCCTTGCCTATTGGAGGCCCTAGGCTTCTTGACTAGTACCACAAACATACATACATACATATATACATACACAAATAAAATTCAACTTTGGTTTATTTAGGCAGCCTACTATAGCCTACACAATAAAAGCCCAGGAACCAACCTACAGACCAAAGAGAAAGAGGGGGGGAGAAAAAAAAAAAGACATTTTTATAGGTTCTAAAACAAAACATCATGTCTTTCTTGACAGTTTATAGTAATTTCCATCTAGCTTCATACCACAGTGAAACTATAGAGGACAAATTTCAAGGGAATTTCCTGAATAGTTGGATTGTTGTGTACTTGATGCTAACATTTTTGATTATGTGCCCAAATCAAAACAAAAGAATGCATTTAGCTTCCTCAATGAAGACTTGTGAAACCCAACACAAATGAAACCAAGGGAAGAAAGATAAGGGCTCAGTAGTTGATGAAACTTGCTAATGGTACTTTAAATAACTCCCCCTAGACTTTGCTCTCAGCTTTCTTACTCCACTTGATATATTTTTGAGTATTTTGAAAAACAAACCAAAACATTGGGGATATGCCCCATTTGGGATCTAGAATTGTTGGGAGAATTGAAGGAAAGTCGCCTCAGACTCAGAATTACACTTGGCCTACAGGATTGGACTCAACCATTTATTCTTTCATTAAACAAATATTTTTTGAATATTTATCATGTCGATTGTACTCTTCTAGACACCTGCAACACAGCAATGAATAACAGCTGATACGATAACAAACAAGTAAAACCTGCCAGAGGTCAGATTGCAGTAAGTGGGCTGCAGTTGCAAGTGAGGAGGCAGGCTTTGCAGACACTGCAGAGCTGAGCCTCTCAGGGCCAGTTGATGTGAACCTGCCTGCCTTGGCTGAGAGCAGTGCACAGTCATGCAGGATGGCAGGGGATGGAACAAGGGGGTTGGAAGGTAACAGGAGCTGGTAGGTTGTGGTGAGGACATTTCCTTTCCATCCAAGTGAGATGATATGATGGATTAAATGCTTGTGTCCCCCTACCCCCCAATTCATATGCTGAAGCCCTAACCCCCAGTGTGAGATATTTATATTTGGAGTTAAGGCTTTGGGAGATGTTATAGTTTGCATATAAGGTTTCCTCCCCCCAACTCTTCTATTAATGTAGCAATATTCAGAGGTAAATGATTGGATTGTGAGAACTGTATGCTTTATCAGTCCATCCAAGTTTGAATGTTCTAACTATGTGGTTATCATAGGCAGGTAAAGTATACCTGGAGGAAATTTGATCACTGGGGGCATGCCTGCATGCCCTGGAAGGCTTCACCCACCCACCCCCATCCCCCACTTCATGGTTTTTCTGAGTGGAGCAGGGCTTCTCCGTCTTGCCCTTCCAAAATGATGTTCTACCTCATGTTGGGCCCAGAGTAATGGAGTTGGCCCACCATGGACCAAATCTCTGAAACCATGAGCTTGAAACAAACTTTTCGGAGCCAGATGCAGTGGCACACGCTTGTAATCCCAGCACTTTGGGAGGCTGAGACAGGAGAATTGAGTTCAAAGCCAGCCTCAACAATGGCGAGGCGCTAAGCAACTCAGTGAGACCCTGTCTCTACATAAAACACAAAATAGGGCTAGAGAAGTGGCTCAGTGGTTGAGTACCCCTGAGTTCAATCCCTGGTACCAACCCCCCCCAAAAAACCAAAACATTTTTCTTCTTAAAGTTGTTCTTATCAGGTATTTCGGTCAAGGTGACCAAAAGCTGACTAGCAGAGAAGGTTAGGTTGAGATAGGATCTTGAAGGTGGGACTCTCATGATACAGTATTATAGTTCTTATAAGAAGACTAGCGCTTTCTCCCTCCAGCATCTAAGGACACAGCAATATGGTGACCAGCTGCAAGTCCAGAAGCAGGCCTTCCTTAAAAACCAAATCTGCTAGCACCTTGACCTTAGACTTCTCAGCCTTCAAAACTGTGAGAAATAAATGTCTATTGTTTAAGCCACCTTGACTATGGTCTTTTGTAATGGCAGTCCAAACTGACTAAGGATAGAAAAGCTCTGGAAAGTTTTGAAGAGAGGAGTGAGCTGATGTGGTTTCTAGGTTAAAAGGATTACTCTAAATGCTATATTCTAAGAGGACATCAGCCAAAGCAAAGACTGGAAGTCATGTTAGGAGCCAGTTGCAGTAATTGGTGAGTTGCAATCAAGTGGCAGCCGTGGAAATGGATCCGTGATCTGATGCAGGGAGTATTTTGAAGGTAGAGCTAAATATACTGGTGCAGTGTATGTGAGTTGTCACATACAGGGAAACCAAGGATAAATCCTGAGGAACTGGAAGAATGGAGTTTCCCCAGAGGCAATGAGCACAGCCAGGAATGGGTGAGTAGGTTATGAACCGAAGATAAGAGGATTAGTTACCAGCATGTTAATTTCAGAATGTCCATTGTACCTCCAAAGGGAGATACCAAAGAAGTCATTTAATACAAGTCTGAAGTTGGGTGGAGATTAGGGCTGGAATACAGAATCAGGAGTTGACAGCATGCAACCAGTAATGATATTTAAAATATTTAACAACAGGTATGGCCTGAGTACTAACCAATCAGAACAGATGGCAGCCTTAACAACGGGCACAGCAGGAGATCACTCCAACTTCTACCCATGTGTGTGAAAAATAGCTCTTGCCACTTTTTGTGAGTGTGTATGTGGTACTGGGGCTTGAACCCAGGGGTACTTTACTGTTGAGCCATATTCCCAGCCCTTTTTAAGTTTTTATTTTGAGACAGGGTCTTAAGTTGCTTAGGGTCTCACCAAGTTGCTGTGCTGAGGCTGGCTTTGAATCGTAATCCTCCTGCCTCATCCTCCCAAGCGGCTGGATTGCAGGCATGCACCATCGCAACTGGCCCCCTTCCCACTTTGGACCTGCTCAACCTTTATGGATACATTATAAATTTTGTGGCCAAACCTTGAATGCAGATTCCCCATTAAGACCAAAAAGATACTAACTAGAAAGCAAAAGTAGGGGATATTCATTTTCTATATCTGTATATGTAGCCACTCTCTGATTCACATTATGCTTGGTCACTCTTTTCTTGTAGAGGATAAATACAGACACTTAACATACTAACATATTTTTGAAGGCCAGGGACTAATTTGAAAGTGATAACTTTCAAGTACAGCAAACCCATATTTGATCTTCCATATTGCTACCTGTTTTTACAGAAACAAGTTCTTTTTCCTCCATTTTTCAGAAATCAAAACGTGTGAAGCTGGAACTAAGTCTGTTTCACATTGTTATATGGATTAGAAATTCTATATGTAAGGGATCTCTAGCAGTGCCTACTGTTTTGCAATTTCCTACCTGAATGGTATGCTTTTAGAACTTAAAGGAAGCTTAACTTGTCTTGTGTTCTTAATAATAGTAGTTCAAATCATTTTAACAATATTGTCATTTAAAAATGTTAACAGTGGATTAAGATTCTAATCTATACTCAGAAATGTTTGGGCTTACATTTATGCACACTTGGACACTCTTATTTACCAAGAAGAAATGTAAGTGGTTATCAAAGAAAAGAATGGTTTTGATTAATCTTCCTCAAATTTAGATTGGGGGGCTGGGACTGTAGCTCAGTGGTAGAGCACTTGCCTTACAAGTGTGAGGCACTGGGTTTGATCCTCAGCACCACATAAAAATACACAAATAAAGCTATTGTGTCCATCTACGACTAAGAAAATATTTTCTAAAAAAATTTAGGTTGGAAATATCCAGGAAAAACGTCTCACATTGTGTTAGCTATCAATTATATGTTAATATAAATTTTAGTTCAAAGTGGTTAAGCCCCTATACAATAGGGAATTTTTTTTTAGGACCCAGCCTTTATATGAGGATAATTATAAGACTAGGTAAATGTGTACATTGGGTGAAGACCTTATAGGCTTCTGAAGATCATGTACTTAAGAACTTGATGCCTCTTGTTCTGGGCAGATCTGAGGGGAATGTCTTGATTGCCTTCCCAGATACTTGGAGATATAACTTCCGTTAGGATTCAAGACAGGGCCTCCTCACTAAGTTGCTGAGGCTGGCCTCCAACTTGTGATTCCTCTGTCTCAGCCTCATAAATCACTGGAAATTACAGGCATGTATCACTACACTAGTGTTTTGTTTGTTGTTGATTCCCCAATACCTGGAAAGTTTTCTAGTGCTTAAGAAAGATTTGTTGAATTAAAATGTGAAAACAGAGTACTGCGGTACTAATTGCATCTCAGTGTCATACAGAATTTTGAAGGAGGCAGACACTGCATGAGTCTCTCATTTTTGTAAATGCAACTTTTAATTGATTTACAAATGGCTTTCCTTGGAGCCATGACTGCCCGCATTGGACTTGGTGTCCTATTACACAGGATATTGTTCTTTTTTTCTCTTCTCAATAATTATGGATTTTACTTTCTGACTTTTATCCCCACCAAAGAAGTATAGAAAATGATGTACTCCCCATTTTATTAGTAGGTCAATATTAAATGGTCAAGTCTCTCTTTTCTTTGAAAGTGTTCTTTACTAGGAGATGTCTCAGTCACTTCTTAAAGCCAATACCTGTTCCGATTTGCCAGATGTTTAAGTCAGCTTTTTTTGGTGCTGTGATTCAAAGACTCGACCAGAACAACTGTAGAGGAAAAGTTTATTTGAGCGTGCATAGTTTTCAGAGGGCTTAGTCCATGGAGAGCAGGTTCCATTCCGAGTGTGGAGGAGAGAAGCCGCTCACATGAAAAAAAAGCAGAGAGAGACTCCACTCTCTAGATACAAAATATATACCCCGAAGCCATGCCCCCAGTAAACCACTTCCTCCAGCCACACCCCACTTGCCTCCAGTTACCATTCAGTTAATCCCATCAGGTATTGATTCACTGATTAGGTTAAGGATATAACCCGATCATTTCTCCTCCAAACCTTGCATTGTCTTACATGTGAGCTTTCGGGAGAAACCATAACACCAGACAAGCCTGAATAAAAACATCAGAACATAGCAGTGCACAGAGTCCTGATTCAAAGCTGTCTATTCTCAACAACATGTAAGGATCAGCCTTAGAGGGTCAGAGAAGGGGAAAAAAGGGAAACCTTGAAGGCTGCTTCTTTGTTGTTATTGTTCTTTTTGGGGGTAGGGGGTGCTGAATGATGAACCCAGAACCCAGAGGTGCTTTAACACTGAGCTATATCACCAGTGCTTTTTATTTTTTATTTTGAGACAGGGTCTCACTAAATTTGTGAGGCTGATCTTCAACTTGCAATCCTCCTGCCTCAACCTCCGGAATTCCTGGGATTACAGGCCACTATGCCCAGCTAAGCCTGCTCTTTTGTAAGGGATACTCTGGAAGATTGACAAATGACTTTCAGTGTTTTGTATAACCCTACTATAGATGGCACTATGATTTATACTTGTGTTTTTGTCCTACTTTTAAAAGCAAATATTTTAAATAAAACATGCACAATAATCCTTTCCCAGATGTTACATGATAGTAGATTTTTTGGACTTAATTCTTTAAATTATAACTATAATTTGAATGTAGCTGGGGGTGGTGGAACATGCCTGTATTTCTAAGAACTCTGGAGACTGAGGAAGGGGGATTGAAACTTTGAGGCCAGCTCTAGCAACTTCATGAGCCCCTGTACTAAAAAAAAAGGGCGGGAGGAGGGGTCTGGTGATCCATGGTAAAGTACCACCAGTAGATAAATAAATAAATAAATAAATAAATAAAATCAGTATAATGTGCCAGGCATGATGCTGACAGCTATGTATGCATTCTCTTGTTTAATAGTTATAATAACTGCCTGAGCAAAGTACCTTATGTTATGCTCATCTTTACAAATTTACAAAGGAGAAAAGAAGGCAAAGGTACTAAGCTCTTCACCCATAAGCGACTAACAAGTGACCAGACTGCCATTGCATGCCAGGTCATTATTGCAGGACCCACATTCACTGTGCTGCATCTTTCTGTGACAGCTATGGAGATCTGGGATTGTTTTGTTTATCTTGTTGGAATTGACAATTACTGTAATGGCCAAATATACTGTGACATTAATTCCCCCTGGAAGTGTAATTTGATTATGTTTGGTAAACTGAATGAATGTCAGATATCTATGAATGCTGCTTTTAATTGATTTACAAATGACATTATTTGGAGCAGTGTCTGCTGGCATTAGAGTTGGTGTCCAGTTGCACTCCATGTTGCCGTTTCTTTCTTTCCTTCATCGACTGAGTTTTCTGTATTAGACAATTTGAATCATGTTCTTTGAAAGTAGCCTCTGAAGAGAACTTTGTAATTATGGTAGCTGTGGTGAGGTAGCCTTTGAGTAGAATTAATAACAATTAAAAATAATCCCACATGCAGTGGGAATTACTTTTGATTATTGCCCATAAAAATAGCATAGATAGATAGGTAGATAATTTTAAATGTACTTTTGTACATCTGTATCTTACAACCCATGAAAACTCATATGATACCTTTTAATGCCTACATTTAGTTTCCTCGTATTGACTTGCTTGCAAAGCTCCTGATGTATTCGTCAGTAGAATTTACTTTATAATTTAATGGCCACATTATCCTGATTCAAGTCTTCATATGAAAAAGCATCTATTCTTCCGTTTATAGCAGATGATTGTAGGAAACAAGCTATCCTTTGAAAACCATAAAACTGACCTTATGCCTTGGAGTGAATTATGTCCCAATCCTGCACAGAACATTATTTTGTGATGTGACTTTTCAGTATTTTGAGGTTTCATGTCCCTCTGTCAAGTTTCCAGTTCAAGCTGAGAACGGCCTAGGAATTTGGATGTGAAGTTGCTCAGATTCTGTTCTGTTTCTCTCTAACAGCACTTTTCAAGTGTCTGTAGACTTTGGAAGCAAGATTTAGCAGAGGGAGTACCATTTAGTTATTATGCATTTTGCTTTGGAAGGACAGTGACTTGACTTGCAAGCTGTACAGGTATTTTATTAGCTCTAAGTCCTTTGTCCCCACCTTTTTTTTGCAGGGCAGGGGGGATGCATTTGATTATTTTCGTACTGAAAATATTTCACAATGTTTTGAGGTTGAACTTTTATGATGAACATCTGTGACTGTGTGAATCAAGCATGACTGCTGATGAATGATATTAATTCTAAGTCAGAGAGCATGAAAGCTCGTGCTAAAACAGAGTAGCAAAGTTAATGATAGGGTGTTTATGGTTTCGCTTGTTCTAAGAGCTCTGTATTTAAACATGAGTTAGGCCTTGTGTTCCTTTGGGGTTAATGCTAAAGTTGATACCAGAGGAAAAGCTATGGGAAATCAGAGAAAAATGAAGAAGCTTGACATCAAGAATGAGAGGGAAGTTACAAGAAGTTTGTTAATTTCATAAATTGGATTTTGAGAAAGGTTTGGATTAGATCAGAAGCCTCTCTGTACTCATTGTTAAAGTTTTGATTGCTTTAAAATTGATAACCACTATTATCATGCTGTAAATTTATATGCCAAAGCTCCTGAGGATCATAAATGCATATGCTTATTATCCTCCCAATTCTAAATACTAATATTTCCAACTAATAAAATTAAACACCAACAATTCCATGTTTGAAGCCCTCTATCCTTTCATATTTTCTTTCAAAATATCCAAATTAAATAGAACTCTGTAAAGACAGCTCAATATCAGCATTATTGTAGGAAAGCATGACCATGATTCAGAACAGTCGTTTCTTCAACTCACTGTTCTATGTATCTCCTTCTGAATTATTTTTCAGAATCTTTTTTTAATCATAAATAGATCATGGCACCAGGTTTTCACCACTACACACTATACTCAACTTGTTTCTCTGAAACTGTTGTCCAGTTCCCAACTAACCAAAGGCAAATAAATACCAAGGAACATTTACCCCTATGCATTTTGGTTTTGGTCTGAGCTTCCTTCTAAGACATTTGATTTGCTCTTGTGTATGTTGGTGGGTAAAGGGGTAGAAGTATTCCAGAAGCCTGCTAGTTCATTGGTTAGCAGATTCTCAGAGGTGAGGGGGCTGTTGATCAGTGTTGGAGGTGTCCACTGCAACCAGTTTGATGCTGTTTAAAATCATTAAATGTACCACATTCAACAACGGAGCCATTCTGTGCTCACAAATGACAATGAAAGGAGATGAGAAGAGGTGATTTTTTAATGGCCTAATATAAAAAAAATCACCTACTTTAGAATATCAGTTTGTGTTTCTGGTTTCAATGAATAACTCCTAAATTCCATTTGAACACCAAAGAGGTGAATTGTAATTGTTTCCTAAGGTCCCTGTCAGGTCTGAAACTATGGGACTTGAATTTCTTTTTTTTTAAATATTTTGTGTTCATGAAATGTTATACAAAATACAAGTGTGGTAGACATTTGCCACATCTTTTAATATTTTGAGTAGACTTTCTAAATTAGTGAAGTTATAGCATTATAGTTCCTGTCTTACCAACTTGGAAGCCAGAAGTCAAATCCTGATCTCTTGCTGCTAGGAGCAGGCATGTCTTTAGGTATGTGCCCTTGTCCAATCTGGCAAATGTTTGCCCTTCTTCATTTGAGGGTTGGTCTGTCAGGAAACAGGTTTGGCATAGATCTCCTATTGCTTGTCAGTGAGTGTCTGAGACAGAGCTCTGGTTTGAGTGATTAGAAGTATTAAATCTAATTCTTTATTCATAAGTGACTGATTCTGGTGAACCTGGCAATTGCAGTACATGATTGGTATCAGTGGCAGCTGATATAGTGGCATCTGCTTTCTCATCAAGCTAGTTTTGGATCTTAGTTTGATATTTTTTTTGTTTTTTCTGAAAAATTAGACTTGAACCTTCCCAACAATTCTGGATGCTACTTGATACTGGTTTAATAAATTTCTTAAAATAGTGGAAGTGGATTGAAATGTTTCAGTCAATATAGTAATCCCGAGACCATAACTAGACAAATGTGTAATTCATTGTTCTCTAGGACCATATATCTGATGTCCAATAATTTATTAATTTTAGTGAGGACAAATAAGCTAACTAAAAAAGTAGCCATATGAAAAGTTGTGCTCCATTTTTGTACAGTGAATCAAAATGCATTCTGCTGTCATGTATACCTAATTAGAATAAATAAATTTAAAATAAAAGTAGCCCTGATGGATAAGAAATTTGTGAAGTATTGTTATCTGTGAAGTTATTTGTTATTTTTATCAATTACACTGTGTATTCATTGATAATGTTTCTCAAGGCAATTGAAAAAAACTGCTTCTATTTATGCCTTGTTCTCTGTCCCCATATAGCTCAATTCTATTTAAACATTTCTTTCCATTGAAAATAACTACAAATTCATTTTTTGTTACCCACCAAATGGATATTGAGTTAGGCATGACTAGGAAGGAGAATAAAGGTGACTTAGGTAAAGTGTTGAATTTTTGTCTGAATTGCCTGATTTGTGGATGATATGGGCCTCATTCATTGCGCTACTAAGTTAAATTGTTCTTCTTAGTCAATATTCTAAATGTCCACTTCCCAAAGGAAGTTATATTGTAAACTACGAAGTAAAATAACAGAATGGAAAGTTTGTTTTTCTATTCCTTCTTTCTCTTTTTTACCAAGAACATAATCTATTGACAAAAGTACATTTATTTGCATATAGTATCATCTAAAAAACTTGAGAGATGAAATTCTTTTTCACATTTAAGTCAATTCACTGCTAGTCCTGAGGTGCCAAACAAATGTGATCTATTGTTTTTCAAACTGTTCATCAAGACCTACCAGTGGCCACTAACTGTAATGAAACTAAATGTCAATAGTGTATTTCATGCAGTGAGGTTTAGTTTGTTTGTTTTGGGTACTGGCGATTGAACTCAGGGGCACTTAACCACTGAGCCACATCCACTGCCTTTTTTTATATTTAATTTAGAGACAGGGTCTCCCGAGATGCTTACTGCTTTGCTAAATTGCTGAGGCTAGTTTTGAACTCTTGATCCTCCTGCCTCAGGCTCCCAAGCTGCTAGGATTATAGACCTGAACCATTGTGCCAGGCGAGGTTTATTAGTATTGTGTATAACTTATGTTTAAGTTGCATATGTATATATTTTTGCCTGTATACTCATTGAGTCACTACACAGAAGGCAGGTTTTACTGAGAGTCAGCTTGCCTTAAAAAAAAAAAAGATCAATTAACAAAATGAAAAATGTTTAAAAGACCAAAAGCTTACTTTTGGTCAGTGAATGCTATTTTTCCTTAAAAATCTAAATTATTAAAATTGCTCTGAGTCCCTTTTTGGTTTTCAACTTGACTGGTAAAAATGGTCACCCAGAAGTTGTTACCTTAGGTTGTAGGATACAACAGGATACAACCTTAGGTTCTGATACAAACTTATTTCTTCAGATGATTCAATTGTATAAGTAGTTTATAAAAGTTTTTCTGAGACTCCACTTAATGGGTGGAGTCTTTTCAACCAGGCACTTACCAGCTTCCTCCTCATTGTGTTCTGTTTTGTTTTATTGTCTTTAATAAAGAATTGTGTAATTGAAAGAATATGCTCTCCAAATTAAAAAATAGTTTTCTTGATTCCATTGTACTATCAAGTTATAAATTATTTTATAGTTTAGGCATTTTGTCCTGTACTAGAAATGGAGAATTTTTAAAGTTGATGCAGATGTTCTTTGAGTTTTTCTTGACAGTGTTGGGTACAGTTTCACTTTGTACTATTGGTACTTGGGAACAAGAGGACCAAGCTGGGTATGGTGGTGCAGGCCTGTAATCCCTGTGATTTAGGAGGCTGAGGTAGGAGGATTGCAAGTTCAAGGCCAGCCTTAGCAACTGAGCTAGACTCTATTTCAAAATGAGAAATAAAAAAGAAGGAGGTTGGGGGTATAGCTCAGTAGTAGGATGCCCAGAGATTTCACCCCTAGTACTGCAAAAAACAACCAAAAAAGAAGAGCAGGTACAACATCTCTTTCTTCACTTCTCAGACTACTCAAAAGCCTTTCTGTTTAGGAGATGTTACAAAATGGAACTTTTCCACAATGACACTGAAATAGCATTTCATTTTTTAAGATTTTATTATCCTTTAAAAAAAAGAAATTCACCTTTACCAGAAAGAAAGCATTACCTTCATTTTTCATTATGTAATAACAGGCCTTTCTTTTCTACCCTTTTTATTCATATGCATCATCTTTAGGGAGTTGTTTTTGCTAGGGAGCCCTAAATATGTCATGAAATGATGAATAATTTGAATGCCCAGAAGCTTTGTAGCAAGCAAGATAAATCCTCTGAGAGGATCAGAGAGGTTGATAGATACCAAACACATCAGACTTCACTGATTCACTATGGGAATCCAGAGAAAAGGTCACCCAGACTTCTGATTTTATTCCTTACTTTTAAATATAATTTTTATATTAGTGATAATTATAGTTCATATTAGTATTAAAGATGAAGATGACTTTTTACAATTAACAAGCATATATCTCTTAATCCTTTTCTATTTCTTCTATATGCCCTCTCCTGATGGAGGGCAATGTTTCGGTAGGTTTTAAACTGCACTGTAACTTGCTGATGTTATATCTAATGGTATCATCTTTTGTATAGTCTTTTAATAGTGTTTATGATTATACATGAAGTATTAAATAGATTGTATTAGAAAAATGGAAGCTTACAAAGTACATTGATTTTGGGATAATGGATTTATTAAAAGTGTTATTTTATGAATAGTTAACCACCTATGTTTAATTTCCTCATCTACTAAGCATTTGTGTTTATTATTTATATCTTAAGAATAGAACTAGAAATCAGATACATACAATTAAAGAGCTAACAAGCTGAACAAAAACTGATCATTTGAAACTGAACAAAAAAATAAACAGAATTGATCCTCATTACATGTGGATTCTGTATGTTCAGGTTCACTTGCTTTTGAAAGTTCATTTTTAACACTTGCAGCATTTTTGTGGTCACCTGACATTCACAGTCATGCAGAACAGGGAAAAGTCTGAGTCACCCTGTGTCTGTGCCTGTGGTAGCTGCCGTCCAGCAAGGCAATACTCTGCCTTCTTGTTGTAGCTCTTGTACACTAAACAAAGGTCCTTTTCACTGGAAATGGAATGCAGTGCTTTTGTGCTTTTTGCTGCTAATTTTGCACTGTGAAGTGGCTTCCAGTCATAGTGCTGAAAAGCTGTCTAGTACTTCCAAGTTCAAGAAGGCCAAAATGTACCTTATGGAGAAAATGCTTGTATTAGATAAGCTTCATTCATGCATGAATTATAGTGTTCTTGGCCAACAATTCAATGTTAGTCAATCAATATGTATTAAATAAGGTGTCTTTGAGCAGAAACACACATAAAACAAGATTATATATTGATTGATTGTCAACAATGTTATAATTAGAGACAGTAGCAGGCTAACCACCTATTTTTCACTAGAGCAGTAGTTTAGTATTTACTAAGTTAATGTTCATGCTGACTTCATAGAAGTACTTCATAAAACTACTGCACACAATGGGAATCACACATATTAAGCGATTTGAAATTTATTGCAGCAAAATATCATGGAAAATAATGATTTAAACAAAAATAATCACATTTAACTTAAGTATTCACTTAACACAATTATTTTGAAAGATGATTTTCTCTACTTCCTTTAGCTTCCAAGAGATCATCGTATGATATAATAGATGTTTTAAAAGAAATAGTAGAAAGCTTCCTGGTATAAATTTGCTGCTTTATCCATGGGTAAAATTAAAGCTCATTATCATAAAAAATTATTAATTTCCATGAAAAATGTAATTCTTCATTTGTACAATGTTGGGAAAATGTATACAGTTAGATGCAGGTGGATAGTTACAGGTTAGAGCTGAGACCATCTAACTCTATTCCCTAATTTGGATATGAACAGTAGAGGGACCAGTTTGCCAAGATCAGAATCAAGCTTTTAGTAGCCAGGGCCTAAATTAATGTTTCCTCATTTAATCAAGTGCTTCTGTTCTTTTCTGAAGCTAGAAACTCTATTGTCACACATGCTAGAATAACTGCATAGTGAAGACTACAAGTATGAAAGGATGTATGTCAGGCAATATTTATTCATAAAAATAAATTTATCAAGTTTATTGACTAGAAAATTTAAAACAAACTTGTATTATAGCAACTATTTTAAATTTAATAATAATAGTAATAGATGACATTCATTTAACACTTATTGGTACCATGCACCATTTTAAGCTCTTTATGTATATTATTGTGATTAATTGTCACAAGTTACTGGAGGAATTCTGTTGTTACTCCTATTTTACAAGTGAGAGAATGAGTTACAGAGTTTAAATAAGTGTCTAGGTCCATGTGATCAATGAGTAACAACCAGGTTGAGAGTCTCAAATATGATATATGGTGCTCTGACACCTACTTTTACTTTATTCATAGATATAAACATATATGTATATACATATATATATGTGCATATATATCATTTTATTTTATTTCATTGTGGTACTGGCGATAGAACCCAAGGGTGCTTCATCCCGAACTATAGTTTGTTTCTTTCTTTCTTTCTTTCTTTCTTTCTTTCTTTCTTTCTTTCTTTCTTTCTTTCTTTCTTTCTTTCTTTTTCTTTCTTATAGTCTTGTTAATTGATTAGAGCCTTGCTAAGCTGCTGAGGCTGGCCTCAAATTTGTGATCTTCCAGAGTAGCCACCATGCCTGGTCCTCACATCCAATTTTAATGTGCTGTGGTCAAGTAGATAAGAGTAGATTTCATTTGCTAAAGAACAATTTATCAACTTTTTTTAATTTCTCCATTTAGATGTTTATTTGATACTTCTAATTTTCTTTCATTTTCTCAACCTGCTGCTTCTCCTCCATTTTTGCCTATTTCAGTTACTAGTTACTTGCAAGTGTGGGGGAGGGGGTTAAGTCATATATTATTCCTCTCACATCCCACATCTTGTCTCTCAGAGGTTCCAGCTGTGCTTTCAAAATATGTCTGGAATCTGACCACATCTGCACCTCAATGCCATCACCCTGGTTTGAAACTCCATAATGTTCACCAGACTTTTTACATATATTATCTTTATGTTTCTGCCTTTGCTGTCTCACAGTATATCTTCTACACATCAATTGGGATGTTCTTAAAACAAGCAGAACACATTATCTTGTCCCCAGAACACTACAGTGAATTCCTAGCTACCTCTGGGGAAAAGCCAAAGCCCTTAATCATGGCCTTCACCAAAACCCTGCATGACACCCTCCCACACATACACACCTCTGACCTCATCACCTGCCTGTTAACTCTATGCCAGACACACTGCTTCTCAACCAGGCCTAGTGTAGTCTTGCCTTAGGACCTTTGCACTTGCCACCCTTCTGTCTTCCATCTGATCTTCCCTTCGGCACCTCATAGCTTGCTCTATTTGTTTTATTCTGATCTCCCCTTAAAATTCATCTTATTGGTGATACCCTAGCACCTCCCCCTGCCTTCTCCTGGTATTTGCTTTCCTCTGAACCTGCTTTGTTTTTCAGAGCACTTATCACTTTCTTACGCCCATGTTTACCTATTTGTTTTACATTAGTAAGTCTTCCCACACTTGAGCCCATGTTTTGTGAGATTAGGCACATGCATTTTGTCACCTGCTCTATTCTTAGTGTACAGTATTTTGCACAGTGTGAAAACTGGACACATATTTACTGGAAGAACAGTGAATTCATCACCAACAGCTCTCTACTGAGTGCCTGCTCCCTGTCTTCAACATTCTGTGGATTAGAGAAGGCACATACAAAGAAGCAAAAGACAAAGTTTGATTCTGCTGCAGCCTCCTGTGTCTGTTCCATTGATCACCAGACATCCAACTGACTAGGCAGGTGGTCTTTTCCTCATTATCCCACATGCTTAGTCAAAGAGAAGTGAGAACTTAACTTTGATCAAAGACATACGCAAAAACTTGAAGAAAAGGCTTAGTTTGGTGAACCATTTTTCTAAGTAAGGGGATGGTAATTTAGGGGGTAGGAAATTGAAAGTCAGATTTCTCAGCATTTCTTTGGTGCCTGTGTGAAGATTATGGGTCAGCACAGGTCCAAAATTTGATTTTCCATTTATATTTTTTGCAATTACAGAAATGTGGGCTTATCCTTCAACAAGACAGGATTTGGTTCAGGATACTGATTCAGAACCAACACACTGATGGACTGATACCAGAATCCGTTTATTCCTACAACAAGCATTTACCTAGTTTCTTAAATATGCCAGAATATGCCAGTCACAGGGAGTACAGACATCATAAATTAGTACCAGTTTTCAGGGTAAACATTACCTTGTGAGCACTACCATGTTGATTGCTCAGTGTGTTGTCCCACTTGTATGAGGCTTTACATTAGAAGACAAAGTGTGTGTGCATATATATATGTACATATATATATGTTTTATAGTACACACACACACAGAGAACAAGGGTAAAGGAATGTGTTCAACTTTTCTACCAAGTGAGCAAGAATGTTCATTGTAATTTATTAAGGAACATAAGGACTAGAGCAAATTCTTTTTTTTTTTTTTGGTACCTGGGATTGAACCCAGGGGCACGTAACCACTGAGACACATCCCCAGTCCCTTTTTGTATTTTATTTAGAGACAGGGTCTCGCTGAGTTGCTTAGGGCCTCACTTAGTTGCTGAGGCAGACTTTGATCTCATGATTCTCCTGCCTTAGCCTCCTGAGCCACTGGGATTACAGGCATGTGACACCACATGTGCCACCATGTCCAAAGCAACAGCAAATTCTTATTTTCCATTTTACCTTTTACATTTTTGTTTTTGGTCATTTAATAAAAATATTCTTATCTTATTCCAAGTATGTTACAAGATTCAGTTTGTTCCTTTACTTTGTTTTTTTGCATTGGTTATATTCAAGGCATTTTCTTATGGTACCACTTGAATGAAAATTTGACATATTTTCCGATTTTCTTTATATGGTTATATATCAAACAAATAGGATATGTTAGTTCCAAGATGGTTAAACTTACTCAAGGTTGATGAGTTTCACATTTTTATTTCATTTGATAATTTTTACTATGCCCTTTCCTTAACTTTCTCTGAATTGAGGCTGAAAGGACTGTAAAATATAAGGAAAGCAAGTTCCTCCCTCTAGAGCCCTAGAATCCTGAGAAACTGGCTTTTGAACTTAGGATAAATAGGGTTTCTGTAGTAGAGACTGGTGTAGTTAGCATTCTAGGAAAGGAAACTCTTAGCTCTCTGCTGTTAGAAAGGGTAAGTCCCTTAGGGAACAGCATGAAGCCCTATTTGTATAAAGTAAAAATAAGAGATTGTCAATAAATACTACTGGACCAAAGAGGGCCTTGGAATCCCAGCTCCTGTATTGTTCTTTATGTATTTAATAAACAATGAGAAACTCCATGAGGATGAGTGATAACAACAAGCTAAAGAACAAAACACTCAAATAGGGGCTGGAGTGTAGCTCAGTGGTAGAGCTTGGCATATGCAAAACCCTGAGTTCTATCACCAGCACCAAAAAACAAACAAAAACTATCTAAGTATCCTTCCATAGGGGCTGCTGGTTAGTGAATGATGAGACATCATATACATATAATGTGATCCTATTTATCAATTAAAGCAATTAAACTCACACTTATATGTAAAAATACATAAATATATACAAATAGGTAAATACATATATATGTATGTGTGTATACATATATAAATATGTATGTACAAATATATGTATTTATCTTTTATTTAACAGTCAATTCTCCCCTTTTTCAACATAAGCTCCAATGGAAATACTCATATATATCTCAAATATGTATATATGATAGAGAAATATTTGATCTATTGTAGATTTGCTAAATCAGTTAATGAGAGAACCAGTAGAAGTGCAAAACTATTTCAAAAATGCATAGGAGTAACTTAGTTACCCATAGTTACTGAAAGAAAGAATGTAAGCCTGTGACTGCTGCACAGCTGAACTGGTTATGGCTCTAGATAATAACGCCATAACCCTTCAGAATCATTTACTTTGCCATCAGTTTCCCACGGTGAAATACTTAGTACAGATTTTTCTGTAAAGTAGTAAATACTTTAGGTTCTGTTGCCATATAAGATGTCTGTCAGGTATGCTTTGTATTTTGTTTTGCTCTGTTTTTTTTTTTTAATCTTTCTTAATCATGTAAAAACCATTCTTATGCTCATGGGCTGTACCAAAACTGGCCACTGATCTAATTTGGCTTCACAGGCCATAGTTTGCTAACTCCTGATTGAAGCCTAATAAATAGTAAATAATGAAACAAAACAAAGTATCTATAATAGAGAATTAGATAATTCTTGGTTAAGTCAGCCACACAATGTTCCATTATGACATTCAAAGGACATATAGTTCTTCTTTTGCCTACTTGCAGGTTTTAGAAATATATGTTTCATTCATATACAAATATATATACATATATATACATATACATATATATCACGATGGCTCATGCCTACAATCCCAGCAACTCGGGAGGTTGGGGCAAGAGGATCACAAGTTCAAGATCAACCTCAGCCATTTAGTGAGGCCTTAGCAACTGAGACTCTGTCTCTAAATAAAAACATAAAAAGGGCAGAGAATGCAGCTCAGTGGAAAAGCATCCCTGCATTTAATCCCCAGTACAAAAAAAAATATATATATATATATTTATGCATATATGTATGCATATACATATATGTTTTTTTCTTTAATAGAGTTGTCTAATGCTATGAAAATATTTCCTAGGTGTATATGAATGTAATCAAGTAAATCAGTTAAGTAGGGAAAGCAATGTTATTTAAATGACTGCAGAATCAAAGGTATCCTTTCAGGTGTGTTCAGTTCTATAAAGGACAGGAGGGCAGCTCAGTGCCAGCTTGTTTGGAAGGCCACAGGTGATTTTCTTGAAGAAGTAATGTTTAAAATAAGTTCTGAAGGACAGGGGGTTAACCCGGAGGGGAGGAAAGAGAATACCAAACCAAAGAACTAGCAGTAGAGGTGTGGCTTGTTGCAAGAGGACTGAACATGCCTGTCTGAAAGAAGACCACTTGTTGTTGGAGGGAACTGGAAGGGACAGAGGGAGGGATGAATTGAGGGAAATGGTAGAGGTAGGACCTTGGGGCCTGGGTGACCACACTAACCTCTTTTCCAAGACTGTCCTGATTTGCTGGTATAAAAATTAGTTAGCCTCTTTTACTCTCAAAGTGTCCCAGTTTGGATGATAAATTACATGATAAGTGGGTCAAGTTAAGGAGCTTGCTCCTTAACATAAAATCAATAGGAAGCACTGAAGAATTTTATGCTGGGTGAATGTGAGGCGTCAGATTTGCAGTTTGAAAGGATTGTGCCTAATGGATTTGAAGAAGTCTGCTGAGAGTTCTAAATGATTGTTTCCCAGTCAATTTGTTTTTCAGGTCAAATCATTTGTTAAATTTTCTTAATAGCAAGTTTGAGAAAAGAAAAATCAAGCAACTGTGTGCTTTTTGGGATTGTTGGATCTTTGGATAAAGACAATTGATTTAGTAGCTATAGGTGAAGATGTCTTCTAGTTCATTTAGTTAAAACCTCTGATTGGTTTGCTACATAGTCACGTTGTGTTGTATTCTGGTAGGAGTGAATGATGAGAAGACCATATGGTAAGACCATTGGAATATGCCTTCGCTGCAAATCCAAGAATTTAGAATACAGTATCACAAAACTAGTAAAGGTATTTTGTCACACTGATTCGAGGAGGAGAGACCACAATTGACTTGCTCACAGTGGTACTCCAGAAAAATTACTGTATGACTAAAAGTATGTGACACCCAATAATTTTTTCTTTTGGACACTGTGCTCTTTCTTAAAAATTGTAGGTATAGCCAAGTGTGGTGGTGCACTCCCGTAATCCCAGAGGCTTGGGAGGCTAAAGCAGGAGAGTTGCGAGTTCAAAGCCAGCCTCCGCAATTTACCGAGGCTCTAAGAAACTTATCAAGACCCCATCACTAAACAAAAAATAAAAAGGGTTGGGGATGTGGTTCACTAGTTAAGAGCACCTGGGTTCAATCCCTGGTACAAAAACAAAAAAATCTTAGGTACAATGATTCATAAAGCTCTTTAACATTTATCCCATTGGCTTAGAATCCCTGAATGAAGACTCTAGTCAAGACTATAGAGCTAAAATATTTACCCATAATATTGAACCATATTTCCTATTAGTGGATTTTTTAGTTTGCTTGTTTGTTTTTGAACAGGATTGATGGAAAATTTGACAAATATTTTTCTTAGGAGTGTTGTGGCAAAATCAGTTTCCAGCAAAAAAAGAGTTAATGTCATATAGCTATTTTTATTGAGAACAAAATTAAAATGTACCTTCTATATTCCTTTTTTTTTTTTTAGCATTCCTATTTGGCAAATAAAAATCAGGAAGAAAGACTTAATTAAAATGAACATTCAAACTGAGCATGAAGATATTAAAATCTTTATAGTATGAATGAATAAAATCAGAGTACCTATTTATTACTGTAACTTAGATGCTACAAACATAGGACATATGTATAAAGATTTAAAATCACAATAGCATTTTAATAAGGATTAGAACTTCTCTGGAGTATTATAATAATGAAATGACAGAAACTCATATTAAATTCTCTTTAAAAATTAATGTATTTACTTAACACGTCTCTTCTAGAAGAGAAATAAATGTGAAAACTTACCAAATATGAGAAAATCTTCAATAATTTGCATAACCATTGGGTAATATCTGTGGGAAAAACGCCAACTTTTAGTTTTCCCACTTTGATTACCAAATAATAAATCTGATGTTATAATAACTTACAAACTGTTCTGTGCTATATAAGAGACTTAGGCTTAGTCCCTTTTGTGCTGCTAGAATATAATTCCTGAGACTGGGTGATTTGTAACAGTCGAAAACTTACTGGCTCTTGATTCTGGAGGTTGGAAAGTCCAAAATAAAGAGGCCAGAATCTAATGACAGCCTTCTTATTGCAACATCCTGTGGCAGAAAGATGAGGGAGGTACGAGAGCAAGAGGCCAGAGGTTGAACTCTGTCATAAGGAACCCACTCCTGTGAAGATGGCCTGCATCCATTTATTCCACCCTTGTGGCCTAATCACCTCTCATTAGGCCTAGGCTGGCTTCCCAGCACTGTTTCATTGAGGACTGAGCTTCCAGCATGTGCTTTTGGGGAGGACATGTTCAAACTATAGCATCTCTGAATGTTCATTTATTCTGTTTGTGCTGAGTGCAGCCTGGCTTTCCCTTGAGTGCTGCTGTACCTGTAATACTGGAAACCATTGGCTGTTTTCTCTTTCCTCTACATTCCACTGAGCCTGGTGTGGGTAGATGTTTTCTTGCACTTCACTGCTTTTATAAAACTACTTTTATCACCTCCTCCCCCATCTTCCTTTATTTTCACTCATTCATCTTTGAAACACATTTTCTCAAATTATAACACTTTAGTGCAGCAGTGTTCGATCATTTTCTTGGTACATCCCTTCATTTTTTTTATTGTACAACAAATAAGCTTACTAACTTTTCTTCTCTCTCTCTCTGCCATCATTTCTTATGGTTGGAATTAGCATATAGATTATTCATTACACTATTTCCCTCTAAGAGTCTGTCTTCTCTTAGCATGCCTGTCCTCTACTCTAGGGTCAACAAACTTTTCTGCAAAAGCAAAATAATAAGTATATTAAGTATCCTGGCCATAAGTCTTTGTTGCAAAAGCTGAACACTGCAGTTCTAGCTTGAAAGCAGTCATATATAATACATATACAAATGGATGTGGCAGAGTTCCAAAAAAACTTTATAAAATTAGATGCTCTGAACAGCTGAATAGGGACTTGAAGGAGATGAGATAGGAAGCCATGTGAATATCAGGGGAAAAATGAGTTCCAGGAAGAAGAAATGGCAAGTGTAAAGACTGAGGCAGGTGCTCACCTAGAGTTTTCCAAATACAGCAAGGGAGCCAGCATAATAGGAGCACAGAGGGTCAGGCAAAGAACGGTAATAAGAGAGGCCAGGGAGACAATGGGGGAAAGGATATTTTAGGTCATGAATGGAATTTTGGCTTTTACTCAGAGGCAGTGGAGAGTCATTGGAGGGTTATGAGCAGAAGGACAATAATAAGATTTAAGTTTTAATAGGATTGTCTGGATGCTGTGATAGACACAATGAGAGAGCTGGGTTAGAAAAACTAAAATAATATAGGAGATATCTGAAATATGCCACAGACCAGTCTGGTAACAGTGGAGGAGAGGAAAAGAGAACAAGCTAGTAACAGTGGAAAAAGTGAAAAATAGCTGCAATGCACACACACACACACACACACAGACACATATATACATATATACATTATATTATACATACACAAACAATTGTGTAAATGAAATATATATTTTCCCCTTAACACATATTTTGAAGAATTTGCTTTCAGTTTGGACTTTGCTCTTACAGAAAGGAGTCAAGAATTGCTCTGAGATCTTTATCCTGACCATCTAGAAAAATAGAAGACTGTGGATGGAACAGATTTGGGGGGCAGGGGAAGATCACAAGTTCTTTGGGCTTGTTTGGTTCAAGATGTCTATGAGATAATCAGATATGTTTATGACATAATCAATGTTTGTAGTATCTGACATTCATTATAACCTGCTTAATTTCATGATAAATGGACAACCATTGTTTACTTTAAAAATAAAAGTCATTGACCTAGGCTGAACTGACTTGTCCAACCACAAATGCAGTACCAGGTACCTGATGGATGCAGTTTGGTGTGAGAGTGCCTGGGGTTATATTTAACAGTAGTGTTTATTATTGCAATGGCATCTAATTCATGAGTAACTGTTATGTTTTTCCTGATTGTGAGTCCTAAGATTACAAAGGATTTTGTTTTTCCCATGTGCTTCATTTGCATAAATTATCCAGAGGAATAAACTGATGTTTTAAAATACTTTTAACATAACAATTTAGAGAAAAATGTTACTATAATAAAATATTTAATTACTATCTACAGATTTACATTGCATTTCTTATTATTTTAGTAGAGTTTTAAACATATATTTCCTGCTTATAGAGCAAATCTAGTTTGGATAAATGACTTCTGCAAGAAATTAATTTTCAGAAAAGTGTTTGAAAGATGTGAGGATTTGGGCTGGTGGATCTCTAAAGAAAATTCAGTTGTGTTAAGATAACATGGTAATCGGTTGCAAAGAGAAGATGATCTAATAAGTTTTTCCATTCACTGTTCTCTAAGGGTTAAGTTATAAAAACAACTCATCTGCTCAGTTAATGTTTTAAAAGAATTTGGTAAGACAAATGTTCTAAGTTTTCTAATTATTTATTTAAAACAGTTCCAATATATAATGAGATCTGTTCTAAACTTTAATTTGTTGAAATGTTGAATAGGGAAGAGTCTCACACTTAGGAGATCATATCAAATTTTAATTGGTAATAACTGTACTCTTTCTTTTCCATGTTGCTTATTAGCCATACTATTCATTAATATAGAAAAGTAGGAACTTCAAGTTATAAGGACCTCATAGGAGCTCCTTAAAGTTTCCTCTAATCCAGTGCTTATTTTTTACTGTGACTTGGAATAAAATTAAAAAAAAAA
>CM053408.1:36385838-36412245 GCA_028644305.1 Xerus rutilus
AGAGAGAGAGAGAGAGAGAGAGAGAGAGTCTCTCCCTGAGCTACTTAGGGCCTCTCTAAGTTGCTGAGGCTGGCTCAAACTCACAATCTTCCTGCCTCTGCCTCCTGAGAGGGAGGGATTACAGGTGTGCATCACTGCATCCACATCTGTCTAAGAATGTAAACTTTTTATAGTTCATTTCTTTTATATGTACTTGTAAAAGGTAGATGAAATGAGAAGGGAATGGTAGAGTTGTAGAACTGAGGGAGAAAATAAGTGATCAGGCATAAAGTAGAATAAGATGAGAGAAGGTGAAAATATATTAAAGGAATAGAAGCAAGAATCAGAGATTAGGTAGAAAAACAGGAGTAATTTTAGTGCTTCTTGGAAGGATTTAGGGCCTCATGAGCCCACCTTACTTCCCCACTGTGCCTAATGACCGTGTAGGTGGGAAGTGCCCATGAATAGACTGTCCTGCTTCAAACATCTCCAAAGGTGTTGCCTCTTCTGGCCTAAATCAAGTTTTGAATGGAACAATTCCAATTCTCTTAGTTTTATCATCTCCATTGTAATTCATAGTAGGACTGAGCAAATCTCCCTATCTCCAAATCAATAAGAAACTACTTGGACTTGTATTAAAGCAGCTCTCTGGCTTTTATGATTTCTATTATCCAATTTGGAAATTATTACAAAAATCCTTTCTGGACTCCCTCAGATAATCCATTACCTCCAAGGGGTCATCAAAGACTAGGTATTCAGTTAGAAAATATCTTACATATGAAATTTATCTTAGCTAAGTAAGACATGAGAAATAGCTAGAGTTGTTTTTGGAATCCCTCACACCCAGTTGGTGTCAGAGCCCCCACGCCTGTTGTTGCATCCTTTATTGCACAGGATGGCACACCTGATTCCGCACCCAGCAGTGACACTGCTTGACTCATCTCAAACCTCTGATTATTCACTGCAAAATTTGCAATCTATAAACACATGAAATAGACATAATTTCATAGGGAAGTTAGACATACAGATATTCTTACTCTGTGCATTCAATTACACTAAAAGAAATGTGGGTTCAGTTCTTCAAGAAATGAAGTACAAACATAGCTGGTTGCCTTCCCAGCATTATGTTTTATAATTTTCCTCTCTCAATCTCTAATCCAAATGTGTGCCTTGTAATGAATTTAACAATTATCTTACACATTGGTGAACACACGTGATTCATTCATAGACAAACTCTGCCTTGTGGGAAAGATACCACAAGAACAAACACTGACATAAATGGTTTCTAGAAAAAAAAGAAATACTTGAGAGATCCTTGCCTTCCTATCAAAAATGTCATGGAAAAGAAGAATAAAATTATTAAATTTCCCAGTAAATGGATGGAACTGGGGACTATCATGCTAAGTGAAATAAGCCATTCCAAAAAAACCAAAGGTCAAATCAAAGGTATGATGCTAGCATACAATATGGGGTGGAGGGGATCACTGGATTAGACAAAGGGAAATGAAAGGAAGGGAGAGGGAAAAGGAATAGGAAAGACACTAGAATGAATTGAACATAACTTTCCTATATTCATACATAAATATACCACAGTGAATCTCAACATCATGTACAACCACAAAAATGGAATCTTAATTAGAATAAGTTACACTCCATATATGTACAATATGTCAAAATACATTCTACTGCCATGTATATCTAAAAAGAACAAGTAAAACTTTTTAATGTAATGGAAAGTGGTCCAACATCAGTAATAAGATTATGGCATTCACATCTCATCATCCCACACATTTGGCTCCCTGGGATCTTCTACTCAATAAGCATTTAATAAGCACCTGCTATGTCCTAAGCACTGAACTCAGTACTAGTTATTTTACAGTGAAAGAGTAGGAACTGATTCTATCCTTGCAGAGCCATATTGGTAGAAAAACAAATGTTAAACACCTGAATATACAAACAGATAATAGTGATGGTGGTATTATGAAGAATAATTCAGTATTCAATGAGTGGGGAGAGAGAATTTAGATGAGTGGAAGTTAAGAATACAAAATTTAAGATAAGTAAAGGTAAACAAGTTGGGAATGTCCTGGGAGAGAGCTGAGCATGTGCAAAGGCCCTGGGTCAGGAAGGAACTCAGAGCATTTGAAGGATTGAAGGAAGGCCATTATGGGTAAAGCACAACAGAGCAGGACATCAATGGGGATAAAGATAGGCAAAGTATAAATCAGGCAGCAAAGTGAAGGTTGTATAAGGTATTTGCCTAGAAAATCAATGGACAGCTATCCAGGATCCTCATGCTGACATACAACAAAACTTGATGTACATTTAAAGCTGCTGTGTGGAGAATTGACAGAAGTAGCACAAGAAAGGAAATGTGAGGCAATTGCAGTGGTGTAGATGACACTCAGTGATGGCTGGGGCTGGTGGCATTGTAGTGGAGATTGAAGCCTTGATTTGAGTTCCATTTTGGAGATAAAGTCAGCAGGATTTAGTTCAGGTGAGTAGACAATGTGAAAGGTGGTTAAACCTTTACATCTTCAGATTCTAGCTCAAACATAGGTAAAACCATAAAATCATGAACTGATTCCAATAGTTTCATTCATCCACTTAATTTTCAATCATTTGTTCACTCAACAAACATTCTGTCAAGCTACCTGTGAGTGCCAGGTACTGTGTAAGATGCTGAAGATTCAGCATCCCATCATTCATGTGCTCTGCCTAAAAGGTCCTTAAACCATCTTTTAGTCAGCTTTTTCGCTCCTCTGACTCAGTGACCCTACCAGCACAACTCTAGAGGAGGAAAAGTTCATTTGGGAGCTCACAGTTTCAGAGGTCTCAGTCCATAGACAATAGGCTCCATTCCTCAGGGCTTGAGGTGAGGCAGGACATCACAGCAGAAGAATGTATCAGAGGAAAGTAGCTCACATGATGATCAGACAGCAGAGATAGACTTCACTTGCCAGATACAAATATATGCCCCATAGTCACACCCTCAGTTCCTTCCACCTCCAGCCACACCCTACCAGCCTTCAGTTACCACTTAGCTAATCCCTATCAGGGGATTAATTCACTGATTAGGTTAAGGCTCTCATAACCCAATCATTTCTCCTCTGAACTTTCTTGCATTATCTTGTATGTGAGCTTTTTGGGGGTACCTCATATCCAAACCATAATATATTAGTGGTTGGTTTGATTGACTATATATCTCAGAATGTGGTGCTAAAGAGACCTTCATTTTTCATTGTGTTCTTATGGTCTGTTCTCTTAACTCAGTAGTTCTTAAGGGGTTTCTAGGGGCATTGAGATGACTTGAAATGAGTGGGATTGGCACACTGGTTGCCACACTGACAAAGTAGTGGTACTGGTACCTAGTGTGGGGCCTGGGGCTGACTGACAGTCTCACCATGCGTGGGACAGCTTCATGGAGTGAACCTTGATCAGCTTCACTGAGCCCTCAACAGCCATCTAAACTGTCTTGGTTTAATCAGAGGATTAAAGGTTTATGAGTGGAAATTCGTTAATGCAGCATTCTTTTAGGCTTTATATATGATCTTTGGGACTATGCAGAGACTTCTGACTTATCCTTTTTCTCTCTAATTCTGCCCAGGGGACAAAGTATGAATACCAACACAGACAAGAAGAAGCAAGCCCCTTTTCTTTCTTTGGTAGTATGTTCTTGGGAATCTCTCTCATCTCCATTACTTTAGTGTCATCTATAACATGAGATTACCACTAGAATCTACCTAAGAGGATTGCTGCCTTGTTACTTGTAGGACATATAGGACAGCACTCGGGCTTAGCAAGTCATCTTAGTCTGCTTGGATTGCTGTGTGGCTTGAACAAAAAAATACTTAACATCACAGTTCTAAGGGCTGGAAGTCTGAGATCAGAGTGTCAGCATGATCTGGATCTGGTGAGGGCTGTCTTCTGGTTTGCATGCTGTTGACTTCTCACTGTATTCCCACATGGAAGAAAAGGGGGGGGGAGAGAGAGAGAGAGAGAGAGAGAGAGAGATTGAGACCTCAAGCATTCCTTTAAAAGAGCTCTAATCCCATTCATGGGGGCTGTACCCTCATGACCTAATCACCTCCCACAGGCATCTCCTAATACCATCCCTTTGAGAGTTGGGATTTCAGCCTATGAATTTGGGGAGGGGTGCCCAGATATCCAGTCCATTGCTCACTTGGTAGCACCCAGTGAATATCCAACAATATGGAAGTTGGTGTGCTGGGCACCATGCATGTGGACCAACATGTCACTGTCACCACTTCTGCCTCCATCAAAAGATGAAACCATACCAGTCACTTAAGTGTATGCAAGCATACACTTTTTCACAAACAAGTAAAATAATAACATCAGATTTGTGATGATTTTTTGCCTAATTGCTTAGTGAACCTTGCTGCCTCTGTTCACAGCTTTGCTTTCAGCTCATGGGATTTAACCTTCACCTTTACACATATGTTTAAGAGGAATCCCCATTTTTCCTAGATGAGATTCCCAGTCCTTTCTCGGGCAAGATTGCCTCTTCACTGTGCACTAGTGGGGCCCTAGTTTGGTTCCTCTTTTCTTACATAGCTCCAGCTGGAGGCTCCTGGCTTTCCCTCTACCACCTGAGGCACCAAATCTGACCTCCAGTTAGTGCTATTTCTTAGATTAAGATGGCATTATTTTACCTTCAGAGCCCCATTTTGGACTCCACCAGCTTGCTCAGCCTCATAGGCTTAACTGTATTATTTGTGAAACTTTACAAATGTTTCATTCAAAATGAAGCTACTTTAGAGCTTTTCTGATGTAAATCACAAACATATAGAAAATTACAAACACAAAAGGACAAATCATTCTGTAGTGTAATATAATGTGAATCAAAATCCCAATATATAACAAAAATAACAATGAAAATATTTATCTTTTTGATAGATGAAGTCTCATATTTTCACTGTACTGGATTATTCTTTTTCCTTATAAGCCCTAATGTTCTAAAGATTCATAAATGGTAATTAATGTTTCAAATCTATAATTGATATGCTTCATATCATAGCAAAACTCCAGCAATCTATTCATAAATCTCTAATTAGTTAATTAATCTAGCAGTTTATTCATGTGACTGATTTAACTTGTGGCATTATCTGAAATTTCACATAGCTCACTAAAACTTTTCTAAACTCTGTAATAACTACTGCTTAATTTTGTGCTCCATTAAACAATAATGTGAATGTAAAAATGTTATATTAAATATAGGAAATTCAATAAAATTTCTCTTTAAGGCAGTGAATTCTATTATAAATACCACTTTTTGCTTCTTAGACATTTATCATACATGTCATAGAAGTGATAATATGGTTTCACTTACATAAGGATATTTTTAAAAAGTGGCAAGAATGAATGCTAGAAGATGAGGAAGAATACTCTTAGGGACAGTTAACTATATAATCTAAAACTCAGCATTAAAAAAAGACTCATCGTTCAGGTAGGGATGTTGCTCAATGGTGGAGCACATGCTTCTTGTGTGGGTGGCCCTGGGTTCAATCCCCAGCACCAAACAAACAAAACAAACAAAAACACTCTTAAACTATGTTTAAAGCTGTTCACTGAAAGTTACCAGACTGTTAATTCCCTGGACTTTAGTATTCTTTTAATACAGACCTCTTAAGAAATAAAGCCTATTGCCATAGATGGTTCATTTTTAATGTGTATGTGATTTTTCTCCCTTTTAAGCTATGTGAAGTCCTGACTTCCAGTAAATGAAATGAGTAGCATGATTTTCAAACTCAGTTAATCCATTTGATCATTACTCCAGCAGTCATTAATTGAGCCAGTATGTGTTAATGCTAAGTTAAGCACTAACATACCAATCAGTTAGTCAGGATTCCAGTATTCAGGATCTGACAGTTCTTATGGTGGAAATAGTATAGCTAAAAAGCTCTATAAGCAACAACAATAATATTAATAACAATAAACTTTTTGACTTTTTTTTTTTTTTGCTTTTTTTGAGGCGGGTGGGGGCCGGGTTGTTGCTATAGATCGAAGCCAAGTCTTCATGGCTGGTAAGCATGCATTCTCCCACTGACTTATGCCCCTAGCCCCTAGACTTCTTAATCAATATCATTGGACAACTTAACCATTTAAAATTATAATGTATATAGGTTTAGTAGATATATATGGTCAGAAACAAAGACATATGCATATATATATATATATATATATATATATATCATATTACTCTTAGTCACAAAGGAAGAAATCCCACAAAACTTTTATCATCATTGTAGGGATAATATGGATTTCTTGGAAATGCTTTCTGGCTATTTAAGTATTTTGTTTTATCATTTGTCTAAGACACATTTATGAATGATTATTATTATAGATTCTAACTGAGGAAAATAGCTGTGCTAATAAATCAAATTACATGTATCATGATTTTCAGAACAAGTGTATGTGAAATTTTAGATGATCATTTTAGGTATACATTTTAAATGTAAAATAATAGAATTGAAAATATTGACACCCACATGAAGATTGCAGAATGTAATGGAGAGGGGGAAAGTTGCATAAATGTTCAGAGAGATTTATGGTTTTTACTATCCAGTCTTTTCCTTTAGGGAAAAAATAAGAATAGAGAAGAGAATAATAACCAGCAATCTCTGAAACATGCTATTATTTGATGATGTCTTCGTATGTAATAAAGCAGAAAGGCAAATGAGAACAAAGAGAAAAAAACCATCTTAAGAGTCATACTCTGTAGATCATACTCAAAGCTCTAAACCCTCACTTGTTGCTTTTTCAAATGAGTTATGCCTTCCAAACATCTAGAAAGACTGACAATGTCATTACTGGAAAGGCTGCACTGTGCAGTGGATGGCTTGCCTGTGCCACTTAAAGCTGTGTAATCCTGGCAAGGACAAAACTTCTTTGGGCCTTCATTTTCTCAGCCATAAACTGAGCTAATGGTAAAATTACCTAAGAGGCTCTACTGTCATGTTTATCTAAAAAGAACGAATTTAAAAAATTATCTAAGAGGGCAATTGTGAGGATTCATGAGTTAACATAATGCTTGGTACACTGCGTGATACATTTTAAGTGCTCAGCAAGTGCTAGGTATTATAAGGTATTATGAGGTTAAACTCCAAAGCTGAAATTTCATTTTAAAATCAAGCCAGATCATAGCAGAAGAAAAAAATAGCTTACAATACATGTTAAAATGGTCCACCTAACTAACAGTAAAGACATTCATATTAATATGATCTAACATTTTTAAAAATTAGATAGTTTATTTATTGATAAAAATATTAAACTATTTGGGCCTATGGGCATTTTCACAGTCTTGGGTATACAACCATTTTGGACGACAATTCATCATGTCATTCTAATGAAATTTTAAATGTTGACCCTCTTTGACCCAGAAATTTTACTTGTAAGAATTTTTCTTCTAGAAATACCCTAAAATATGTGAATAGGTTTGTGCATACATGCATATACATTTAACTCATTTTGTTGCTGTTATTTTAAACAGGAAAAAATGCTTCTGATATGAAAGTGTTCTTGGTTTAATATAATATGAAAAACAAATTAATCTATTTATAAGTATTATGTGATTCCACCTTTGTGAGAGAAATGTGTATTTCTGTGTGTGTTTGCAAGGAGAAAAGTGCATATGTTTAATGGCACACACACACACACACTCACACAAATTGAAAAGATTTGCAAAGAAATATGGCTTGCAAACTCTTATTCAGCTGTGATGAGTAGCATCTCTTTTTGTTCAGAAAATGTTCCTAAACTATGCCATGCATTTTATTAGACCTCAGTTAATATATGGAGAACCAATATGAAGACTTCAATGGAAACCATATTCTGTAAAAGATATTTGCTGAATGTATTTATGGCATACAGAAAACTTGTGACCTCAGAATCCAGGGATACAGAAACAAATAGAAAAGATGAAATGTTTAAGTTAAAGAGATTTGACTATAGGGGAAGTAAATATCATTATGTTTTAAAATACTTTGTTTTGATAATTTAAAAAATAATCCAAGTAAAAAGTTCTGTATGTACTTTGGTTGCAAATCTACTGATACCTAGTTTTGTTTTGTTTTTCTTTCTTTCTTTAAAAAAATGTGATTATATTGTTTGTTTCTACAGAGTTACTGGAGGCGAACTGTTTGAAGACATAGTGGCAAGAGAATATTACAGTGAAGCTGATGCCAGGTAAGTGACTTGCCCTGGGCAAGATATAAGAATCATCATTCAAATAACCCTTGTTTGATGTATATTTATATGTATATATTTAAGTGCACCATAACACTTCACATTTATGAGAATTTCATAATAGCGTCTCGGGCTTCTTAAGTCTCTCTTCATTAAAGTTTATCTCTTCTGAGGATCTCTAGGAGACAAATCTATGGATCTGGTCTAAATTTTATTTTTATCAGTTTTATCAAGTTGTGCTTGCCATGTTCCAAGGGCTTAATAGCCACAAATGGCTGGTGGCTACCAAATGAAAAGAGAGATACACAGCATTTCCATCATCACGGAAAGTTCCGCTGAGCAGTACACATCAAATTAGAAAGCAGAAACAGACCCAAATGCCCCAGTGGCCTCTTTAAAGTGTTTTTATTGGCTGGTTAACTCTTTGGAAGTTTTATTAAAACTCTTGGAACTCCTACATGAAAAATATTTATTCAAGTATTTTAGAGGGTTCAATCTTGTTAATTGGCGATATCTTTATAGAAGTATTTAAAAAGGCTAACATTTTGTCTACTTTGGAACTTCCTAGGCTACCCAAAGCAACAGTTTTGGAGTGACATAACAGAAATCCACTTGCTTGCCTATTACTTAGACTGCATGATGTCAATTTCCTCAGCATTCCTTATATATCTGTAGTGGTTGCTTATTTTGAAAAATCTGGTCAAGAGCAATTAGCTCATCAGCAATGTAAATGAGATGTTATGAAAATTCAGGTATTGGCTTTCTGCCCCCATTTTCTATTGCTCTCAGAACTTCCCATGGCCATGCCTCTGTAGCAGCATCTTCTGCAGATACTCTGTTGACAGTTGAAGTTCCCCATCTCTCCAAGGTAGTACATGCACACATGAGCTCATTTCTAAATTTCTGGTTTTTCTTGACTTAATGCTGCTGTTTATGGCATTCTGTGACTCTATCTGTACATAACATTCTAATTTTTTAATGGAATTTTTACTGCCAATGTCAAATAGAAAGTTCTGTGTCACCTGTGCCATGATGAGTGCATCATTAGTCACTCAATGTACCTCAAATCTTCAGTAGGCCCAGAAAAGGAATCTCAGGGCAGGCCTAGAGTAACCATTTGCCCATTTGCCAAGAGAGACTGAAAATTTTAATCAAGGTAGTAAACAAGTTAGGGAATATGATTTATTTTGCCACTCAAAGTTATGTTAAATGTGCTGGTATATTTGAACAATATTGGCTCAAATAAAGATAGAGACTATTCACTGTTAAAGATCCTTATAGATAATAGGTCAGATGCTGTGAGTTGGATTATTTAATTTGCATGCTTAGATTAAGTTTGAAAATTAACCACAGGATTTTTTTAGGATAGGTTCTACAAAAAAAATGAAGGAGAACCATTCTCTTCTAGTTAAAAGCACAAATGGGGACATTCCTCCAAACATTTGTAAAAGTCTGTTTTCTTACTAGCTCTTACAAATTTAAGAATTGAGAAACAAGGAATGTGGCTCAGTGGTGGAACCCTTGTCTAGCATGCACGAAGCCCTGGTTTTGATGCTGAACACCACAAAAAAAACCAAAAAATTAAAATTTAAAAAAATTAAGAGTCACAAATGGTAAAGATTAATAATATTTACTTTTTTATTTCTGTTATTCTCTAGGCTCAATAAATTATGCTTGTGTTTAGAGGAAAAAAAAGATAAATATTCCTTAGGAAACAAAAAAAGGGTATGAAGTGAACATTATGATAGAAGAAAAAAGAGTCATATGGTTTAAAAATAATGAATAATACTCAAATAAGCTGCATGGTCAACAACTACCAATGTTAGACTCTTTCACTAGTCCTGTTCATAGAGTTAGAGCTAGAAAATCACAATCATCATCAATTTTTATGTTTATACTGTAATAAATCTGATTACTTTTTAATTCAGCAATTTCCTTTGGAGTAGCATTATTTTGTACATTAAATGATTTAAAAATATCCTTATCAAATTGTTCACTTCATCCTTAAATGAATGTAGTTCTGTTCATACTTGCATTTGAATTGCACAGTGAACTTCTACAAAATTCATCAGTGTGATACGTTCTGCATTATTGTATGTCAGATAACAGCTCATGGGACCTTATGGGTGACAGACGATTTTTCCTAATTTAATTAGCAATCTATTTGACATCAGTGAGCCTTTATTAAGAATAGCATAAAATTTGCATTTTAAATAGTAATAAACAAGTTTCCCTTCACTAAGGTGTATAGAAGTGGATTTAACAATTACCAGTGCTGTAGGGGATTTAAAATTTTTATTGATGTCTATATGTATTATTTACTTATTTATTTATTTATGCAAGCTCCCCAGCCCTTCCCCAGGGTATTCTTATACTGAAGAAGGATTTACTTTATGTCGTGGGTTTATTTTAAATTCTCCCTCTGTTATTGGAGACTTGCATTAGTGTTCCTATTAATATACAGGAAACACCACTTCTGAGTCAAAATGGTAAATGTGTCCCTTTTTTTTTTTAACCGTTGTTTCACCTGCCACTTCATCTGTGTTTACCCTCTTGTTTCAACACCTATGTTTAATTGTGACCTCAGATTTTAAACAGTTTAGATGTGTATGAGAAAAACCTGGAAATTTTATATATCTCTGGAGAATTTCCCAGAACATTTTGGTAATTATTTATACATTTTCTTCCTAAATATGGGAATTTCAAGTTTTGTATTGGATGATTTAATTTGTAGACTTACAATGAAAAAACACAGCTCAAATTGTTTTGTCTGAATTTGTCACAAATTCTATGTTGGATGTCATTTTTGTTAGAACCAAAATTAGCTTTATTCAACATTATTTAATTCTGATGTAAAGCTAAAAACAAGTGAAGACCTACAGTTTTTGTTTGTTTGTTTGTTTTGTTTGAACTTTCATTTTATTTTGTATTCAATGTGATTATGTACCTTTAAAATGTTCTCCCTTCCATTCTGCCCTTGTATCTTTGCAGTCATTGTATACAGCAGATTCTAGAAAGTGTAAATCATTGTCACCTAAATGGCATAGTTCACAGGGACCTGAAGGTCAGTATATGGAGTCCATAAATCTGAATCAAAGGAGTTTCTTTGTTTTTGTTTTTGTTTTTTTCTGGGGAAAGGGCAGGGTGGGTGGTTATTTAATATGGTTCCTTTGCCTTTCGCACTTTCTCTTGAAATGAGTAAATGATGAAATGATAATGCATGATGGCTCTTTCAGTTTGCTCATCTACAGGCTAAATATACATCATAGCAAAAAGAGAAGGACACTATGAAGATAAGAATACAACCTGTTACGTTTCCAAGCAATAAACTTCCAGAGGCGGTTTAGGGGCAGGCTTTCCTCAATTGTCCCGCATTAGCCTGGAGATAAACTCCGCCTGTGATGTATGTCCGCCTGTAGATTTCAACACCACTTCTGTTCTGAGACCATGGGTTGCTGTAGCAGAACAACTGGTTACACATTGCTCCATTTGAGTCTGACGAACCCTTAGGCAAGAGATAATAATTGCCAGCTAAATTAAAGCACAAGAAGTTAATGATTTATTAAAAATTCATTACGTATCCTAATTTAACCTTAATGGTGCCTTGTCTGCTAATTTAACAGCTTTTAAAATGATACCAGAAAAATAGGAGAGAATAGGGAAATAGTTTTTGTGCATGGGGTGGAGGCAAAGCACAACAACTACAGAGATTATATTTGTGTTCCAGTTCATTTCCTGGAAGAATTTATAGACAGGAAATGAGCTCCTGAACCAAATGAAATATTGTCAAAATGGATTTTTCTAGAACAAGTTGATCCACACTCAGCTTTATATCTGGCAAGATTCTGATTGTTCTGAGGTAGTAGTCACTCTACTTGAGCAATATGTTTATATGACTGAAGGAGTTAAAATACAACTCCAGTTGTCTGCTAGCTCTGCACTTTAACCCAGTCTCTCTGAGGGTATACAGACAGTGAGTGTAAGCTTGGAACTAACACACGCCCCCTGGTGTTTGCATGCAGTCATTGCATTCAGCAGATCCTGGAGGCTGTGCTACACTGCCATCAGATGGGCGTAGTCCATCGGGACCTGAAGGTGAGTAATGCCCTTGGAGAAGATTAAACCACCACACAGTTCCTAAATGACTGTTCAGCTGCAATTATGCCTGTAAAGGCAAAAATATAAGCAATAAAGTTGTTGCTTAATGTACGGACTCCTTCCAAAATTTTCCCTCACCAAGCACTTTCCCTCACCACAATCTCTTATCTCATCTCTAATATACACTTGAGACATATAAATTCTTATTTATCCAGAGAGAAATAATTTCCTAATATTAACAATAAATAGGTTTCTGTATTCCCTTATACCTAGCAATATATATAGCATTTAATGTGACTTTTAGTAGGACTGGTAATCTCTTCTTCATTTTAAAATTGTTCTGTGGACATTGATCAAACATGTTATTTAATATTCATATTATATGCCTAGCATTATGTAAAGAATTATCAAAACTATAAAGTGTTATTATATAGACCTTTGGCCCAACTGATTGGGTGCCATTTTGAACTCTGACGCTTTCTCCTACCATTAGTTCTGGGAATTCTGAGGACACTGAGGCCTCTTGGTTCTAAATGTATTTTTATTCCTGAGGATCAAAATATTCATGTCTTCTAAAAATACAGATGGGAAAATACATATACTATCAGGAAACATGTATATAACATATAGTTATATTCTCATATCAATACTTCCTAATACTTTTAAGACTTCACTCAGTGTCTACTACCATTGAGGACAAGATATTTTTAGATCATTTAGAAATAAAATAGTTCAAAAAGAGACTAATCTTTAATAATTTTCTGTTCTCTTCTCTCAACATTTTAGCTTTACTTGTGGTATTTCAGAAAAATAGTGCAAGCCCAGAAATTTAAATGAAAGAATACTACAGGGTGGGGGAAATAGCTAATGTACTATATCGTACCATATATTTTCAATTCTTTGTTTGCAACCTCAGTGTTTTCCAGGCATTAGTACAAAAGGTGAAAAATTTAGAATGTCTAATGTGTTTAGTGGAAGGACCTACACTGTTTCTCTTGTTTAGACTTCCCGAGCTATAATCACTTGTAAATCTCTAGTTTCCATTCATTTAATGTTTCAGAAGAATATACTTTTAAATATCAACAGTTGGTTGCTTGAAGATGTGATTTGTATGCAAAACACTGACTCAAGTTTCCTGGAATCTTTTAATTTCAGTTGATTCTAAGAGTTTTAACTATCAAAGGCAAGGCATGGCTAAGAGCATTTGCTTTGAGTCAAGATAGGACTTTATACCAAATGAACCCATTATGATAAAGGAAAAACAGTATGTTCCTTTGAAATTTATATCTTTGGCAATCACCCCAAAATTTCTCACTAGCCATGTACAGCAGACATAACTCTTTTTTTTACCTCTCAGAACCTGCAATACTACTTTCCTTTTCACTGAACACATATGGACATGCATAATATTTGTGCTATTTTATCTAATACTCTATTTAGTAAATCTATCACTTGAAACATTTTATTCCATGTTATGTAAACTGACATGTACTGTAAAAGTCAAGCATAAGCTGGGCACAGTGGTGCATACCTATAATCCCAGTTACTCAAGAGGCTGAGGCAGAAGGACAGAAAGCTTGAGGCCAGTCTGCACAGTTTTGTGAGACTGTACCTCAAAATAAAATTTAAAAAGGGCTGGAGGTGTAGCTCAGTGGTAGAGCACTTGCTCAGCAAGTGCTAGGCCTGGTAGTGCAAAAAAAAAAAAATAGGCAAGCATGGAAAGTGTGAATTCTCTTCTATAACTTTTAAGTTATATTTTGTGGGGGTCACAATATGGACTCTTATACCTGTCTGGACTCAGCTAAGCCCCTCAAAGATGGGAAATTTAATCAAAGGTGGCACCTGGTCATGGGCTGTGAAGAAAAATATATTTTCTGACATATGAACTAAAGCCAATAATTGAAAACTCCAGCAAGTGATTTCTAGAGAGGCCTACTACCAAAGTAATAGCCTGCTATATTACTCATCATATATCTCTCAAAGTAGAAGATAATTTCTGTTCTCCATTTTCATTCTGATCTTGGGAAAGGACAGAGATGAACTTATGAGACTGGTTATGACTTCTGTAATTGTTGTCCTAGTTTTGTCAAATTGATGTTTTACATGGACGGCCACTAACTCTGGTTCTTAGTACTTGTTTCAATGGCCCATTTTGTAATCATACTAAGAGGACCCAGAGCATGTGCATCAGAAGTGGTATATGCCCACCTTGATGGTTCTAAATCTCAGCTTTGTTTTATGCCTTTTACCAAGATATATATTCTGTGATAAATATTCTGCTTATAATGGTATATTTATCAATACAGTAAAATGGAGAAAAGAGATGAACTGCTGAAGTTTATTATCAGGCCTTAAATAAAAAGTGGCCTGCAATGTTCCTCTGCAATATGTTTTTCATTTCCTTATCCCAATTCATATGTTAGTTTGTGTTCATTTAAAACATTTAATGCACATAGTTTCATGAGTCCATATCAGAGAGAGAGAAAGACACACAAAATCTTGTACTTTTTTATCATTATCAATGCATCTGTGGCTACATGGGTGCTATACAATATGTCTTTATGCCTCCCCCCAGAAATATAGGTAGCTGTTCCACCATACCTATCATAGGTCCTTAAACTAGCAAATACTTGCAACATATTTCTTTAATTTAGGAATGAATGAAATACAACTAAAATACAAATGTATTTGAATTATATACTGTAATATAAATATTTATAATATAAAAGGCAATCTTAACAGATTATTGAATGTGTTAATATTTGGATAATATAAAGAAGAGGAGAATATCTTCAGACTAAAGATCACCAGTTGAACATTTAGTTAACTGCCACCCTTTGGAATCTACCAGATTAAAAATTATCAGGGCCTAGAAACAAGACTTAGGCAATTGGAGAATGTCCCAGAATCAAGTAACAGGAAAAGATCCAGAATGATAGAATATTAGCATAAAGAAATACACCAGACAGCACCAACTGGTACCCTGTGGATACATGGATTGCAGTCTTATTGTCTGAGATGCAACCAGTGGCAGGCCAGTTGATGTGGACCCGGGTTATATTGGAGAGATCTAGCACTGATGAAAACTTATACTATTATAGTTAAAGGATAGGGCTAGGGTCTTTGGAAATGTCTGGATCAAGGCAGGACTTTAGAGACCCTACACTATATAATGTAAATCTTCACAAAAGCTTTATAATGTGAATCTTCACAATAGCTTTTTGTTTTTACTATGATTGTCCCCATATTACATCAGGAAAATTTGTTAACCAACAAGTGAAATAAGTTATTCAGGTTCACTCAGCTAAGAAGGTGTGACTATGCCCTACCAATTTGGTTCCAAGTCTACATACTTAATCACTACCATCCCTCAATTCAGTTAAATGAATTGAAAACTTTTACAGAGATCAAAGAATAGGTCAAAATAATACTGAGCAAATAATTTTACCAGTAGCTTTAAGAACTGTTTGGGGAAATGGTTAATAAATCAAAAGGTTTTAATAGTCCTGCCTGTGAATCTTCCAGAAATATACAAAATTTTTATCATTAAGAACAAATAAAATAAGGCATATTTAAGTTATAATGTGGAATAGAGGCAACATAATTTGACAATAGATTGGTGGTATATAAAGAAAAATATTTCTGCTTAGAAAATTATTAAGTTGGCATGGTCAACAGACTTTGGAAAATGAGATGTAGTAAAAATGTTTTTTGTTTGTTTGTGGTGCTGGAATTGAACTCAGGACATCATGCACGCTAGACCAGCACTCTGCTAATGAGCCACATCCCTAGCTGGAAACATTAAAAAAAAAAAATGCATTTGCCCCATCCGATTTATACCATATGAAGACAATCAGTTTGGGGGAAGTAAGTCCATTAGACAAGTACTTCCTCCAGAAGAATAGTAGGTCAAAGAGAGTTTGCAGTAACAAGTGACAATTCCTGATGTCATAAGAAATATGGAAATATTAGGTCAGATGGCATATACTCTTGTTTAAGAACCTATCCTGCCAGGCCTGGTTGCACACATCTGTAATCCCATCTTCTCGGGAGGCTGAAGCAATAGAATCAGAAGTTGAGTCCAGCCTGGACACCCAAGCAAGATCCTATCTCAAAGTAATTTTTAAAAAGGGCCAGGGATATAGTTCAGAAATAGAACACTCCTCAATACCAGAAAAAAACATAAAGTAAAATAACCTATAGAATATAATTTCTGTGAGTTAATTGACAAAAGTAAAAAGAGTTACTATATCTATGCTTTTTTAAATAACTATATTTCATACAAAGTAGTAACATTTCTTCAGTTCCAATATATTTGAAAGAATTATTAAACTACTTCATGAGTAGCAATGTGGAAAGGAGGCTTTGTAGACACCATTGAATTTTCTAATAACAAATCGACACACAGCAACTTCCCTCAGCAGAAATTCCTTTCTTTCCTATTAGCCTCCCTTCTGAATAACAATATTACTGAAGAGAGAAATCGTTGGATGGATGGATGGATATGAGGATATATTGATATATATTTTAATGAAGAGAATAATTCTGGAGTTTTGAGGGGTGGAATTTCTAAATCTACTTAGAAGAAATAAATTCATGATGAGAGTAGAAAGAAATTAGTTCTCAGAGGTAGGAGAAGGATGAGAAGCATTCAGTCAATCTTTGTTAAACATAGATGGTAAGTATATTCTGACTTTATGTATTGAATAATTATAACACTACAAGTATTCTACTTTTTGCAGAAACATCTTTAGATAAAAGTTTGAAATTTAAAAAAAAAGTTAAAGAACACGTTATTTGTGTATAAAGTATGTTGAAGTATTTTAGAAACAAAGTATATATGTGAAAAATTTAATAATTCATTTAGGCATCCTAGAGTTTAGTGTGTGTGTGTGTGTGTGTGTGTGACAGTAAAGAAACTAGACAGTTGACACAGTAACACTAAAGTTACACTCTGGTTCTTTAAGTCTACTCAACTGCAAGAACAATGCATGCTATGATTTAAAAGTCAATTAAGAAGCCAAGGGATACAGTGGTACATGCCTGTAATCCCAGGGACTGAGGAGGCTGAGGCAGGAGTACTGTAAAGTCAAAGCCAGCCTCAGCAATTTAGCAAGACCCTAGGTAACTTAGCAAGACCCTGTCTCAAAATTTAAAAAAAATAAAAGGGCTGGGGATGTTGCTCAGTGTTTGAGTACTCCAGGGTTCAATCCCTGGGACCAAAAAAATAAATAAATAAATCAAGAAACAAGAATGAAATACCAAGTGATTCTCATGAACCTGTTCATGTACCCACTACAATAGAATACTTCCTGATCAAAAACTCAGCTAGAAACTCTCTGTGCTAAGGACAAGAATTTAGGCATTCGTTATATAGAAAAATAAAAGCTCAAATCACTGTACTATGTACAAGATGCAACAAGTGAGCTTGACACTCTAGCTTTTCAATCCATGCAGATTTTCATTCTGTTTATTTCTGGGAGCTTTGTTTACACCTTCTCTGGCACAGAAAAAAGTGACTGAAAAACACACAAAGAAGAGAATAGTGAACTTCTCATTGAAATATTGAGATTTTCCAATAGAGGAAAGAAATTCTAAAAGATAGTCTTCACTTCTTATGAATAATATCCAAGGGAACATAAGAATGAAAAAATATGTAATAATAAAATTAATAGTTTATTATTTGTATAATATTAAAAAAAAACAAAAAAAAAGAAGTAAAATACATCTGATTTCGCACATATATTCCCAATGGTTAAGTCTTTTTTTAAAAAATATTTTTTAGTTGTAGACAGACACAGTGTCTTTATTTTATTTATTTATTTTTATGTGGTGCTAAGGATGGAACCCAGTGCCTCACATGTGTGAGGCAAGCGCTCTACTACTGAGCCACGACCCCAGCCCCCCAATGGTTAAGTCTTATTAAGTATAGTTATCACATAGATGCCCAGATAAACCTTCAATCTTACTAGAGCTGAAGATGACCATTACCTTTACCAAATCAGTTCCTAAATAAACAATGGGAGAAACAAGATTAAAACTATGTGGTTTTCATAAGTTTTCCACTAATTTTATTTGGCTATCAGTGTACATATTTTTTAATACTTCAAACTCTCTAAACATATATGCCAAATGGACTACCTCTTGAGAATGAAACATTTTCAAAACATCAGAAAGGTTTTCTATCACATCATTAAAAGGAAAGAAATTGGGAATATGGCTCTAAGTCCTGGCTTTACCTCTTTCGAACCTCAGGGGATTGAGTTCTTTGATTGCCCAAGTCTCTTCCAGTTCTAATAGTGATTTCACAACTTGCCTGACTACTTTGAGTTATGTGAACAGATTCAAGAAAATCTTGGATCATATTGAAAAAGGTTGCCATTGTTCTATATGGAAATACAGAACAAAACTTACAAACAGTTGCTGCTCATTACAGCTGATATGCTATAAATGGTTGTTGACATTGAGACCAGATGTCATGGAAAATCCTGCATCATTAGGAAGCAATGGGGTGGGGAAGGAACCTATGTGTGAGAATGTCAGTGGAATCTATTTTAAAAACCAACCCCAAAATGATCACATTATAAGAATTTAGAATTAATCTCAATAAGTAAAGACTAACATAATAGATTCATTAAATATTCAATGTCCTACACATTGAAATGGCCAGCTGCCCTGGACTGTCATAGCTAATCATTAATGTGTGTATTGTCCCTATAGAGGACAAAGATCCTGTGATATGAAGCCACAGATTTCATGATTCCATAGACACTTATATGACTTAGTAGCTTTATAATATTTGTTTAGGAGACAAAGGAGCTAATTAGCTAGCTCCAAGAGTCTGTGAGTTACCCAAGTCCATATAGCCAGGGCCAGCACATGAGTCCAGAATTTCACATATCTTTTTAGTCATCATACTACCCATTTATGCCATCTTACGATGCCCCTTGGACAACTGTCACTCATTGAAAGACCTTTGTTTCTATTCTCTCCTGTCTCATTCATTATAGAAGATCAAAATAGTGGGATAGTAGCAAATAAGCATCCTTTTTTTAAGGAGGCAGCCACTGATTAGCTGAGAGATTCTATTCTTTCCCACTTGGTGGAATATAACCACCAATTATCTTCCTTCTGCAGGCATTCAGAATTTGAACTAACCTGTTTGGCAATGAACTTTTTGTAGTACAATATATTTTCAAAGAGGCTATATAAGTGGTAGTGATTCAAGAAAATTAGAGTAAATGTACCTGTCTTACTTCAAATGTTCTTTAGAAATTCTCGGTAATTAAGCCTCCCACACCCTCACAGAATATGATACCAGGATTGTTCAAACAGGATTATATACAGAGTTATATAGAAATCAGATTTGTATGATTTCCTTTTCTTCTTTTTTCTTTTTTGGTGGTACTGGGGATTGAACCTAGTAGTGCTTTACCACTGAACTACATCCCTACCTGTTTTTTTATTTTGAGATGGGGGGTCTCTCTAAGTTGCTGAGTCAGGCCTGAAATTGTGTAATATTTTCTGTATTTCATTGGAGCTGCCTATTTAAAACAATCTTCTGATTAATAAATTCAAAAGCAAAATAATCCATTAATTAATTCAATAATCATTGTAATTTTTTCAGCTTACAGTCCACAATCCTGTATTTTAGGTTTGCCTAGAAGATACACATAAATGTGAAGCTACTCAGTGCTACCAATTTTTAAATATATATACAATCCCCTTGAAATAGCCCTGCCTTTTTCTGTCCATAACTGCAGCTGAACAGTCTTCATGGGTGTAGGATGAAATACCGATCCAGATGGATTGATTATTTTCCTGGATGACCCCACAGTCAAGTCTTCTAGGTCATCTCTAGTTATAGATATTTGCCCCAGTCATACAGCAGTCCTTCATGATACAACTCAAGGAGTTCCATTTCTTCTGAATTGGCAGAGTTGGTGTTTAAGGGCATAGTGCACACAGCACTGCCCAGAAGCTTTCTGATTTAGTGATGAGTAAAAATGCATTAAATTTCTTTAAAAAGTTTATTTACTAATGTTACTGGCATTTGCTCAACAAACTGCAAAACTATTTGACTTAAAAGTTCTATAATGGCTGTACTTTCTTAAGTGATTGGAACTCTATCCTTGAATGAGTCTGTGCTTGACAAATTAGGTCAGATATGTGTTAGCAGACATCTCTGACATCTCAATGCTTTTGAATGTGAAGGTCACAAAGAGACTCAACCATTGCTTACAGTTGATGGGGTTTGTCCAGGTTACTTATTCCATAAACTAAAATTTGGAGATTATATCTTGATTAAATTAGAAAATACATAAATGTAGTGAGCCAGAAATTTTAGTTGTGAAGGCAAAATGCCAAATGTGAATAATTTAACATGATTACATACTTCAGTATACTGATGAATAACCAGAGTTCCAAATCATTTCAAATGTTATGCTGAATTAAAAGTTATTTCAGCATGGAGATCTTTCACAGTCTTGAGACAGCCTTATCTAAAGTCTAAACAAAATTGTTCATGTAACGTTGAGGTAGTTCAAAATGCTATCAGCCCTAAAAAGTTACAAAAGTTTTCTCATATTTACCAATTATCATGATAGTGATGAATCTGATGGCAGTGAACAGCAATAGCCTTAAATCTGGTAACTTGATTAAAACTTACTTTCCCACACTCCAGTTTCTTATAGATTTAACCTAATTTCTTCCAAGTTCTGGTTATGAGATTTTGCTATTTTGCATGGCTGGCTTAATGAATAAATGAAACAATGATTTAGGCTGTGTTTACACAAGGTCAAAACAACTAACAGAACTAATTCAGTAAGAAGAAAGTAGCCAATTTGATGAAAAAATCTGGAATTGTTTATGTGTCAACATATAAAAAAAATCAGCTTGAGTGACTAAATTTTTAGATTTCAAACAATAGTTTTGGCACTTGTAGTGTCCATTGTTTCCCAACATTTTTCAGTCTGAGACACAGATTTCAAATTTGCAGGTTTTTATCGCCAAGTCGGAAGACTTTGAACCACTCTCCCATATGTGTATCAATACCATATGTTCATCCAGATAACTGGACTGCATAGGCTGTTGTATATATTAACCAGCCTCCTTTTCCTAGCCATCTTCTTCTTTCACTTCTTAAAATCTACAAAAAGGATCCATAGAAATGGAAGATGTTGCCCTGGTGCTTATTTTGAAAGTACCAATGTGTCTGGATGCACTGATTGGGAAACAATGGTGTAGACACAGCCTCATTCCAAGACTGAGTTATCAGTCCTGGAGTAATGGTAAATACCCAGAAAATAAAATGGATCTTTCCCACGATATTTTGAGATGGGAGAATAAATATATAAGCAATGTTTTGAGTCACACTTTGAAGAAATGTAAATTATGTTTTAAAAAACTGGCTTATAAAGAAGAAAAAGCTAACTATAACATTTGGCAAATAGCAGTATACTCTTTTTGCCTTTAAGAATAAACAGATTCTTAAAGACAGCATTTTTAATACATAATTCAGAGTTAAGTCTCCAAAATTTGTACAAAAATTGTTTGGAAACATTGAGGAATCAAAATCACTACATTTGGTTCCCAACTCTTGAAGTCAACTAGGATTTAATTTGCACAGTTTCATTTGCCAAATGTCTGTAGATTGGTCCAATTCTTGTTATCATTTTGCCAAGTTTCCTTCTGCTGAAAATGTCTGTGCTCTGTTAGGCTTCTAAGTCAATGTCTGTGGCCAAGTCTGCACCTCAACTGGTCCTTGGAAACATGTGAGCAGGTCAAGACAGGTGTTCTCCTTCACATGCTCTCTCCTCTCTGTACAGTACTCCTCAAAACATTTATGCATCTGTCTGAAGCCTGGCCACATGATCATTTTTAATTGTTTTCTAACCATGTTTTCCCTGGGATTTAGGAATGACAGTCTCCGGGAGAGACGACAGTGCATGACTTTTTTTTTTTTCCCCTTCCCTAATCTTGTAAAAATGTTGTTAGTTTTGTATATCACTTAAAATAGGTTCTCACTTCAGTCTCTCTTTTTTTCTTTCTAAATAAAGCCTGAGAATTTGCTTTTAGCTAGCAAGTCCAAGGGAGCAGCTGTGAAACTGGCAGACTTTGGCTTAGCCATTGAAGTTCAAGGAGACCAGCAGGCATGGTTTGGTAAGTAGGGCCTCTTTCCTTCATGCTACCTACAGTCTTTTGGATTCTAACTTCTGGCTCTTACTGCCATTTCCTAGCCAAAATAAAGTGGAAATGTTCATCCTAGCAACATCTTGATTAATCTTAAGATATTAGACCTTTAAGATATTAAACCTAACATTAAAATGTATGTAACCTAGAAATAGTTAAGGAAAAGTACTAAAGGGGGAACAAGTATACATGTACTTCTTTCTTCAAAAGATGAAGAGAAAGTAGAATCCTGTGCTAAGAATTAAGAGGAGGGTTATAATATATAAAGCGTACTTTTTCTGAGAGAAAGTTGAGTATTCACAACAAATCTCACATGATGCTAAAGACTGCTATGTAGTCAGAAAATACAAACTATCTCACATATTAGTGAATTAAATAGTTTAAAATATTATGTCATATATTTATATTGCATTACAATTTCATCTCAATTATCTTCTATTTTGTTAATGTGCCAATTTTGCTCATGAGAATTCTGATAATTTTGAAATTTCTAAATGGTGAAAATTCTGTTTCTATGTAGAGGTGGAAAGCTGTGAAACTTTTCCTCAGCCATCTTAAGAATCATAGCCAGCACTCCTCTAAACAAAAGATAAGCTAACAAGAGAAAGCATAACAGGTTTATTTAATCAAAGTTTTACATGATATGAAATAAAGACCCAAAGACTTGGGGAAAGCTTTGTAATTTTATGCTAGATTTGATTTAAAAAAATGGATATACATGTAGAAATGTCATATCCAAAGAGGACATGACCTGATGGAATAGATTCAGAGGGTAACCCACCAAGGCCTGTCTTTGTGAATTCTTCTTGGCCTCTCTGTGCCTTCCTGGGTACAGGGCGGGGCAGGACCTCTTCTGGAATAAGGGTCTTGTGATCTGCTGTTAGACAAGGTAGGTCATAGGATTTCCTTGTGGCTAACTCTTACACAGAGGATACAGCAAACTTAGAGTAGTATTTCTAGTTTTTATGGCTGGCTAAAAAGGGGTTCAAGTGTCTGTGACCTACCTTTGGCAAGAAGAATTATAGTTTCCATGGCTAAATTTGGAGGAGAGAAACAAGAGGAAGAAAGACAGGAAGATCTTGCTTCTGAGCCCCTTTCCTTCAGTTCAAAGTGCCCATCTTGCCAAGGTACCATACATTGAGATACTGTATCCTGATCTCCAACATTTACAATTAGGGAAGAAATCAACTCTAAATAAATTTGAATTATAGTATTTCTGGCCAGGCTTATGGATTATCCCAATATTCAGCCAGAATAAATTCTTTATCCATTGGTTTTCTTATGCCTCTGTCTTTCTGCCATTTCTCAGTATAACCTGATTATTCATGGGAAATTCTAAAATATAACCTTTCCTCAAACCTGTCTTATTTCCTTCTGATTTTTAATGTGTTGAAGTTAGATAATTTTTTAATGCCTTTACTTCAGATTGCTTTTCTCTGAACAACAACAGCAACAAACAGAAAGATGCCCCCCCTCAAATACTTACTTCTTTTGTTTAATGTACAAATACTTCTCTGTATTCCTACCATGCAGCTTCTCCTAGGTATACATAGCTCCCAGGATCCCCCGTATCTTTCTAATCTGCCCCAGCTAGTTAATGGAAGTAGGTGACCTGGCAGCCTTCCCACATCTCCTTGGCCAGGAATCTAATTCAGGACCTTATTTTCTGCTGCCTGTCCTTTGTCAGGAGTTCTGAATATTATCCTGATGGCGATCTCTCCCAAGTTTAATGCCACCTTTTACATCAAGTGTCTCCATACCGCAATTCCACTCCCAATGGATTTAAAACTTTCAAAGTTGTCATTTGGTCTGTCATGTTTTGACATTGGAATAAGCTTGTTCGTGTTAACTGCAAACTGAAAGAAGGCAAGACCTAGATTTAGTTCTGGAAATTGGAGATAGAGATATATAGCTATATTCTGGGGAAAAGTATGGTCGACACAGATAAGGAATATACAATAACAAGAGATAGGGGTTCACCAGGAAATAGAGAGCTATCACAGAGACGGGCAAGGCAAATTACTAGATGTACTTAAATAGAAGACCCTGACCCTCAAGGAGTTGAAACTTTTGTGCCAATAACAATTTACCATGCAGGGTGAAAAGTAACTCTCCATAGGCATCCAAGAGGTGCCCTGGGAACACAGGGGAGAAAGTATGAAATTCCACCTCTAGAGAAAGCATTAATAACTGGGTTAAACCTAGGGTTGTAGCCGGGCACGGTGGCTCACGCTTGTAATCCCAGCACTTTGGGAGGCTGAGACAGGAGAATCGCGAGTTCAAAGCCAGCCTCAGCAATGGCGAGGCGCTAAGCAATTCAGTGAGACCCTGTCTCTACATAAAACACAAAATAGGGCTGGGGATGTGGCTCAGTGGTCGAGTGCCCCTGAGTTCAATCCCCAGTACCAAAAAAAAAAAAAAAACCTAGGGTTGTGTCAGAGACAAATGGAGATTTTTTTTCCATGGAAACATAGGGAGATAAAGACATTCCAGATAGAGGGATCAGCATATGCAAATGCTTGAGGACATGAAACTATTTTTCTATTACAGCAATAACAAGAAGTTTGATTCAGCCAAAGTGTAGTATACTAAGATGAGTGGTAGTTAATAAGGTAGGAATGGGATTTTTTTTTTCCTTTGCAAAGGTTTGATTTTTTAAAACACTTAGAGGCTTCAGGAATCTGGTGAGAAATTTTTGGTAAAGAAAGATGTAATTGAGTTTCAGTTATATAATAGTGAATTAAGCAGCCGTGTGGATGATGGTTTAAGGATAGTTAACCTGAAAACAAAGAGTTTGTTAGATGAAAGCAGTCATTCAAATTATATATGCTACCCGTTTGAACTAGAGCATATATAGGACCAAGCAAATTCCACAGAACAGACAGGGACTCTGAACTTCAGGAGAATCTGTTTAGAAGAAATGAAAGTCCCAGATATTAGGTTCAAAGACAAGATTCTAGTCCTGTCTACAGCAAAGCAGAACCCCACTTCATGAGAGACTTGTATGAGTCAGGATACCTAAATAGGAACCTAGGCCCAGGGATATAATCACTGGGACTGGCTGCAGGGTGGTGATGATTGGATACCAGGAATAACACAGAGGCCTTTTTTATAAGAGCTGAGGCTCAACATGAACCGTAGCAACATTAGCTTGATGACAAGAGTATGGGAATCGTGTTCCCTAAATCTCTCCTGTTTTGAACTCCGTGTTTTGTGTCCTCTGCTAGATCACATGTAGTTTAAGGTGACTTAAGGAGGTAGGGGATCTCCTTTTTGAATTAGAATACCTGAACTCATGTCCGAGCTCTGGTTCGTAATAGTTAAATGACACGTGTAAGTCACTTAATTCTCTTGGGCCATTATACTGTGTCTAATCAGGGATCATGAGCACTCCTTCATGGTGCTGTTAGGAAACGAGGTGAACATGGAAACACAGGTAGACCATAAATGATGTCCAGTAAGTTCAAAATCATCTTGGTGTGGAACGTTGTCACAGTGTTTTGCCTATTCAATGACAATTCTTTAGTGAAACAATGAACAAAAAACCTGAGTATCATTGAATGCAATAGCATCCAAATAAAAGTACATGGGTTTTCAAATTGTGACAATACATTTCTAAAAGCAAGCTGGTCACAGAGAAACAGCAATAGATCAACAGGAAAATCCCCACTTTTTTTTTATCAGCATGTGCTTTCAACAGTTAAGATCTTGTTAATGTACCTGTAAAGACTTCAGAAACAGATGCATCTTAACTTTCAAGGAGATTTAGCATTTTAGAAGTATAGAAACTTAGTTTCCAAGTTTAAGAGAATATTCATTTCTTCTCTCTCTCTCCTTCCCTCCCACTCTTCCCAAGTTCAAGTAAATCCTCATAGTAACTGAAGGAGGCATGTGTTATACTATTGTTCTTTTGAAAATACTATAGATAGAGAGA
>CM053408.1:36412745-36594215 GCA_028644305.1 Xerus rutilus
GGGGGGGGGGCATTGACATTTGTTATTTATCTTGAAAATTTATTATCAGGAAATTTCTCTAAAAACAATCATTGTCTGACTTCTATAAAATAATCAAAAGAGCAGATAACATGATGTTTTTGTTATTATATAGTAGCCTTACCTGTCAGACGGAACACACCTCTTGCCCTGGTTCCCACTCCATCACATGCACAGTACAGGTCAGGCATTTAACTCAACCTAGTGCCAAAAGGCTTGGCATGACACACATACCTCTAACATCTGAAAAACAGCTTCCTGTCCTGCTGGCAATGATATTCTAGCCCCTTGTTCTACCCGTCCTTGGTCTTTAGGTGATGGAATGTTATTTGGGCACTTATTTGAATTGTATGGTGATTTTTTTTCTTATTATATTGCAAGATAAGAAAGAGACACACTTGTCAACTTATATAGTCAATTGTGCATTTCCAAACTCCACATACATTTTGCATGTTAACTCACAGTGTACCCCTGGATTTACCCAGGGTAAGGGGATATCTTGGTTATGTTATTATATTAACTTTCTACTAACACTTTGAGTTTTTCAACATTTCTTCATCTCTTCTTTCTTAAGAACAGCCTTTACAGTGTTCAATCATGAGTGTGATCATAGGTTTAATCGTTTTTCTAACATTAGCTTTTATTAAAATCAAGTTTAAATGTCCTTGATAATATAGTCTCTACCTAATCAGTAATCAGTGCTTCCCCAAACTCTTATTAATCAAGCACCTCTAGTATCTCCCAAGCACAAATTTATACAGGAGATAATAAAAACTAGTTTTTAAGTATTATGTGGAGCCAGCTGTGACAAAAGTAGTTTTTTAACTGTTTGTTGTGGAAAATTTGCAACACACAAAAGGAAAGAAAAATATAATGAACTGATGACTGATTTTGTTTCATATAAATCCCCACTTATTTTTCCATCCCAAGATGATTTTATTCAAATCCAAATGTCCTATCAATACATACATAAAAAATGAGTCTTTTAAAAGTATGACAATAACAGTAATTATTAAATTAAATTTTATTTATTTATTTTCAGGGCATTGAACCCAGAACCTCACTCATGTTAGGCATCCTGGGCATTGAACCCAGGACCTCACTCATGTTAGGCAAATGCTATATTACAAAGATACATCCCCAGCCCCACTAATTTAAAAAATAATAATAATAAGTGCTTAATATCATCAGATATCTTACTGTCTTTCCTGTTTACCCTCTTCTGGTTAAGTATTAGTGTGGTCTTCAACCTCCTAGGTCTCTTTTAACTTACAGATTCCACTTGCCACTCTCCTCATTTCTCAAAAATTCTTTATTGAAGAAGCCTATAGTTCCCACAGAGCACATGAAGTGCCCAACCTTGATCTCAATGTGCTATTTACCACCGAAAAGAACTGGAACTTCTTGCAGTAATGACTCCTATTCCAAGTCTGGATCATAAAGAGTATAGAATGCCTCAGGAGCATCCTGTTATATGAGAAGCAAAAGAAACCATTAAAAGCCACTGGATTTGTATTAACAGAACTCAGGAGGCAACTTGAGGAAGCTTAAACTGATCAGAGACAAAACAAGGAGGATCACTAAGCAAGAGAAGAGTAATGAATTGAACCACATCAAAAAGTTTAGATCCATGAGTTTATTGAAATAACCATAATTTGAGAGGATTCCTGATCATTGGTGGATATTGGGGAGTCAGTGAATTATTGTGAAAATTGGTAATAGATGGGAAAATAAATAAATGTCTCTCCTACATGAACTGCACTTCATTAAACAAGCAGGTGATCAATTTTTGTTTAAAGAAGGTAGGATAGAATTAGAATATCATTTTGCAACCTCTAATGAAATATGTAGGCAGTGATTAGCAGAAGTAGCTAAGATTATGAGAGACAACCAGTATTTGAGGGGATTACATCACCCCCTGATGTGTTCTTGGAAAACATATCAAAAATATTACTGCCTTAGTTACATAGGAAGAGAAAAAGAGCTGGGTTTTTTTTCATATTTTTGTTTTACTCTGATGTGAGAGAAAGAGGTTAAGTATGAAGGTTATAGAAAAAGGTAAATTGGAATTTTGCTGGCAAGGCAAGGACTCTCAAGAACAACAAACAATTTAAAATACCACTTGTTAAAATACATAGCAAAAGAAAAATGCGGTTGCAGGAAACATGTAAGGCAGGACCAAATGGACCCCTTTACTAGTAACTTAATGTTTCTCAGATGACACAAAATTTTAAATTTAATCATCATTTATGCATGTAAAATGGCTGCAGGCAATTTTTAAGCCATTAACTGGCTCAAGTAGTAATGTTTCTGAGACTCTCAGCCTCATTTTTTCATGTATGAAATGAATATAGTAACAATATCTGCCACGAGGCACTGCACAAGGATTAAATGAGGTAATGCATTAGAGCATATCTAACCACTCAGAAAATGTTACCTGCAATAAAATATATTAATATTGCGTTATCATTACGCTGCAATTCTCATAGTTAATCTGAAATTTCAAAAAATAGAACTATAAGGGAGCATAATTCAGGCCTTGGATTCTAGTCTGATGAGCAAGCAGAAAGAAGCTTATGGAACAGAGTTTGTTGAAAAAGGTATTAACAATTTCACATCAGCCTATTCATTAGTGCCTATGCTTTTTTTTTCCTTTTTAGTCTTCAGGCCTAAAAAGTGCTTATTAAATCTTTAATATTTATGCTATTATTTTATTAATTGTACATTTTTTTCATAGAAACTCATCACTCAAATAATTAAATTGTGGGTACCTTTTCATGTATTGGCTGTTTTCTCAGGGTATGGGTTCTCTGTGAGCTTCCCCTTCCCAGGGAAACACCACATCAACCATCAACTGCAGACATAGTTTACAAGAACGAGCAGACTGAGTTCAGAATGCAGAAATGTCACAACTGTGAGTCTGTTTAATAATTTTTTTTGGTACCAGAGATTGAACACAGGTGCACTCGACCACTGAGCCACATCCCCAGCCCTATTTTGTGTTTTATGTAGAGACAGGGTCTCACTAAGTTGCTTAGCGCCTCACCGTTGCTGAGGCTGGCTTTGAACTCGCGATTCTGCTGTCCCAGCCTCCCAGAGTGTCTGTTTAATAATTTTAAAACAGCCTAACCCTTCTGCTTATTAGGAAAATGTCCATATTCAACACAAACAATTGTCAATGAAAAACAAATTTTCTTCTTCACCCCCTGAACTGTAGGTTAGACTAACACTACCCAGGTTTAGCTTCTTTTCTACTCACACTTTAGGAACATAAACATGGAAAGTCATCATCATGGTAGTCAGTGTCATTTGATACATCTATTATATCTGATAATAAAAATTATATGAAAATAAATTTAAATGGATACATATTAAGTCTATAATGTAGTAAAGATGGAAAAATTAGTTTTATGTTGTGAAGGTGAGGTAGCAGTATATCAATTTTCTTTAAAAAAAACAACTCTACTCTAGTAAAATAACTTTCAGTATTGATTTAAAAGCCTAAGTACTTTTTTTTTTAAATTTAAGAATGTTGTATAAAATGTTTGACTCTACGTTAGTCAGCTTTCCATCACTATAACAAAATACCTAAGATAAGTTATAAAGAGAAGTTTTTATTCTGCTCAGATTTCCGAGGTTCCAGGCCATGATCAATTGGCTCTGTTGTTTTTGGAGCTGTGGCAAGGCAGTACATTATGGGGCAGCACCTGACAGAGCAAAACCACTTATCTCATGGCCAGGGAGCAAAAGAAGAAGAGGAAGGGTCATGGTCCTGCAGTCCCCTTAAGGGCATACCCCCAATTATCTAAAGACCTCTAACTATCTTTACCTCTCAAATATTTCACCACCTCCCAATAGCACCTCACTAGGGACCAACTTTTTAATACATGATACTTTGAGGGACATTCAAGATCCAAACTATAGTATTCTATTGATGATTCATGTGACTTTGCTTTGAACTGTATCTTCCTGAAATAGGCTATAAAATTCTAAGGCAATTAAACTGTGGCTTCCAAGCCATTTTAGCTGCACTAGTATCTCTTGTACAAAGTTGTCCAAACCGATTAATGGAAATGAAGCTAGATCTCCCCACCAAAGACAAGGTACAGAAGCCAAGAGGCCACCTCTCATAGGGGAATAACAAAGTTCCAGTGTATCCAGGCAGAAAGTCACTGGTCCTACTCTTCTCCTTCAGGTTTTCAAGGCTTAAGGAAATAGCACACAGGAGAGGTCAGAGAAATAACAGACCTTCCTCCAGGATAATGAGCTAGAGAAGAAACCAAAGACCTGAATGAAGCAGGTCAATAAAGTATTTGAAAAGTAGCTGGAGGAACATTTGATGATAAAGAGGACTACAGTGTCAAAACAGGAGACATCTAGACTGCAGATCAGTTTTCAGAGAAAGTGAAAAAACTTTGATTATATAATTTTTTAACTTAAAAAGTTAAATCATATGCAGGTTCCACATCTGTGCATTCAATTATGGATCAAAAATACTTGAAAAAAATTGCATCTGCACTAAGCATGCAGACTCTTTTACTTGTCCTTAGTCCCTAAACAGCATAATGTAACACTTGTGTACCTAGCTGTTATTAGTAATATGGAGATGGTTTAATGTATACAAGAAGATATGTATAGTTAATATGCGAATACTACACAATTTTATATAAGGGACTTGAGCATCCACAGATTTTGATATCCATCCATGTGTATGGTTCTAAAACAAATCCTGTTAAGAAACCAAGGGAAGCCAGGCGCGGTGGCGCACACCTATAATCCCAGCACTTTGGAAGGCTGAGACAGGAGAATCAGCAACTCAGCGAGACCCTGTCTCTACATAAAAACACAAAAAATAGGGCTGGGGCTGCGGCTTAGTGTTTGAGTACCCCTGAGTTCAATCCCTGGTACCAAAAAAAGAAAAAAGAAACCAAGAGAAAATGACTTTATTACATATTTATGAAAATTATATGAAATCATATTACAACTGTTTATGTCTTTGAATGTAATGTGCAATTTTATCCCTCTCTTCCCTTTTACTCTCTAATAATATATATACTCCTCTGTAATAATTTGGTCTGGCCATTTAATTGAAAACTGTTTTTGAAGACAAAGATCATTGAAGAGAAAGGGAATTTATCTTTTTATGTTATCCATACTCCTAGGGACACTAGTATTTAGAGCCTGAGTTTATAATCAGGATGCCACCACTCAGATTTCCTAAATACCAGCAAAATAAGTATGAGAAAATAAAAACATGTTGAGTTTTTGAACTTTAGCCTACTCAGAATCTATGTAGATAACAATTTGGGGAAGCCAAAGAATGTGTCACCCAAAATGACAAGTGATTTTCATCTTTAGACTTTAGTGTTGTGGACTGACAAATTGACAGAGTTCTCCAGTATAGGGAGGTGGCGCACTCATCCTCCACAGGGTGCTTCAGAATAGATCAAAAGGTGTCTCAGAAGTTGTCCAACAACGCAGTTCCTTCTGTTCTGATGGGTGCAGCTTAATATCATTTGATTTATTGTTCATATGACTTAATTATATCAATATGTTCATTTCTCCCAGGTGTCATTCTCTATATCCTACTGGTGGGGTATCCCCCCTTCTGGGATGAAGACCAACACAGACTCTACCAGCAGATCAAGGCTGGAGCTTATGATGTATGTAATAAGTATTCATATCACTTTAGATGAGGGTTTGTTTTGGTTTATTGACTCACAGTCATATTTTTCATTGTTCTGTTAACCATAATTTTCAACAGTTTCCCTTATTTTCCTCTCCCTTAGGAAAGAGAAGATAAAGAATGAGAACTATAGCAAATGTATACATTTTGTATTTCCTTTTAGCTCACTATCTCCTGAAAGGTAAAGAAGTTTGAAGTCTCTGAAGAAAGACTTTATCTGTCAAAATTTTCAGATCTTAATGCATTTAAAACATAAGAATTAAAAAATTTCTCCTTCAGAGATGATTACTGTCTTTTTAGTTGAATTTTAACCCCAAATGCCTATCATATGATTTTAAATTGTGTATCAGCAATACTTTGCAGTGATCCATGTACCAAATAGAACATCATTCCACTATGTCATTTTTTGATCTGGTTTACCTAATGAGCTTGTGTGTAAATTTTTATTTGAACCATGGGTTTCACAATTGAAAAAACATTGGATAATCACAATATCACAATTCTAATATATTTTGTCTATGGTTAGAATGGTTGAAAGTATATACACATATTCATGAATTAGGTTTAGTATCTAAAGAGGAAGGTTTTGTTTATCTACTTTCTCTCGATAACTTAGCTTTGAATTCCCTGATATAATTTTATCTCTTGATAAATGTAGTCATGTGTCGCTTAATGATGGAGATAGTGCCTGAGAAATGCATTGTTAAGTGATTTCTTCATTGTACAAACATCAGAGTATATTTGCACATACCAAGATAGTGTAGGTCAGTCACTTGGTGTGGCCTCTTGATGCTACAGATGCAGTAAACATGTAAGGTGTGATGCCATTGCTGGGGTAACATGGTGTGCTATTTTACACTCAACTATTTTTTCAGAAACAAAAGAAGTAAACTCTAGAACAACAATAAATACATGGCAAAGTAAATACATAAGCATATCCAGTAATGCAGTTGTTTATTATCAAGCATTATGGACTGTACACAATTGTATTATTATATTTATGTGACTGGCAGCACAGTAAATATACTTACACTGGTGTCACCACAAACCCGTGAGCAAAGCATTGTTCCATGACATTATGAGAGGTGTGATATCATTAAACAATGGGAAATTTTAGCTCCATTATAACTTATGGTACCACTGTCACATATTTGGTCCATCAATAACCAACACATCATTATGCAGCACATGACTACATTTTTATAAGTACAGTTTACCACTTTGTCAGATTTCACTTAATACAACTTTTTGAAAATCCAGCTACAGGATCTGAGGACACTTTCCATGTGTTATTAAGTCAGGTAACTGAGGAGTAAGCGGTATTGGGTCCATATTCTATGCACAAGGTAAAAGTTCAGTGTGGAAGTGAAAGAAATTGATACGAAAATTTTCATTATAATGTATTTCATTTAATATATTTATATTAAATTTCATTATATTTCATTATATTCTCAACCACTTGGATGTATTTCTATTAAAATGTTCTATTTACATGGATGTGTATATCAGCTATAAACAATTTAAAATGTGTTTTCTTTTAATTTTGAAGACTTCCTTTCTAACTAGACAAGTAATTAGTTGCACACTACAGCTAGCACACTCACTATCTTTACAGACTAGAACTAGGCCCCTGTGGTCACACACAGCCCTGCAGATGCACTGCTTGGTAAGCATCAAGGATTGCCTTTGTGGAAACTAGAAAAAATGAGGAAAGAACCCACTTTGCTGTAGGCAGAACCAGCCCCTCTTTGCTGTCAGGAGACCTGCACAGCACTGAGACACAGCTATGATTGTTTTCCCAACAGTTCCTGACAGTTAGCAAGTTTTTATGGCTGCTTAAGATAAACTTCTGGAATTTAAAAATAACATTGTTAAGCTGGCAAAAATTATAGATCTTAATGAGTCAGTAGTATTTCTTTTCATCTTTCATTTGGCCATTGGATCATAAGCTACTAATTCTATAACCACTGAAAGTGTAAATTCCAAGACACCATGACAATGGCTTTTTTGCAATTGTCTATAAAAGCTAAACCTCTATAAATATAGATTGTCTATAAAAGCTAACATGCCTATAATCCCAATGACTAAGGAGGCTGAGGCAGAATGATCACAAGTTCAAGGCAGGTTTCGGCAACTTAGCAAGACCCTCAGCAACTTAGGAAGAAGTTGTCTCAAAGTTAAAAAATAAATTAATTAATTAAAAGGGCTGTGGATGTAGCTCATGGTAAATTTGATTGAGCCCCTGGGTTCAATCCACAATACCAAAAAAAAATCTTTAAAAATTCATGAACTATAAAAATTTATCAACAAATGTGCTGAAAATTTCTTTTAACCTGTGAAGAATATTGTATCTACTTATTAAGCTAATTATATAAAGGTAAGATTAAATTATAGTCAGTAAAAATTTAGTGTAAGAAAGTTTGGATCCACAGCTTTGTTATAAAGTTATTAATATAATGATGGAATACTAATCGAAGTTATGAGAGTTGGTTACTTTCATGCACTTTGGTGAAATGTGTAATTAGGTATTAACCTTCTTGAGATGTCGACCTGAAATCCTGATGATGCTTTTGTAGTTCCAGATTTCTTTTCACTACAGCACTTCAAGCAGCCATGATTATTAGGTCAGTGTTGGCCCAGGAATTGAAGCTGTTTTATTATCTTTGCTATTACTGTTTATTAAGCTGTGGTATGTAGGGTGACATGATGACATCAGCACATGTGACATCTCACATCTTTTACTTACTTTTGCAAATAATTATGAGAAAGATTGCATAAGATTTAATTTTCAGATCAAAACAAAGATATTTTGAGAGGAACAGAAAATTCTTAGGTTGTTTTACTAAATTTTACAATGTATTCATTATGAGTAATATGCAATTTTGTACATGTGTTTGTCCCTTATCTATTATATATATGTAGATTTATACATGGAATATTTTTATTTCAATTTATTTATTTTCAATATAATTTAACTTATATAAAAAGTATATTTATATAGAAATTTACTAACAGAAATTATTAATATATTTGTCTCTTCCCCATTTGACTGAATGTATCTGTTTTTTGAAACTCTTGATAAATTTATGTCTTTGAAGTTTCCGTCACCAGAATGGGACACAGTGACTCCTGAAGCCAAAGACCTCATCAACAAAATGCTTACCATCAACCCTGCCAAACGCATCACAGCCTCAGAGGCACTGAAGCATCCATGGATCTGTGTAAGTAACAATTCTCCAAAAACCTTAGGAGCTATCATGAAAACATAAAACTCTCTTTTAATATGTTTTTCATGAATTTAAAATAATTTTGCAGAAAAAAATGAAAGTCAGAATGAATGGACTTAAAATGAATTTTATAATTGTAACAAAGTCTGATTTACATAGATTTCCAAGTAAATATTGTCTATAGTAACACAAGGAACAGACCATTCACCATAATGATTATCAACAAGACTGATGAATACAGGTTGAGAAGATAACATCAAGAGTTAATGCATCCCAGAAGAAGAAAATAGAGTTTAATTATTTATCACTAAGCAGCTTTAGAAACAAAGTCTGAGATCTGAAAACTACGAGTGGAGTTTTAGTAACATTAAAATATGGTGATAATGGTCTGAATGCACTTTAGAAGTACTAAGAAAAACATAAAAAAGAAGTACTAAGAAAAAACAGTGAGAAACTTGGGAGACTCTAAAAACTTAAGTAAATTTCTAGAATGAGTGTCAAATGTTAAGGCAATAAATATGGCACCAAGTAAAGGAAAAGCAGTCCAAAAGAAATGTGACTAAAGACTCACTGAAATTAAGATAATGTGGGAAATTAGTGATATTCATTTATAGAAAGTATGGACTTTCTATACATAAATGTTTCAGCTTAGGCTAATAGTCTTAACAAAATCATTCTCTTATTTTTAGGTAACATTGGCAATTGAATACCTACAAATTAGTCATGAGTGGAAGCACTATTAATAAAGATTTAATGAAGTTGAGGATACCATTATGCTTAGTATGTTTTAAATATCTTCAGTGAAGTCATTTTTTCTCCTCTTTCAGCAACGTTCCACCGTGGCTTCCATGATGCACAGACAGGAGACTGTGGACTGCTTGAAGAAATTCAATGCTAGACGAAAACTAAAGGTAAGAAATTTCATGTTTTTGTGAGTATTTGGCAGAGTGGGAAGTGAACTATTGTAGGGGGAAAATAACTTTTAGCTAAAGCTTTTACATGTGTTGATCTCAATACTTACATCGTTATTTTTCTGGGTTATGGGAAAATGGAATATGCACCAGAATCAGGCACAAAGAGAAACTGGGATTCATGTGGTGCCATGTGCAGTAGCTTCTACCTTTAATGGAAAAGAGCAGTGAGATTTCATAATCAATCTGGTTCACACATTACGGTGATCCCAGCATTACCAAAGGCACAGGCCTAGGACTCTTCTGGAAACCAAAAAATAAAAATAAAATAAAAAAAAATACCCCTAATTGAAAATGAGAACAGGAGATTTGTTATCCAAGACTGTTTTTTTATTAGGTAAAAGATTTGCAGCTTTGATTTTTTTTCTTATTTCTCTGACAGGGTGCCATCTTGACAACTATGCTGGCTACAAGAAATTTTTCAGGTACATGCATTCCGAACTCTTCTCCCTGTTGTCTGCTGTCTTCTGGAGTGGTCGTTTTTTTTTTTTTTAATTCAAAAAATCTAATAATTAGGAAAGTTCTCTTGTTTGGGTACTACAAATGTGTGGCATAGATTACTTCCACACCTGTGACTGCCATTGGTACTACTCCAAGGTGTTGTCTACCATAGAGACTCATGGGATTGCAGCCCTCACAGGAGAACCCAGGCAATTCTGGCCAATAGTCAGTGCTGGTATAGGACTGGACATCCGTCTGTCAAACACTGGGGTGCACACAAATATTAGATATATGTACTCTCTCATTTTGCAGTTTTCCATATCAACCATAGAATTTGTTAATTGATATTTCATAAAATAATAACTGTGAATAAGTTTTTTGTCTTATTCTTAAGGAAAATTCTATTAAGCAAGATTTTTTAGAAGAAGACCATTATTTTGGAACTCATTTCTCTTAGACCTAAGTTCTTTCCAAAGTACAGTAGTACATTGGCATACGATAAAACTAACTACTACTGCCAAAGGTGTCTAACTCCAGAACTTACAGAGAACCAGTCACACAGGGATATCACAGGATAATAAATACTCCTCAAATGATAAAAATAAGTTTGTTAAGCACAGTCTAAAGCCAAAGAGATGAATTATTATAAAATGACTCTCCAAAAGAGAGAGAAAAGTATAATTATTTTTAGAAATTTCAGTTTCCCTCTTTGATAGATTGTCCAAAAGCTCCAGTTTCCAAAATTCATATGTTGATATACTAATCAGTCTTATATATGGGGAGGTACAGAAGCAGCAATCAAGGTGCACTTTATAAACTTACAATTTGGACATTTAGACTTAGAACAATTATCAAAGCTTAGTGCCAAAACATTACCACCTTAGTTTGCATGATAATGATCTGCACCGTCAATTTATCTAGGTGTTTCTTCAGTTTTTTATTTTGCCTAGCCTGGATGTGACAGTGACATCAGGTGATAATCCACTGTATTATTATCAACTATTCTTCAACAATTTCTAGTTATTGCTCAAAACTATATTAATTAAGTGGTGCCTTTTGCCTGCTTGCCATTTGGCTAGAGACAATATGATACACAGGCTGTTAAACAACAACAGTAGTAATAGTCCAGTCAGCAGTGCTATGAACCAAGGAACTGTGTTGGTCATTTGTATGTATGTTGTCCAGTTTGGTGTAATAAAATTTTCGTTGCTACTTTTGTCAAGTTACTTGTTTTATACACACTTGATTAATTTGGTTGATATTTATATGGGTGAGTTCAGTACCATCCCATTAAGTATTAAGTAGTATACACTATATTGAAATAAATTAATATTTTACTGTGGCCCAATAATTCATGAATCATTGAAAGGTAGGATGCCTTATATATATTGTTAATAGCAAAATAACTTTAAAAATATCTCCAGATTTTAAATTGTGTATTTCGTGAAAATGTTAAATACACTCAGGCATAAATTGGGCCTTTATTAATTAATGTTTGTACCCATTTATAGAAACTTCTTGTTTACCTCATATTTTCCATTTCATCATCCTGGAAACTAAAAATTCATGACTAATATATAGATTTTATATCATTTCTGAATGTCTTAGCATGAAAAGCGAATCTTTTTTATCCATCACTTCAAAATCAACTGAATAACATTAGACTCAGTTACATCTTGTACTTGTTACTGCATTTTAGTTTTGAGTATGTTACTCATTCTATTTCATTGCCAAACATGCTCTTTAAATAATCTGTCCATGAGTATATGGTTATAAAGTTGTTTTTATTTTTTCTTTTCTCCCTGTATGTGGAATGTATTTCTTGTGAGGTAAGGTGAATAGTAACCAAAAGGAACTTCTCTGCATCTCCCAGGCCAAATTGCTGCTTACCCTGGATCATTGTCTTCTTTTTGCTTGCTATTGCAATTCCAGTTACTCTGAGTTTGCTTTCTAACCTATTAACTGCCACAGGATTTACTTAATATTGCTTTTTGGCTCCAGGCAAACAGTATTATTGCTAAGGCAACAATTTCTTTACAACCTCAAGTGATAATAAATTAATAGCTTTGTTGCTAAAGACTAAATAAAATTAACATTTTTCTATCTTTTAAATATATTTAAAATTATAACAAAGTCATCATCAACATAATGTCTCAAATAAAAGAAATATCAGGATATGCTATATTCATGCAGTTTATTATAGCTAAGTACTTCCACTTCAGATGCCAAATTCTATTTTGATATACTTAAATATTTATATATAATTAACATTAAATGGAAGTGCTTACTTTGTTCTGCATATTCACAAATGTTCTACACTGGTGTACTAATTGTCATTGACAGTTATAGTATCTGTTCACTCTGTGTGTAACCATCCATAAATATATTTTTGAAAGGATGACTCTTCTACCTTTTAATGTACTCAAGAAGTTCCGTAACAAAAAGAATGACAAAGACTCCCCCCAGGAAAAATGAATTTTATAGAAGACATTGTGGTTAGGATTTTTCTTATTTAGTTAAATATTTTTATTTTGTTTTATACCTTATCTCAAATTATATGGCTTTAAATTTTCAATTTTAAGGGCTTTTGTTTAGAAATTCTTCAGAAGTATAAAAGAATACACAATGCCATTTTTTAAAGATCACATGCTTAGCTTTTAAAAAATTTGCTCTAGGTCAATAATATACCATTTTGTTATAAATGAAGTTATTGATATTTTTTAAAAGCTAAAATTGTCTGATTTCAAAAAATATAAAGAAGATGTTATTTAGCCAGAGCAAATTTTTATGAATGAGTTTTCAACCTCTAAAAGGAGGAGCTTCAATGGCAGAACTGACATGGCCACCATACTTGTGGTGTGAATGAACATGTAATACAATATGTCAGCTGATGTCTCAAGACTGAAACCAACTTTCTGGATTACAAAAGGATAGTCCAGTTAAAGTTCCAGTATCCTTTTCGCAACCAACAATAAAGTCCAATAACACAACTGGCAAAGTTTCAATTTTTTTCAATGAACTACATAAGAATTTAGTTCCAAATTTATTGTGGCAAAACCAGAAAAGTGATACTGTATTTCAATGTCCTGTAAGCTCGCGCTCATCAGTGTGACCTTGGTAACTTGGCATATGTTGGCCATAACTCAGCAAAGATGGTAGAAGGAAATAATAACCTGCCTGTCTTATTGCCTAGCTGAGGGTTTGGTATGGACAACTCATTAAACTAATTTTGCTCTCACTTTACAGCAGCCAAGAGTTTGTTGAAGAAACCAGATGGAGTAAAGGTAAGTTAAATGAGTTATCTTAAATCATTTCTGACTTTCAGATGCCGAATAATTTTAAATATAAGTCCCAAATCATTGCAGTTTTTATACTTTAGCATTTCTTGATAAAAAGATGCAAGTTGAAATATAAAAAATTAATAGAGATGACTAAGATATGTCCTATCTTTTCTATTTGTTTATATATTAAATAATCACCAAAAACAAGTATTCTTCCAGTTGCCATAGAAACTGAATGTCTAAATCTTCTCTGCTTTACTACAGTCCCAAAATACCATGATGAGCTGAAAATCTGTGGAAACTAAATACTTTTCCAAATAATTATGATGGGTGCTAAAGATTGTTGAAATGTACAACCTAAAATAAACAGTAGGTCTGGAAAATGGAATGTCAAATGACCACATTTCTCTGCTTAGCCAGTTTTTCTAAGGTCTTAATTATTCCTCTGTTTTTATCATAAGGTTTAGAGACATATTCAAGGTTGATATATTGAACAGATATTAGAAAAATCTTTCAAGGAAGATAACAGCAGAATATTTTGACTTTCTTGGATTTCTAACCAGAACGATGCAACTTATTTTCTACCAATGGTATTTTGTTTAAGGGAGTTTGCTTTTGACAGAATGTAATTTTATATTTGCATAATAATGTTTGTTATCTTCCCAGAGTATGATATAAACATTTCATTTTTTAATCCTTCTCTCTCTCTTCCAATGGCAGATTCATACATTCCTCATCAATACTTCAATATTCTTGGGAATTAATAAATAGTCTCACATTTGAACTTGACTCAAAGTCAGGTGGTCAGTTCATATTGAAAATAGAACATACAAAATCATTTGTCACTTATGTTCATACCTAGTCATTTCTTCACCACCTGTCTGTGTGCAGTTTGGGAATTTCCAGAGTCATGGTGGCCATGCACTTGTGATTCCCATTAGGATGGCATTTCCGATCGTCAATTGCTTTCCTCAACTTGTAATTGTATCTTCCTTTTGCTTATTTTATTCAGTCTAGATTTTGGAAATGACTATTGATTTCTGCCTTTTTCCTAATGTTACACTGATAGAAATGTGGTATTTTAAATTTTTCAAATGTCTTCTTTTGAATTTTTCTGTAGCATTCAGTGATGGAGAATTCACAGTTTCTGTTAAGATGTTTATTCCCACTATTATCCTTCTATAGAAAGAAACATTTTCAGAACTTTATTTTTCTTCTAGCCAACTTATAGCTCCTCTTTGAAGACTAAATTATTCTGTACTACCTGCTTTGGCACTTTAAATTCAACCGGTCATATTTTTTTCTTTTCCTTTCTCTTTGACTGGTCAATTCAGAAAAGGAAGTCGAGTTCGAGTGTTCAGATGATGGTGAGGATCTCTATCTGCCAGATTTCTCCTGTGAAAATTCACACTTAGGAATAAAATAGTCTTATTTATCTAAGTTAGTGTAAGTGGAGGAAGTATAGAATCATTACGGGTATTAACCAACTGTCAAAACTTGGTATCCACTTTCACATTATGTTGTTTTTCTCTGAAGTTTAATTTTTTAAATAGTTAAGAAGTTAAGTCCTCATCCATATGCTGTTAATGAATTTGACCTTATGCAAGGACAAAGTCATTTTCTCTTTGAAAATAAAAGGACCATGACATAATTAATGAATGTTTACCAACAAGTGAAGAAATGCTATGGTATTATCTTTTAAATGAAGATCATGGTTGCTAAAATAAGAATTATTCCTCCTGTAATACATTCACTGTTGGATTTATAAATAATGTGAAAGTGATCTTACAGTGTATCCATCATAGCTAAGCACCTTTAAAAGAAATATATATTAATCTCAACATCTAATAAATTCAACACCTGAGAAATAGGAATATATTACCCATGTTTCATAAGGGTAATTCAGTGCATCATTTAAATATTTAATTCAGTTTAGTTTTTTTTAAAGAAAAATATTCTGCTTCCATAACTTAACATAAATGCATTCACTTTTATGTTTAAAGACAGTTAACAAAAGACATTTGTGTTTTAAAAGACAGTAACTTAACATAGCTACATTCTCTTCTATGTTTAAAGACAGTTATAGTTGAACCGATACTTGATATTTGACTCTTCGAAAGGAAGTTCCTCTAGCTTTTTACTTAGAAATTTACCTATTTTCAAATTAACTAATCTTACTAATGCCTCCAAACTATTTCCCACAATAAAAAGTCATTAAGCTAATCTTTTCATTAACAAAATAGTTTCCAACTGCACATTTAAATGTAATTGAAAGTGGCAGGTGAGGCATGTATCTATGTAGCTCGTGTTTGCCATGCCTGGTGATACAGGATGGTTTATCTACACACAACAGCCTTCATTTAGGAGAGATGATGGTGTGTGTATGCTGTGTATCTATGTGTGAATGTGTATAGGGGGATGGTAGGCATGTGTGTGCTTATACAGATAAGCTTGTGTGCATAAGTATGCATGTGGGACATTTTCACTAAAATAAAGCAGTTCTTAGCAAGCAGTCACATCCTAGGGGGACAAAATCTCAGTCTTATCTCAAAACAGAAATAAGTATATCTCAGAATATTTCCCTTTTATTTGCACCCACTGATATGAACTAAATACAGCATAATAAATGCATGTGGTGCTTTAATCATACATATCCCTTATCATTTGTTTTTCCAAGCACTCTTCCTGCATAGGAAGTATTTGTGTGTGCTTCCCTCCCTTATCTCATGTATTTTCCACTAACAGAAGTACATTTTGATCCCTCTTTAATAGACACCACCACCTCTTATCTCTTTTTGGCTCTTATCCAAATTTTGCATTAAATTTTGTGCACTTTGATTTAATGAAAAAAATTTTTTAAACTATCTGAAAAATATAGATTGATCTTTTAACATTTAATGAGTTTTCCAGTAAAATTTAAAAGTTTTCTCTTTTCCTGCATGACACAGAGCACAGTGTTACAAATTATCTAAATAATACTGATACCAGTAACCACACAGATACCAATAAACAGAAAAGCAAAACATTTCATTCCTAAATTAATCTGTTATATTCTATCTTCCTCTCGATGCTAATTTCAGTATGATGTATAGGCATGAAGTATAGATTTTCCAGAAATCCCAAACAATTACCCATGTAATCACTTATAAATACTCATCTGGTATTTGTTTATTTTATGTAGCATGTGTTCCTTCTTGAGTCCTTAAGTAGATTTACATTTGTATTAAAATTATGGGTTTTTAAATAAAATAATATATTGAAAATACATAGATTATATAGTATAAGAAAATTATTGTTTATATTTGATACACATAATGTAATATGTCATGCATGAGTTTAAAACAATGTTACCTTTTTTTAGTCTCTGATTCTTTAGTGCCCAAAATCAATTGTACTTTAAAGTTGCCACCAGTCTACAAAGAATCTTCTCTGTGGGCTATTACAATATTTATTGACCCTCTGAGTTTCTTTCTCAACATGGATCTCACAGTGGTACAGATATCTTCTTTAAGGATAAACCCAATTATTAATGCAAGTGAATTATATTACTAAATGTATTCTTCAAGAATAGCAGTAACACTTTGAGAGAAAATACGGTGTTTTCTTCTTGTGAAAAATAAGGTCCTTGTACCTTCAGTGTAGAGTTTGACCTCCCCTCTAAATAACAGAAGATGCATTTTTAAAGGAGACCCAGACTTCACATTTTTTAAAAAAATTTTAACACCTGCCTTTGTCAGAAGATCCAGGTTTTTAATTGGATAGTAGTGAATGAAGGCTCCCCAGAGAGAAATGGTTTATGTGTGACTTCAGGCTCAAGAATAAAATGGAAAAAAAAAAAGGACTGTATTTGTAACAGTGAACAATTGGAAGCTTGGAAACAGAATCCAACCTGATGAGTATGAAAATGGTCATATTCATTTCATACTCCGAACTTGATTTGAGCTCCACTGAAGCGGCTCTTTGTCTGTTTGCTAAGGGGGCACAGCCAAAGCTGCCACATCTGTTTTCTCACCCACCATCACAGACAAGGTCCTCACCTGTGCGTGACCTTCGGAGACTAGAGTGGTCATCATTCCCGTCAGTCAGTCGTCACAGCGTCTTTCATGTTCATCTTCAGTGGCTCTTTATTTTCATGTCTATACCTCCATGTAGACATGCCGCGTAGAGAGACATTGGCTACCAAAGGGTTTAAGGCGTCTCTGTTTCTATTTTCTGCATACCCACAGATAAACAACAAAGCCAACGTGGTAACCAGCCCCAAAGAAAATATTCCTACCCCGGCGCTGGTATACCTGGACTCTTTTTGTAACCCTTCTTAAGTTCTTTACTGTTTTTTGTTGTTTCTCTCATTTGCTTTCACTATATAGATACATATATATGTATATATGTATATATGTATATATATATATAAATATTTTATTTTGTTGGGGGTTTTTTGCTTTTTAGGATAGGAAAAATGTTCATTTCTTTTTCTTTTCTTTTCATCTTAAGAGAGTTGTCAAGCAGTATGTTTCTAACGCAAAATTATCTCATTTCATTGTTGAACATTGTGCTGGTCTCTGTGGTTAAAATTTTTGCATGCTGCCTTAGAAATACAGTAAAATGTGCTTTGGTTGCTCTTAGCTCTTCTGATGATGATACCAGCTCCAACCTCATGCACACGACCATCTCTTTTTTTCATGACATAAGTGTCGGCATCCAGGAGAGCTAACAGGATTATTGCTAGACAACATGAAAGCTGACCTTATTCAGAGTTTCATTTCCCTCTCATTCAAAGACAACATGGCTTTGTAAGACTTCATTTTATGAGATCAAGAGGCACTGGATAATTTAAAGCTTTTTGTTTCTTGTGTTTTAAATTAAATTTTCACTGTTTCACTTTTATCTAAAGAATGAGATTGCATAGCATAGAACCTTAAATTATCAATGGAGACTGATTTTGTCCATTTCAGTGAAATCCACACAATTAAATTAACCCAGTTGAACACTTTGAGATGATGATGTATTAAAATTCAGAATTTGAATACTGGCATTCTGTGTTCTAAGTTCCGTAACATTTACCTCAGACTGTTCTCATACTCTGATTTATGATTTTCAGAAATCTTTCTGATTATTTTTGTCCCCATACTGTTATTGTAAATTAATAATGAAAAATATAGTAGGAGATTATTCACTTGGGTTAACCAGTAAACTCAATTTTAAAAGATATAAAGGAGGAAAACATCAAAATAGAAGATTATCAGGGCCAGGGGTAGCTTAGTGGCCAAGCATGTGCTTAGAATGCGGGAGGCCCTGGGTTTGATCCCCCACCCCCTTATACACACAAAAGATAGCAGATTATCTGCTAATGAAAAACATTGTCCATCACAGCTCTAGCCAGGGAAAGCAAGAAGGGAACAGTAGATATGTTCTCTAAGTGTGCAGTGTAAACTATCACGGGAAAGTGCCTGTGGTAGGTTGGGGTAAGTCCCATTTGCCAAGATATCACATAATGAAAGTGCCAAGCAGGCCACTGGTATGCAAACCTTGAATCTTTCCTTGCATCAGCTATTTGAATATTACTTTCACTTGAGTTTTTTTTTTTTTCCCTCATAGAAAGCAATAGGAAAAAAACAGTATTCTCTTCATGGAAAAACATGACTTTACAGCCAATTATTCTATATAAAAAGTCCATAAAGCAGAAATTTTCATTCAGATATAAATAAATACAGGATTTAACAACATGTTTCTAATTATGGTTGTTATATGATTAGTTCTAGGACCCATTAAAAGATCCTTTTAAATCATTCTTAGAATCTCTAATGGACTTTTGAAATATATGCTTTAAGATCATGTTATTTTTAAAGTGTGGTCCTGTGTTTCTAGATTTTTCACGGGTATTCAGCTACATGTTCATTATAATGGTGATACCATAATCAGTTCTCCAAGCAATAAAAAAAAAGCCTCACAAAGAATTTGAAATCTGAAAAAATCTGAAAAAAAAATAGCTGTGAATTTCAATTTCTTTGTGAAAAGAATTTGAAATCATCTTAAAGAGATCTACTTCCAGTGCCCTTAACCCGTTTTCTATGGGACAACATGAATGGGCCCATTAGAGAAAGGAAAGCTCTCTCTGGCATAGGACTTGGTGAAACAGTGAGTGCCTCTTTAGGTCTCCAAATTTCAAAGCCCTGTGTGTATACTGATCAGGAATAAGGTCTTTGCATGCTGCTTCTGGGTAGGGCAGAGTCTTACCTCATGGCTCACCAGGGAGATCTTTCATCAGAGATCTTGTCTGCTGCAACGTCTGACAGCAGTTAACATTGCTTTAGCTCTTGTCACTATTTAGTTTTGTCAGTTGGCTCTCTCTGCTCTGTCCCTCAGACTAGTAAGAATGTACTTACCAATGCGAACTGTTTCTTTCTCTATTTTGTTCTCACTCAGGAGCCCCAAACTACTGTAATCCACAACCCTGATGGAAACAAGGTATTCAGAAAGAATCAACCTCATCTTGCTTTAACAAGATTACACATCTCATCAAATTCTCAATGCAATATTAATTCATGATCTAAAAAAATAGAAAAGAAAATCTTTGTTCTTTGTCTACTGCACTCTTTTTGGCCTAATGATTCTAAAACTATACACTAGACTTCTTTCAAAAACAAATGAATGACAGCTTGAAAGAGAAATAAATGATATCTTAGTAAGAAAAAAGTGTCAGGTTAAACATTAATAAAGTCATTCTGTTATGATGACTGTGTATCTTAAGCAATTCCAAGTGGTCTTTTTTGTTTTTCCATGCTTGTTTGTGCATTGTACTGTAGATGTATACTGCATGAAATTTTAGAATTTCTTGCTATCATTCCATTGTCTTCAAAAATATCAACTTGAGTTCATAGGTATTTGTTTAAATTTAATGTTGCTTTTGAGTTGTATTCTATTCTGTTGTCATAGTGTTTTGGTTTTGTTTTCATTTGTTTTCAATTCCCTGTTGTTGATGATGTTGCTGTCATTGTTTGGCATGAATTTGGAGAGAAGTGGGAAGTTTTGCTTCTTGTGAAATATGTTTGCCATTGGGTTGTATGCATTTCAGTAACAGACAGTTAATTATTTATGCTGAATGAAGACTAATATGCTCTACCTATTGTAAATTATTTGTACAGCATGTTAATTAAATAACAGCACTTGCATACATATCTAAGGGTGAAGGGAGACATTTTCTGAATGTATTTCATGTTTCCAGTTTATTGCTTTGTATACATTATTTTATCTCCAAGGGAAAGAAAAATACCATCATCAGACTTTTCTCAATAAGTATAATCACGGATCTTACTTCTTTTTACCCTCATCAACAATGTAGAGGGCTCAGAAAACACATTTCCTCTCTCGTTTAACATTTGACTGGTCAATACTAAATCATTTCAGTAAAAAACATGAAGTATTGTGTTTTAAAATATGAGATGCATTTTATAGTGTTAACACTGAAAATGTTCTGAATCCCTAAAGACTTAAGGTAGTCAGGACCATCACATATGAGAATGATTTTTTTCAATAGCATTAGCAAATGAAAGACCAAGCATAACAGCTGGAGTGGACACTTTCATAGTTCTAGCTATATCATATGTAAGAGTTGTTGCATGGTATTTCTTGCTTACATAAATTAGTTTATTGTTAAAATGCATGGGTTTACCTTCATGTTGAGTTTAAATCTGAACTCTATGTCACCTTAAGAAACGCATGAAGACTTTTCTTTGGTTTTGTGTGTGTGGAGACTCTGGATACATTTTTACTTAGCTTATCCTTTTGGTTTAAATATTGTATATTATTAGGATAAATAGATCACTTATATGAATTGATCACTTTTTAAAATATCAGATCTATAAAAGGACACTGGTATTTCACCACTTTTTAAAATATGTTTAATGTCACTGAGCATATAGGTATTGATTGAAAGTTTGTTTCCATTTTTTACAGTAGCTTTGACTCATTCCAAATAGAAAATTGTATCTTTCTGATGCATACTGAAAATTTTTTTCCTAGAAAATATTTTTATTAGTACATTTTCAGTAAAAATGTTTATCAAACCATTTGAAGAAGTATACCTTAATATAGCAATTACAGTGTACTTTTAAGTATGCTAACTCATTTTCAACCTAATTTGTAGTTTCACAAAGAAAGAACTTTGTCTTTTCATTATGGGAGTGGGTTTCTTATTAATGACAACCAGTTTCTAATTTAGGAAAGATAGAAAAAAAATCTAAAAGTGAATTATTCAGTATAATTCCATTGTGCTGGCCCAACATGATAATTCTTCTAATTGCTTTCAGCCTATATCAGCTTAATATCTTTACTTTCTTTACTCTCTTAAACACACCAAAAAAAGCACACTTTACACAACACTGTGACCCAAACACATCTTTATGCAGTTTTTAAAATAAATTGCATATTCTGCTGAAATCAAAAATCAAATCACTCAGATTATACTGCTACAGATTTAGGCAACCAGAGTACTCCCTTTTTGAAATGTTTATAGCATTTGACATTTTATTTCTGTTGAAACCACTTAATGTATTTGTCCATCTGCATGTCAGCATATGCACACAGCCTGCTGAAGAATTTTGCATGATATGCATATCACTAGTCAACTTCATAAGAAGAAATCAAGCCTTCATTGCATGCAACTTAAAAATGTGTTTTCTTCTCAACAGGAGTCAACTGAGAGTTCAAATACAACAATTGAGGATGAAGATGTGAAAGGTATGCTTAAGTCAGAAATGAAAAATCCTAACTCATAGTTCCATATGTATCAGAGAAGAACAAAATTTGTTTCAAATAAACAATAAATTTAGGAAGTAGGCTTACCCTGAAACACAAATTTAGTTTTCTTTTATAAATACATTCTTATTACAATAATATGTACATATTGACTTTGTCATTTTTTTCACATTATTGTATGTGTTTTAAAATATTGGCAACATGATATACTCAGGCACATTGTTATAATAACAACTAGTAATAACTTGTGGGTGGGTGATAACAAATTGTACATTTGTCAGTTAAAAAGTAATATGAAATTTATGCACACATTGGGTATATTCATGAACCCTCTGTGGAAAACAATTTATATTCAAGGACACAGTATGAAAATAACACTTGTTTAAACTTCCAAGAGTTTCAAGTGACTATCAATGGAATTTTGTTTTGGCAGCTTTTTTATCCTAGGCTCTCATGTACTTTTCTAATATATTCATTTGGGTTGTCAGAGCTTTATCAACTACTGACATCTTCTTAGTGCTTCTTCTCAGTACTAAACACACATTTGCAGTTAGCTTGCTTCCTTGTGGCCACATCACTGGGTTAATTTTGCTTCAGTCACTTTTGCAGTGATTATTTATTCTTATTTTTGTGTATGTAACTACAGCTTCTATAAGCCATTTGTTTAGAAGTCATTCTGAAAAGAATGGTTAAAAAAAGATATTTAAAATATAATTATTAAAGGAAAGGAAGAATAAAATTGAAAGGTATGATGCCTCAATTAATTAAACCTTATGTAGAAAGATGATTTACCTAATAACATCACCAAAGGTTGTAATTCCATAGGTAGCATTAGTAAAATATAGAATTGAAAGTTGTATTCATGTTATTGAATAAACAACCAGGGAATTGTCATGTCAAGGGAAGATATGGCACTTTAGATAATAAAGATGACTGTAGACCACGAGTTGCCAGTCACCTCTGTTGACTTTTCCCTTTGGGGTTGAATAGAACAGCTGGCACTATTAACGTGCACCTCTATTTCTATTACCAGTGCACTGACCTAACTCTGCTAGAGGTAGTCAGTCATTGTTTTTTATAGTGGAAAGGTGGATAGCTGTGTCAGGTATTTTATTTAGTAGGTCTGTTCATCTCACTCTTGCCCCTGAGCTAATTTGAAATGAAGTAATTTTATGAATCATTGATGCCAGTCACATTAGATATAGAGCTTTTATAAAAACCAAATAAACAGATGTGCTATTTAGCTTTCTTGGTGACTCTAGAAGCATCATGTTTTTAAGAGGTTTGGATTCATTAACTCTTTTAACTAAGCAAAATGTCATATGTGGTTTTTCACATTTTTTCCTTGATCAAGATTCAGAAAACCTATGCATTATCCATTGGAAAAACTGTGAATCTTTGAATAACTAAATAAAATTAGGAGGATACCAACACCTCACAGTTTGTAGTCCATCCACCAAGAGGTTTGTTTATATAAGCAGAGTTCCTGAATTTGACTCTTCAGTTATGAAATACTAATTCAGGATCAATGATATTAATTTATGTAAATATCAATAAATAGAGTCCTTTGTATTTCACAAATGGAAACAGTATTTGCCTGTATAGTTATGCTAAGTGCATAACACCTTCATTTCACCTTAAGTGAAATGAACTTAATAATAAGTTCAGAAGAAATGTCCAATTGATAATTGAGCCCAAGGTACTTTGGTTTATTTCCCTGAACCTAATAGATAAGTTTCTGTTCAACTTTACCAGCATGGATCTGGCCACAGAATTCTAAATAGAGTATATTCGGCCTCATTTGTGTTCTCCATAAGATCCATACAGCCTTTGGGTAGCTTTTTAATATTGAATATCAGGTAATGTTAAGACTAGAAGATGTTTTGCAAGATCACCCAGCCCATCATTTTGAATGTAAGGCCGGTGGTATATAAAGTAGTCATGAATGTTTTAATGCATTTATTATGCTGACAGTATGTTTGTGTAGGAATTTCTGCAGTTATCAGAAATTTGCTATAGCAAATTTGCTATAGAATTTGCTATAGCTCTAGGTAGCTTAATAGGAAATCTGTTGTCCATCTCTGATAGAACCCAAATTTACCTATATATTAAACATGTAGGAATTCACAAAGACCATCATTTATATAACCTGACCAGAACTATGTCCTCTTTACGACCATACCCTATCTATAAAATGGCATTTCTTCCTTCCACATGTACTCTGACCTTTCTGCATAGCACCTTGTGATCAGGTAAAAACACCACACTTTTCAACAAACTGTTAAGCATATTGCTGTAGCACACTCCTGCCTGCTGACATATGTTCTAGCCAGTCCTTCCAGCCATCTCATACATAATATGTCCAACACCGGTGCTTCGATGTATGCTGTTTCATGGTGGTGTGATCCCTTGAATACCATATTACGTGTTCCCCACGTCAATGCTCCATCCCCAAGAACTGCCTGGCAGTGAAGCTTCTGTGTTCTCTCCACTGCAGAGAACGTGGGCAAGGGTGGGGAGGACTCACATATATGGTGACCTCGTCAAAGGGAGAAATGAGATAAGCCAACAGCACACTCCCTTCTCGCTGACTCTTTGGCATAAAGACAGCATAGACAAGCCAGCTGTTCTCAGAGACGGAAGAAAGGAGACGTAGTAGATAGATTAATAATGCTTCACAGGAGAACCTGGAGCACCCTAATAAACCAAGATTTGGAGGAGATTCAGATTCTTTTAACTCTGTTTGCTGGTTTCCATTCAGAATGACTGTGGTTCTCTGAGGTGTTACTTCTGAGCTGTGTCTAGGCTCACTTTCCTTATTCATTCAGTAAATATTTACAGAATGCCTACTGTTTGCCTGAACTCCATGTTTCTCCTTGTGAAATAGTCATTGTCGAGAGAGTTCAGAGATGCAGTGTCAAAACACACTTCTATATGCTTTACCTGAGTCTTTTTTGCTAAAATATAGGCTCATTCTCTTATGTAATTCAGTAAGTATCAAGAAAACATAGGTGAGATTCAAGATAAGTGTATTTTTGTCTAAAAAACCCTTTTATTTTTCTTTAAAAACTTCAATATTAAGTTATAATCACACTTCTCTTCCTAAGCTCACAGTCATCTTAAGAGATTTGCCTCCTTTTACAACTCCTATTTTTCAAAAGCTTCTAGAGTTCCTTGTTTTCCTTCTCTAAAGGGAATGTGTTGACTTCCTAATGTTGAACTTTTATATAGCTGCCTAGTTTTGTCCTATATTCAAAAACCAAATATTATTTCTGATGCTGTCAACAAACTTAGCCACTAACTCAGTGTCATGGAGAGATATTGACAGTTTGAAAACAAATGTGAGTATAAATTTTTAGGTCAAAACTGTTGAAATAGCCATTTCTATTTTGAACACACTTGTAGTAAAACATTACCTTGTATTGATTTCAAGTGTCACTGAAAGGCTGTCATCATGTACATTTCATTGGAGAATGGCAATTCTAACAGTGCTTCTCTCTAGGGGTGTGGGTGTGCCTAAAGTCAGTAATATTTAGCAATGGTCCTTTCCACACTGTATACATTTGAAGACTGTCCTTTGGTTTGTGGCCATAGCCACGGTTTGCAGGGCCTGTCGCTGTATGTCACAATGCCTCTCCACCTCATAACCTGCCCAGCACCATTGCTCAGAGTCAGCTACCACTTCCTGATGAGTTCACGTCTATTTGATCCATCTGCTCCTCTTTGCAAGCATGCCAGAGTTGTGAAACACCTGTTGAAGTTGGGCTCCTGTTTGCCCTTGTCATCTGTGTCACTCTGCTTCCAGCATCTCACTTCAGCTCACCACTGAGCAGCTGCTTGGATCTCTTGCTGCATTTCATCCTTACGTGTCTATGCCAGTGGAGTTCTATGCAACAAACAGGAATCTATAGCTTTGAGACTGACTGTGTGTGGAGCTATGTCCTTGTTTACTCTCTTTTTCCTTTTCCTGACTAATAGGTGATGATAATGAAGCTATATAAGATGTTTGCACAGTTATGGGAAGGGATGTTGCCACCCTTATCATTTGAGTAAGGTTTGGTATTTGATGATACCCAGATTTCCTGGTACGAGCTAATCAACAATCTCTTGATGAATGAGCTGTTTGCGTGTCTTTTATAAACATGCACATTAGTGTACAGTGTGATGACTAAATACTCTGACTCAACTCTTTTTAAGTTCTGCTTTATTGATGAAAATCCTCATTTCTGTGTAGGATTCCCTGGGGCAGATAATCAAATGATGGCAATCTTCTTCAGATCTGCATGCAGTTTATCACTTGACTTGTGTGCGTTTCTCACTTCCAGACAATACTCAAATCAAGAAACTCCTGAATATTTTAAAGACTTTTGATAATTATGTCATTCCATTAGGCTAAAAATGTCTTAGAGGACCTTTAGTCTAGTGTAGAATAACTGCTTTGAGTTTTCTAATCTAAAACTTGGTTTTACAAGATTATTAAGAAAATCTTTTGTCTGTATGTATTCATCTACCTGATGATCTTTTAGCTTTTAAATCAGGATGAATAACTTACAGAATTGATGCAGAATTTATTCTATGCAAAATAGGTTTCTTTTTCTCTTTGTAGTTCCTTTTTTCACATTTCTTCTACTTTATCTCCGTATTCACTCTGCTTTTCTCTTTACTCTTTGCCTTCTGGCAGGTCTGTATCTTGAATTTGTCAGGAAGAGCTTTAGGCTTGTGTAGCTCTGCTGACAAAATATAGTCAGAACTGTTGCCAACCCAGTTTAATACAAAACCAAAACCAAAAAATCTAAACTAACAAAAAAATATATAACTACAAGTTTTTATCATAAAGAAAAGACTCACTCTATTTTTTAAAAATATATTTGTAGTTGTAGATGGACACAATACCTTTATTTTATTTATTTTATGTGGTGTTGAGGATCGAACCCAGGGCCTCACATGCGCTAGGCGAGCACTCTGCCGCTGAGCCACAACCCCAGCCCAGTCTCACTCTATTTTAATAAACTTTTGAGCTCTGAGGTTTTATAAATAGATTTTCTTATAAGTTTGCAAAACATTATGATGAGTTTTAGAAATAGCCACAGCAAAAATAATGTAGTATTATATTTTGAAATATTACATAAATCCTAAGAGCACATATAGTCATCTCTCCATATCTGCAGGATATACTCCATGGATTCAACCAACTGCAGAACAAAATTATTCAAAAATAACTACATCTGTATTAGACTTTTACAGATTTTTTTCTTGTCCTTATTCCCTAAATAATAACAGTACAATACTACATGCTATAAATAATCTATAGATGATTTAAAGTATACAACAGCATACCACAGTGAACTTCACCTTTATATGTATCTATAAAGGATCAATTCAAAAAAAAAAAACCAATACAAAAATAGAAGGAAGACTCGTGGAATAAAGAAAGAACAGGGGGAGGAAGAAGGAGAGGAAAAGAAAGTACTGGGGACCGAAATGGAACAAAGTATGTTTCATGCATATAAGATTATGTCAAAATGAACCCTACCATTATGTATAACTATAATGCACCAATAAAAACATCTTTTAAAAAGTATACAAGCAGATGTAAGCAAATTATATGCAAAAACAATGGTGTTTTATATAAGTGACTTGAGCATCTATGGATTTTGCTTTCTACAGAGGTTTCAGAACAAATTTCCCGTGAATACCAGGGGACAAGTATATGTTGTAAGATTCCTTCCATCAGAAGGAATTTTCAGAACCTTGATTAAGCTCTCAGTCTTTTGATTTTGAACTCATTGTAATAGTTCCAATTTTTAAAAATCTGACATTTATTATTCATTCATACTTGTTTATGTGGTAGTTAGAACTACAAGAGATAATCCAACTCACCACTTGTATCATCCAAAATTTCATAGATGACAAGAGCTACCATTAAAATATAGTTTCATAGGTACTGAATGTAAAACTATCTTGTTTTTGTTCATGTATCTATTCTTACCATTATATAATTTAAAATAGTTCAATTTAATAAGCTGCTGAATTTAACGTTATGTGTAATTATCATTTCAGATGATAATTTATTGCTTTTTTTTAACTGGTGTAAAATATGAAATGTCATCAGTGACCTGATTGGAATCTGAAGTCTATACTCTACTTCTGGTTCCATCTTTTATGTTTTTTAAAGAGTGCACAGTTATACGTTGTAGGATAACATATTATAAAATAAAACAGCAATAACAGGAGCTAAACAAAATAATCAAAGCAAGACATTTTAATTCAAAGTTGAAAAAAGAAATAAACTGCTGTTTTTAAAGACTATGATTTCAGCTGGAAAACAAAAACACAGTTTCCATTAACCTGGATATCCAAAATGTTATCAGTAGCACCAATGAACTCTAAAATCAGTACTTTAAATACATTCCAATAAAAATTACTATGGAGTTGTAATTTATGCTTTCATTTACTATACAAAATTAATATAACAATAACTAAAATTACTATTTGGCCTCATTCATCTCTGTACAGAAGGTACATCCTAATTACTTACTGTTTCTATCAACTATTAATTATGTATCAACCTTAAATTATTAAAGTAAAATAGTTACTTAAGTGAAATACTATCTCCTTTCCTCAGTTTGTATTGTTTTCCCTAATAAACATATCTAGAAATTCTATGAAATTATGTTTATACTGTGATTTTCTTGTAAGTTAGTGAAATAGCCCTAATTTTTCTCCTGTTATGAAATTGTGCCATCATCCCTTGTATTTGCTCAGGAGAAATTAGATCTAAAGTTGTTAAGAAATTAGTCTTAGTCCTGTGCAATTTTAATATTCTATTAGTTTCACGTCATTTTGTTTCAGACCAATATATTAAATGTAGAAGTAAGATAGTAGAAAGGAGAAGCAGAGAAGGCATTATTGAATAATCAAGCTTAATTAAAGACACTGTGTAGAAATATTCTTTTGCATTTTAAAAAGTAGTATCTTCATTATTCAATTTAGTACAGTTCATATTTTGTGGGCATCCACAAGATATGCTATACTAGGTAGACAGTAGTCATATTTCTTTGGTCTCATGGAAGGAGTCTGCAAAAGACAAGGATAATTCTGCATGATAATGTGCCATGCAGAGGCAGATAGTTGGGAGAGTTTCAAATGAAGGAGGCTAGTTCCAAATGAATTATGAGGAATGTATTCTAACATAAGTTAACAGAGTAAATTGTACTCAATAGCACTTCACTAAACTACAAAAGTTGTGTACAGTCTGGGGGTGACACTCTCAACAAGGCAGCTTTCCTAAGCATTTTTAAGCTTTGGAACATTCCATAACCAGTCAGTTTAACAACATTCACTATGAGATAAGTGTTGGGAAATACAGGTTGGATGCAAGGGAAATATAAAGGTGCTGTGGATCCGGTCATATAATTCTCATACTTGAAGGTGTATTTTAGCCATGGATAACTATGTACAGACTTAATGGCACATGCTTTTTGTACTTTGAGTGTCCCTTTCCAAAGTTCTCTAACATATTAAGACATAATTATGGAACTTGCATAAGAATAGTATTAAAGTAAGAGCAAATTAAAGGTGGAACTACTTAGCCTCTTTTTGTGATTTTCTTCTGTAAATTGATTTTATAAATAAGTTATCTACTTTGAGGGCATTCATGATCGTCACTCCTAATATCTTGTCAGTGAGACTTGATTAAATATTACCAGTTTTAATCTTGGATCCATATGCAACTATGAGAACTTAGCAGAACTAAACTCACTGAACTTCAACCTCCTCATCTATAAATTGGAGGTGATAGCCTTATTTACTACTTTCAGATGTTGTGAGTTAAAAGAGACGATGTATCTAAAATGCTTTCCACGTTTTGAGTACATAACAGTATTTTGATGAATTAGCAGTTACTACTGGCATTGGGTACCAGATACTGTGTTAGTCACTACGTGTTCAAAGATGAGTACAAAGGGGTTGCCATGTTCAAGGTCTTCACAAGTCACTGATGATATACTCTTATAGTCAGTGCCTTTTAATGTTGTGAGAACACAGAAGCAGCACACTAATTTGGTCTGGCATCCTCCTGAAAAGATTCCTCAAAGATGTGGCTCTTACATGGCTCATACCTGTAATCCCAGCAACTCGGGAGGCTGAAGCAGGAGGATTGCAAGTTCAAGGCCAGTCTCAGTCTCAGCAATTTAGGGAGGCCCTAAGCAACTCAAGACCCTGCCTCAAAATAAAAAATAAAAAGGACTGAGAATGTAGTTCAGTTAGTAAAGTGGTAAAGCACACCATTGGTTCAATCCTCAGTACAAAAAAAAAAAAAAAAAGTGATTCCTGAATTTATTTATTTATTTTTCTTTTTTGGTACTCAAGATTGACCCCAGGGGCATTTAACTACTGAGCCACATCCCCGGCATTTTTATGTATTTTATTTAGCTAGTCTCAATGAGCTGCTTAGGGCCTCACTAAGTTGCTGAAGCTGACTTTGAACTTGTGATTCTCCTGCCTCAGCCTCTGGAGCCCTTGGGGTTACAGGTATGTGCTACCACACCAGGCCTGGATTTAGTCTTAAAGGGTAAGGAATGTATACTACATAGAAGGCACAGAAACAATGGATGGTATGTCCAAACCCTACAAACAACTCAAAATATTATTGAAGATTGAAATCCAAATTAGAAAGGAGAAAGGAGGGAATATGCAGTTATGGAAAGCACTGAGCCTTACCAAGGAGATTTTGATCCAATATATCAAAGACAGGTGGGAGATCACAGACAATGATACTGTACCAAGTACTGGGGAATATCAGAAGGTTTTACACAGAAGAGGGATGTCCATGAGTGGAATGCACTGGTAGCTCTGAGGCATATATGTTTGAAGAGTAGATCAAGATGGTACGACCAATTTTAAGACTGTCTAGGAGATATATGGTCAAAGAAGGGTTGGGTTTTCTTTTGATGAATGAATCTAGATAATATTTGTAGGCTAATGATAAAGGACAAATACAAATGAAGAAGTTTGCTATTCTTTTTTACATTTATTAAGTTTCTCTTTCAACAAATGCATATTGAAGGATAATTGGGTGCTAAGCCAGATTAAAAACACTGGATATTCAGAGTCAAGACTATTGATAGGATTTCAACTTTCATAAAAATTACATTTCACTGAGGAGAAATAAATATTAAACAAGGTCCATAGTTTATATCAAAGATTAAACCTTATGAGGCTGGGATGGTGGCTCAGTGGTGGAGCGCTTGCCTAGCATGTGTGAGGCACTGGGTTCGATCCTCAGCACCACATAAAAATGAATAAAATAAAATAAAAGTATTGTGTTCATCTACAACTAAAAAAATATTTTTAACCTTGTGATAAAAATGATCACAGAATAGCTAAAGATTTTACCTTACATAATCCTGATAAAAACTCTATCCATTAAGTAAGTGTTCTTAGTCCAGTTTTTCAGAAGAATAATTTTAACCTTAAAGAAGTTAAGGTATATAGCCAACAGGAGCAGAATTGTGCTTTTAGCCACTGCACTGAATTTGGTGAGTTCTACAATTTTGCAGCCCTCACATACTATAATATAATATCTTATATTTATTTAATAATATATAAAAGTATTCCAGAAAATTATGGTAGTTTCCTAACAAATATGAAGACTTCTAAGGTAGGTAGCACCATTTAATCTTAAGTCTACAAGTCTCACCTTTTGCTTTTTAAATCAGGTCCAAGGCCCAAAATATGAAGTAAGCATCAAACCATAACAGAGGTGTTAGCTTATCTTTTGTAAAGAGCGCCCAATGAAACTTAAAATCATGCTACTTAGAAAGTTTATTTAAAAATATAACTATTAGTAAATGGCAGAAAGATCAATAGGGAAGGAAGCAGGGGATGGAGGGAGAAGTACTGGGGACTGAATTAGAACAAGATATAGTCCATGCTTTTATAATTATGTCAAAATGGATTCTACACTAACTAAAAAGAACCAATTAAAAAAAGAAAGAAAGAAAGCTTAAGCTGTAACAATGTCTTGACTTCATTGGTAATAGCATGTTACTTGTCAGTTTTTGTGGAATTAATTCTGTATAGAAGAAATTAATTCCTTGTATTTGTATATGTAAAATGCTGTATGCCATCGTATCTAGAAAATAGTTTACCATCAGGCTAGGGTTGTAGCTCTACAGTAGAGTGCATGCTTAGCATTCACGAAGCACCGGGTTTGATCCTCAGCACCACAAACAAAAAATTTTTACCATTAAAAACAAGTTTAAGGAGCCAGGTGCAGTGGCACACACCTGTAATCCCAGGAGTTCTGGAGGCTGAGGCAGGGGAATCACAAGTTCAAAGCCAGCCTCAGCAAAAGCGAGTTGCTAAGCAATTCAGTGAGACCCTGTCTCTAAATAAAATACAAAATAAGGCTGGGAATGTGGCTCACTGGTCAGGTGCTCCTGAGTTGAATCCCTGGTACCAAGGGGGGTGGGAGGAACAGGCTTAAGGGACTTAAAAAAAATAAAAAGCTCATTTCATCTTTACAGAAAACTTGTAAGATTGGGAAATACAACAAAAATGGGACTCCAGATACTGCGGCTGACAGTCAGTGACTTGGAATCACCAGCCCTAATGCCTTCTTTCACAGAAAGCCAAGCACCTTGCCAAGCATGAAGAATCTAAACTTTTTAAAGGGAGAAAGAGAAATTTAAAAGCTATTCCTGGTGTCACAGTCTATACCAGAAATAGAGAAAGGACAGTAAATTGCTCATTAGAAATCAGATGTCAGGTTTCTAAATTTCGTAACTGAGTGGAGGAGATAGTGCTTGTGAATGTCACTTTAGCCATGACCCCAGATTGAAGTAGGAAAAGAAGGGAAGTTTGGGTAGAATGGGAATATGGAGATGAATCTTCCCTTTTGCAGTGAAAGTACAAGTTTTGGCAAACCTTGTCATTGAATCTTTGTTTCAAAATGTCCCAGAGATTTCAGGAGCTACTCAGTAACTTCCTGCCTAGCAAAATTCAGGTTCAATGGGATTTTTCTTCCACATTAGTTCCTCTGATGCATTTCTTTCTTTCTTTTTTTTCCTCTGATGTATTTCTGCTTTTAGTTTTGACCTATTGCTTGTTTCCTTTTAAGGCTTATTTCCTGCATGCTGCTTAGCCTTGAGTCAGAACCAGTCTAATATTAGACCTTGGGGTCACCAAGAATATAACTGCCTTGGACGATTTTTGTTCTTCTTTCATTTCTGAAACTGGTGCGTCCTGGAACAAGACAAAGTTAAATTTTCCTTCCAATGGTTCCAATATGGCTATCTTCTGTTTTCCAGTTCTTTGTTTCTGTCTAGTATTCAGATAATGCTTAGACAAATAATATTGGCATTAAAAATTAACAAAAAAACACAGATATAAAGACATAGATATAATCATTTTTAATAAATATAGAGAATTTTAGATGCGTGTAACATGTAATTCCTGACAGAGACCTCTATTTAAAATATTTGGATTCATTCATTTAAAAAATAACTGTAAAAGGATGAAGAGCTAGGGATGTGGCTCAGTGGTAGAGTGTTTGCCTTGCATATATAAGGTCCTGAGTTTGATCCATAGCCCTACAAAAAACTAAAAATTTAAAATACACACACACACACACACAAAATTAGAACCTACTGTGTGCTGGAAATGGTAGACTAGGCTGAGGGTAAAAAGACTTAGCTTTGCCCTGTGTAATGCCACACAACTGTAATCCCAGTGATTTGGGTGCCTGAGATAGAAGGATTGCAAGTTTCAAGCTAGCCAGGGCAACTTAGGAAGATCCTGTCTCAAAATTTTTTTAAAAAGGATGTGTGTGTGGGTATGTAATATAGCTCAATGGTAGAGTGACCCTGAGTTCAATCCCCAGCTGAGCAAAAACAGTAATAATAATAATAACAATAATTTAAAAATCAGCTTTTGCCCCAAGGAGTTCTTAATTTTATAGGGTCTTCTTTAATGAAATTATATCTAAACTATTTTTTTAATTAACATTTTATTCCATGTTAAAGGTTAACTTTCTTTCAAGGTAAATAAATAAAGTTCTTTCTCTTTAGAAATTTGTATGTTAGCTAGTCCTTGTTTCTTCATTTCTTTTAATGTGTGATAGCGGTTTTCCCCTGGGTATTGTTGTTGAGCAGAATTTGTCAATCTACCTTGTGAAAATAATCCCTGTGATGAGTACAAAGCACTGGTTTAGTTATTAGGATTTCTGTGATTTGTTTTACTGTGGTAATTTCCTGTGAGTCCACCTAACAATAACAGCAGTGATAGAACATGGTCATGATGAATAGAGACAATGTTTGTCAAATGCCTGGCAATGCCTGATCCAGGATACTCAATATGGTTACATAACTGCTGGCCATTCTTCCCATAAGTAGATGGTATGAACACAGGTTCACTATTGAAAAAGTCCATAAATGCAAAGGGACCTTTGGGGTTTTTTTGTTTTGTTTTGTTTGTGTTGCTGGGGATTGAATGCAGGGCTTTGTGCATTTGAGGCAAGTATTCTACCAATTGAGCTATACCAGCCCCCTGGGATTTTTGTTTGTTTGTTTTTGGGTTTTTTTGGTTATTGTTGTGTTTTTTTGTTTGTTTCTTTTGTTTTAATTCTTAACATTGTTTTTTCTATTTTCTCAACCATTTATTTCAAGTGTGTAAACATCTGTAAATGTTAATACATTCAGCCAACTAATATACAAGAATAAACATGGACGCCACACAAGTACAGAAAACAAATTCATTTTTCCTTTAAAATTGAAATTAATGTTTTTAAAAAATCTTTCATTGAGGTGGCAATATTCTTTTAACTCATGATAAATTTTGGACAATGAGATTATTTTAACTTACTGCTTTTTACCTCCATAGTACCATATAAGAGGCACTCAATAAATTCATGAATTAATTAGAAATTTTTTATTTAAATTAATTTTATCATAGACATATTTTGCTTTTAATTAAACATAATGTATTTTTAAGTAATGATGCAAAGTCTTCCTTCATTTAAACTGATCCTTTTTCCCTGTGGATAATCACATTTAGTGTTTTGAAAAATTGTCTCAAATTGCTCACTTTGGGCCAAATCTTGATTATTACTAAGAGTAAAAGTAGGTAGTAGACTCATTGTTTTCTTCAAAAGTAGAATACAAATTTAAAAACAAGCATGTCTCTGCAAAGGTATTTAAACACTTTTCAGGCAAGAGATCTCAACAACCATCATATTCTGTTCAGAGGTTGCGATTTCCCATGCCAGTGTTTCCTCAGGGGGACACTAACCACCTTGGTAGACACTGGCAGATTAAGTGTGAAAGACTTGTTATTTGTTTTTGAAATGATTCTACACAGGATCGTTGGTTTCTTTATTAACATAACTGCATGTGGTTATTAACAATATGAGCATCCAGCAAAACACAGATGGCAAATGTTAAGGAGAGAATTGGGGGTTTTAGGAAAAGTTGAGGTAATAGACAAACACCCACTGCAGTTATGACTTTCAAATTAAAAACAAAAACAAAACAAAATGAAAAGAAAGAAATTCTACTCCACAATGTCATTTGTGTACAGTTCAAACTAGGAAATATTTTCAACAGGGGAAAATAACTTGTTAAGCTACTGTCTAGTTTAAGTAGAGAATTTTACCTTTACCCAACCTACTTTACTCAGAACTGTGGTATTCTAATGAAATTTTGTATCATATTATTCAAAATTAGGCTGAACAGAATGGTAAGGATACTTCTGAACAATAGAAAAAATACCTCTGAAAAGGTTAATGGTCTATAATACCAGAAAAGGTAGTTTGCTTTTAAGAATCTATTGTGATTTTTAGAGGTGTTTATACCAACATAGAAATAGTGTGAGCACATAAGATAACATATTTAAGTCTCTCTTCAAAAAATAGAAGTTCTTTATTCATAAACTTTATAAGAGAACAGACACCTAAGAAGGAACTCATTAATACTATGTAAATATATCAAAGCAAGCATTAGTAGAAGTGAAATGTTGTGCTTACCTGTTACAAAGAATCAAATAAACAAAAACATTCTTTGGGATAAGAGTGTGAACATCTGTACCTAAGTTAATATCCTTAGACTCTTCTAGAGTTTCCTAGCATGAGCAATGTTGTGAGTTACTGAAGAGCTCTGTACTACAGCTGCTTAAATTAGATTCATTTCTCTTTGGTGGTGTGTGGTTGTACTCTGCTCAAGCAAAAACTAGAGCTAACCTTTGACAGCTTTCCCAGCTGTGCTCCTCCTCAGAGTTCACAGAGTCATTATCTCCATGTTATCTCAACATTATTTTCTATGGAGGATTCTTACTATTGTCTTTCTCTTGGTTAACATTATATAGATGTGAATTTTCTAAGTGTGGAATGTTCTTTATTCATCAAATAATCTGAATGATATCTTTGATGAAGGCTCATCTTTTGAATTCAACAGATAAAGGAAAAACAATATATCCATACCATAAACATGTATCTACTGTAATATTCTATAGTAATTTGATAATTTATATTTATATTGTTAGACTAAATAATAATAAGAGTAAGAATATATTGTTATTTCTGAAAAATAGGGCTCATAAATTTAATTCGAATGGAAGTTACATTGGTTAAACCAATAACACCTTTTCTGGGCCTATGAAATTTGAACAAGGTATTCCACTAAACACTTGGATTTTTTATTTTTCTTTTGTAGTACTGGGATCAAAACCAGGGCCTTTCACATCTTGCTGGGTAAATGTTGTACCAGTAAGCTACTGCCCAGCTGTTTTAATTTTATTTTGAGACAGGCTTTTGCTACATTGCCCAGGCTAGTCTTGAGTTTGAGATCCTCCTGCCTCAACCTCTTGAGTAGAGCTGGGATTACAGGTGTATGCCACTGTACCCAGTGTAAATTAATTTTCTAAACTGAATTTAGAAAAGAATATACCACAGTTAAAATGGTGCCATTCTCATATAGTACCATTATGAGATATCACAAAGATTCATTTAGGAAGTTTGAGTCTGATAGCATATCTTTATCTTCTTAATGAAGCTTTGAAAAGTTTAGTAACTGAGCATAGAAATGGCTCTTGGTCCTAGGAGTCTTATCACTATTGTCTGTTGCATGCATAGGAAAGCTGCAAGAATTAAAGGAATTCATATCGCTTTGTGAATGCATGTTTGTGTCTCTGTCTGTCTGTGTGATGAAAATGGAAGGTAGGAATAATTTTCCTCTAAACCTATGTCTTAGAAGTTGTGAAAGGCCATTGTAAATTTATCCAGACTGACTGCTATTTTGGCTTTTCAATTCAATGGGCCAACGCCTCAAAGCTACAGTAATTGTTAACATTGACTATATAGGTACATATATTACGATGTGTTCTATTCTTTAGCTCTACAATGCCACAAGCAAGTCTATTATACTATTGACTTATCAAGACAGTCCCTCATTTTCCCATAATTTTGCAACCAACAATAAATTACTTAATTAATTTATTTGCCTTATGAACTTTTTTCACTCTTTCCTCATTTATTTTATCAATTATAGATGCTCTATTACTTTTAAACAGTGCATGGGGGATACTGAATTCTACCATATGTTTTGTTAGTTGACCTTTCTGCTTTCCATTTCAATGGACCTGATCTGCCCTTGCAGATTCTCATTCAATAATTTGGAAGCTTTGGATTGGATAATGATGGACTTTGTAATGAAAGTACAAGCTACTATTTCTGCAGCAGCTTAAAATAACAATTAACTAGAAAAGATGAGTGCAGTGACAGGAAATGCTTAGCATATTCCTGGGTAGTGGCAGAATCTGCTGTCATTTTGTCAATCTCTTGAAGGAAAATAAGTCATTAAAATTAATTAAGTGGAACTATTTAGCACTTTAAAAATGAAATGGTATTCTTATAGTTGAAATATCATACAATGTTAGGTGTTAATACTGCTTAACTTCAACCTCATTGAGGAAATGTTGGTGTGAGAAATGCTGAAATATGACCAACGAACATTTGCTAACCTGGAGACAAGGGGGAAAAAGTCTTTCAAAACAGATGACGTTGGGCACAGTTGTGTGGCCTATAGTCCCAACATCTCAGGAGACTGAGGCAGGAGGATCAGTTGAGTTCGGGAGTTAAGACACTGCATAACATAACAAGATCCTAAGTTAAAAACAAAAAGCAAATCTAAGGACACCACACACCAAACTTTAATTAAAACTGTGGATTTTTGTTTGTCTTGTTTGGTTGATTTTTTGTTTTGTTTTGTTTTTTGCAAAACTAACAAAGGCATATGATATTATGATATTCATGTAGACAGAAGGGATGCTCTTCAGCTCTTCCTGCAATCTTAATCTCTTGAGCCACGGGAGCATTCACGATCACAAATCACAGTTGAATGATTCAGGAAAGTATGACTATAAGTAAGTGTACTTACGAATTTATTAAATTCTGTTTTTCACTTTCCATAAAAGAATGGGATCAATTACTAAAAAGAAAGTAAATTATAAGCCAAAAACATTAAAACCATTGAAAATATTAAAACTTATCATCATGGATACACATCTTACACTTCTGGCTATTAATATTAAAAGACAGAGTATAATCACTTGGACATTAACTTTTGCCCTGAAAGATGAATACCCTGTTCTGACTAATATTATATAAACTTTTGGGCAGGATTAGTTGGAAGCATTAATAATACTATCAAGAGCAAGAAAGACCAAATTTTCTTAATGACAGAAAAGGGGGAAAAAGCAAACAAAATTTTTTTAAAATAATTAATCTAAGCCTCATTGACTCTTTCAAGTCTGATTTTTTTCTTTTGCAAAAATGACTCTGACTATTGCCTTAACCCTGCAACGGAATCAAGAGATGCCCTCCAGAATGCTTAGGAATTCTTATCACACAAGGATATAAGCATGAGTACCAGATTACACTTTGGTAATCTTAAATCCAAGCTGATGATGTGGGTCTTTAGATCAGTTTCTTAAAATCATCTTCTACCATGTCATCAGCTCTTAACTGGAAATGGCACCACACCTAACTGATTCATGGAACATCTTAATACTTAAAATACTCAATGGTATTCACAATGCTGTGCTATTTCCAGCATCTAAAGTTAGCTGGGGGCAGCAGAAGTTACTCAATTACTTTAATGTGGCTGGACTGGATTCCTTTATATTAGCAAATGTTCTGTGTAACCACTGATAGATTATTCAGAACATAAAACATGTAAGTCATTTTTCTATGAAAATCTTTATAACACACTTTTAAATAGTAAATATTTTATTTTATCTTTAGATCAAAGGTAATTTTAGGAATAATATGACTATATCTTGCTGTAACCAGTGATATCCTTGAAAACATTTTAAAAATCTAAATCTATTTGCCCTCACACTAAATGATCCCAGTTCTAGGTCTTTCTGTTCTTATATGTGTGTTAATCATTTATTTTTAGGCCATAACAGGTTAATAGGGCCAAGACTAATAGCATTTCTCCCCCCAATTAACTAGCATTTATGCTTTGAAAGTACTCTGCATCAGAAAGCAAAGTGCGAAGATGGTTTGAAGAATTTTAATATTTTTTTTAATCTTGAGAGCCTCAAGTAATTAAAGGGATGAGTAGTTAGTGTTATTGAATAGGTGACTTTGGGATAAATTAGTTTTACAGTAATTTCTTGAAAGCATTCTTGTATACAAATTTGGTGATTGCTGGGTCTTATACTTAAATAAAATATTATAGGTTATTCAACCAACCAACCAAACAGTGTTTGATAGGTATTATTTTAAAAGTTAAAATAATGGAAATTACTTTACCCAATGTTAACTGATATATCAGACTAGTGAAGTAAAAATAAATTCACTAAGAAAAAAGCTGCTAATTGCACACAATACTTAGCATAGCTGAGTTGATAAGCGCTTTTTCCTCTAAAATTACAGCATGAAAATGATCCTAATTTGTATATTTGCCTAAGATAACTATTCCCAAGGGTTGTTTTTGTTAATGGCAGTAGGGAAAGATAATAAAGCCAGGGGCACCCAATTGTGTAAAATTGGTATAATAATTAATTACAAACCTGGCCCAGGAATTAAGTAGTCACCTTGCCAGAGTAAGTTCAAAGGCATTTAGGTGGTTTATTTAAGTTTATGATTTCAAAATATTGAATTAGGCATTGTGGGCTGGAAAGGATCATAGATCAGTGAATTAAATAGCAGAAGAGAACCTTGGCCAAATAAAGCTCCAACTCTGGCTCAGCTTCCAAATTTGCTGGAGGACTTGAACAAGTCACTTAGCCTCCTTGTCCTTCAAGTGCCTGGCAGCCAAATAACGAATTACCTCTGAGAAATGGAGCAAGAAGTTAAATTAAATAGCACTATACATGTTGAAAGACACGAAATTGCTAAGTAGATACACTAAACAACTATTTTAGCTGTACAACTTTTGATCATCAGTAATCTTTTTTCTTGGTACTAGGGATTGATCACCCAAGGATGCCTTACCATTGAACTATAGCCATAGTTCTTTTTCTTTTTTTATTTTGAGCCAGGGTCTTGCTAAGTTGCTGAAGCTGGCCTTGAACTTGCAATTCTCCTACCTCAGCCTCCTTGGTTGCTGAAAGGACATGGTGCCACCATGTCCAGCTTGAACGAATAATCTTTATTTGTTCTTTGAAGATATACAAGACAGTAGAATATATTTTGACATTTTATGCATACATGGAGTATAACTTCCCATTCTTGTGGTTGTAAACGATGTGGAGTTACACTGGCCATGTATTCATATATGAACATAGAAAAGTTATGTTCTTGCTCATTCCCAGCCCCTTTGTCTAATCCAATGAACTTCTATTCTTCTTCACTCTCCCTCTTATTGTGTGTTAGCATCTGCATATCAGAGAGAACTTGAAGAAATAATCTTTAGGCACAGTTCACTAAAAGATTTCAATAGGTAGCACTCTGTCAACATCTTAGTCAAAATCAGTTTGCAAGTATAAATTCTGTTCATTTCCAAGTCCAAGTTTCACAATAGGCAATTAGATTCCTGAATAGGGTTTATCATCAAGTCATTTCATCTCAACAAACTAATTCATCTCAAATCTAAATAAACACAAAGTTCAAGCTCGATTAACTAGAATGTTTCATTGCACTCAATGGTCCTAAAAAGACAATAAGTTTAAACATTGATGCAAAATCCCTAGTTTATTTTACCAGCTGTTTGTGGATTAAGCCTACCGTTATTCCATTATCTAAAATATGACAGGCTCATATGTTGTGGTCATTCTGCTGACTCTGAAGTCTTTAAGATCCATGAGTCTTTTCAGTTAATGGAGTTACATCCAGACTGCTAGGACACATGATCATCATCTACTTATTTGTCATTTATCTAATGTTTTAAAATATACTCTGTACTTCTCTGTATTGCTTACCATGTATTTACTTATTCATATGGTGTTCATTTATAGACATTGACTTACTACTTGGCGTTCCAGGTACAAAATGGTCAAGACCTGTTCAGATATATGTGAACGTCCCATCATAATGCAGTAAGGTCACAGTAAGATAAAATAGCTGAGTCTGGAGTATCATGGAGAGCAATAGAGAGGAGTAATATTTGAGCAGTAATGGGAGATTTCCAAGCAGAAGAGTCAGTGGGAAGAAAGATACAGAGTAATTAGTCAAGACTAGTCAAAGAAGTTAAAGAAGCATGAGTCCCAAGGTATGGTAGAGAATAGGTTCTGTGGGAGTCCCATGGGACAGAAAGTGTCAGGAGATGAAGCTGGAAAGACAGGAGCAAGATCTTTAAAACAAACAAAAAAAGTTTAAGCTTTGGCTTCTATATAAAATGGAGAAGCATCACTAAAAACCTTAGAGGGAATGAGGAGGACATTGCCAGCTCTGCTTTATAGAGACGTGATTATGTAACAATGAGGGATAGGATCAGGGCTGGGGAAGGAAGCTCAGAAAGAGGGCACTTGCCTAGCATGTGTGAAGCCTGGGGTTCAATCATTCAGTACTGAAAAAAAGAAGTATGATAAGCTAATGTTCTAGAAGACCCCTTGGAGCAGGAAGGCCTAGGAACTTCTGAGAGCCTGAATCAAAGCAGTGACAGTAGGCCTAGAGAGGAAGAAATGTCTCTGAGAAAGATCTGGAAAAGTGAACAGGAGCTAGTGGTCAACTGTATGTGGACCTGAAAGGAAAGAGGCACTCAAGTTTTGGTTTGGTCAACTGAGTATACCATAATGCCACTGCCCATCATGAGAAATAGAAGAGAAGAGGAAGGTTTTGTGAAGAAGATAAACTGTGCCTGAAATGCCAGACCAACTGGAGATGTTTAGAATGTAGTTAGAAATATGAATGTGGAGCCTGGAAAGATTTAAAGTCTCAGTGATAGAGATTTGGCAGTCTCAGCATGCGGTCAGAGCCAGAGGAGTAAATGAGATTGCCAAGGGCAAGCAAATGAAATAGTGAGGAGACTGTGAAGGTACCCTGGGAAACATCATCATAAGTGCCAAAGAAAAATAATGACTCATGGATGATTACATACGAGGACAAAGGAAAGCAGTAGAGTCCAGAAGAAACCCAGGGTTTTGAGCTGGGAGATTGGTAAACTGTAGTTCCATTAGTTACAACAAGAAAGTCAAAAAGAAAAAGGAGTTTGGTAATCAATTTTAGACAAGTCAAAAAAATTATTTTCTTTTCTTACCATAATAAGTTATGTTACATTATATCTAAACTATTTCCAAAGTTTTATATATTATTTATTTATTTATCTGTGTATTTATTTGGTACAAAGGATTGAACTCAAGGCCTTGTGTGAGATAAGCATGTTCTCTATCACTGTGCTACACCTAGTTTTATATTTTTCAAGGTCTATCTGACCATCACCAAATACTGTAGTATCAGGTATTAGAAAGGTCATGGGATAGGGAATTAGAAACCAATTGAGTTTTTCCTGGACTCACTATTCATTCAAATATTTGTTGAACATTTTGTCTGTGCCACATACTATATTAGATGCTCGTGTTGTGGTGGTGTAATATTTGCCCACTAAAAAGTAATAGAGAAAACTAATTAATGAGATACACACAACAAATCTGTAAGGACAAATGTATTAATGCTCTTAAAAAGCAAATATAGAATATGTGCAAATTTTTAAAAGCCTAGGACCTGACCTAACAGGAAGGTCAGGGAAGATTTTTTTTGAGGAAATAATAGTTCAGTTGAGAACTGATGTTAAAAAATAAATAAATAAATGCAAGAAGATGGGCTGGGGTTGTAGCTCAGTGGTACAGCACTTGTCTAGCAGGTGTGAGGCACTGGGTTCAATCCTCAGCACCACATAAAAATAAAGAAATAAAACAAAAGATACTGTGTCCATCTACAACTAAAAAACATTTATTAAAAAAAAGCAAGAAGATGGTACAGCATATATGCAGAGCTGTAGCCTGGACAGAACAGAGAATAAAGCAAAACAGTTTCTGAATGGGTCTAGTGAGATGAGCAAGATCTAGCTATTCGAAGGTTTTGTTATTTGTCTTTAGACACTTATACCAAGAACAAAGATAAGGCTTGAGAAAAATTCATATATGGATTTTCAGAAGAGATATGCTTTTTAAAAAAGATTTGACTGCATTATAGAGAACAGAATGATGAAGAGAAGTGGTTATAGAAGCATCATGTAGGAAGGCCATTACAGAGGCTAGACTGAAATGAGGGGTCCTTGTACTCAGAGTGGCAGTGGAGGAGAGAGGTGGACTGATGTCTAAGATATTTAAAAGGCAAAAGCAACGGAACTTGATGGATTGAATAGGAGCAGTAGGACGGGGGTTCCAAGATGATACTCAGGCATCTATCTTGCCCATGCACCTAAATGGATAATGCTGCCATCCACTCCAATGGAGGTCCTTGAGGGTGCAAGGTTTGTGGTGGTTGAAGTTGCTAAGCTTAACTGAGGTATGTTGGATTTGAGATACCCAATAGATATTCCAAAATATCTATTTGAGATTTGAGATACCCAATAGATATTCCAAAATAGGCCTTACCATACAGATTTGGAGGAGAGATCTAGGAAGGAAACCACAACTGGGAGTCGTTGGGAATGCTAAATAAGAATGGTTTTGTTGTTTGTTTGTTTTGTTTTGCTGTTTTGGACTAAGTTCCTATACTGGATCCCAATAGACCGAGCTGAAAGTCAGAATGGAGTCATGTTCCATGTCACCAAGTAATGTAAAGTTTCATTTCACCAAGTGAAATTAAACTGTTTACCTCACCTTCCTAGAAATCAGGATTAGAGGGATAATAGCCACATTTCCTAAACAGTCCAGTTTTAGTTGGTATGACAAGGAGATTCCCTCTGCTTTAATCCTTACAAAAGAAGGCAACCTAAAGTAACCTGATGCTAATCAACCAGTTATTTCTCTGTTCGGTCTCTTTGTCCTCACATTACAAGGAAAGTAACTTTGAAATGACCCATCCAGTTTTTTTGTTGTTGTTGTTTGTTTGGGTTTTGTTTTTTTTTTTTTTTTTTGGTACCAGATATACAGTTTTTGTTTCTGCTTTCCTCAGGCCTTTTCTAGCTATTAAACCAGTCTCCTCTCCTAGGTTCACTGGAATGCATTTTCTGTTTTATGGAATGAAGTGTTGCCTGGTTCTAGAATTGAAAGTGTAGCCAATTAAGATCTTTAAATTGTTGTAATTTTGTCTTTTGACAAATATACATGACAGTTTAAAACACTGATGTCGATAGGACTCTCAGGATGCAATGTGAGGTGACAAGAGGGCCTCAAATTCAGCTTTTAAAAGAAATTAACCAAGTGAGGCGGCAAAGGCCTCTAATCCCTGCTAATTGGGAAGCTGAAGCTTAAGGATCATAAGTTTGAGACCCACCTTGGCAATTTAGCCAGATCTCAAAATAAAAACAAAAGAAAAATCAAAATGAAATTGTTGAAACATGTAAAGTCCAAGTAGAGAAAGATAACTTGGCAAATGAGAGTAAGAATGATAAGAAAACCAAAAGAAAGGCTGAGAATGTAGCTTAGTGGTGGAGCCTTGGGCCCAGCACAGTGGGGAATGAAATAAGTACGAAGAGTCAAGTGCAAGGAGAACATTCTAAGAGAAAGAGAAATCAGCATTTGAAGCCCTTGGGCAGTGCCTATGACTACTGTCCTTTTCTGTCAAATCTGATGTTTGAAGAAATGTTGAAATCTATAAATAGAGGCTGGGAATGTAGCTTGCATGAGGCCCTGGGTTCCTAGTTACCATTCCCCACCCAAGAAAAAAGAAATCTATAAGTGATTTTATTACATAATTTGTCTCCGTTATGGGTTTGTCTATTTTTTTTCAAAGCCTGGGATCATTCACATCCTTATGTTACTGTCAGTCCTCCTTAGAACAGTAAAAAGAAAAAGTCCCTAAAATATGAATTTGAATGGGAAAATCTACCCAATTCATTTGTATGCTTACATGGACAGTAACTGCACTCAGAATCTGGAACCTCCTTCCCACTTGCTTTTCTCTCCTCCTTTTCACCTACCTGGAAAACCCCAGAAACGACTTTGGGACCTGTGGATATGAGCCTGAGCACCTCAATTCTAGAAATAAAGCTACTGAGTAATCAGCTGCTTTTGGGTAAATGGCCAGCTATGGGGTGGAAGAAACACCTGACATTCAGGAATGCCTTAATGGTGCACTCTTCCCTCATCTTGGGGCAAGTAGTGACACATCCCAAGCTCTTCCCACTTCGACTTCTGCAGTGGTCATTACTCATCTTCAAGAAGAGGGAAGGTCAGAAATGAGTGGACACTCCCCACAGAGCCTAACTAGCCAGGCACCTGGCCCAGTGACTGTCCTTCTGCCTCCCTGCGGATGAGAGGAAAGCTAGCTAGCGCCACCCACCCCTCCCTCTTCCTTCAGGCCAGACGCTGGGCTTGTGGCAACAGTTCTAACCACAAGCTGACTACTATATACAAATGATTCATTTCCAGCCTTCTGCTTTCCTTTAAAGAGTCAGCTGTCATGTGCGACTGTGACTCACTAAAGCTCCTTTGCCCCAGGGAAATAAGCGCTCTAAAGATTCCTGAGTCCCAGGCCCCTCCTAAGCCAAGAGAGTCACGTTGCTCTTGTGATGATACAGCACAGAAGCATGCAGGCTAATTCCCATTTGCTGTTCTGCCAGCCAAAGCACCATTGTTTCTGAGTGTAAGTAGGGAGAGAGGAGACAATGTGTGTTGCTTTTATTATGCAGGACAAAACTGAGGCCCTGTTGTGGCATGCAAAAATTGGAGAGCAAATGAGTATTTGCACAGTGGTTCAGAGAGTGAGATGGCTGATGTTTCTGATTCTATACTATGCTCACAAGAGAACACAGAAACTTTCAGAAACTTCAGGAAGTTCTCCCAAGCTTTACATACTCAGTACACTGAGTCTCATGCAATGAAAGTCCACAGATGACATAATCATCATCTTTTGGCTCTCTCCATCTTTCCCTCCTTATTTTATTTTTGTTGTTTACAAAAGACTGACATCATTTTCAAACTAGTTTTCCAGTCAGATATATAGCATAGTTTTTCAAAAATCTGTTTCCAATGAGGCTTTCCTATAAGGAAGATGCTCTGGTAACCACATTTTGGAATCTAGTTTTCTGAATTCCTCCTCATGTGGATGTCCTTTATATTTCAGAATCAGGTCAACTGTTGTGAGCCTTTGCCAGAGCTTCATACTGTTGAGGCCACAGACAGATGAATCACCTATTGCCTAACTAAATTGAGCTAGAATGTGTCACTGGCAGCACCCCTATTTCAGATTTATCCCAGCCTACTTCTTCTGTCACTTAGTTTTAAGGGGTTATATTATTGATATTCACCAAATGAACAAAGACATTGAAGAGTTTTGATGTGTGTAAGAGTTAACAAAGCCTGATATTTTATATTCATGAAAGAGAATTAAGCAACAGAGTATGAATTCTAACCTATATGGTGATATTTTAATATTATAGACTTTTACATTGTTAGCAACCATTTTATGGACAAATATAATGATTACATTTTACAAGAGAGTCTATTACTTTATTTGTCATAAGGAAGTTTCATTTCCTCTCAGTGGACTCAAATTAAGTTTATAGAATATTTATTTTTAAATATGGAAAGTTATCACTGGGATAACCAGGAATTTAAAAGTTAATCCAGACTTTTAAGTTTGCAATTAAAACCTGAAGATCAGATTCAGAAAAAAAAAATCCAAACTGATTCTTTTAATGAATAAAGGACTAAAACCAAGGGTCAGCTTTTTCATGATGAATAGCAGCCTCACTGCCTCACTAAGATAGATTGGAGATAACTTTCTGTGACATCCCTCCCCCAGTCTATTTTTAGTACTTTGAAGGGAGAATCACAATGTTCTTTAAAGAAAGTCCAAATTTAAAATTTTAAATGTAGCATAAGTAAAAAACAGTGTTTTGAAATCAAGAAAAGGTTATCATTAGTCCGAATTGACCAAATTCACAAATTTATTGAACATCTGTTTTACTAAAGACATTGGACCAAGCTTTTCAGGGGATTCTAAAAAATAACTAGGTCTTTTTTCATAGGAAACTAAAAAGATAGATTACACTGTACAAAGTTTAATACCAACTTAAAACAAGTAATAACGTGGTTTAACTAAAAGATGATTTTGTCATATACCTAATTGCCAAATGAATGATACAGGCACTGTAAGCATCCAAAAAAAAAAAAAAAAGGAAAGGAAAGAACACTTGAAGTCTATGTAATTAGAAAAGAATTTAGGTGAGATTTGAGCCAAACCAACTATTAGTAGTTTTACCAATTAGGATTAGAAACATACAAAATGGTAAAAACATTAACATTTAAGCATTAGCATTTTGTATGTTTGGTGTTGGGTTTGACAGCTGCACAGGGGGACTTCGTGGCCAATCACAATGTTGTTGTTCTTGCAGAAGACGCAAATGATGCAAATGATTACATAGAATTGAATGCTTCAATGCAAGATATCTTTACTCAGAAGATAGACATGTTCTTAGAGTGATTTTTTTAAAGATTAATATCATTTTTCTTTTCTTTTTCTTTCTTTCTTTTTTCAATTGGAATGAAACCAGGGGCACTGAGCTACCTCTGAGCCATTGACCTTGCACTTGTGATTCTCCTGCCTCAGCCTTCCAAATAGCTGGGATTATAGGCCTAGACCACCATGCCCAGCTGTACTGTTAACTTTTTAAATGACATATTTTTTCGTGGTGAACAGGAAAATGTTCACAAATTCAGTCAAATTGACAAAGGTAGTAAAAATGACCTTTCAGGTGGCTATTGCTTTCTAACAAAAGGAATGCAGTCGTGTGTCCCAAAGGTGAATGTGCCCAGGAATTACCTGAGAGTCCTGTTAAAATGCAGAGTTTGAATCTGTAGGTCTGGAATAAGACCTGAGAATCTGTGTTTCTAACAGTCCCCAGAAGAGGTAGGAGCTGCTAGTCTGTGCACTTCAAGCAGCAAGACTGTGGAGAAAGGAACATTCATGCTGTCTTCCCTGCAATAATAATATTGCTATTTCCATTAAATAGAGTATTAACATTTTGTATAGCTTTTGTCCTTTGTTCTCACCCAATGCTATGTATGTCTTTGCCTTTAGCACGAAAGCAGGAGATTATCAAGGTCACTGAACAACTGATTGAAGCCATCAATAATGGGGACTTCGAAGCTTACACGTGAGTAGAGACACATTTATTTTGCTTTCATATGAAAAATGTGCTTTCAATGTGATTGCTTTCTTTAACATATCTGCATTCATGTATATTTCACCACAGATTTGATATGACATCACCAGTTTTATTTCATGTAAATGATGAAGGACCCTCAGGAGGAAATAAACATATTTAGGATTTCAGAGAGAGATGACCAAACTTTCAAAGACTAGGGATTTCTTTGCAAATGCACAGATGTGTAACCATCAACATATGAGTGAAGGGCATACAGGCAGAGCAGTCCATGTGGGCACCGACATAAAAAACAGGAAAGCACAGAAAACATTGTGCTTAAACATTCTTAACATTGGGGGTTAAGAAATCATTTTTCTTGCAGTTCTGCAAGGGTGCAGGGACAAAGAGATTCAATTCATCAGGCAGTCTTCTCCCTCTTCAATCAGTGCAGTTCAACTTTCCTGAGCAGTATTTGTTTCCATATGTTTGTCTCCTAAAAGAAAGGTTTTTCGGTACTGGAAGTTGAACTCAGGGGCACTCGACCACTGAGCCACATCCCCAGCCCTATTTTGTGTTTTATGGAGAGACAGAGTCTCACTGAGTTGCTTAGCGCCTCTCCATTGCTGAGGCTAGCTTTGAACTCGCGATTCTCCTGTCTCAGCCTCCCTAAGTGCTGGGATTACAGGCTTGTGCCACCACGCCCGGCTTCCTAAAAGAAATTTTATTTGAAGAAAAGATTCTAATGCTTCAAAGTTTATAAATAAGTGATTTTTAGGTTATTAAGGAAATCACTTTAAATACAAATAAAGTATTCAATTTAAATAGAGCATGAAGGTTTATTGCACAATGTAAGTGAGTCCATAAATTAGCTCTTTGGGAATAAAAATCTGTCTAAGCCTTCTTCTCACTCCATACAGCAAAGTGAGTTTCCCTTGAGTGAAAAAGTTAAATGCAAAAACTGTGACTGACTCTGATCTCTGATTACCAAACTCTTTCTAAGCTTAAAACAGGGAAAATAATCATTAATGAGAAGATAAACTTGTTAGTATATGTAATTAAATAAAACTTGTATACTTCCAAGAGTCAAAAAGAATACTGAGACAAACAATAAAATTAGAAAAATATTTGCAAGACCTCAAAAATTAATGTTTTATATTGTATAGATAAGATTGAAAAGCAGAAAAAAAAATAAAGAACAGACTATCAACCCAAGATAGTCTGAAATAGAAATGAAAAGTAAACTAACAAAATCATGTTCATGTCTACTAAGTAAGAATGTGCAAACCTGACTGCAGAAGCAGTATCTGACTATCAGATCAGTAGGGACACCGTCTCTCCTTACAGCCAGACAGGCACAAATACTGCAGGATGACTTTCCTACACCATAGGATGGAACATAAATGGTTGCAAATATTCAGGCTGGTTGTGTTAGGGGTGGAGGGCATTAGTTGTTATATACTAGACAGTTTTTATAAAGTTGTTATAAACTAGAAAGTTTTATAAAGGTTCACTTTAATCCTATAATCCCACTTGTAAGAATTTAACATGACATGGATTTTGGTTCTGGAGATTGAACCCAGGGCACTTTACCACTGAGCTATATCCCCAGTCTTTTTAATTTTTTATTTTGGGACAGGTTCTCACTAAGTTGCTTAGGGTTTTGCTAAGTTACTGAGGCTGGCTTCGAACTTGCAATCCTCTTGCCTCAGCCTCTTGAGTTGCTGGAATTACAGGCATGTACTACCATACCCAGCTTCATTACATGGATTTTGAATCTAAAACATAGTATAAGATTTATGAACACAGATATACATTGAAGTATATTCATAATATTGAGAATCTCTGGGACAACATTTAAGTCCAACATTATGGTAACCATTACATAACCTTGAGTGCCATTAGTACAATGGATGTTTATGTAGAGTTTCTAGTGACCTGGTAAAATACTTGAGATGTTTTTGCTGAAAAGAACAATAGTATATAAAGGTATATGTACATAATCATTCAAACTACATAAGAAAAAGCATTAAAAGTGGAATGAAATGTGTCAAATTACCTTTTTAAAAGAAAAATAAAGAAGTTGCCTCTGAGAAGTAAAATTACAAGTGGATCTTTTTTTCTGCTTCCTTTTTATTCTTTCCAAATTTTGTATAAGCAAGTATTACTTTTTTTTCCATTAGTGACAAATAGCTATATTAGCTTTCCATTACTGTAACAAAATACTTGAGATAGTCCACTTACAAAGAGGAAAGCTTCATTTTGGCTCATGCTTTCAGAGGTTTCAGTCCATGATCCATTGGTCATGGGGCACGAGCCCTGTTGTTTGGGGCTTGTGGCAGTATAAGCATCATGGCAAAAGCCCATTTATCTTGTGGTAGCTGGGAAGCCAAAGAGAGGAAGAAGCAGTGCTAGAGTCTCAATATCTCCTTCAAGATCACACCTCTAGTAGCCTAACTTCCTCTCACTAGGCCCTACCTCCTCAATGTTCTACCACATCCCAGTAGTACCCTGGGATTGGAACTAAGCCTTCAAAACGTGAGCATATGGGGGACATTATAGACTATAGTGATAGGCAAATATAAAATATGGAAGACAGCAAATGTAAGAACTAAATTAAATCAGGAGCTGATTCTTATAAATTAAATGTGTGTGCATATACATACAAACACACATATATACATTATTTTTCAATTCTTTAACATGACCAAATAAAATATACTTGGAATAAAAGAAACAGTTTTTTAGAAAATGGAGCTTAGAAGAACACTTTTTTGTCATCAGACACAGTTATTAAACGATTGTTGTTAACTCTCTGCCATAGAACCTTTTCTTCTATTTTTTCCTTTTGCTATTGTAATCTTGTTAGATCCATCTGATTCTCCAAATAACAAGAATATTCTTTTTAAAAATAACAACAGTGGGAGAAAAAAAAAAACTTTTGTAATAGCATTCCCCTGAGGAACGGTGGAAAGTTGTGCTTCGTCGTCGTTTTTTATTCAGGCACAGAAGATAATTGTAACCAGGCAAAAATGGATTATTATCTATATTCCCAGACCATTTGAAGACAATGCCTGGGGATCACATTGGTTCACTAATTCCTTTGCTTATAGAGGCTTTGGGTCTCATTTTGTACTTTTAGGCCTAGGGATAATCCAATAGCACTTCCATTTGGCAGATTTTGGATGCATTGACAAAGCTCTGTCAACTGGTCCATAGAACACCTGTTCATAACATACACACACATGTCAAATGGCAGCTTTGTGAATCTTTTTTTAAATGAAGTCTGTTAGAAAAGATAGATGATTGACTGATTGATAGATGAGTGAAAAGAGAAAAAATAGATTAACAGATTTGTAACTATATTAACTCTTTTGAAGGCTGTGTAAAAGATTCATCAAAATATAGTGATTTCCAGATGATCTTGAAATGATGTCAAGTAGTAAGCATTTTGGTTCACTGATATTGACAACCAAAATTCCTATGTATAGAGGAAATAATAGCCCCTGGCAGAATAAATTCCTGTTACCATAGAAACACTATTCTTTTTTTTCTTCCCACATTTTTTTATTGATGTATAATAGCTGTCTGTACATTATGACGGGACTTATCATAGTTGTATATACACACAATACACAATAAAAAAACATAATTTGGACAATTTCACTTCCCAGCATTTCCTCCAGGAACATTATTATTAACAGAAAGAGATTTTAAATATATGACTGGAGCTTAAAAGATACCTGCCCCACAGGCAGCCTCAGACAGAATTTTGAAAACACAGTGCCCCCCCACCCGACCTTTTTGCGACTTTCCTTACCACACAGAGTAGTTGCTGTGATCTCCTACCTTGAAAGTACTCTTTGTTATAGCCAGCTGCACATTCAATGAAGAGTACTGCACTTTTAAGAACCCCAGTTTGACTTTTGAAAATTGTTTTTTTGATTGAATAGTTAAGAAACTTGGGCTGAGGATGTAGCTCAGTGGTAGAATGCTTGCCTGGCATGCGGGAGACCCTGATTCAATCCTCAAGAATGAAAAAAAAAAAACAAAAACTTAAAGAAATTTTGCTGGGCACAGTAGCACACAACTCAGCTACTCAGGAGGCTGAGGCAGAAGGATCTCAAGTTCAAGGCCAACTTGGATAATTTACCAAGACCCTGTCTTAAAATAAAATTAGAAAAAAAAATGTTTGAAGATGTAGCTCAGTAGTAGAGTACCCCTGGGTTTAATCCCCAGTTCTGGAAAAAAAAATTTTTAAATGAAAAAATATAAAAGACATCTATTATGTCTATTTTAACCTCCTGTTAATTTTCTTTTGAAAGTAAACTTTAACCTCAAGCTCAGTTAAGTCTTGTAGACATGCCAAGAAGTATAGGATATGATACCTTTCTTTAAGTCAATTATAATATATATTTAAATCAATTAATTAGTTTGTCCCTATCATAGTTCTCTACAAAGTTTCTTTTTGAAATTTGTTCCTCAAGCTACTCTGTCAAGGTCTGTTAGAAATTTTTTATTTTTAGTGATTTTTCAGAGGCTCTTTTCTTCTCTGATTGATAACTAAGAATGTTTTACACATAGAACAACAAAACATATTAGCACATTTATCAACTGAATATTTTTATTATTTTTTCTTCCTACAGAAAAATCTGTGACCCAGGTCTTACTGCCTTTGAACCTGAAGCTTTGGGTAACTTAGTGGAAGGGATGGACTTTCACCGATTCTACTTTGAAAATGGTACATTTACTCTAAATTCAAAACATGCTTTTTTCGACCTCTCTCTGAATTTCTCCAAAATTTGCGAACTCTTTGTCTCTTTTCTGCAAGAAGTTCTTTGTCCAGCATCATTTTACAAACACTTTTTGTTGGAAATTGAAAATAATGTTTACACACACACACACACACACACACACACACACACACACACATATATATACAGAGACAGAGAGAGAGAGAGAGAGGGAGGGAGACAGACAGACTTAAAAGATTTATTTTGTTATGAAAAATATTTGCTTTTTTTTTTTGATGGTGGTTGTGTTGGGGATCCAGCTAAGGGCCTTGCACATGCTAGGCAAGCCCTCTACCACAAGCTATATCCCCAGCCCTGGATAAAAGATAATTTTGATGGAATGCACTCATTAAGTCCCAGGGCATGTATAATATAAACTGCATAATGTTAGGAAGAAAAGTATTATTTCAAGGTTTTTACACCTGTTCATGTATGAAGAAATGAAAGAAACCAAAGCACATAGTATGTTCTACATAGAAGAATGCTGTCAAACATATTTGGTGCTTATTTTCAAAATGAGATATGAAAAAAGATGAGTAATCAGATAAACATTTCCATTCAAATTGTAGGAATTTTAGTGGTCTCAGACGAAATAGCCACATTTCAGAGAAAATGACAGAAGTTTCTCCTATAGAAAACCCTCAGGCAGTTGCTGGTGTTGCAGCTCAGTGGTAGAGCGCTTGCCTAGGATGTGTGAGGCACTGGGTTCAATCCTCAGTACCTCATAAAAATAAATAAAATAAAGATTTTTTTAAAAGAAATATTCCTCAGGCCATCAAAAGATGTGTAAACCAGGAATTCCCTTTATTCTTCTTTTCCTTATCCCTAATGACAGTAGAAGTCATATTTTCATGATGCATGCAGTGAATTCATTCTTTTTGCAGTGAGATCTTGTTGATTTAAAAATGAACTGTAGTAATGACTAGGATAATTAAGCTCACCTTCAGTAATTATAAACATTGATAAAAATGTTGGCCTTGACGTGGATTTAAAATAAATTTTTTTTGTTAGTTGTTGATGAATATTTATTTATTTGTATGCAGTGCTGAGAATCGAACCCATTGCCTCACACATGCTAGGCAAGTGCTCTACCACTGAGCCACAACCCCAGCCCTTGACGTGGATTTTTAAGATGTATTATGAGTTGCTTTTTCTTATATGCACCATGCATTTGCAAACAAGCCAAAAGAACTAGGTGACAAATTCACCTGAATAAAGCTTTAGTAAATGTTATCATATGCTCTATATTCTAGTGCTCTGATTGACAGCATCTCATATTTCCTCCATCTGACTCTTAATCAACATCATCTCATGAATAGTAAAAGAATCCATTAACACATTAACATTTGAACCTATTTCAGCAAAATACTGCCTTTTTATTATGTTCCATAAACACATATAATCTTCATAATGGGGTATTCTTTTTATGTGACTATAATAATATTTTGAATAATATACATAATATTTTCTGAGAATGAAAAGTAGGTTTAAGTTTAACCTGTTCTAATGATCAAAAAGAAATACCATCAATAAGTAATGTGTACTGAATCCTCATGTCACTTGGTAAATGAGTAAGTAGAAGAGGTAGCAACTGTCAAAACAGAGATGCGAGCCTCGTGAGGATTACTTAGTAAAAAAAAAATGATCAGAACCTGACTATTTGGCCAACACCAAATTGTGGATTTTCACTAAATAATCATAGACAGGTTGTCATGGAATGAAATACTACATGGAGAAGTCACAGATTAAGATGCAGAAACAAATTCATGCTATGGCCAGCCTTTCTTGGAGACAGGGTCTCTGTGCTTGATATTTACTGTTTTCTTGTCTACCAACTAACAAAAACAAACTGCACAAGCTATCCTGTGGACTGCCCCAGCAGTTCATTCACTGAGATAACAGCTGCTGCTCAGAGCACCTGTGCCTGGCCTTCTCCACTTCTATTCCTATTATGGCTTCTATCTCTAACCATTTCTCATTATAAATAAATACTTTTTATAATTTTTTTCCTAATCAATCAAAATTTCTACACTAGCATGCAAATGGCCTATAAAAAGTATCAAAGAAAAAAACTGTTTCCCCTTTTGTTCTTTTCTCTTATCCTTTATACTTTAGAGAGCACCCAGCACCAGATCAGTGCAAATAGCCATATTAATCAATGAATTAACTAAGGAGTGAAGAAGTAACATTTCATTTATTAGTTCCAACTGGAGTTATTACTGGTTTGGGTTTACTTTAAGTAGACACTAATTGTTTTCTTATCATGTTGTTCTTTTTCAGCTTTGTCCAAAAGCAATAAACCAATCCACACTATTATCCTAAATCCTCATGTACATCTGGTCGGTGATGATGCTGCCTGCATAGCATACATTAGGCTCACACAGTACATGGATGGCAGTGGAATGCCAAAGACAATGCAGTCAGAAGAGACCCGCGTGTGGCACCGCAGGGATGGAAAGTGGCAGAATGTTCATTTTCATCGCTCGGGGTCACCAACAGTACCCATCAAGTAAATATTTCCAGGCTGTCAGCTTCTTTGTTAATATATCCATGGTCAGCTCCTTCTACTTATTCCACTGTTAATAGCATGGCATATGTTATTTAATGCTAGTGGTTGATCACATTGGTGGAAATAAAGGCTTTCATGGGAAGAGTCTACAATTCTCCAGGAAAATCTGTCAGACAAACCAATAAAACTTGCCATAAAGCAGTACACCATAGTTTTTGACAGGCATTAGAAACTATACTATCCAACTGATTTATCATATGGTTAAATCAGAAGGATTCATGTCATAAGACAAAATATTTCTGACTTCATTTTCACAATTGGCCAAGGAAGGTGATGTGGAAGGAAAGCATAGGGCGGAGTTTCTAAAATGGCCAGTGAACTATGAGGAACTTCACTTCCTAGATTACCCCCGGGGCTCATTTACCGACATTAGGAAAACTTTTAAAACAATTTTTACCAAGCAAATATCAAGTACTGCAGTGCTTTCTCACCTCACGTCTCTATCTCAGACATGTTTGACTACCAGTCAATAATTAGACAAATATTTATTGCACATCTCTAAGATGTTTCACCTGTGCCAGGCACAATGAGAGGTAAAGGCCATTGCCCTCAAAGAACGTACATTCTAGTTCAGAAAGGAACTACCTGCAATAAATAAAAAATTATTAAAATTCAGCAAAGAAGTTTATAATCAACTGCAGAGTTGAGGAACCCAATGAACACACTGCTGTTAACATTTTATATAAAAGATAGAATCTTAGACAAGGGCTAAAATGGCATTGGAAACATAGAAACATAAAAAGATCAAAGGGAAGATAGTCCTAACTAAAGGAGCATCATGAAGAAAAGTAATGTTAGGATTTGGCTAATATGGTAGAAGGTTATGAGTGAGGAAGATCGGCTTCAACTGGAGTAAAGGACAGTTGCAGGAAAAGAGGTTATATGGGCCAAGTGGGACAAGATGAAATCAATAAGGGTGTTTAGACTGAAGAGATATTTTGTCCACTGCGATCTCTTTTCAAATTCTCTCACCAGTATCACCTGTTGGTATCTGAGGGTGTGGAATGGGAAGTCAAGTCCATACAAACAGCCATTCAACTCACTCCACAGAATCTATCATGAATTCTTAGTTTGATATGTACCACAATGGTTTTCAAAGGCCTTCTCTATAGCCTCAATAATTATATGTTGGATTTTGGAAAAAAAAAAAAAGGATCAACAGAGACAAAAAAATACCTTAAAAGCAATAGGTTGAAATTCCAAAAAGACACCCAAGGAATATGAAGATAATGAAGTCACCTGTTTGTGTGTGTGTGTGTGTGTGTGTGTGTTTTTTTACCCCAAAGAGGTACAGCACAAATTGCCAGTTAATATGGAAGGGATTACATTTGTGTGGTACCAGGGGCTGGGTTTTCCTGTAATCCCCTGAACTGTTGATGGGATAGAGCCTATTTAAGAAAACTTCCTTTTACGCCAGGTGGCTTAAATGGGGCTTCTCTTAATAGGCCACCTTGTATTCCAAATGGGAAAGAAAACTTCTCAGGAGGCACCTCTTTGTGGCAAAACATCTAAGGCCTGAAAACCATTCACATATGGGTCTTGTAAGTAGCATCCTGCTCTGGGATACTTTGCAATTGGAGCTAATCTCAGAAAGGCTGCATGGCTGTTTTTTCTTTCCTGGAGGATATTTGTTCTGCATTATATTCAATGAAACACATACAGGGTCTTTAAAAATCCATAGCAATGTTGCATGAGCTCTTATGTCTAACATTCATTTTAGAATATAACTCTTAATTTTAAAGGTAATAAATGCTGAGAAGGACCTTTTTCCTGTAGTTATTGAACTGTGTCATTTAGAATCCTGGAGTTCTCACACCTACAGTTGGTTATGTTGGAGTCAATTCAGCCAACTCTCAATTATCCAGACTAATTTGTATTCACCTTTAGAATCCTTTGGTGATTTACTATTTTCTAGAAGTTGCAATCGCTGCAAGCAGTTGGCTGAGGTTAATATGTAAATTAGTTTGCTGTGCTGGACTGAATATGATGGTACTTGAGCCTGAGAACAGGCCACAGGTGGAAGTGATGCTGAAATTTAAAAGGTATAAAGTAAGTTATTCCAGAGGATAATTGAAAGTTGGCTGTAATTAAATTCATGCCTGTGATGTTTTTAAAGATGTGTTTCTTACACTTGGATTAGGATCCAGATTAAGTGTGGTACTGTTGTGAATATTTTTCCCACTTGAAAACTGGGCCTTATGAGAGCTTTTAAGAAATTAGCTGGGCATGGTGGCGCATGCTTGTAATCCCAGCACTTTGGGAGGCTGAGACAAGAGAATTGCGAGTTCAAAGCCAGCCTCAGCAACAAGGAGGCACTAAGCAACTCGGTGAGACCCTGTCTCTAAATAAAACACAAAATAAAGCTGGAGATGTTGCTCAGTGGTTGAGTACCCCTGAGTTCAATCCCCAGTACCAAAACAAGAAAGAAAGAAAAGAAAAAAATAGTGCTTTCAATGGTTGCTTTAAAGAATGAAACAAAAATAATTGTGTTTTTTCCACTCTTGTGGCTATATTCCTTGTTAAATTCATTTCAAGGTTTAATTTCCCAAGGAGCCTAAGAATAATGAAAAACCTAAGGATGAACTTGAACTTTGGGTCTCTTTAAACCAAACAATAATATTAATTTATTAAATTTATCTAGTAAATGTGAGTGCTCAAAACATATATTTATATTTTATAATTTGATGTCTGTGACCCTGTCTCTATTTCTAGCTTAGCTTTCTGTGAACAAATAGATAATACTGATTAATTTTATATTCTTCCTATGTCTTTTGAACATTGTGTATTTTAATCTTGCAGTGATTTTAAGCAAAGATCTCTTATATGAAGTGTTTTTAATCTAATCTTTAACTGAGTTATAAAATTGTGGACTAGGCATATCTGTGGCAAAGCAATTTGATGATATTTTGTGAAACAATGTAATTTATGTCTTCTTCCTTTTTTTCTCCTTTCAGCTAATTATCAACGTGCCACTTCTGCATTCTTTGTTCTCAAAGCACCTGGATGGTAACCCTGGGCCGTCCTCTCCTCCTCTTCATGCATGTTTCTGAGTGCATGAAGTTGTGAAGGTCCTACATGTTATGCATACGTGATGCATCATCTTATCATATATTCCTTCCTGTACATTGTTTACACTTCAACGATGGGGATGTTCCATGCAAACTGAAATTACTGTTGGCAACCAATAGGGGGAGGTCAGACAAAATAAATAAATAAATAATCCCAGGATATTCCAAGTACAACTATTCATCAAGTTTCTCTGTTTATGCCAAGATTTAACATAACAGACTTAAAAATTATCGTTCTCTGAATGACAGTTTGTAAGAGAAATGTAAATTTTTTAGAACTCTGGCTTGTTTTTTTTTAAAGGCAAAATATATATCTATATCTATAAATATATATATATATATATATACTTTCAGTTTCTTGGTGTGATCCTGGTTGAAATGGGTGACTTTTCACTGAAAGCTTTGCTGTTGAACAATTAAAGTGGGTTAATATGTGAGCAAAAATCACATATGCATGTAGAAGTAAGAAGCAGTTGGTTAGCTACCATCTAAAGCCATGATGTTTTTAGTCAAAGTATAAACTGGAAAAATTCACATCCTGTATGAGTTTGATCACTTTAGAACATACACTGTTCTGATGAATTTACTAAATTGATTTTTGTTTTCCTTTCTCAAATCTGTCCTCTGTTCTCTTCATTTTATCCAATTTCTTTGTTACTTTTGTATGCTTCCTTTTTTATTCTTCTTTTGTTCTTCCATTCATTTTCTTTCTTTTCTCTTTTGGATAGCAATGTGTAAGAATAAAAGTGAAATTTGCAGAATGAGAGTAAAATAAAAATTGAGGTCTTTTGGAGGGAGCTAAACCAGCACATTTGATCATCTTCTGGGCCCACAAAATTTAAAAATAATTAAGTAAAAATAAAGTTTAAATGAATTTAAATAAGGCTTACGCTCTAGTTTGGACTTAGGTATCCCAATTATGTGGGAGGTATTGGAATTGTTGAAACTTAGACTCGAAGTAAATCCCTGTAACTACAGTGCATCCTAGTAATTGGGACGGATGCCAGGAGAATAGCAAACTGAGAGCGGATCAGGGTTTTGTGTGAAAGCACTTGTTTCCACCTTGTGAAAGCTAGGGCCCTTCCTGCCTGCCACTAGCTAGTGTTCTGAAGTTAGAGAGCTTAGGAATGTTTTCCACTCTCGTGAGTTTTTGAATTTGATCTTTGTAACTTGTGCTTTTTCAGCTTTTCTCTTGAGTCAGAGTATCATTCTCCCCTCCAAGGAGTTAGGATTTTCCAGTTTAAAACAAAAAGTAAAGGGAAGTGTCCCGGTTTTCTTTGTGCTTCTCATTTCTCCTTTGTTGATTCAATTCCTGTGAGGCGTTTTCTCTTCCCTGAAATGCTTTCTAGTGCATGGAATCTCCATCAGCGTTATTTTAACCATAGTTACAGTCCTCAGAAGCCTATTTTTTAAAGCGGAAGTGAAAAACTAAAAGGAAAACAATCCTCCCTCTTTTCTCTCATTTCACCTTTCTGTGTTGATTACTAATAATCTTAGATATTGTTGCTAGTGGACGTATGGTAGATGGGTTGAAGCTTTTCTGATAATTATTACACAATTTAAAATAACATATTTAAAATAAATATATACAGTAAATGTATTGAGCCATGTTAACCTGCCAATGAGATCTGTGAAAAAGTAATGGCCTCATTTTTCCCTTTTAAATTTCTTTTACCTTTTTTGTGAAGCGGCTATACGTGGCATACATGTATTTAAAAAAAAAAAAGTAGGTGTAGAGTGTTTGTTTTTTTACACTTTTAACTTAGCATGTGGTGTCGAAATATTACCATAGATAAAGTTTGTCTTCCGCACTGAGATGTGAGGAAATTGTGATTTGTTCTCTCCACCACAATTGAATTACACATTTATTATCTTCTATCATTTTGAAACACTGCAGTTTACCATGGGACACTGTATATATTTCTTGCCATAATGGTAAATGACTGATTGATATATTTAAGAGTTAATAAATTTGTGATTTCTGCTGATAATGTGTCCATCTTTCTTTCCTGAGGTACTGTCTTTATGCATGTGTGGTGATGGCCAGTGTCAAGGGTGGTGTGTCCTACTATGGTCTTCATTTAGTACATCACACCTTGCACTTGGTGATAGTGGCAAGTTATTTTCTCTGTGCACAAAACAATGGTCTCTCCAGGGTAATTTAGCTGAGAAAATAGTTAACAGCTTAGGATCCTAAAAGCTTCTAGACTTGTGTCCTCTGATTCATCCTTCACCCAGATGCTAAGAGGTTCCTTTGTTCCCTCAAATCTGGCTATAGACCACTTCACTGTTATCATCTCCATTACACAGGCAAGCACTCCCGCCCCTGCCACCTAACACCTTGAACATGAGTGGACACAAGAACTCAACTTCTTTCTACTTGCTAAAAACACCACGCACCACACACACATTTCTCTCACATTTATTTGTGTTTCTTACCTAGAATATTTGTCCCCTGCTTGATTAACATGATTCTTCCTCATACCTTAGGGATCTGTTTGGGGTGTCATCTCCTTCAGCAAATCTCAGGAAGGACTCTGGGCTTGCTTTCTCTCTCAGTGCTTGCATAGCAGCTTGTGTTAATTGCTCCTGCCAACAACATGATTTCTAAAATACACTTTGATTTGTGTAGATTATAATGTCTGCATGGACAAGAACTGTGTATCATACCCCAGGGCAAGGAAGGTAAATTTCATTAATAAATAGTCATCAAACTAAGGCAACACCACAATGGAACCCCTAAGTGTCACCAGATAAACCTAGATTTAATGTTGGACTCTGTTGCTATTGTCTTGATACTCTGAACAATTTTTTCTCTCTGGGGAAACCTCTATTTCCATATTTGTAAAATGAATATACTACTAATTTAATAAACATACTAATTTAATAAGGATATTCTGAACATTAGAAATAATGGGTACAGAGTACTTAGAATATAATGTGGTAGGAATTAAATGGTAGCAGTTATAACTGTTCTGATCACTAATATGAATACTCCTACTGTTATTGTTATCCCCTACTCAGGAAGATACACAACTCTTGCTTTGCTATAGGCTACTCTCTTATGTAAGTTTACAATTATTGGAAATTATATATTCATATTCAAATGTCTCAGCAGGAAGATGAGATTGAGGTAATCACCTAGCTGAAAATACAAAGATGAAATGGAGAAAATCAATATATTCTAGGAAAGCATTCAATGAATTTTAATTTTAAGTTACTAAAATTTGGAATATGTAAATAAAAGAATTATAATGTAAGGGGTAAACTTAGAAGACACAATTTTTGAATGGTTATATGAAATAAAATTCTACTTCAATGAAGATTTCATGTTTTTGTGGTCTCCTTTGTCAGATGTTAAAAAAATGAGAATACATAGAAAGATTGTCATGAGGATCAGTGTAGCTGGCCATGTGTCCATGACTTGAACAGTAAGCAGTTCTAAGCCATCATGGCCTGGAACAACAACACTGGGCATTTATAGCATTCCTACTTTTCAGGCAGGTAAGACCAATACTCCAAAGTGAGGTAGAATATTCTCTTCAGACTGAGCAGGAAAAATTAATAAGATAAGCATAATCTTACACCAGGAACAGTTGCATTCTAAGGTAACTGTTTTGCTGCTGTAGAACAAAAATTAAAAATTTTTAATTTGTTCATAAAAAGGATTTTTTCTATTCTTTTTTTAAAAAATGAGTTGCCATCCCAGCTATCAGGAGGCTGAGACAGGAGGATCGAGTGTTCGAAGCCAGCGTAAGTAATTTAGCAAGACCCTGTCTCAAAATAAAAAATGAAAAGGGCTGAGGATACGGCTCATTGGTAAAGCACCCATGGATTTAATGCCCAGGAACACACAAAAATAAATACATCATACATAAATAAGGAAGTACAAGTTGCCAACATTTTTAAATTAGAAATTTTATATAGGCCACAATTTCTTGCTTAATTTGAAAAGTTACAACACTACCGCACTGGCCCAGTGCTCACTATAGCAATAGCCAGAAAAACTGACACCTCTTTTAGGGGCAGCAGGGACTTACTAACCATCCCCCCTACACACACACACACTCACACACACACAAACACACTTTAAGTCTCTGCATCTAAAATACCTGGAATTATTTTGACTTCATTTTATCAAGAAAATTGAGGTTCACAAAAATAGACCCAAAGCACAAATCTTTTCTGAGGTGCTATTTATTTTCTATAATTATTATTACTTATTCATTACTGAGGTGATTATTTATTAAAGGAAGACTAGCTGCTATTTTACTATAAAATGACTTTATTTGGTCCTACTCTGCAAGTCTTGCCTAGCCAAGAACTGTTGGACAATTTTTATTGCTGGATTTATATTCTGGCACTCCAGAATAAATTGTGAAATATTTATACAAATCCTAGCAATTTTCTATCTGTAGCCAAATGTTTAGAAAGTCTTCTGGGGATACAGGCCATTAGGCCTGACTCAACTGCCAACGCATAATATAGTCTGGGCTTAATCTCAGTTAGCTCTTTACGAGGCTATTAGGATCCCACTTCCTTGCTCCTTGGACTTTCTCCCTCACTTAGAAAAACACAACTATGATTTTTATCCACTTGTCTGCCTGGGCCACACTCATACTCCTATGGCTGCATAAAACTGGAAGAAAGTACACAACCATGCTGACGGGTGGCTGTGTATGATCATGGCCATCAGTCCTTAAGGCTACCCAGAAACCATGTTTCCCCTTCTACTCTGTACCAACTATTTCAGACTTTATTTACTTTCCCTCTACCTCCAGCATTTCTGTCCCATCCTGACTCAGGTAAAGACCTTACTTCTTACTTCTCTGCAAAAAAAATGAAGCAACATTTACATCTCTGTCTACATACCCTGCCTTCTTCCCCATTCCTGTGGATAAATCAGTCATGCACCTGGCAGAGGCCAGCACCTCTGTACACCAGTTTCTCTGCCTCCTTGCACCTGCTCACAGGAATGGTACCTCTCCCCAGCTCATCTCATCATTACAAATGGTTTCCTCTATCTCCATCAATGCCCTGTTTCTTTCCTTTATAGCCAGGCTTACATGTACTTGCTGTCTGCAATTTCCTCCCATTCTCTCCTAAACCCACTCCAATTCCCCACTCCACAAAAGAGTTTTCCTCAAAGACCCCAGTGACCAGCATGTTGTTAAATCTAAGGACCAATTTCTAGTATTCACTCTACTTGATGTCTCAGCAGCATTTGACAATAGTTCACTATCTCAGGCTGGAAACACATGCTTCTTTTTTCTTCTAGATGAGTCACTTACCTGATGTACCTTCCACCTTTCTAGATGCTCCTTCCAAGTCTCTGTAGTCCTTTTTCTTCAACCTGCTTGGAAATTTTGGAACTCATCTTCTATCTTCACACCCTCTCAAGATAATTGCATCTTATCTCAATGTCTTTAATTCTATTAATGATTCTCAAACATATCTCTGGCCTAAATCAGTCCCCTAAACTCCAAACATGTATACCCAATGCCTATTTGAAATCCAGACTCTAGATCTAATAGACATCTCAAATTAACACATCCAAAATGAACTCCTGCTAGTCTGTGCCCAACATTCCTCCCATGATAGTCTTTTTCATATCTCAAAAGTTGGCAATTCAGTTCTTGAATTCATTTTTTTGAAGGAGGAGCAATACTGAGGATTTAAGCCAGGGGTTCTCTACCACTGAGCTACATCTCCAATCCTTTTTTTTTTTTTTTTAATTTTGAGATAAGGGTTCACTAGGTTGATGAACTCAAACTTGTGATCCTTCTGCCTCAGCATCCCAAGTTGCCACCATGTCCATCTTGATTTCATTCTTAATTTTTCTTTTTATACTTGAAATCCCATCACTTTCAAAATATAACCAGAATGTGAGCACCTCTCCTTTGGGCAAAATCACCAGCATATTTTCTGTATTACCAGAATGTTCCCCTTACTGGTTTCTGCTTCTATTCTCAAGGCAGCAGCCAAAAGGAACTTGTTAAAATAATAAGTCAAAGAATGGAACTTCTCTGCTCAAAACCACCCAGTGGTTTCCACTATTGCTCAAAATAAAAGCCAAAAGTAGGTCCTTTGGCCTCTGCGGCCCTACCCGACATGCCTTCTCATGGCCTTCTTTGTCCCACTGTTAACATCCCAAGAATGTTCCTGTCTTAGGGTCTTTGCTTTTACAACTTACTGGGCCTAAAATATTTTTTGTCAGAGGTCCAAGTGACCAGCCTCTTCACCTTCTTATTCCTTTACAAAACAAAGTAACCTTCTTGGAAAGCTTTTACTGATGATTGATCCGGAAATTTCAAACTCCCTCCCCCACTGGACATTTCATGCTCTCTTGATTTTTTTCTCTTTAGCACATACTATTTAACATATTGCTTTCCTGATTTTACATTATCTATTCATTTTCTCTTTTAGTAAAATATATGTAACACTGTGAGGGCAGGAAATTTTGTCTCTTGTTACTTACATGTTCCCAGCCCCTAGGAGCATCTGAAACATACTAGGTGTTTAATAAATATTTGTGATTTAACTGCTCTCCTGTTTTACAGTTGGAAAGCTGGAGCTTCCAGCACATATATGAGTTGCCTCAGTGTAATCTCAAGGTTGCAAATTGCTTATATCACAATGATTTGAAAAAAAGGAATCAGGAAAATAAAAATACTATTGCAGCTGAAGAAAACAAGATCTGCATCGTTGTATAAATGTAGAACTTTTTAAGGCTGCAAAGAACAGAAACTTAAGTCTCAAATAACTCAAATAATATGGAAAATACATTACTTCACAGAACAATAAAGAGATGAGTCAGGTCTAGGTATGCTTATTTCAATGATGCAACAACGTAACATAGACCAGGTCCTTTTCGTTTTTCAACTTGGCCCTTCAGTGAGGACAAAGTATCCTGCAGGTGAAGAGGCCTCCTAGTGCCAAAATGAGGGCCTTTGTTCTGAGTGTCACCTCCAGAAGGGACACATCCACAGAACAAGGGGCTCTTCCTCTCCTCCACAACTACCTTCCAGCCTCCAGCAAGGAAAGATTTCCCACCAGGAAGCTGGATCACACACCATAGCCTATGGTTTCCACAGATAAGGATCTGTCCTGAGCTAGGAATGGGTCCCTCTTCCTGGGCCATGGGTGTTAAGGGGAGAGTGGCTTGTAGGTTAGATTGTGCTTTTTGCTGCTGCTGCTGCTGCTTTTCTTTTTTTAAAGAGTTCGTCTGGTATAAGTACATAGGGAAAGTAGAAAAGTCATTGTTTTTTTGTTTTTTTTTGTTTTGGCACCGGTAATTGAACTCAGGGGCACTCGACCCCTGAGCCACATCCCCAGCACTATTTTGTGTTTTATTTAGAGACAGGGTCTCGCTGAGTTGCTTAGTGCCTCGCCGTTGCTGAGGCTGGCTTTGAACTCGCGATTCTCCTGTCTCAGCCTCCCTAAGTGCTGGGATTACAGGCGTGTGCCACTGCACCAGGCTGAAAAGTCATTGTATTTATTGTCCCCGTTAGTTGTGAGAGGAAAAAATATGAGGGGATAAATTTTTATTTTCTCTCAAGTCTGAGTCTTATCCACTGGTGACTCCTCTTGCTGTGTGTTCCTGACATGCACTGCCAGCGCTGGAAAATTCTCTTACCATATAAACTCTTTAGAATTGGAAAGTTCAGGTATGTCTCTCAATTTAAAGTTGTTTTAGGAACTCCAGCCCCAAGCAGGGTCCATTAAATCAGAGTTGTTTCATGCTCATTCTGGATACCCTCTTTCCTCTGTCCTAACTTCAATGAACACATTAAAAAGAGAGAGAGAGGATTTGGTGACGGAAACCACATTAGTGATCGTTTTTCTTCAGTTCATCTTTTCCTTTTTATTACTTTAAATAAATAAAGAAAGTGGGAGGTGGGGGCTTTAGCAACCAAGTAAACACTGAGGACTATTCACATCCGCCCACTTGATTCTGCCACAGCAAAGGGAACAAAAGACTAAGCAGTTAGTTCATGTGCAGAACCTGTTCCCCACAGTCTGAAGAAACAGTTTGCTGTTGTGTGGGAAGAAGTGTTTAGCTAAATGACTTGTGATTAGGTGGCATTATGTGTACAAAGCTTCTTTTTGTCAGCGCTGTCGTTTTAACCCTCATAGATGACTCAGAGACTGATGATGGCTGAGAGTTTGAAGAAGGCCTTCATTCTCAGAGTTCACCTTCCTCTCCCACTTGCTCTTTTAATCTTCTCATTAATACCCTTTCACCTCCAAATCAAGGGACAAGCTCTAACGTTTAAACTGTGAGGAAAGAACTCCCCCTAGGTCACAGAGCTAAAAGAAATGATTTTAAAAGGGACCCTCAGGCTCCTAAGAAAATTAGCCAGTCCACTCTACTGAGAGATGAAAGACTCAATACGGGCACACATGTGAACATAGGTACTATGAAAGAAAACAAGGGCTTTAGAATGGTGAACCAGCATTTGGCTACAGAGATGATGAACGAGAAAGAAAAAATTAAACAAAATGTCCTTAAAAGCAGGGAACAAGAACAGAAGGAAAATACGGACCGTGTGTCTGCCATGTAACAAGCACTGTGATAAAAATGCTCCCAGAAGAACAGGGCCCCCTCCCAGCAGATTTTAATTGTGGGTTTATGCTTCGTTTCTAACCTGGCCCCTCTGTCCTGTGAGAGACTAGTGTGTATGCCAAAAGAAACCATTAATACTTATCCAAGTAAACAAGCTTGACTTTTGGGAGAAGTCACACTGAGCTATGAGATGGCTTTTACTGCTTAATCCATGACTCATTCCCCAAGAGCCATGTTGGGGTTTGAGGCACTGGAGCTGGAGAAGCATCCGGGCCTTATTCAATGTGATCTCTGTGTTGATGCTGTGATTCCCTCAGCAGGACAGGATGAAAAGGAAATAAGGGAAAGAGGGCACCAGGGAGAGGGAGTCTGAAGTCACAGGTCTCAGCAGCATAGAAGCTCAAGTTTATCTCTCTTCTGGTTTAATCATCGTTATGGTACAAAAACGGGTCTTTAAAAAAAAAAAGTACATACACACTCATTAAAAAGATGGATAAACACATCACCCAAGAACAAATATTAATTCTTCCAGCTTGTTATGATTTAGATATCAGGTGTCCCCCAAAAGCTCTTGTGTGACACAACACAGAAAATTTAGAGGTAAAATGATATCCTTAACCTGATCAATGTGATAATCCCATAATAGAGATTAACTGGGTGGTAACTGTAGGCAGGTAGGGTGTGGCTAGAGAAAGTGGGCCACTGAGGGTGCACCTTTGAGGTATGTATTTTATCTGTGGTGAGGGGTTTTTTCTTTCTTCCTTCCTTTCTTTCTTTTCTTTTCTTTCTTTCTTTCTTTCTTTCTTTCTTTTTTAATGCAGTCTGCCAGTCTATGGTCTTTTTTTAAATAATATATTATTTTATGTTGTAGATGAACACAATACTTTTATTTTATTTATTTTTATGTGGTGCGAGGATCGAACCCAATGCCTCACACACGCTAGGCAAGTGCTCTACCACTGAGCCACAATCCCAGCCCCAAGGGGTCTTCTCTCTGCTTCTTGGAATAACATCCTGAGCTGCTTTCCTCTGCCACACCCTTCTGCCATGATTTTCAGCTTCACCTGGAACCCCAAGGAATGGAGTCAGCTGTCTATGAACTGAGCCCTCTGAAACTGTGAGTGCCAAGTAAACTTTTCTTCCTCAAAAATTGTTCTTGACGGGTCTTTTGGTCACAGCAATGAAAACACAGCTCACAGATAGAAAATACTTTCCTGGCTGCCTCATGATCACCAATGCCCTCTCTCATTCTTAGTTTATTTGCTTTCTTTTCTATTTCCCCTCATACTTACCAGGAAAACTATAGATCATTAATTTTATTATCTAGCACAAGAGAGATTTGGAAATGCTATAATTCCTAATTAGCGGAAAGGAAAAGTAGGTGCTCTGTTCTTCCAGTTACATAAGCATAACAAAAACAAGATCATATTCTCTTAGGTAACTTGATTTTTTCATTTACTGGAATATCATGAAGTTCATTTGAAAAAAGTTGCTCCTATCACATTATTTTTAGTGGCTCCATACTAATCTATTCACCTAAATGATAAACAGTTTATTATAATCAACCACATATTGTTGAACATGTATTTTTTTTCTTATTTTCATGCTATCAACAATAAGTAAAGAACATTCTCATAGCTAATTTTTTGTACATATTCTTGATTTCATCCTTAGGGAAATTGCCAAAGGAGAAAATACTGAGTCATCCAGTCAATTTTAACCTCACAAAAACAGTTGTGATTTATAGGAAAGAAATTATCCAAAAATTAAGTTGCATACTCTCGCTCACTTGGTGGCAATTTTCATCTCAAATCCTGGTTCACGCCCAGTATACTTTGCCCTGTCCGGTCATCTGCATCCTTTGAGCCACAGGCTTTTCTCAGGCAATGACTACAAGATACTACACAGGGAAGAGCTTCCAGAATTTTGTTGCTTTTCGCAGTTTTGAGGTGCTATTCTCGGTTTTTTCTTTATACTTGTTTACATTCGTCTCCAGATCTTTCTACCCATTATTTTGTTTGTTTTGTTGTTGTTGTTGTTTTTTGGTACTGGTTTTGAATTCAGGGGTACTCAACCACTGAGCCACATCCCCAGCCTTATTTTTTCATTTTATTTAGAGACAGAGTCTCACTGAGTTGCTTAGCGCCTTGCCTCACCGTTGCTGAGGCTGGCTTTGAACTCATGATTCTCCTGTCTCAATCTCCCAAAGTGCTGGGACTACAAGCATGTGCCACCATGCCCAGCTCTACCCATGGATCTTGCTGTTAAGGCTTTCTCTTGCTTGGGTGGTTTTTTCTTTTTTTAATTTTATTGTTTTTAGGGGTTTTTTTTCCTTCCCTTCACTCTGTCCTTTAAAATTGACACAACTATTTCCTACATATCAATTATGTTGTGCTTAATTATTACTCCAGTTGGGTAGTGTCCTAGACAAGCATAGGAAGTCCTGATGGAATTCCTCTGCCTGGAGTATCCATTTTAGAACTGTAGATTAGGAAGAATCCCAAAGAATCCTTTATTCTTTACAACTCCCCCTACCCTTAGCTGTAATATTTGTTATACTGCTATTAGCAATACTACAGCTTATAGATACTTCCCAGTTTAATAGGCCATCTTGTGAGAAAAAATCCCAAGAACTAGAATAGCCATTGTCACTTTTAACGTGGAATGGAGCTGAGTGTAATTAATGGTGTGCACCTGTAATCACATCTATTCAGGAGGCTGTGGCTATAAAATTAGGGGATTAAGGACAGCCTGGGCAATTTAGTAAGACCCTGTCTAAAACAAACAAACCCCCACAAAACTGAATGGAAACAGTACAAATTTATGAAACCTATAAAAATGTCTCTAGTACCAAAAAAAAGAAAAGAAAAGAAAAAGAAAAAAAGAAAAATGTCTCCCAAACAATTTAGTTCCAGGACCACTTTATACTCTGAAAAATAATTGATAACCTCCTCATAGATTTTTTGTTTTTGTAAGTTATGTTTATTGATATTTGTCATATTAAAATTAAAATGGAAAAAGTCTTAAAACAAAAAATTCACCTTCAGAACATTATGAAGTCTCTGGAAAACTCCACTGTACACTCATGAGATAACAGAAATGAAACAGGATGTTAAGGTTTTGGTGTTGTTATAGTTTGGATGTTGCAAATCCCCCAAAGGCCCACATGTTGAAGATTTGGTCTCAGGAGTGGTGCTATTGGGAAGTGGTGGAAACTTATGGGGAGGGGCCTTATGGGAGGTCTTTAGGTGTTTGGAGGTGTGGCCTTAAAGGTGACTGTGAAATTCTGGCCTGTTCTTCTTTGTCTTTGTCTCCTAGATAATAAATGTGTGGTTTTGCTGTACTATATATTCTTGTTATGATGTGCTGCCTCACCACACACCAAAAGCCTGAGGCCAAAAGATCATAGACTGGAACCTCCAAAACTGTGAAACAAATTAATCCTCTTCATTTTATAAGTTAATTATCTCAGGTATTTCATTAGTGATGAAAAGCTCACTAACACAAATATTATTGTGAAAATAGTTTTTACCCTATGAACCTTTGAAAATGTCTTAGGGACCCTCAGAATATCCATGGGTAACACTTCTGACCTAGATAATGTGAAGAAATATGGAGTAATTAATTAGAAATATAGTAAAGCTCCTGAAAGCTAAACAACCTGGAGACCATTTGAAACCCACCCTCCTCCAAGACATTTATGATGATTTACTACAAATAATTATCAGAATATTAAATAGATAAACATAGGAGAACAGTGAGTACAGGCCATCACTGATTAATAAGATAGAATGAAAATAATGTTTTTCAGACATTGACTATCAGGCATCATAGGACATTGATCTTTGAGAGGTAGCAAGTAACCAGATGGGTGTACTCATCCCAGGGTGCTGCCTAGAGAGCATTTCTAGTGCATAGTACAGGACAAGGAATCCAGGCATTGCTCTGTAATGTCCTGAGTTAAGGACATAGAAGTGGGAGGACAAAGGGGACCAGACAGCAAGAGTTCACAGGACAATATGCCAGAAAGAAGAGCACTGCGACTAGGAATCCATGGAGGTCTGTAGAAGATGCTCCTTGAGCCTTCAGCTGAGTACTGATCGGTGAGACTGGGGAAAAAACATGTGAAAGGATCGCAGTGACACATCCCCAGGGTTCACCTAAGCCCAGGAATAATTTGTGCTTTCCCCAGCCTGAGTAGAAAATCATTGTGAAAAGATTTGGGGCTCTTCCATTCTCAGGCCTGTCTGATGTGCATTATTTCCCTTTATTTCCTTGCTCATGGTGATCATGCCACAGGTTTATAACCAGAAAAAAAGTTTGTCTCCTTAATTTTTGGTTTCTGTGGATAAAACTTTACCTAATTTCATTATAGATGTTTTTTCTGTGGTTTAGGTTATGCCAACCTCGTGGCAATATCTGGGTTTTGTGTGGATATATGTATTATTAATTTATTTTGGTAGAAGCATCAGGGCAGAGTAAAAACCAATGTGGCTTGCATAGGACCAAAACAAAACAAAGAAACAACAAAAAGGAAAAATAAATAAATTGGATATTATCGAAATTAATTAAAATTTTTGTCAAAGGACACTATCAATAAAGAAAGAAAAAAATACAGAATGGAAGCAAGTAACTTACAAATTATATATCTGATAAGGGTCTAGGATACAGAATGTGTGTGTGTACACACACAACCATAAAAAGGTAAACGACCCAATTTAAAACTGGGCAAGTTATCTGAATGGCTATTTCTTCAAATAAATGGCCAATAAGCACCTTAAAAGATACCTTTATGAAAATAAATGCCAAAACTATGAGATACCATGATACACCTGCTATACTAAAAAGAAAATCAGAAAATAGTAAGTATTTTTAAGAATGTGGAGAAATTAAATTCCTCAAAATGGCTGATGAGAATATGAAATGGCCCAGACTCTGAGGAAGTTTGGCAATTAGTTAAAAGTTAAACATAGAGTTTATGACTCTGTATTAACCAGCAATTCTATAACTAGAATGAAAATGCATATGCACATAAGAACATGTACATAATTTTTCACAGCAGCATTTTTTATAATAGTCAAAGTGTAGAAAGAATCAAAATATTCACAAATCAATTAATGGATCAACAAAATAAGATATATTTAAGTAATGGCATATTTTTGAGCCATAAAAAGGAACGAATACATGCTGAGATATGGATGAAACTTGAAAATTTTATGCTAAGTGAAAGAAGCCAGATACAAAAAGCCACACTTTATGTGAGATCATTTATATGAAATGTCCAGAGTAAGTAAATCCATAAAAAGAGAACATAGTCAAGTGGACTCTAGTGGGCAGTGGGAAAGGGGAATTGGAAGATACAGAATTTCTTTCATTTTTGGTATTATAAATGTGTTAGAATGAGACATAGGTGGTTGTTCCACAATATCAATATACTAAAATCACTGCCTTGTACATTTTAAAGTGGTTAAAAAGATGAATTTTATTGTTTGAATTTAATCTTAATTTTTGAAGTTTTAAAAAATCTACGATGCCTATTGTACCATCTTCTTAAAATTCAGGATTTTCACCTTAAATAATAGAAATATTCCTGGGAAATTATGCTTTTCAGAAATAGAATTATATATTAAATATTCTAGGATGTCCTCTTTAACTTGAGATGTAGACCATTACTCCTGTAAGAACCTTTTCTAGCTATTAATTTTACAGCACATCTCTAAAGATTAAAGTTTCACCTGATGTGTTCAAAGGGAAGATTACTTAAGAGCATTCTGTAAGTGAGAAAAGGAATTTGGGTCAAACATGAGCTCCAGAATGACAGTGAGGATACAGGGGGAAATTGCATAATCACAAAAAAGCAAGTTAAAAAAAACAAAACATAGAGCACGACAATTCTGGAAATGGAAAGAAGTTACCAATTTATACATTGTTCATTTATAAATCTGTATTTATGTGGAAGTATAAAAGTCAAAGGAGTATGATAAACCTTGGATTCATGTTAAGATGATCAAATAGAACTTAACTTTTCTGTAATATTTTATTCCTTTTGTTTGAAAATGGGCAAAGAATCCTCATATGCAGACTCATACCTATAATCCCATTTACTTAGGAACCTGAGGCAGGAAGATTTTAGGCTAGACTGGGCAACTTAGTGAGACACTATCTCAAAATAAAAAATAGAAATGGCTGAGGATGTAACTGAGTGGTAGAGCATCCCAAATAAATAAATAAATAAATCCTCAGTACTTCCCAAATAAATAAATAAATAAATAAATAGAAAATAACACAAAATGCATTTCTCTGGGTATATGTTTATATAATCCTCATAGCAATTCTATGAAGTAGTTGTATTGTCCTTCTCATATGAGAGATGACAAAACTGATACACACAGAATGACTAAGTGCACAGTGAGGTGCCCAAGGTCACACCAGTATTGATAAACCTGGAGGCCAGGCCCAGATCCAGACTCTCCTATTACTATTGAATTTTGTGTTTTATTTGGAATAGGTCTTCTATAACAGGGAGCAAAGAAATGGTACAGTGACTGAATAATGCCAAGCACAGTATATTTTGTTTGCATTTTTTTTTTAATGTTAAGAATAGGAGAGCAGGCAGTATGTTTTTAGACTGATAGAAATGATCCTTAAGAACAGCAAAAAGTGGTGACACAGGAGTGGGAGGGGACAATGGTAGGAGCAAAGTCTTTAGGAGGAGGTGGGATCCACTGCCCTAGAGAAAGAGCTGCCTTAGAAGGGAGCTCTGGAAGACCTTCCATAAAGCACACAGAAAGGTGGAACAGAGCGCCTCACTCAACAGGAAGTGGATATTGGATAGGCAATGCAGGAGAGGAAGTCAAGTCTTCCTTAGTGTGGGGATGAAGGAGGATCCTGGGCATTTGAAGAGAACAGAGAAGGCAGGAAATGTTGGAGGAGCGAGGAGAGTAATAGTGAGGGGGCCAGGTTTGGGTTGGTAGGAAGTTCTGAGAGCCCACTAGAGTTTGTGGTCAAAAGTTTTAAAAAGAAGACAAATCAGTACAGTGGAATGTTTTCCTCCCACCATGTTCATGGGGGCTAGTGCTGAGCAAGTCAGTAGTTGGGCTTAGTTAATTAGGGTTCAAGACACTTATGTAAGAGTTCAACTGAGTAGATAAATACACTAACTTTTGAAACATTAATTAACATTTGCCAGCAGGACTAGAAAGGAGATTCAGATATGTGTGCGAAGCAATATGAGTGAAATGTCATAATGCATCCAGAAAACTACATGTAGTTTAGTGTTTCTGGAGTAAAATGTGGACAAAGAGGGAGGGAGGGTATCAGGAGACAATTCTAGAAAGATTGGTGGTTTATATTTTGTTGTTGTTGTTTTGGAAGGTAAAGTTACAAAAGTATCAGATAGCAAAAGCATGCAATGTCATATATGGCAAGAATTTATTTATAGGCAATGGATAGACAGCCACTGTAGTATTTTAATGAGAAAAGTGATTTGATTGGTTTTGTGTTCAGAAGAGATTTCCTTGGCGATAGTGTGGAGCCTATAGTGAAGAGGGTCAATATTAGAGATGTGGATTCTGTTGTGGGCAAAATAATAGCCCTACAAATATGCTCACCTCCCAGTCCCTCCAACCTAATAGCTTGTTGCCTTACACAGCATATGGGATTTTGCATATGTGATTAAAGATCTTGAGATAAGTGGATTATCTGGATGGGCCTAGTGTTATCACAAGGGTTCTTATGGGGGGGGGAGGAAAATTAGAGGAAAAGATGTGAACATAGAAGCAGACATGAGGAAAAAGGAGAGAGATGAAGATGCTATACTGCTGATTTGACAATTAAAAAATGGTAGGAAATACAGATGGTCTCCAGAATCTGGAAAAGACAAGGAAACAGGAAACAGATCCCCCACAACCCTCAAGAGCCTCTAGAAGATGCACAGCCCTTCCAGCACCATCGTGTTAACCCAGTGAGATTTCTGACACTCAGAATTGTAAGAAAATCAATAGGAGATGTTTTAAGTCATTACAATTGTGGTAATCTGTTACAGCAGTAATGGGATTTCAGCTAGGAGTTTACTGCAGTGATCCAGGTGAACGATGGTGATTCCCGAGCAATGATTGGGAACAGCAAGGATGAGCTCACTGTGACCATGGGAAAGTAGTGTTCTGGTGCCCAGGTCAAAAGGAAATTTACTCTGAAATGGAGGATGTGGCAGATGACTAACTTACCACCATAAATCATTCTTCTCTTTCTAAACTACAAACATGTTGCCAGAAACTTACTATTGGGAAGGGACTACATTTCTCAATCTGCCTACAACTAATGATCCTATGCTTAGTTCTTGCTAACAGAATGGGAACAGAAATGCTGTGTATCACTTCTAAAGTCAAAGCCCTTAAAAAGTAGATGTGCCTCTGTACCCTCTCCTTCCTCATCCACTGGCTAAATGTAGGATTCTGAGGTTTTCTGAACAGCAGGACAGCTGATGAGTGAAAAGCCACAATATCAAAGGAGGTCCCAAAATCTCCACGTGGAAAATCATTTGTTGGGCAGAGATACCCACATGTTTCTGTTTGTTAAGCAAGATAAGAATTTTTTTTTAAAGACACTTATTTGAGCAACTTACTTATTTTCATTCTAAAAATTAGAATATGACTGGGATACTGTTTTAACAAAATCTTAAAATTTGTACCATCATTAAGTGGATGGTAGAAATCAATACAGATGTTTTGAGAAGTTAGAGATTCATGCTATACAGTGGCAATAGATGAATAAATGTGGCCAACAATATCAAAGTACCTATTGAGTTTATAGATCTAAGTTGGAAGGTTGGTTGGATTAGCCTGTTAGGGACTAAATAAATGTAAGCTCAGTTATGCATTGACCTAAATGCAAGCAAAAATGAAAGGGACAGAACTATCCTGGTATTTTGCAGTTAGGAAATCTACATCATTCTAGAACTCAAACATTAATGGATAAGATTGAGAAGGTTTGCCTTAAGAAAATCTTAAAATATCATACAGGGAAAAATAAAAGTATGAATACAGAATTTATGATTCTCTGGAAAGTAGATCCTCACTTCTATCTTCTTTTTATAGGACTGTTAGGTTAACTGTTTGACAAATGGGGAAAATGAGGCACAGAGGAGTAGAGGTACAGTTCAGTGGTGAAACATGCCTAGCATGGGCAACGTCCCCAGCACCCAAAAAAAAAAAAAAAAGTGCAGAGAAGTTAAGACAGTTAACTGAACAATATTGTCTCCTAATTTAATTAGTCAGGCCAAGACTTAGACATGCTTGACTATGTTCACTCCTGCGTGTGAAATAAAGACAGTCCTAAATTTAAAAAAAAAGATTTAGGTTTGAACAACAAAGACCCTTTAACTTATCTTTTCTCAGTTAAGTGACTCAGTCCTAGAACATACATCAGATTAAAGGTATTTCCTTCCCATCTGAACACCATTGTTTCAAGCACCTTTAGGATAAAGTTAAAAGAAAAATGTAGGGCAAAAAAACTAAAAAAATAAGGCACAATATGTGGGATGAAACCTTAGTTACAATCTCCTGGCATAAAGAACTATCTGGAGGCAAATTGAACAGGAACCCACTAAGTTCTTGAAGAAGCTGTGTTGCCAAATAATTCACAATCCTGAGCAAAAATGCTGATAAATATTTAAGTATCATCCTCAAAACATAAAACTTGTACAAACAGGAAGCTCTACAGAATAAATGAACATGCCTCAATGTTCACTCCAGACGTGGTCATCAGACAACCAAGAGACTCCAGGTAAGGACTTGGCATCACAGAGAACAACAGGCTATGGAATTCCTACCAGAAATCTGGTTCGATACCTAATCAAGTACAATTTCAATTTTGCCAGCCATCAGTGACTACTATATGGTCCCCATTCTCCTCTTCAATTGTTGAATGCCCCAAATGATACCAAATAAACTATTACTAAATCAGAACTAAATTTTTTCAGAACTCACTACAGTAAGAATGAACACTACTTTGATGGAAGCTCAGCAGTGCTCAGAAGAAAAAATTTAGAAGTGTAATATTTGTAGGGTTTCAGAATCTGGGATCAATTGGTTTGAGGCAAGTCATTCAAGGATGTTTGACACGGGGCAAAGTGTGTGATGTAAGAGTTTAGTATTGTTCCATGCAAGTGAAAGAAATGTCATGAAGCAAAGCCTTTTTAAGTGAGCTGTTGTTGATAAGTGAACTATTTACCCAGGTGAACAGAGTGTTGTGTCTGGGGAAAAAAATGATCTGTGGAAATTTCCTGAGGTGAACCATTAAATCGTTTCTTGATTTATGGCTTTGTCTTTCCTGTTCAAAATATTGCTGAAAAAGCAACAAAGTTGTGGTCCACAATATTCTTCTACCTTGTATCAACATATATGGTCTCAAATCTTACTATTCAAGCTATCCTGTCCAGGTTCCTCCTGGACACCATGATATGGTCTCAGAGATGCCTTCTAATCCAAATGTTGCCAAACCGTGAAGAACCACATCCAAGTCTGGTGCAGAGGACAGCTCATCATTTAGAGAGCTGGTATTAAAGGGGCTTTGGTTCTTTGGAGGGGAAAGTATGTGTGTTCTATATTTAAAGAGGAGTTTGTACATGGATATTGGCTGTCCAGTTGTATGGACAGTGTAGAAAACAACTAATCACCAAAATTGTGTACTTCCCTTGCATTTTATAGGACTATCACTGGAAATTATCTGCCCAGCTAGAGGCCACATTTCTCAGCTTCTTATGTAATCAGGTAGAGCCATGTGACCAGTTCCCAACAGTGTGAATAGAATGTGAACGGAAATGATGTGGGTCACTTCAAAATCTAAAATCTGTAAAACAGATGTGAATTTTCTTCCTCCATTTGGCACTGAAGGCAGATCATTTTGGAACTTCAGAGTGAGGCAAAACCACAGATGGATGGAGCCTGGGTGTATGGGTTTCCACATGTGAAAGGTTGTCAACAGACCAGACCTACCCACAGCATTTTTTTAAGTAAATTTCTATTGGGTTAAGTCACTGAGATTTGATAGTGTATTTATAATACTAGGTAGCATTAGCCTTACACATATATATAATAAGCTCATAGACTGACAGTTGATATATTGAATAAAATGTGATACAAAGACATATTTGTAGAATTATGTCATTTTGCAAAAACAAAAATAGCATCTGTATATATAGAAGAAATATGTAAGAATATACATTATATTTTTAATAATAAAATGTTTGAACATTGAGCTTATTGATAATTTTTGTCTTATTCTTTATACTCTCCTGAATTTTCCAAATGCTCTATAATTAAAATGAATTATTTTTGATGTAAGAAAAATGAAGAATTATTTAAAAGATACAGCTTTTCACCGGGCACTGTGGCACATGCCTGTAATCCCAGCACTGAGGGATTACAGGGAAGGCTGAGACAGGAAAATCATGAGTTCAAAGCCAGCCTCAGCAACAGCGAGGTGCTAAGCAACTCAGTGAGACCCTGTCTCTACATAAAACACAAAATAGGGCTGGGGATGTGGCTCAGTGGTCGAGTGCCCCTGAGTTCAATCCCCGGTACCAAAAAAAATACCAGATATGACTGGCATTAAGACATAAATCATAATTCCTGAGTCCTATACATAATAGGAACTCAAGAAATACCTAGTTAATAATTATGATAATATACAACAACCTTTAGATTTCCAGGATTGGTAATATCACAGAGAAGGGTTCTTGTAGTAGTTTACTCAAGTTTCGGTTTGAAGATGCTCTTTTTTTAAAAAAGTCAACTTTATTAAAAGTCAATTCTTAAAACTGATAATGTCTACTAAGTAGTGCCATTATAAACTTTCAAAGGCCATTTAAGAAGTGTAGGCTGAAACATCAGCTTCCCAGACATGACTGACCTAATGGTGTGATTCACAAGTAAGAACCATAATTAGGGTAAGAATTGGTTCCTGAAGTCACCTGGGATCCCAGTGAAGTTGCTGGTGGTGGTATCTTTCTCCCCAGAGGCATGCTGAAGTGCCATCCAATTCTGACTACCTGTGAAAACACGCTTTCTATCACCATGGCAGCAAGACTGGTCATCTTGATTAAACAGATTTCTGCTCAGTCCCAGTAAGGATGAAATCCTCACTTCCAGACACAGGATGAGTCATTGCTTTTGGCCTCATTAAGAGGGTATATAGCCCTTCTGTCTGCTAATAAAACCATTTAACCTGATGATTAAAACCATGCAGCCAAGCAACGAGAATTCCAGCAAGCAATTCCAAATCCCAGCTTTGCTTTGGAAGAGAAGGTGAACTAAAAAAGAAAGCAAGGCAAAACGAAACAAGCTATAGGAAACTACATTAACCCTTTAAATGTGTGTGTTTTTCCAAGCCCCAGAACCAATCTGGTTGTTAGAGGAAAAGGTCTGTTAAAGTAAAAAGTATAGAAAGTCAAAACAGTTCATCCCCTAGTGCTGCAGAATAAACAAGGTTGTTAGGATGAAAAGTTCTTGCTTAAATGAGGCCTCTTCATAATGAGAGAACTGAAGACAGAGGAAAGGAGGCTGCTGAAACAGAGGATTGAGTGGACAGGAACAGAAGCCCCCGTGAATGGCTTTGTGTGGAGAGCAGCTGATCACGCAGTTGGGAATATTCTGAAGCAACCATGTGGCTGTTGAAATCATAGACATATTTTGCTGAGAGAAAAAACATGAGAGAGATTAAGCTGAACCACAAGAAGAAACTGTTCAAGTCTGACTGTCAAATAAGGGTTCATGATCAAACTTTCACGCACACTCACCCCCACACACAGACACTGCATTAAAAAACATAGCCAGAAATCTAGACATTTGCTCTCCTATTTCTCCCCACATGTACAGTCAGACTTCAGAGCAAACAGCTATTTGAAGCATCATTTTTTTTAAAGGCCACTCTAAAATTTCACAATCTTTAATACAGCAACTCTGCCAATATGTTTATGTGAAAATTTGTGCTGAAGATTCTAGTTCTAAACAGCATCTTCAGAATGGCGTGAAATGACAGCATCATGGTTCTTCAGTGGCATGGAAAGAAAGGCTAATAATTTGTCCATAAGAGTTATGAAGATTTAAGAGTGTCTTGAGAGTGCCTAGATGAGCATGATTGCATTCTAAAACAAAAAACAAAACAACAACAACAACGTAGATCAGTTTGGTAATAAGACAGCAAAACTAAGGGAAAAGATTCATCCAAGACAGACTGACTGAAAGATGAAAAATACAGTTCCATGCGCAATTAATTAGAGATATCCTTAGGTTCGAGGTACACTGTAGATGGATTATAGCAAGTGATTCCTTGGTAGCTCTCAGCAAAAGATATTTTGATTTCTCAGAACTAAGCACTGGGAGAAATCCAATAAAGTAAACAAAAACATTCTGGCTCCAGAGACCTCCAACAAAATAGGGTTACTAAAGAGAAAATGCCCAAATGTGAATTGTAAAGTAAACAAGTGTAGGAAATAAAGAGCTACTGAGCACATTCAGTCTGAACTGTGCTAGTCAATTGAATTTCATGTTCCCTAAAGCAGTTTGATTTTGCTTGGGTTGGAGGGATACAGGATTTTCCACCTAAATGGGTATGACAATTGCCAGTAACAGAATGCATAATAACAAGGCATGATTGATGGCAAAGTACCTGTGGAAGTTATAATAAATTTTTCTTTAAAAATCTATGATACTTAAGACCTACTAATAGCCCAGTGCGCATTGTCTATATGCATGGTAAGGGATACTGGCTAATCTTATTCTGGTTTGTCTGTGACATCTACTCTTCTAGGAAATTAAGACAGGTAAGTTCTCAGCAGTGTCCGTCTCTCTGCTCCCCTCTTCCTGTCTCGGTCTCTAAATACTCATTACCTTAAATAAGCACATTCTGAAGTCTTAAATAAGGGCTTCAGAAAACAGAGGTTAGGATTCAATTGTGGATGTTGAGTTGCTCCATATTCCACCTTAGGAAAAAAGCATGTTTAAGGATGAAAGGAAGAAATCTTTCCTTCCATGAGACATATTCAGATATTATATTAATAATTAGTCAATTACCTAGAATCTTCATTTTACCTCTTCATAAACTGAACCTAGTCTGAGCCCCAAGTGAAACAGGACTGAGAATCTGAGAGACATTTAAATAATCTTTATTATATTTTCCCCTCTTTCTCAATTTCTTATTAAGATTGTGTACATCCACAGAACCAGAATTTAAAGTCATGGAAAGTCAAGTAGTACTGAATTCCTGGTTTGTCAAAGATCGTTCGATAGGCTAGCAACTGTTTGAGTAAAGGTCATTCCATTCTCAGACTCATCTTTGAATATTCCATGTTCTTTTATTAGCCACATTTGTCACCTTGCTATTAGATATGTGAGTATGTATTTCTCTGAAATATTTCATTTTGAGTGTTCACCAACGGTCTCAAAGCACCACCATTTGGGATGTCCCTGTTTCATGATTCCAAAACAATCCTAGAATCAATGGACTAGATCGGAAATACTCATGACCATTATCAAGTGATCACCATCATTCATTCTCCAACACCATTCCCATTCAGGAGAGTTCCAGACTGGATTACTAGGAAGAAATGATGAGATGGAGTTGGGAGTACAAGATACTTACTAGAGATAAACACCTATGAAGAAAAGGGGAAGAAGCAGAACTGGGCATAGGGAGGAACTGAATACCAACAGTCAGAACAAACCTCGGCCAACCTGACTGGAAGCTATCCAGCCCATCAGTGTTACAGAATGAATTGAAATGGCCAGTCTTGATACTCCTCTCCTAGTCAGTCATTCTATGTGGGCTGCTCCAGGAACTGCATGACCTTGAGTGAGGTGGGTCTTGACAGTTGAGGTTGGAGGTGGCTTGAAGATCACACTTAACACAAAATGAGCCTTTGAAGGGATCTGACCAGTGCTTCTTCATGTTTATTAAAGAAATTTTTAAAATTCCCTTCTGAAAATGGTCCTTATTTGTATGTCCACACAAAAACTTGTACATGAATGTTTAAAACAGTATTAATGGGAAAAAGTGAGGACAGTGTAAATGTCCATTAAATGATAAATGGATAAGTAAAATATGATATACTCATGTGCTGGAATAATATTTGGCAATAAAAAGGAATGAAATACTGCTAGATGCCACAATATGGATGGACCTTGAAAGAATCATGCTAATGAAAAAAGTCATAAAAGCCCACATACTATATAATTCCATTTATATAAATGATAAATCTATAAAGAAAGAAAACAAATTAGTGGATTCCGAGGACTTGCGGTCGGGGAGCATGGAAGATGATGCTAGTGACTACAAGGTTTTTTTTAGGGCTCTGAAAATATTCTAAACTTTGATAGTGGTGACACACAATTCCAAATAGACTAAAATCATTGAATTGCTGACTTTGAGTGGGTGAATTTTATGGTATGTGAAATAGATCTCAATGAAGGCTTTAAAGTCAGCACTAAAGTGAGGTAGGAAAATGTACTTCCCGCTCTCCTCTGAATATGCTAAGCTTATCGTCATTGTCATTCTCAACATTATCATCACCATTAATATTTATGAGGCACTTGTACCAGGCACTCAGTTAAAGTGCTTTGTATCAGTTACTTCATTCTGTAACAACCATTATTAGTCCCATTCTATATATGATAGAATTGAGTCTTAGAACTGAATAATTTGCCTACAATTACAGAATTATTAATGTCAGAACTATGTTTCAATCTCTTTCTGATTCCAGACTTGCTTAGTGATTTTATTATCTGTATTTTAAAAATAAAACACCTGTGTGTTAGTGATGTTTTCAAAAGTAATCCTGTATAATGATAGGATAATTTTATACTTTTTGTGCCCTATCCTCTATGAAGTCTGAGAGTTTAAATCATATCTCCTAATAACTCATTTTGCTTTGATTTGGTCAATCAAGTTTTAATTTATTTCTCTATTTGGAGGAGCAGATTAATGATCCTTCCGCAGTAAAATCACGACCTACTGGCATCTAGTGAAATCTGATGATAACCAGGCAGTGGTATGGAAGATGTGCTACTGGAAGATACTACATTTTCTTTGCATGTTGTTATGAAAACTGTAGAAGAAACAAGGATGCTGAGAATAGAGTGATAGTAAAATGTGTGTGTGATGTTGGATTTTCCCAAACCTGGAGATCAGTGGTTCTTGAATTGTTTTTATAGACAGTTGCAAACTTCTTGAGGCATGGCATGAAAATATTCCTCACACCATGATTTTATGTCAGAAAGTAAGATTACAAACAAATGACCTCACATGATGCAGTCTCAAAAAATGTGCCCTGGTCACTTCACTCACAATCTTCAAGTAGGAGGATTTTCACCTGTCATAGATTAGAAAATATGAGCTCAGAATCCATATCTGGTGGAATCCCTTGGCAAGAGCAAACTAGATGTCCGAGGAACTATGACTCACATCCAGAAGAAGGCATTCCAATGTATACTCTAAACAGATTTATTTTAAAAATAAAAGAACATTTTTTTGTAACAGGGATTGAACTCAAGGGTACTCAACCACTGAGCCACATCCTCAGCCCTATTTTGTGTTTTATTTAGAGACAGGGTCTCACTGAGTTGCTTAGCGCCTCACTGTTGCTGAGGCTGGCTTTGAACTCGCAATCCTCCTGTCTCAGCCTCCCAAAGTGCTGGGATTATAGGCGTGCGCCACCCCACCCAGCTAAAAATAAAAGAACATTTTGACAAAAAGATGAATAACTAACAATTCTTGGAAAAAAGTAAAAAAATTTGAAAACTCATAGTATTATTGTCACCAAGAAAAAAGAGCAAAGACTTAGATTACCAACATTATAAAGAGTGGTCATCATTACTAATTCTCTGGATATCAAAACCCTAATAAAAGAAAATCTTGAAGAAGTTTAGGTCTGCAAAATTGAGAACTGTGATTCTATGAGGTCAGCATTAACCTAATATCAAAACTAGATAAATGCACTACAAGAAAGAGAAACTATGGACCAATATCCCTCATGAACATAATCGCAAAAGCCCTCAACAAAAATTAGAAAATTAAATCTAACAATTATAAAAAATGAAATTCACCACATTGGCATGCAAAAAATTTAAAGATTATATGATTGCATCCCGCAGAGAGAACATATGACAAAATTCAACACCCAGCCATTATAGTAAGTCTCAGCAAAGTAGGAACACAGTGACCTTTCTTTATTTAATCTACAAAATATTCACAGCTAAGATATTGAATAGTTAGAAATGGGCACTTACCTTATAAGGAACAAGTCAAGATGTTCTTTCTCACAATTCCTTTTCAACATCATACCAAAAGTGTAAACTAGTGCAATATGAGGAGAAAGGAAATAAGAGGTATGCAGATTAGAAAAGAAGAAATAAAACTGTCTTTGTCACAGATGACAATATGGCCTGTGTCTAAAACTTCAAATAATCAACAGAAAATTCATAGAATGAATTAGTGCAACAAGTTTGCAGAATACAAGGTTAATATAAGAAATTCAATTTCTTGTCAATTATTAGAAATAATTTGAATTTGAGATATGAAAAAAAATTTCAATAGCACTCAACAAAATGAAGTGCTTAGGCACAAATCTGGCAAAATATATGCAGAATCTATGTGCAGAAAATACAAATTCTGATGAAAAAAATCAAGGAACACATAAATTAACAGATAATTCCTGTTCATAAATTTGAAGAATCAATATTGTTAAAATGTCATTTTTACCCAACGTGTTCTATGGCCTCAATGAACTTACAATCAAACCCCACGGAAGCTATCTTATAGGTATCATCAACAGATTCTCCAGTTTACATAGAAAAGCAAAAGGCCTGGAATACCAATTCAATAATGAAGAAGAACAAAGTTGTAGGGCTTACACTACCAATTACTACACTTACATAAGTTCCATTAGTCAAGTAGTCAAGTAGTCAAAAGCTATAGCACTTTGAGAAGAAAACTATAAAACTTGTAGGAGGAGAAAATCTTTATGATCTTGGGTTTGGTTATTTTATCTTATTTTATATGTGGTACTGGGATCAAACCCAAGTTTCTGTTCATATATTCAATGTAATAATTTTATAAGCTAAAAGTGGCCAAATAATTTAACTTCTCTGTGCCTCAGTTTCCCCACTTGAAAAAGAAGAGATTGTTCCAGTTTGTAAGAGTCCCTCAGCTCTATGAGTCTGAGAAGGATTGAAAACCTTTTGTATTTTGTCCCTATTAAACACATGTGTGTCAGTTGGTTATTTTTTTTTTCTTACTGTGACCAAAATACCTGAGGAAAACAACTTAGAGAAGGAAAGATTTTGGCTCACAGTTTTGGAGGTTTCAGTCCAGGGTTGGCTGGCTCCTTTGTGTTAGGCCTGAGGCAAGGCAGAACCTCATGGCAGAAAGGGCATGACAGAGGAAAGCTGCTTACCTCATGGAAGACAGGAAGGGCAGGGAAGAGCTAGAGAAAGGTTAGACCCTTCCAAGGCACAACCCCTGCCACCTACTTACCCCAGCAAGGACCCACTTCCTACACTCTCCACCACCTCCCAATAATGCCATCAAATTTTAATCCATTAATGGGTTAATCTATTGATGAGGTCAGAGCCCTCATGATGCATTTACTTCTGAGATCAATTTTTCTTTCTTATTTTCTTTCTATTCAAGTTCTTTCGAAGAACTTGATGCTGACTTTTGAGTCTTTTGATTGTTTTCTTCTAAGTACCTCATTAATCAATTTAGATCATATTCTGGAATTGCCTGTTTAGCAAGGATTCCTAAGAATATTTGATCCTTAATCCTAGGAAAGAGTGAGGGGACTCATTGAAAGAGAGAGAAATCAGCATCCATAATGAGATGAATAGTGGACAAAGGGAAGATGGAATTCTGAGTCTGCAAGTCCATTAAGCCAGGTTTGGATAATAGAGAAAATGACTTGTAAAGCTTCTGATAAAATCTGTATATTTCTTCTTGAGATAAGATAACCCTATACACCAGATTCTATTATCATAGAGTAAAATTGGCTTTGGCTAGAAGTGTATATTTATGCCCACGTGCCTTTGGTGCCTCTGAAATAGTACCTGAACTTACCTCTATCCTGATATACATAGTAAAAGAGCCAGTTAAGTCCTGCAAAAATTTACCTTATATTTCTGGATCTGTGACTGGTCAGCAATTAGCATCTCTGAAGTTAGTGCTTTTCAGCAGGAAAGATTCTAATTGTTTCACTGGTTTCTAAGACTATAGTATCAAGGAATGTTATTCTCTTTTTTTCTATTCATGTTTATTGCCATGGATTACATGTGTATATTTCAGATTGCTTTCTATGAATATAAACTTCCCAAACTGTGCCATGAACAGAAATCATTGAGAAGTTTATTTTTTTTAAATGCATGCTTGGAGGCCCTACAGAAATTCTGAACTGATAGATCTGGAAGAGACCCAAGAACCTGTATTTGTATTAAAAAAAAACAAAACCCTCTAAGGTTCTGATGAGACTCATCCTTGACTTTAAGAAATATAAACTGAGAGTGGAAACTAATTCCTTTAAGATTATTTATATCATTTGTGGAGATCACTCTATGCCAGTGGCTATTAGTTGTTGTTGCTGATAATTGCCAACTAAGTACTCCTTATGGCCAACTTGCTGTACAGAAATTGAGTTTTATGTAGTTCATTAGGCACTGAGAAACAGAATAAGGGCTGATGGATATGTTCCCTGAGTAGTGAAAATGAGCATCAATTCTTACCAAGCTACTAAAACTCCCTCTTTTCTTGGATGCACACAATCCTTTTGACTATAACAGGTCTTATGGAAGGCTATTTCCTCTGTGGTTGACACCATATGAATGAAAAACTGTTTACACATGTAGAGATGTACTCACTTCTTCCTCTCTGTTGTCCATCATCTCTCTTCTCATCTCTCTTCTAATGTCAGTTGAAGAAGGTGCATTTATTTTATCAGTCATAGAAGTACTGCATGTGCAGGGAAGTACTCCATTAGAACCAGAAGCACTGTGCATTAGTCAGCTTTGTGTCACTGTGGGCAAAATGCCTGACAAGAACAACTTAAAGGAGGAAAAGTTTATTTGGGCTTATGGTATCAGAGATTCAGTCCGTGGTTGGGCCACTCCAGTGTTCTGGGCCCAAGATAAAGCAGAACATTATGGTGGAAGGGCATGGTGGAACAGCATTGCTCCATTCACAGCAGCCAGGAAGTAGACGGAGAGTGAAGGGTCCACAGGAAAGATGCACCTTAGTAGACATGTCCCCAATGACCCACCTCCTCCAATCATGCCCCTCCATCTACAGTTACCATTCAGTCAGTCCATTCAAACTAGGATGGGCTGATTAGTTACAGCTCTCACAATCCAATCAATTTACATTCAACATTTCTTGTATTATGATATCACAGAAGCTTTGGGGAACACTTCATAACCAAATCATAGCATACTGTGTTCCTAAGTAAATTTTCACCAAATGGGCAGGGAAAATAAGAATACTAGACCTCTAGGGCTTAGTTTCCAGTGTGAACAAACCCTTAATCTCAGAACTTTCAGCAGACACCCTTTCTGACTGCCTTCAGTGTAGCAGAGCGCACTTTACTCTTTTTATCCCTATTACAGATCTGTTATTACTCCTATCATAGGCCTTATAGAGCACTGTATTATTGAAATTTTACTTGTCATCTCATCTCTCCTTGAGGATAAGAATTATTAAAACCATCTGTATATCCACTGCTCTTGGCAAAATGCCTGACCTAAAGTAGACAATGAAAAAACAATAGTCTAATAAACAAATCAATAAACTAACCTCCTGGAAAAGTAGAGTCAGTTTCTCCTACAAGCTTCTAGGAGTACTCCTAATCTCTCAACTGGTGTCAGATCCACATTAGAACTCATCCTAGCAGCCCAGACAGCCCCCTACCATGGCGCAAACCTACACTGTATTTGCTTCACCAGATTTGTTCTAAAGGGAATGGTTGCAAAGAGATTTTGAAAAAAATTTTCTTTAAGCTTGTAAATATTTAATGTCTATGGTAAAGGGCAAACTCAGAATTCTAAAGTGTGCATGTGTGTGGCATGGTGGGGTTAATGGCATTCTCACACCTTATAAAGATTCTGAATATAACCCTTTGCAACAACTAATGCTACATTTGTGAAACAGCGTACTGCATAGAGTTGTTCAAAACCTTAAAAATCTTTAAAGAGCCTCCCCCTCTCTTAGTCTATTTATTTTCTAAACTATCCATCAAGTAAAAATTAAAAAAGGAAATCTGATGATTTGAGGGAGTTTATCATTGACCATCTGCTAAAATGTGCTCAATACATACTAAAGAAACATTAAGACATTTCCCCATCCCCTCCAAGAAAGGGGAAGAAAACCCTTTTGTCACCACAGCATCTTCATACCCTCTTCCTGGTTATCCGTGGTTCTTGTAGCTGAGATATTTTCTACTTTTGATACATCCTCGGTAAAAATAAATAAAAAAGAAAGAATGGCATTTATAATTGAGAGTCTGACTGCAAATAAAACAGAGTCTGATCTCAGAAGTACAGCAGGAAATGGAGTGGTTCTTTTAAAGTCTGATGACTGACACCTGGTGGTTTAAATCTCTGTTATCTAAGAAAAAACTCAAACAAAACCTTGGATAAGCTGGAAAATGAGGAACAGTGTAGGATTTGTTTGTTGGTATAAATTCTTTCTTAATATTACCACAAAATGGAACATCCACAAAACTCTCCAACACCTAGACTTTCTCCTGCTTTCTGCACACAAAATGAAGTAGCCTAATGCTTCAAAGCAGAAGCTGAGAACAAGACAAAACTCGATGTGAGTATTCTCCTGCCTTGGGAAATTTACTTCAATTCTGAGAATCTCAATTCCCTTACTCAGGAAAATCAAGATGAAAATACCTCAGAGATTATTGACAGCATGAATAATGTATGTCTAGATACCAAACATAGGACATAGAGAGATCAGTTACTATAGTGCTCATTTTAAATGCTCTGCAAAAGGAGACACCATTAAGTTTTGAAAAAATACAAAAGAGTACCTAGAATGGAGAACTGGTTCCTGGTTTCCCATTTGACTATTTTATTCTTTTTTTTTTAAATATTTTTTAGTTGTAGGTGGACATAATATCTTTATTGATTTATTTATTTTTTTATGTGGTGCTGAGGATCGAACCCAGTGCCTCACGCATGCGAGGCAAGCGCTTTACCACTGAGCCACAATCCCAGCCTCGACTATTTTATTCTTATAGAACTTTGTTTTCTAATTCCTCAGGTCTTTGTATGGATTCAGATCTGTGTCATCCTTGAAAAAAGGACAATTAAACGCCATAAACATGAGATGCACCTTTCAGTTCCTAAGAATGAGTCAAGCCAAGGGAATAAAGAGAGTTCCCATGCCAGAGCAATTAGTAAATGTTATCTTGAAGGACACCAACTTTCTCCCATGCACCCTGGAGACTAGGGCAAGCTAATAACATTAGGGCAAGCAGATAACATCTGTAGAAAGTTGCTTTTTGAACATACATCAGGACAGTTGCTTCTTAGGAAACGGGTCATACAAACAAAGCAAGCCATGCTGATGATGTCACTGCTTCTGCAGCCTAACTTATAAAACCTCTCTCTCAGTGGCAACTGATGCAAAACTGAGGGCATTGTGAAAATAATACATGTCACTCATCCAGTTGGCCACCACTGGACAAATGCTATGAGGGAAAAAGGTGCTATGTATAGTCAGCCTATCATAGCTGGACCTTCCCTGTAAACAGTTCTCAATGAAACTCTATGTCTTGTCCTCCATCTCCAAGTGTTTTCTTTGGTTTCTCGGCAACCACTGCCATGGCACAATGGAACCAAAGAACTAACAAGGTCATTACATTATTTTCCTTCCATTTTTTTTTCTTCTGACATTTTTAGTCTTCCATTTAAAGTAAGACTCTATGAAGTTGCTGATATTCCATCATTTTTAACTGGCAAAATGTTATTTTATAGTGTCTAACCAAATATACATTATTAGATATTTTTTTCAAGTAAATAAACCGGTTGGTAAAATTATTTTCAGAAGACTGAAATCATATCATTATGAGTTGACTCACCTACTGAGCTTAAATGGGCCCTAGGATATGGTATTTAGCTTATTTTTTAAAAAAGCTCTTTAGTGTAAGCTTTATATTAAAGCACCTGTGATTAATCCCATTAAAAGACTCTTCTTCTGTCTTTCACAGTAAGAGTAAAATTATATGCTATGCACCTTGGCATTTAAGACAATTTTTCTACATATAATCCCAAATTGTTTTCTTTTTTTACTATCTATGAAATCAAGGAACCGTAAAAAAAAAAAAAGTGTGCTTATAGAAAATAAGAACCTCCTAGGCAACAATCTCACACAATACAAAAATAATCTAATGTTGGCAGAAATGGCCCCTTGGAACTAGTGGCTTATTTGTTCAGAGTTCTACTGTTATTAACTTCTGGTGATCAGGGAGTGAGAAATGGAAAGTACGCCACAGAGAATCATTAAGAACCCACTAGACAGAGATAACCCACTTAGCTGACAAACCACACGATGCAGTTTGGATTAGAAGGAAGCAAACACACAAAAAACCAGAGCAAAAATTTAAAACCACTGCTGGAGAGCACCAAGTCTCTGAGAATCCTGGCAGATCCCTGAAGTCCTCACAAAAAAGAGATTGTTTCAATGTTATTGTCCCAAACCAATAACAAATGCTAAATGTGTTTAAAGGGAGCTAGGGAAATGAAAAGAAGACAAATTCGTAGCTGAAACTTGGCAATATTTAAATGAGAGGTTTAAAATGCCTGGTGGATCTCAACATTTGTGGCTTTAAATGCACAGATGCTTCCTTCTGCAGGTGTAGAGCCTCCAAGGTGAGTCTTGTTCTGAGTGCCAGGCCCTATCTGGAACTTGCCGTTCAGTGCCAGAGTGCCCTGAGTTCATTCCTTTGGCTTTTTTTGTGCCGTCACTCAAAATCATAGGAGCAGCCTTTAAACTCTGAATTAATGAATCTCTATGTGGAAAAGTTTCCCGAATTCTTGCTGCATGAAGAATCTAGACTGATCTTCAAAGAATGAGGGTGCGATATGCCCACTACAAGCCTAGAACAGAGTGGAGCCCCCTCTCTGAACAGGTAAGATAGATTTCCCAAGTAATGCTAGTCTCCTTCGGGGCCTTCAGCAGTAACATCACTGAGTAAAAACAGCTAATGGGTTGCAGTCTCCTAGTTTTCCTGCCCTGTCCCTCATCCATAGCTTCTCGTATCTGAGGATAGAGTAATAACTGTACAGGCACTGACAGATTCCCCAGTGGGTTTATCCAGTATGGACGAGATGGCCAGAATTTTTGCTTTTACACACAAAAACTTATTAAGGGATATTCTTAGTCATTAGTAGAGGAGTCAGAGGTGTGCATCATTTGAATCTTGCAAAATGAGATGCTCTTAAATTTAGATTCATTTGATAAACAAAAGCTGGAAAAGCAAGTCAAATTTATTTGCCATAGAAGAAACATGAATTAATAAATTAACCTGAATTTACTGATCAGTGCCTCATATCTTCTTCACTATTTCTCTATATACAGAATCTTTTCTGTCATTTACCATAAAAACAATGGCTCCCAAATGAAATATAATTAAATCAGGTACTTGTTAAAATACACGTTTTGTTTTGTCTGAATGTGGTAGTGCTTTACAGTAAAACAGAATCATTTGTGCATACATAAAATGGCTACATTAGACTGAATCTTTTGATACTTCTTCACAGCATTTTATTCTTCAAAAGCAATTACTGTAGTTAATTGTATAGGTTTTAGTTATAAATGTGACCAGTCACTACACAACTGCTATCTGGGCACGGTGATGCTTGCCTGTAATCCCAGTGGCTCAGGAGGCTTACAGGAGTATCACAAGCTTGATGCCCGCCTTAGCAATTTAGCAAGGTCCTATGTAACTTAGAGTGGACACCGTCTCAAAATTAATTAATAAAAGGGCTGAGTCTGTGCCCCTGTGCTTACGCACCCTGGGTTCAATTCTCAGCACCAAAAAAAAAAAAGTGCATATAAATCATCCCATTTACTTTTCCCTCCACTCAACCAATCCTCTCAAAGAGCCCTCTGGCTGCAAGACTCACTCCTCACCTTCTTGAAGTCTTCACTCGAGTGTCATTTTTGTGGGACCTTCTCTGCCTACTCTAAGCAAAACTAAAAACTTACCCCTAGGCCTTAATTCCTATTGAGCTTCCCTGATTTATTCATCTCAATAGGATTTCACCATATGACTAGTTTATATATTTCAATCATTTATTATATTTGTGAAGATCTCCATGTTCCATAAGAGAAGGAATCATTGCCTCTTTGCCGATACAAAGGAACTAAAACAGTGCCGGGCATGTAGTAGATGGTAAATAAAGACTGACAGAAGACAGACTTGTGTGTTTTAAAGTTTCCTTTGCAGCCATCTCTGAAGCCACTTTGCTATGAATGAAGTTAATTTATATATCTAGGAAGATATATCATAAAAGATCTCTGTAGAGCAAATCGAATATGCTGAAACAAATAGTGATATTAAGTGTGATTTTGGGGGGGGTGTTATAAAATAAAACACTGGAAAGGGCAATCTCTGGGGACGTCAAAAACACCGCAAAAATTCTGCACTTGAGTAGCACATTCTCAAAGGTGCTTTACAATGCTTGGAACTCCACAACAATAAATAGTGTTCATGTCTGTAACTATTATGAATGGGTGAGTGGTTGTGTCTTACTGTGGGGTTTTAGTTCCTTCACAGGTGACGGAAGAGGTTGCCAAACCTTGTGAACTGAAACCAAAGGAAAGATTCCCCCAAGCTGCCAACAAATCTGCCAAGATTTTCCTGTTTCTGAGCTGGCAATGCTGTTGAACAGTAAAAGATGTTTCCTGTAACTAACGAGCCCTTTTGCAGGTGCTCTGCATTGCTGGGGCTCACAAAAGTCAGCTCCATATCAGAGATTGCTCAAGGGAACTTTGTGGAGCCTAATTAAGCTTTCCAATACCATCATTAGGCACAGCTATTGGTGTGTCCCCGGGTGAACCCAGCTGCCTGCTCGGCACTCATGGCTGCTTTCTTTGGCACTTGTTAGAGGAATGTGTACAACTTGTGGCATACAGAACAGAAAGGGCAGAAAAGGATTTAGTACAATATATCATGGCAGCCGCAGTTTGCTGTGTAATCTCACAGGAAGTCTCCTTCACAAACTAAGTCAACAGGAACAGTACAAACAGCATCTATTCCGCCCTCAGTGTGCAGCCCTGGGGGACACAGTATGACTCCCTCCTTCTGCTTGCATGCTCACTTGCTGTTAATTTTCTTCTCCCCCTATTGTAGGCTGTGGGATGTGGGAGGTCTAAATTCCAAGATAATTTATTGCCCAGTTGTGTGATAAAGACTAGGAGTGTTGCTTTAATGACATGAGTTACCAACATAGCATAGGACCTCTTACCTCTCATTTGGATGATTTGTTCCATTCAAATCCTATGGAGATAAGAAGAGTTTCACAGATTAATTCACTTTCTCAAAAGAAAAATGTTTGCCCTGATTTCTTTAAAAATAAGCATGCCATAGTTTACTACTCACAAAGGATACGTGAATAACGTAAATGTTCACCTCTGGGGCTCTGGAATCACTGCCTTGGCCCCTGAGGTGAATGTGCAATGAGTGAATCAGTAAATCCCTCTGTGTCCCAATGTCCTTGACTATGAAATAGGGGTGATGAAAGTACTTACCACTCAGCGTTGTAATGAGAACTACATGCAACCTTGTACATGAAGCATTGAAGACCACACCCAATGCAAAATCTTCAGCAAACATTTACTGGTATAATTATTTCTCATTACACATTATACTGAGAAAAAAATGCATGAAACTTTTCTTAACATAAATAGATAATGGAATTTAGTGTTACCTAGCAGCCTGGACACTTCTCAAGTTATAAGTGACTAAGGAATCAGGAAAGGATAAAGGATGCTTATCTTTGGTCCTAACTCCATTTCAGTTACAACCAGTCAATTCTATTCTCACCAATTTTAAGAAGCAATTAATTACTATGTCTCTAGTTCCTTCTCCTCACCACCTATTCCAGGCGCTAATCAACAGTGCAACCATGAAGAGAAAAAAGAAGAATCTGGGAAAGGAGAAGCCAAAGACTTGGCTGCTCCCCAGAAAAGCCAAGGCTTTGGTCCAGTGAACAAGAGCAAGGCACTGCCCAGTCAAGCAGCATGGGGGATTTATTATTTCAGTTTGGCATCTACTTGGAGCAGTCCATGAGCTGCTGAATGACTTTCACACAGGGCCACATTGTACTTTTGTACTGTTACAAATCTAGTTAAAGTGATGTTAGTGAGCCTGTTTGAAATTTTCTGGAAACTAGTTTCAGAGAGCAGCACCAGGCTTCCACTTAGGTGGACCTGGTGACTGGCTGTAGCATGCGGTTTGATGAGCAGTAGAAAGAAGATTGGCTTCTGCATACTTGTGAGCAACAAATACCTATGTTCTGAGGAAGTCATTCTGGCTGGCACTTGGTCTTCTTTTTCTTCCAGGGTAGGACAACTGTAACTAGCCAACAAGTGCGGCCATGTGACCAAGTTTTCTCCAATGAAGTGTGAGTGAGGTGATTGTTTCACTTCCCAAAGACAGCTTCTCCGAGAGTTGTGCAACCTCCACAAGGCCTACCCTTCCAATGCTGGCTGAAGATAACTACTGGCTCTGCATGTGGGTGTCTGAATCACCATGTGGAAGGAAGCTGTCCAAGAATCTTACCTCCATACTTGACTGTTGTATGGATGAGAAATAAGCTCTGTTGATTTGGGGCTATTGGTATGGAGGTTTAGCCTATTCTAACACATTGCCTTATGTTCCACTTTTGGAAATGCACTCATTGAATTATAGCTTTTTTCCTTTATACTCCTCACCAAGACAAATATATCTGGGTTATATAGAAAATAATACTTTCTTAGTAACTTGTCATTAGAGAGATGATTCCATCAGAAATTTATGGAAACCATTATGGCATGGGGCATGGAGGAGAGGACATATGCTGCAGTAGAAATACATAAAAAGAGAGAAAAAATGACCAGGATTCCGAAAGAAAAGGTGAGAGTGAACTTTTGTGCTTCGCAGCTTTGCATAAACCAGTTCTAAGCATCATGATGAAGCTAATAAGACCAAATCCTGTCCTCTCCATGTTTATGTGAACAGATGTACTGGAGTCTCTCTCAGCCAACTGGGGGAATGAATCACATGAGTGTTTGCTGTTCTCTGGGGCCTGGGTAAGGAAGGTCCACTTTATGAGTTGAGCATGCACCAAGTGCCAGCTAAGGAACACAATGTCCTTTCCCTTCCAGAGGTCAACAGAACTCCAATGCTTATAGCTGGGCTTCCCATGGAGTAAAATAAAGATCACATCTGGTACTCAAGCTCAGGGTCACTGTGACTGGAGAATCCTGCTGAACAAAGTAATAACTGATACATTTTATAATTGTATCTTCTTCTAGAAGAGTTTTGACCCATTAGACTCATTTGGCTTTTCTGCCCACTCAAATGTCATATGATTTCTTAGACCCAAAAAGTCATTTTAAATTACTTCAATTTCATAGGGAAGCAATTACACTGTACCTACTGTGTGTAGGGCACTAGTATTCCCCAGTGCATGCATTTCATTTCTTTTAAGATGAATAATTTTACCTCCACATTCCCAATCTGGGTTGCCCATATCCTGAGAGACTTAAGTTCAGAAGGACAGGGTTAACCTCCCTTAGCACAGTAGCTGAGGCTTAAGGACAATATGAGCCACTGTAGAAAGGTAGAATAGAAGAGTCTTTTACTTCTTCTCATCCGTCTTCCCCCATCAACGAGAGGCCATTGACCTCTCCACAGCTCTTTCCTCTTGATTTGCTTCTAATATAAAACCCTGGCTCAGCACCAAATCTTGGTCTCTGTACAAAATCTTGGACCATTATTGGGGAATCCAGTCCAGAAACAAACAAGACTTCTATTCATCAGTTTCCATCTGTTGCAGGACTCCAGTTGTTTCAGGATAGCTCAGTTACCAGATCTTCCTGATAGGGAAAGAGATGATGCCATAAGGATCTGTTTACTCCATTCCTGAGCCAAACAGGAAGATCAATAAACACTGTTGTGCCGTCTTCTTGAAGCTGAGTTCTTACTGTAAAAATGCTCATGATCTACTTTTCATTTTTATGATGATTAATTCCACTCATTCAATCCAAAAGAAGAAAACATATTACTTCCTGAGGAAAGCACTTGAAAAGAACTATCGTGAGCACTGAGAGTGGCCACCCACCCGTCACCTCATTTCATCTGCAGAGTAGATTTCGGACATGTTTAATAGCAAACATGATACTTATTACCTCATCTTTCCTATTGCCCAACAAGGGAGCTTTTGGAATGAGTAAAAAAATAGTTTAATGAAGTGGAGATGGAACAGGGAGTCCAATTTCAGCTCCAAATCCATGCCTATCCCCACTTTCATCTTAATTTACCAAAATAAATCTGATAGTTAATCCTGAAACTTTCCCCTCTTTGGATTAGAAGCAGGTACTCATGTGCAGATTTGGTTATGAAAATTATTTTTGAAAAATTAGTTTGAATGTGGAAATTGCAATATCTTTTTAGAATTATCTGTTCATTTTGTTGGTGAGATTTAGGATCACCTGTGAATTTTTCAAGCAATAGCACAGGGGATGACTGTGATACATCAGGCCAAAAACTAGAGAAACTCCAGAACCTTAGTCTTGTAAAGGGAAGGAACTTTTGTTGATGTATGATTCATATATTTTGCTGATATATTTGTGATTTGGGGCTTATTTTGTAATTATCTATAAGAAAAGCAAAATATTCATGCATTAATCATATCTCTAAATAAATATTTATAAACCTAAATAATTTCTAAAGCAATATAATGCCCCAAACTGAACTTCAAGCAAATGGAAATCAGTATTCTTGCAGTCCCCTTTTAAAGATATGCCAAATTAAAATATATGAATATTTCACTGAATTTGATACATAAATTACTAAGTATTTTGGCTAGATAAAGAACAAAATTATTGAGTATCATGAATAGAAATGAATCTAATGGGACCTTTTAAGAGAAAGTATTCTGTCTCTAAGAAGTTTTATTAAATGGGGGCATGAGGTGTATTATGTAAGGTTTATTTTGCGTATATTTTCTTTTACAACATTTAACCATTTTGTTACTTGTAAAAATGATATATTTCCAAGGGAGAAAACTCAGAAAAAAACAGAAACATTCAAATAAAAGACTAAGAACTAATTCTTGTATTCAAAGATGACTACTGTCCATCCAACCTTGCCCTCCCTCTGTGTGTACATGTGCTCCTGTGTGTGTATCAGATGCTAAATGACACTTTTCCTGCCAACTCAGAGCTGTAAGCCTTTTAGGATCTTTAAAGACCAAGAACTATAGGAGCTTAATCATCCCTCCACGCAGGACAGGTGTTATGGTTTGGATGTGAGGTGTCCCCCAAAAGCTCCCATGTTTATGCAGGAATGTTCAGAGGAGACATGATTAGATTATGAGAGTTGTAACCCAATCAGTCCATCTTAGCTTGAATGGGCTAACTGGTTGGTAACACCAGGCAGGTGGGGTGGTGTTGCAAGAGATGGGTCACTAGGGAAATGCCTGGAAGGGTGCATCTTCCCCGCAGTCCTGCCTCCTCTCTCTTTATGCCTCCTGGCCACCACAAAGGGAGCAGCTTTATTCTACCTCCCTGTTGCCATGATGTGCCCAGAATTATGGAGTCAGCTGACCATGAACTGAACTTCTGAAATCGTGAGTCCAAAATAAACTTTTCCTCCTCTAAGTTGGTCTTGGGTATCTTAGTCACAGTGATGCAAAGCTGACTAACACAACAGGCTGAGAGTTTGGGAAGCAAGTTTGACAATCCTAAACCATCACCTACTTTGGAAGAAGCTAATCAAGAGGAGCAGGTAGGGGAACTACGGGCCTGGTAGTGTGGAATATTTTGCAGACACTTCTGCAGATGTCCTGTGCATTTCTCTTGCGTCCCCAGCTAAGAACATGGAGCCTCAAGGAAGCCAGACTTAGGCATATGTCTCCTAGGGCTAGGGAGATGGGGATCACCTGATGTGGGTCAAAGATTCCAGAGCGGTCTGTGGTTAGCAGAGCAAGAAGACAAGTCTATTTCATTATGAACTGAACTTCCAGGTATTAGTAGTGCAAAACTGCACAGGAGCCAAGTGGACAAGAAAATGTGACTGGCCTTGAGTTAGCCAGAGGATTCACCATGAGGACATGGCAGGAAGAGGTGGTGGCTGGGGCTCAGGGGCATGCAATCTGCAAGCAGCCAGTTGGAGGACTACAAATGGTGGGAGCAGCAGTCAGAGGGAGAGGATGGGTAGGGCTCAGATCAAATCTCACACGTGTGTGCACACACAAACACACGTGAACACATGCATGTACATGCATACACATACATACACACGTGCATAAACACAGTAGGGAAGACCAACCTGTCCCTCTTAGTCCCCTCTACTTCATTTTATTCCAAAACTTTAGTTAAGCAAATGTTTGCACATGTTTTCCTCCATTTCAAAATAACATTCTCTCACATACTAGGAATACTCATTTAAAAATTTCTGTGTATGATGTCCAGGTATAATCACATTTTAAAATGCTAGTTTAAAAAAGATAAAACTTGTCCTTGGTAAATTTCATTCTATTTTCTGATAATCTTATTTTAAAGAAGTTTGATCTTTTGAGAGCATCATCAGGCTTTTTATTTTTTTGTCAGTGTTTTCTAGAACCTTATTCCTAGACCACACTACAGCTCTCTCTCTTTCTCTGCCTAGACCCCTTAATCCATTCTAACCTGTACTCTGCTGAAGAAGTTTCTCCTGTGGTTCCACATGGCCAACCACACAATATCCAAACTCCATAGTTTGGCATTCAAGAATTCTCAGAACTTAATTTGAAAAACTTCTTTCAGATTTACTTCTCACCACTCCCCCAAATATACATCCTCCATCAGGGAGAAATATGCATTTAGCTGGTCCTATTCCCTGGACATGCCTCCGCCCGCTCTTCTCCCCGGTTTTGTGCATATGGTTTCCCATTGATCAAGGCCTTTCCTGTCTACCTAGGAATGTTAGTTGAAATTTCTGGCATGAAAGGGGTGGGGGGCAGGTATTTACTTCAGGGAAATAGTAGAACCTTCTGGTGAAGGTTGTTTCAATTTATTCTAGAAAAGTCTATTTATTAGCTAAAGAAGGAGAAACTCATGTAACAGAGATACAAAAGGACAAAGGGGATTTGGGATAGGATGCTGTCAAAAATAATCAAGGAGAGAGTTCTACATTTAGAAAATTGTGAGGGGTTAAACCATTATATACATTGTGTTCATATATCTTTGTCCATAGATGTGAGGTAGTTTCGATGTGAGGTGTTCCCCAAATGCTCATGTGTGAGACAATGCAAGGTTTAGAGGAGAAACGATCCAATTATGAGAGTCTTAATCCAATCAGTGAATTAATCCTGTGATGGTATTAATTGAGTAGTGACTGAAGACAGGAAGGGTGTGGCTGGAGGAAGTGGGTCATTGGGGGTATGCCTTTGGGGTATATATATTTGGTATCTGGCAAGAGAAGTTTCTCTTTGCTTTCTGATCATCATGTAAGCTGCTTCCCATTGCCACAATCTTCCACCATGTTGTCCTGCCCTACCTCAAGCTCCAGAATGGAGCCGGTTGTCTATAGACTGAGACCTCTGAAACTCTGAGCCCTGAAATAATCTTTTCCTCCTCTATAGTTGTTCTTGTCAGGTCTTTTAGTCACTGGAAAAAATAAAAAAGAATAAAAAAGCACTAAAAGCAGAAAGGAATCTGTTTTTGAAAGACATTAATAGAAAAATACCAATGGTTGGAGGCAGATCCAATACCTGGTTTAAAATCAAAAGTAGGATAGAAGAGTTTGAGTAGGATAGAAAAGAAGGACAGATAGTTCAAAAGGAGGCAAGAGGAAGGACGAGGAAAGATAACTTTAATCTGAAAAACTTGCGATAAAAGTTTCATACCCTTTTCTTCTCTAAGCCAGTTCTCTTAGGCCTGTTACTCATAGATTTCTGGAAAATTCACAGATCTTCACTTACAATCTTAAAGTTACCATAAATGCACTCATGACAATTACCTTGTGCATTGTTAATGAGCTGATGTAATAAATAGATTAAGCAAAGAGAGAGACAATATTTTAAGAAACCTCTAATACAATAATATCTACTGATCAGATGAAGGAGACTCCTCATCAGCCTAAGGATCCTGACTATGCCAGACCACCCACATACTGTCTCATGTCCACCCTTGTTTCCTTTCTAGAAAAAAAGCCTGAGACCTCCCCCTCAAGTGTCTCTCATTCTCTAGAAGACCCGCTTTCTCCCTTGAATGTGTCTCTACTTTCTTAAACAAATCTCTGCCTGTGCTTCTGACACGTCTTTAAATTCATTTCTGCAACGTTTGTTGAGCCCCATTTGTCCTGAGTCTCATTTCAGCACCATTTCAGACTCTTGGGTCTCTTGCAGTGACAAGCTGACCCAAAAGAGGCCATATGTGATTAACACCCAGGCGTCATAGCAACCTCACTCCTGTGTACCTGTGAGGAATTTGAGAATCAGCAGGGTGCTTCAAGTAGACAAGCTGTCACGTGGCTCCGACTTCAATGGTCTGTTAACTACTTGTCCACCATCACATCAATTGTCAGCTTCCTTCAGAGACTCTGGGTCTCTCTCATGTGGCTTTGGTTTCTGCATATTACCTCTCTTCAATTAAAAGCTAATTCTAGTTCTCAGAACTGCTTGCTTATACCGAGAGACTGTTTATAAGGATTTCAGCATCTAACAATACCTGTGAAGAATGATTTAAAAGATTTTTTAAAAAGATCTGTCATTGCAATTAAATGAACCCAGTCAGAGAATTAATTGAAGTTATTCAAAACCATTAAGGTCATTTGCAAAAAAAAAAAAAAAATCTGTGGAAAAGGCAATTTGGTTAAAGTTTCTCAAAGCAAAAGTTTGAAAATTCTTCTATTCTCCTTCCTTCCATAGGTCTTTCCCTCTTTCCTTTCTTTCTTCTTCCCTCTCTCCTCACCTCCTTCCCTCCTCTTTCTCTCTATAAATAAATATTACCCACTATACTCCAAGTACTAAGGGTACAGAGATGAAAATAAAGTATCTGATCTAAAAGAATTTAAGTCTGGTTGGAAAAAACAACAAAATAAATATATTTAATGAGATTGTTGCTAAAGTAAAAATGTGCCAAAAAACAAATAAAATACAATAGGACCTTCCACTGCCTTGTAAGTTCAGGCAAGAGCTTCTGGGGGAAACCATACTTGTCTTTCTTGAAAGAGTCTCCCACAAGAAAGAGGAATTAGCATAGCAGGGAGCATCTGGTATGAACTTGGTGGAGTAGGAGGCAGCAAGGATGGGCCAGGAGCCTACCAGCAGGGACACTGCACCTCCTGCACAGGGGCACACACATGATTACATGGAATGGAGTGTGGATTAGGGTAGCCATCAAAGGCCACCCCAATGGTTGCATCGCAGAGTTTTATGGTGAAAAAATATTATTAAAATAACTAAGCATAGGATGCAATATGTAGGATAATTATCTGCTCTTGAAAAGCTCCTAAGAAAATCATTTTCTGTAAAACTCTGAATTGCCAGGCAGATGCAACTGTTACTATTTTGTTAAGACATGTGGGTTGCCTTTCATTGCACTGATAGCTTCCAGTAGAGTGGAGCAGGGACAAAAGTGGCCCCACTATATCGATCTTATTATTTCAGCTGTGAGACCTTGAGCAAGGTACTTTACCTCTGTACTTCACCTGCCTCACCACTAAGCGTAATAAGTAATTGTGTAAATAACAAAAAAGTGTTTAAAACAGTATCTAGCTTAAAGCAAGTTCTCAACTGCTAGAAATTTTAAAAAGAAAAACTAGTATAGCTAAACTGATTTCGGCTTAAATAGCTTTTGTTAGTTTAATGGTTAAACTTTAACAAAATGGTCACCACGGGAATGCAACTTGGCGTTAAAATCACAGCCTGTTAAAGCTGGCAAAGGACTCGGAGTCATCCAGTCCACTACCTCTTTCACAATTTGTATATAAAACTGCCCTCTAGAAAAGTTCAGCAACTTTTCCTGTTCCAAAACTCTGGTGCTGGTGGGCGATTCCACTCTAGCGTGGCAGCCCCGGGCAAATGCCTGATCCCCTGCTGTCCTCTAGTGGCAAATTAGGGAAACGTTCGTATGCAAAATAATGAAAGTGATATCACAAAAACTACTAATTTGTAGAAGGCTCACCAGTCATCTTTCAGACTCCATATACTGTCTCTATGAGGTAAACTTAAAACTCCTAGGTGATTTTGTTTTTTATTGTTTATATTCACATGTAGCTAAAATTATTTTTATGAAAGTCATATAATGGATGTGCCTCTTTGGGGTACAGTGTATTTACAGATTTCATATGTTTAACTCAACTCTTACTTGTTTAAAACTAGAATGTTTGTTATATGTTAAAATGCCTCATTACCAGCATGTATTTATGCTTGAGTTTAATCATCTATATAATAACTAGATCATACTTCCCCCTTCAAATAGTATGTGATTTGGAAGGAAGGAAGGAGAGAGGTTGGAAGGAAAGAAAATAAGGAAGAAATTAAACACAGCTAAAGGTTACAGTGTACCTGGTGAATCACCCTTTTACACACATCCTGGGAACAACCAGCAGTAGACAATAGATTTGCCATTTATACTGACACATATAAATGACATTTTACACAGATGCAGGCAGCTCCTGCATCTGTGTAAAATAATAGCCCTCCTCTGGCTATTATTTATTCATATAAGGCATGGTTTGAAGATAACAGTTACATATTATTATGCAGCCTATTACAGATATGAAATGTCTTAAAGGTTTTTTAAACTATTTTTTTTATTATTTATTTATTGTTACAGCATGGGGACTGAACCCAGGGGCACTCTACCACTGAGCTGAACTCTAGCCCTTTATATTTTTTTATTTTGAAGGTTAAACAGGGTCATGCTAAGTTACCCAGTCTGTCTGACCTCGAACTGGGAATCCTCTTACTTCAGCCTCCCAAATCCCTGGGATTATAGGAATGCACCACAGCACCCAGCCTAACTAATAATTTAAAAGATATGATATTTTCCTTTCATATGGAGACTCAATAAATTCCTTAACATAGGACTTTTGAATCAAAGGATTTTAAACATATTTAAATCTGAAAAATATTTTCTTTATATATTGTTTCCACATACATAACATGTCTAATTTTTCCATGCTTGGACTAATGCTTGGTCTCATGAAAATTCTAATTATTCCAAATTGATGGGTTGAAAGTCACATATTATTGTTTAATTTGTTTATCTTCTTATGGTAAGACTGGAACATATTGCCAGGTAAACAAGTCATTTGAACTTTTTTGTGTGACTAAATGAACAGCCCATGCATATCCTTTCCTGTTTTTATATCATTCGAGATCTTTTTCTATCATCAATAAATTCACATTTTTCTATTTATTTTTAAATTTGGCTTATAATATATTTTTCTATATGGATAATTAAAATATTTATATAGTCAAATGTATGGTTTTTTCCCATCCAGGCTTCTAGGTTTTTTCTTGTCTATAAACATCTTCCTCAATGAGTGTAATAGACAGTTTGTTTCAGTTTCCTTTTACTACTTTTAAAGTTCTCTTAAGAAAATTTACATTTAAGTAATTGAGCTAGAGTTTTTTTTGTTTTTTTTGTTTTTTGGTCCAGGGATTGAACTCAGGAGTATTCGACCACTGAGCCACATCCCCAGCCTATTTTGTGTTTTATTTAGAGACAAGGTCTCACTGAGTTGCTTAGTGCCTCCGCAATCCTCCTACCTTAGCCTCCAGAGCCACTGGGATTACAGGCATGTGCCGCCGTGCCCAGTTTAGAGATTATTTTGATAAGGGAGAATGAATAGAAGTTAGATTTATCTCATATTCCAAATTATTAACCCTTTGGCCCAACGCTGTATGGAGTGATCACTCTTTTCTAAGTTGAAATGCTACATTTATCATATGCCAAATTTCCAATGAGTTTGGATTAATTTCTCTTTCTGTATTCCCCATTCTATGGCATTGCTCTCACTGTCTATTGCTGCACTAGTACTAAACTGCTTAAAATACATTTTAATATCTGGTAAAACTACAGGTCAAGTAACAATACTCTTTTTTTATAACGTGTAGAACCTTCATGATAAATTCACCTACTTTTTAAAACCAAAAAAACGTGAACTCCAGTTAATTCTGCAAGCAACTTTCTTGTGATCAATTTAATTTAAAAATAAAGAATTGATGTCATTGAATTATAATTCTATGCAAGATAGTATGTGTTCATCCATTTATTTTGGTAAAATCTTCAACCACTTGTAAATGGACTCTCGCACCCTTGCTGAATTTATGAAAGCAATGAAATCTCCACTGTAAATTGTACAAATCGCTTCCTCCTTTTTGTTGTTAATTTGGATATTTGTGTGTGTGTGTGTGTGTGTGTGTGTGTGTGTTAAGGAAAGTTTTACATTTTCTAGAATGATTTAAAAAGAATACCCAATTATTGACAGCATTTTTCTTTGTTTTTCCTGGGTTCACAAACATATCACTTGCCTATTAATAATGTTTGATTCTTCTCTTCCAACATTCATACTTCCTTTGTCTTTCAAATTGCATTGATCAATGCTTCTTTAACAATATCAGGTAACAATGGAAGTAGTGTCTTAAATAAGATTGCTCATAGTGTTCATTATTAAGCAAGATGAACTTTCGTGTAAGAGGCATATGTTCTCTCCTTAGAGCTCTTAGTTCATTCACTTTTTTAAAAAATCCAGATTACAGAGCAAAAAGCACGAAGTAAAGGGTACTTCCTAGCTGGGTACAACGGCACACTCCTTTAATCCCAGTGACTTGGGAGGCTGAAATATGAGGATTGCAAGTTCTAGACAAGCTTCTGTAGCTTAATGAAACCCTGTCTCAAAGTGAAAATTTTTAAAAGGGCTGGGGGTACAGCTAGTGGTAGAATGTTTGCCTACCATGTGTGAGGCCTTGGATTCAATCTCCAGTAGAGGGAGACCAAACAGACAGGGAAAGAAAATAAATAAATCCTGTGGTGCACAAATTTTAGTTAAAATTAAAATCACTTGGAAGCTACATTCTAAAAATAAATTCTAATTGTATTATGTGACAAACAAAAGAATCCTCTATTTGTAGCAGATTTTTCCTTATGCTTTCTTAAAAAAACAACTTCTTTAATGAATGTTTTGATTTTGATACTTTTACAGAAAATGTTCATAAATATTCCGTAACTGATCTCCCTTTACAAAGAGCTGAGTCAACATCTTAGCAACAAGCACACTGGGCCTGGTATCATTAGTGACACCCGGAGCTAGCACAAGGCAGGTGAGAAAGAGGTGGCTGTGTGGAGAGTGGAGTGAGAGTTAAGTTTTTCTCTATTATTGCAAATGTTTTTTAAAAATTTTTATTTGTTCTAATTAGTTACACATGATAGCAGAATGCATTTTGATTCATCATATACATATGGAGCACCTTTCATTTTCATTTCAATTTATACATTGTATAAATTGCAAATTTATACAATATACAATGGAGATTTCATTGCTTTTCATAAATTCAGCAAGGGTGCACTATGTAGAGTCGCATCACTTGTGCAATCATACATGTACCTAGGGTAATGATGTTCATTTCATTCCATCATCTTTCCTGCCCCCATGTCCCCCTCCCTCCCTCCCTTTTGCCCAAAGTTCTTCCATTCTCCCCACCAAAAGCTGTGCTAAAATATGCATAATTTAAGGTCTAATCTAAATTCATTTGAACATATTCTAGAGACGTATAGTTCACATGTACACATATGCACACATAATTTGATCATTTTGAGAAGAAATATAATTCTTCTCGTTTTCTTAAAAAAATACAAAAATCAAGAGTGGTTGCTAGAGTTTACCAAATGCCTGCTGACCATCAATGGGAGTAATTGCATACTGTTTTCTCCACTTTAACTTTTCTAATGTGAGAAATTTTATTAATTGTGTTTAACAAACCATATTTATATCTTGGAATGAAGTCATGTGGTCATGGTTTCTTACTTTTTAAAGTGTGTGTTAAAATATATTTAATATTTTATTTGTGATTTTTGCATAGATATTCCTTAATGAAATTGATCTATTCTTTTTTTATTTTGTGCATTTTGTCCAGTTGCAACATCAATGATATATTTACTTTTATAAAACAAACAAACACACTAAGAACTTTTCTCCCAGGTTCTGTGGTAGTTTAACAGTTGCTATAATTATCTGTGAATTGAAAGCTTACCAGAATCCCTTGCAACAGATCAAGATCTGGCACTATTTATTTATTTATTGGTAACAAGTATTGAACCCAGAGATACTTAACCACTGAGCCACATTCCCAGGTCTTTTTTTAAAAAAGTTTGGGACAGGTTCTCACTATGATACTTAGGGCCTTGCTACAAGATCTGGTACTTTAAATCTTTGGTTACTTTCTCAGTTTCTTCCATGGTTATTGGAGTTTACTATGTCTTCTAGGACAAATTATAGCAAATTCAGTTTTTAAAAAAATCATCTCCTTTATTTTTTTACATTTATTTACCTAAAATTAGATAATATTTTCTTATAATTATTAGAATTATAATGCTTCTCTCTCCCATTCTCTTTCTAACATTGCCTTGTTCTTTGTTTTAAACCTCTTGATTTTGTTAGTGGTGATTGTATTAGCATTTCAAAAGAAAGCTCTTAGCTGTGTTTTGTGTTTTTACATTTGTTCCTCCTTAATGAGTTAGTTAATTCTTTTTTTTTTTTTTTTTTTTTGGTACCAGGGACTGAACTCAGGGGCATTCGACCACTTAGCCATATTCCCAGCCTTAGTTTGTGTTTTATTTAGAGACAAGGTCTCACTGAGTTGCTTAGCACCTTGCTGTTGCTGAGGCTGGCTTTGAACTCACAATTCTCCTGTTTCAGCCTCCCAAAGTCCTGGGATTACAGGCATGCACCACTGCGCGCGGCATGAGTTAATTCTTTTTTTTTTTTTTTTAATATTTTTTTAGTTGTTGAGGAATCTTTATTTTACTTATTCATATATGGTGCTGAGAATCGAACCCAGTGCCTCACACATGCTAGGCAAGTGCTCTACCACTGAGCTACAACTCCAGCCCCGAGTTAATTCTTAAAGGCTTCTGTGCACCTCGATATCCAGAGCACATTGCATGGTCTCTTTACTTTGCCCCGTCCCTATTCCTTATTGTTTCTGACAATTCATGCACTGTTTTCTTATCTGGCCACTCTAGGCAGATAAGCTTCACCTGATTTAAAGGCGTTTAGTTTTTCTCTACCCCCTGCTTAGCCATATCCCATAGCTTCTAATATGTTTAATGTTTAGGTTTTTTTGGAAACCAAACTGTGGAAGGATTGAGAAGGGATAAGCTGGGAAACCAGGCTGGGAGAAGCCAACAGAGGACATTGACAGTGAGGGCATCACTTGTAGAACGAGGCTATGGAGGACCAGCAGGTGAGAGCAGCACTGTCTGGGTCATAGGGCTGCTATGAAACCACTGGGCTGGGTGGCTTGTAAACAACAAATGTTTATCTCTCAGTTCTGGAGGCAAAAAAATATCCAAGATCAAGATGTTGGTGATTCGGTATCTGGTAAGGACTTGCCTCTGGTTCACAGATGATTGATTTTGATACTTTTACAGAAAATGTTCATAAATATTCCTTAACTGATCTCCTTGCCAAGTCCTTATGTGGCTGAAAAGGCACAGCTAGCTCTGTGGGGAATCTTTATAAGGGCTCTCATCACATGAGAGGTCCAATTGGGTGATTTACTCTCTTCCCAAAGGCCTCACCTCCTAATGTATGGGGTGGGGGTGGGGGTTTCAACATGGGAATTTAGGGAGTAGGGATACAAACATTTAGACCATAGCAAAGACAGGGAAGCAAGGGACCACTATGGGAAAAATAACTATTAGAATAAATATAGGTAATGTTAGAGATAGGGAGAGGAAAAACATGCATGGTGATTTTTATGTGTCAGCTTGACTGAGCCATGGGGTGTCTGAATATTAGTCACACTATTTGGGGTGTGTCTTTGAGGGTGTTCCTGGATGAGATTCACATTGAAATGGGTATACTGAGTCATGAAGATCACCCTCCCCTGTTTGTGTGGGCCTCATCCAATCCATTGGGACCTTGAATAAAACAAAAAGATTGACTGTCTTATAAGTAAGAGAAAATTCCTGTTTTGAGTTGGGATATGAGTTTTTCCTGCCTTCAGATTCAAACTGAAGCATCAGCTCTTCTTAGGCCTCAAGATATCTTTGGACTGGATAACACCATCAACGTCCCTCAGTCTTTCTCTTGCCCACTGCAAATCATGGGACTTTTCATCCTCCCTAATCATGTGAGCCAATTCCTTGCAATAAATATGCCCATCTGTGTCTGTCTGTCTGCCTCCTCCCTCTCTCTCTTTCTCTCCCTCTCCCCATGGTTTGATGCGAAGCTAAGCCCATAGGTGGCAGCTTGGATTTCTGGTTCCTACACTATGGATTTTTACAAAGCAGCAGTGACTTCCTTGCCTTCATTCTTTTGGTCCTTCCAGCATTTGTGTAAGTTTCTGATTCCCTGCATCAAATCCCTTCCTGTAAAAACACCTTTGTTTTTGTACAAAACCTAATTTTTCTGAGCTGAATTGGACCCTTGCTTCCAGTTTCATAGGTTGAAGTCCTAACACCCACTACCTCAGAATGTGACTTTTGTTTAGAGACAGGATCTTTAAAGAGGTGATTAAGTTGAATGAGACCACAAGGGAGGGTCCTAATCCAATTTCTCTGGTGACCTTATAAGCCAAGGAAATCTGGACACACAGAGGCCAGAGGATGTGTGTACATAGACCATGTGTGGACACAGTGGGAAGGTAGCCATCTGTCAGCCAGAGTGCCAGTCAGAAGAAACCAACCCTGAAAAAATCTTGACCTTGGCAGTTTCTCTTCCAGAACTGTGAGAATAGAAATTTATGTTAAGCCATGCAGACTGTGACATTTTATGATGGCATCCCTCAGAGACTAATATACCATTGTAAATATTAACTGAACCATTGGACCTACAGACTTCCAAATGGTCCTTCTAACTCCTTGGATTGAGAAAGTAGGGTTGTTGTTGGTGGTGGGTTCTCTCAGGTTTCATATATTTGAGTCACTTGAAAATCCGTGCAGACTTTCTTGTCCAGAAGTTGTGGCTATACAAGCACTATGTAAATTCTCTATCTGACGACTGGGCTCTGATCAACATCCGGGAGAAACAGGCACAATGTGTACTCCATGTTGACATTGTGTTCAGTTGTTCCTGCACATCTACAAAGACGGCTGCTGTGTTCACACCCACCTTCAGCCGAACCCAGGCCCTGCCAGCTCTTCTCAGTTGCCTCTCTGCTGGACCTGTTCCTTCTGGGGAACAGTCACTCAGTTAGAAGTCTGGTGGCTTCATTCAGTTCTGCAGTTTTGAGAAAGAACTAGAAACAAAACCCAAAATACAGCAGGGTGGGAGTGGGGGTGGGAGTTTGAAAAAGGAATGGAAACCAGAACTGAGTTTTAAGGACCTATTGACAAAGCGCTCCTGAGGCACCCTTCCTCAGAATGGGGAGAGGACAAAAGGGCTTAGTTGACCATGCCCCTTCTATTCCCTAACAGGAAGTACCTAACTAAGTTTTCTAACCTAGAGGACTAACTTAGGGCCTCCAACACCTACCCCACACTCACTCCTTCCCTGAGAGGTGACAATCACAAATATGAGTCCATAACAAATGAATACCAAGGACACATTAGCTGCCATGGCACTTCTGTCATTAAAGGGTGACATATAGATCAGGGCTTGCTACCCTCACCTGCATCCGTCACAGGGATATCTGTCCAAAGCAATTATTACTCTCTCTTCCTGATGGGAAATTATCTATCCAGGAGTGACTTTCACAAAATCACCCAATAAGTATCAACATAGCTGGACTGATTCCCACTGAGGCCTTGCTCTAAAATCACATATTTATCCAGTGGTCATGTTGCCTCCCTGAAATAGTTCAAGGACTTATCCATTGAACATTTCTAATGATTGAATCTATCAAATCTATTGAATTACGGCAAATACCACTGTCCAACATGTCTGTCTGCCATATCTAACAGCTCTACCCAAAGTGTATTCTCCTGTACCATTTATTCCATATTGTGGAGCTAATTTTAAAACAGGGGAGTATTTTTGTTTCTCCCAGAAAGTCTGAGTATAGCTAAACAGGAATATTTTAATTTGTGTTCAGGAGGTGGAAAAGAAGTTTTGTTTTCTTTCTCAGAAATTTTAAAGATATTCTTAAATGTTCTAGTATCATAGTGAGATGGGGTGGTATTACAAATTTATTTGTGTGGTTTATTCTAAGCTTGTATTTCTAGCTTCAATTAGATAAGAAACAAATCATTCCTTAACTCAGAGAAGGAGTGTGTAGGTTTTAAGCAGAAGAGGTGACTGAACACAAAGACTTTCAATTTCTTTTCCTTGAAGCCTCATAAAAGCAAGATAATTTTTATTCTATGATTCAAGAAAAACATGGAGTGATTTTTGGTTCTCATTAAGTATATATTTAGCTTCTCTTTATCTGGTTTGTTCTTGTGCCTGCCCACTTACCCACACCTAGATCTTCCACGCTGACATAAAGTGAACAACTTCATAAGCAGCCTAATTTCAAATTCAAGCCTGTATCCATGTACTTGTATGTAATTTACACCTCTCTATGACTAATGCAAGTCATTTATGAGTTGTGCATAATCTTTCTTCAGCCTGGAGCATTCACCCCATTCTACTTTTAAATATATTTTTGTAAAAGGGCATCTGAGTCACTGAGGTTCATTTAAAGAAATGGGGCTTGCACAGAAAGTAATTCAACACGAGAAGACATTGTTTATTCTCTGATTTTTTGATTGCCTTTATCAAACCCAAGGCAATATAAGCCCAGAGTTCCTGTAAGTAGAAAGTGCAAAATACTAAGCAAATGAGGAGTACAGCAACTCCTACTTTGGAAAAATGTTTTAAACTTTGATTCTGTTTTCTTTGAAGTATATCAAGTCTAATGAGTATTTTAATTTCAGAAGAGCTTATTAGTCAACCAGGATGATGAAACAGATTCAGAGAGCTTCATATCTCATATTAGATAAGATTTAAACAAAACTTACTGAATTCCTAAACTGTATCTCTTTGGTTTTTACTGCCAAAAAAAAAAAAAAAATTATAGTGGCATTAAAGAGATCTTTCAAAAAACGTAACAAACCAAATACTCCAAACACAACTGATTTGGGTTTTGCCAATTCCTGCCTTGTCTTTACTTATATTAATTTATTCATTTAATTTTCAATTCTTTGGCTATAAAAGAGAACTAAAAATTCAGAGCTTAAAGCTGTTCTCAAAGTCAGGTGTTTTGGGACAACCTTGAACTTATGGAAAAGAACCAAACAGTCCTGTCCTGTGACCTTGCTATGCTGCCGACCCTGGTTATCACATTCTCATCTCCTCCGAGTCCCTAGATTCCCATTTTTCATTTATTAGTGATCCCCAAACTAAACATACTCCCTTGCTTCTCTCTGTTGGACAGCAATAGCAATAACATTTCCTGGAGGGCAGAGACCAACTCTTTCTGTTTATCCCAGCGCTTGATACACACAACATTCACAGTTCCTAAATGCAACTAAGGAAAGAGGGAATTTGTGTGTTTCTGTTGGTTTCCAACCTATCTCATCTCTTTAATAATCTTTTATTTTCCTGAGATTACAAGTCTGCGAAAAAGAAGAACAAATCACTGTTGCCACATTTAACACTTGTACATTTTATTTAATTAAATCAGCCATTGTACAACATTGCAGCTATGTATTGTTAGTGTTGTATTTTTTTTTTCCATTAACTAATACATGCCCTCATAGATATATTCAATTAGTGTTATCACCATGGGAACAAGATGCTGATTCATCAACTGAAAATTCACTTCTTCTCACAGTATTCAAGTTTTTTTGATAACACAGCAAAATCAAAATCAAAAGAAGGCGATTAACCATTATGTTGTTACACAGACACCATCTGCACTGCAAATAACACAACAGAAATGCTTTTCTGGAGCTCCAATAGAAGGTTTTGACAAGAAGGCCATGGCGTGTCTCAAAACGTTTCACCATGGGCCTTTCTCTTTTGGCTGCCAAAGAATGCTTTGTTTCCTATCCAACTGCCAAAAAGTGCTAGCATTTGAGGCTTAGGAGATTTGGCTTATGGGAAACCTCCCTCCCAGGAAATTTTCTCTCTTGGCAACGTTACTTTAACTGATGAAGTGCCATTGTTTGTCGCATTTGTTTTTGACATTCGGAGCAATGAGTCATTTTTTTGCACAACAGGAAAAGAACAGATAGCATTGGAGAAAGCTCAATCCCTGGAGGATAGACTCTTTTTTTTTTTTTTTAAATTTCATCTTCATTGAATATACTTTTCTTTAACAAATAACTGATTCAAAATGTATACTGTTTATATGAATATATTTGTGAATATATATATATGTTAAAATGCTACACAGCTTCAACCACTAGAGGAATAAGAAACAGGACATGGAAATCACTCAGGTTGTTACAGTCCCTTCTTTGAAACAAACAAAGAGTAAAGTGCACAAATGCACTTAAGAGTTTCCAAGGGAGTTTGGATTTCAAATAAATCAACCAAAAATTTTAACCAAAACCAAATTTTCAAAGGATTTCTCAATCTTGTCTGCAAGCTGAAAAACAGACCTAGCTGGAAAACGAAAAGTGCTCACTCAGGGCAAGAGGAACGAAAACCGTTAGTGTGATTAGAAGAGGGGTTTTGACCGTGGTTTTGATTTTTCAATGCCACATGCAGGTATTAGAGAAGATATAAACCTGGAAGGAAAAAAAAATCCCAGAAAAAAAGAAACCACTCCAACATGGTGAAGGAGTCAGTTAATCTTTTGTGTAGTTGGGTAAATCTTGTTTCCAATGGAGTATCTACAGTGCAGTGGCCAGAAGAAAGTACCACCAGTAAGACAGCGTGGTTTGCTAAAGCAGCAATGAAAACTGGAAAACTACAGTAGTTATAGCTTTTAAAATACCCTGCCAACGTGTCCAAAATCTAAAAGACCTGAAGATGCTAGAATGCCACTGGTTGTAGCTTCTAGCAACTGAATACCTCATTGTTTGAATCTCTTCACCTTTTGCTCCCTCCTTCCCCTCCCTCAGAATGGCTGTTGGAGAGTCATAATGTATGCTGGCCAGCACCAGCAATAACTTCTTATCACAGTTCTTCAAGATTATTAACCCATCTTTAACTAGGAGCAATGGCTATTCTGCAAGTTCTAAGGACATGATAGGTCTGAAGTGCTTCTTTCGCAGTAGAACTGGATTATCATTCGATTGTGTTAGCAATATCTCAGTTAACCATTGTTCATTTTCTAGAGGCCTTTTATTCCATGATGCCCAGTGTGGTTATGATAGGCAGTGGTTTTAATTTTAATATGGTGTTCATCTGAGCATTTCAGCTATATACATTGTACATGGATATCCGTTGAAAGGATTCCTCTGTATTGTTACTTGAAGAGGTCTACAGGTGAAGTTCTTCTGATCAATGGATTTTCATGGAGCTTGTGCAGAAGCAAAGAACAATGGAGGCGGCCAGTTCCCAGGTTAGCACAGACACACAAAGTAGTGGATACAGCATCCAGAATGAAGGACGCTATCTTTGGTCACAAATTAGCTTATAGTTAAAGAGGATGGGGGAAAACTAAAACAAAATGCTGTATATTTGCTAACGGTGGAAATGTCAGGGGATCCCATTGATTAGGCCAGATAGTTCACTCCTCTAAGGAAATGGGAAGTTGCATATTAAGTGAATGTGTGGTTTCTTGTGTGAGAATTGGGCAGCCCCTCATTTGGCCTCTTGCTTCAAGTCCTCCTTGCAGAAATGCCGAAGGAGTTGCTGGAGGTCGCGCTGGAGGTCGTCCTGCTCTAATGCTTCTGGTACATCCTCCAGGTGCTCCAAGTCTATGCGTTTCCCATGCCGGTCCTTCACCACAGCCCTCTTCTGTGTGCTGGCTTTACTCATGGTTGTCCTGGAGAAAGCAGACAAGGGAAAGAATTATGCTCTTTCTTTAACATTAAAATGTAGCTGGGTCTGAAGCCAACCATGACATTACTTCTAGGTAGTTCCACACCAAGCCATTAGTATAACAGCTACAGGTATCTTCTTGTCTTTTTAAAATATGGCCACCCTAGATGAAATGATTCATGAGTCTTTTAAAAGTGTTTTTGAGGACAAGGAATAGTTTTTAAATCTTGGAGAAATATTTCAAATAAATGAAACAAGGCTTTATTATGACTCAGAAGAAAACCATACAATCACTCACCTTTTGATTGTCACATCAATCTAAATGGACCCAGTTTGTCCTGAAATAGTGATTCCCCAAACAACTTTTGACAGGCTAAGAAGAAGAGTTTTTCATTTAACTTGTTCAAAACACCTTAAATGCTAACTTAGTCACATTCCCATCAAATTTTCCCAAATTATGCTGTAAGAGAACTTTTCCATGAGACATAGTTAAAAATTGAAATGTTATCCTAACAATATAAAAGAAAGTAACAACCAACATGGGCCTCTCTGAAGCTTCAACTGGGGATAGTGAGGGGGACAGAGGAAAGGAAAAAAAAAAACACGACAGACACTTCCTCTGCCCAGACAAAACTCCCATATACTTTGTTCTTTTGTGAATCCTATTTCCACCAACAGTCTGTTGCTTTCCTTCCTCCCCCTTCAGGCTGGACATTACTTGAGAACAGAGACTATCACTTATTATATTTCATACTATTATTTTGCTGTATCCCTACTTGAAAATGATTGTATCATAATTTGTTAATTCTCTGTTCTTCTCACTCTGTACTTGTAAATACAATTTTTCATGCCACAAATATTTGATGAATGTGTTTTGTGTGCCAGACACAATTATTACAATAAATAAGGAAACTCAATCTTAGGGAATTTAAGCAATAGCCCCAAATTTAAAAATAGCAATTTTAGCATGCAGTGGAGACTTGCAGTGGAGACAAGAGCCCAAGTTGCCAGAGCCCGAGTCCATAACCCCTGTGCCACACATCTTCACTTAGAATCAGAGTGAGAAAGGATCATTTGAGGCCACCATTATTCTTACACTTCTCTCCAGTGCTCAGGAGCTGGGAGATCTGCCCTCCTCCCAACACCTCTATGCATTTGTTAAAATCATTCTGATTTTTAAAAAAATGACTTATTTCAGTCAAAATACTCTTAACTTTATTTTAGACACCCTTTGTTTCCTTCTCCCTTCTCTAGTGTTCTCTCACTCCCTCCTTTCCTTTGATACTACAGGGCTGTCTTTGCATTTGAAGGCAAACTAAAATTTGTTAATCTTTATGAAATGGTCAAATTTTATTCAAATGATTGAAATCACATTATGGCTGGGTGTGGTGGCGCATGCCCACCTGTAATCCCAGTGGCTTGGGGACGCTGAGAAAGTAGAATCATGAGTTCAAAGCCAGCATCAGCAACTTAGTAAGGGCCCTCAGTAACTCAGAGGGACTCTATCTCTAAATAAAATATTTAAAAGGGCTAGGGTTTTCAGTGGTTAAGCATCATTGGGTTCAATCCCTGGTACCAAAAAAAGAAAAAGAAAAAGAAGGAAAGAAGGAAGAAAGGAAGAGAGGAGCAAGAAAAGAAAAAAAAGACAGAAAGAAAAAGAAATCAGATCATGTTTTTCTCTTTAGCATCCATTGCTTTTTTTCCTCCATAAAAGGAAAAAAATTGTTCTGACAATTTCTGCCCAGAGTTAGGAAAAGCTTTGACAGTGAGGGAGGGTCCTCTATCACAGAACATTTCCTGTATATTTTGCAGGTATATACAGATGAGCATGTTTATGAATATGCACACATGTATAATATGATGCTTCAGAAATTAATATTAAATGTTTCACAAATAGAGTTCAGTGACCAACTGGCTGAGGGAACTCAATAGTTCTATATTCTCAACTTCAAATTTAATAGCTGTTATGGAGAACTTTGAACCAATTGGTTTTCAAATCTATTCCAATTTAATGACCCTGTGATGCTGGGGGAGGCAGGGTATGTAGTTTCATCTGAGTACATGGATAAAAGCCTTAAAAGTTCAGAATATAAAAAGCATTTTGTCCTTAATTCTTGTAGCATTTTTAAAGTTCTAAAAGAACAATTATACTCTGTTAAATTCCTAGCTGCTGCTGTTTTTCACATTTGGTTGGAGAGTAGAATTGTGACAGAACCTTTAATTTTGCTGTTCTAATTATTATGTTCCAGAGGCTTAAAATAGCCTTGTAGAGTACTAGAAATGACAATCTTTCTCTTCTTTTCAATGAAATGAAAAGTGCAATAGTAACTTGGGTTCCCATTGTCTTTTTTCACTAAGAAGCTGAGAACATTTCTTTAATCCACATATTTACTGTGCTGCTAGAGGACCAGAGAGAAGTGAAAGTAGACCACAACAATGTCACACAAGTTTATGCATCAGATCCCTGACAGAGACCAGCCTCCCAGAGCGCCTCACAGCCAGCCTCCTTCTATACAGGGAAGAAGTGCTGCTTTCTGCTGTCATACATTTTCTTCACTTACAACAGCCCCTGGTTTCAGCATTGCTAGGTGCATTCAAGTTCATGGGCATCAAACTCATGCTTATGTTACTTGCCACTCACATGCAGAGTCATGAACAGCTTGTTAAACAAAAAACCCATTCCAAGTAATGATCTACTAAGAATGAGCAGCAAGTAAATGGACACAAAATTAACATGTGAACAATTGACGAGATTCCCCCTCCTGTGTTCTCCAAATCTATCAACACAATGAGGAACCCAGCTGGCTGACTTCAATGACTTTGATGACTTGCTAAAACTCAGGGCATCAGAATGTGTGAGCACACATCTCACCTTATCATTGCTTCAACAGTCACCTTTAAAGCATCAGCATGCACTCCAGGTACCACCTGATGAAAGCCTTACAATATAAGAGAGTTGGTACTTCCTGGGGGTGGAGAGGTTAGGGTTACACAGGGACTCTGCCCTTTTTTTGTTAAAATTGAAAAGAAAATTATGGTGTTAGTTGGCAAAGCATCACCCATGCTAACCCAAACCTTTTAATTATTGATCCATCCTCTTTCAGGATTTCATTCTCTACTAAACTTGGAAAGTGAACTTTCATGTGGCTACCTGTGTAACTCAAAGCCTAAGGTAAGAAAAAGAGAGAATAAGACACAACTCAGCATAAACCATAGACTTTAAAACAATCTACCACTTTGTAATTCATAGTATGAAAAGAGAAATATGAAAGGATAAATAAAAATAACCCCTAGTAGCAGATCTAATTGAGTTTTACTTCACAAGTCTCTTAAAATTTCTCTCATTTGTGAGGGAGATTTTTCATATTACTTTATGAAAGTGGCTAACTTATTTATATGCATATTGACTGACTTTTAATTTCCTCCCCTCACCCTATTCCTTCCTGCTGAACAGATGCTGAGGATCAATATAATGGCAAGAGACAAACACAGAAACAAGGACCAGGATATAACTCAGAGAATTACCTTTGGATAATCCTAGGATTATCATTTTAGGATTCCAGTTGTTAAATGTGAAGAACTAAAATTATTTAAGTGAGGTTTGTTTTTAATATACAAATGCCTTCATATGCAATCTCAATATATGTTGCAAGTGTATTAGAGGCTACACCCACAGCATTTACCTTCAAAGTATTTCAACAATAAAAATACCTTGTAGGTGTCTGTTCATGCCCAACCATTCCTTTATTATATGTGCTTCAGAATTGAGGTTTTAGAAAGGTAACATTATATATAAATTCTACATCAACTAATATCTCAGAGCAGGTGGATATAGCATCCTCTAATCAAACCCAGTTTTTATCAATAGAAAAACATATGGATTTTCACTTTAAGAACATAAGGATTTTCACTCTAAGAAAGTAGATTCCGTGTCACAACAGCTTCAGGCCAGTTTATGTCGAGTGTTACATCAAATTCTATGGCAGTTTATGTAAAGTCAAATTAGCTTGCTGCTGTGCATCTGCAACTGTGGACCCATTTCCTCATTGCTGGAACCAGAATATAAGTAACTTTAAATGTTTTTTAAAGTAACAATTACAGAATATATCTAAATTTTTTAATGTCTGTCTTTGGCAAAAGACATCTTTGGCTAGCAAAGATAATTTGAACATCTTTATTTCTTTCCCTTATTAACCAGGAGTGCAGAACATTTCTGAGAACTTCACACAAGCTGTATATGACCATGCTCCAACTCCAGATTCTGACTCTGACTTTGCAGAAGTGCATCCTGGTTACCTAGATTTTTTAAAGCTCTTGGGGTGACATGGATGAACACCATTAAGTTGATGAAAGGTCACTTCACCATATGAGTTATTCAAACAGGAAATCTGCTCTCTTGATTATGCTGCATTCTTCCCTTCCATGAATTTGTGCATGAAATGACAAAACGACAAGCAATTTTCTTTTCAAACACAAAGCAAATGTAAAATGCACACATATACACACACATTTTTTTTAAAAAAAGACAAACTGATGTTTCTATACCTCTTCAAAGTCATCTTTGGCTGAAGGAAGATCAGTGGCTAAACTAGAATCCCCCAGATGTTTCTCCATCCTTTCTCCACGTACCACAGTTGTTTTAACAACTTTGCTGACTCTACGGCCTTCTACTGGTTCAGCCTGAAATTGTGAGGTACTGGACAAAATGCTGGGTTCAGACAAAGTGACCTAATGAATGAAGGACACACAATATACAGTTTCTGACTGCTAAAATGTAACAAATAATTTTTCTATTCTAAAAACAAAGCACAGTAACTATAATATTATATGCTGGCCTGGTAGAAAACAGTATGTGGGGAAAAGGAGGAGGGTTGGGAAAAGTAAACTATAATCAATTGGCAATGTTGTTTAATGGCTAAATCTCCACAGCCCCTAATCAACTACTTAATGTTACTTGAATAAAAATTTATCAGTCTTGTGAGCAAGAAACTGATTATGTAGTGAAATATAGACAGAACAATCTGTGGATGAACTCTCTTTTCTCACGTTCAAATGGTTTCATCTGGCCCACAAAGATAAAGTTAATCCCCAAAGGAGGAACTCAAAAAACCTTGAGAAACTGACATGTAGATTCCCAGATAACCTCATAGTTTTCATAATAATATTTTGAGGATATGAAGGATTGAAAGCAGTGAGAATTTCACAAATTATATGTCAAAGAGAGTAAACATGTTCCCGAAACTGGGAAGTTAAACAGAAAGAAATAAAACTATGAATCAGGAGTTTCTGGATCCTGCTTTTAGTGGCCCTGAATTGCAGAAGTAGGAAGACCAAATATTTATCTAAAGTGACCTTCAGAAGGCTGGTGTGCCAATCACACACAAGCACCATAGGTGTATGTAAGGCCTCTTCCTAACATGCTTGCCCAGCAAAAGGGATTTTATTCTTTTAAAATTTGACTTTTAGATTTCTGCTGTGGTCAACTATGAATTAAAAAGACAATAGAAATGAAAAGGATTAGACACAAAACAATGAGTATAATGGCTGCCAAGCTTCTTGATTGCTATTATGCAAATAAAAAAAAAAAAGGAATGTGCGACTGTAAGCAGACTGCCATATAAGAGGAAGTGAGACCAATATGAGCAATCTCCTCCATCTTGTTTGAGCTCTGTTCCACTCCTTTCTATAAAGAGTTGAATGTTGGAGAATGGGATGGCCTCACCTCTGACTGCTCAATGTCACTCTTCAATACAACACGCTTTATGACTTTGGAATAGCCATCCCCTTCCTCGATGGTGACAGGTTCCTGTGGCATCCCCTGCATTGTAATCTCTTCCTTCTCTGTGCCATCTGAGGATATGTATCGCCTAATGATTTTCCTAGTAACCTGAAATATATTTCATTTGTGTATCTTATTTTTGAGTAAAGGAACAACAACACTGATAGATTTTGAACAGGAAGTTTGAAATCAGCCATGTGAGGAGATCCTAGACAGTACCTTCTTCACCACGGTGTGTCCGTGCTCATCAATATATTCTTCTTCTGTGACTGTTTCTGGGGGGATGTCAGGCATATCATCTCCCTAAACAGTTGGGAGAAAAGGGTCATTTCAGCATTTGGCATCAATTCTGAGGAACTACTTCCAAGTGTTTATAAAATGAGGAGTATTGGAAAACCAAAGGCGATGTGGAGAAGCATTGCTGAGATGCAAACTCCTGTCAAATGGTTTGATTAATAAAAACAGAAGCAGGTGGATTATAACATGCTTAGGAGAATCTGATCAAAGTTAAGTAAAACTTAGAACAGAACAAAAACAGATAAGCGAGAAGTGAGATAGAAGGAACTGAAGAAGCCAGGTCTTGCTCTCTTGCTTGCTCCGGCTCTTGGAGGGTAGGCTGCAAATGTCATTACCACTGCATTCTTTACAAAAAAAAAAAAAGAAAGTTAAGGGATCTGCTTTCAAGTGGCCATGCACTACCTATGGAGCATGCCGAGCTTTTATTGCTCTGGGTGGGTTATTCTCTATGGGTACAAGGACAGAACCATCCCTGACGTGCAGTAATTCAACAACTGGTACCTGAATAATGACTCGTCGGCGGACAACCCTGGTAGTTACCATCGCCTCCTCATCAGAGCTGGCCTCTAGCTCACCTAATTCCTCTGTTAGCTCCTGGTGGAAGCATGGAAGCATTGTTTTTTAACATCGTAAGGAATGACTTCCCTACTGGCTTCTTCTTTGGCTCACACTGTATTCTGAGAGTATTTTTCATGGACACTTTGGTAGAAAAGTCAGCAGAGTGAAAGCAAACGTGTGGTAGTCTCAAGCATCAACAACAATATAGATTCTTTTGTGTAATGATTGAAAAAAGTTCTGTAATTCTGAGAATTGTCAGAGAAGCCATCTCGCAAAATATGTCTGAAGAAATAAATCTTGCCCACATGACACTTTTACTTAAACACCCAATAAATAACTGAGTGTAAACATAGGATCTAAGTTGTGTCATTGACATTCATGCTTAAACTTGGAATAAGTAACCCACATGTGTAGGAATGGCTTGTGTTTGTAGCAGTACTTTTTGCAGGAAGTCAAAATTTCCTGTAGCTGTTATCTAGTCAGTAGTGTACCTCCCTGGTATCAAAAAAGGCAAGCTATAAATAACACCCAATTATTTTTCAGAGATGTCAAGAATGAAGAGAACAATCAGATTTAATGAGTTTGACCTAAAGCCAGAGATGAGGCTAAGAACATAGATAAGAACATATATCTTAGGAGTCATATATGAAGTTACTCTTTCCTAATAGAATAATGTTTTTTAAAAAAGAGAAAACTCTCCAGGCCTATAATCCTAGTGATTGGGGAGGCTAAGATAAGAGGCTTGTAAATTCAAGGAATTTAGCCAGGCCATGAGCAACTTAGCAAGATCCTGTCTCAAAACTGAAAAAAAGGGGGCTGAGGCTATAGCTCAGTGGTAGAGCACTTGGCTTGCAAGTGTGAGGCACTGGGTTCGATCCTCAACACTGCATAAAAATAAATAAATAAAGGTATTGTGTGTCCATCTACAACTAAAAAAAAAGTTGAAAAAAAGGTGGGGGAGGCACTGGTGAAGTGGCTTGGTGATGATGTGCTCCTGAGTTCAATTACCAGTACCAAAAACATTTTTTTTGCATAACGTATTTTAAAATACCCAAGTTATAGCTCTGCATTTTTCTCTGCTAAAGAAAAATATATAAGTTCAAATTTTACTTGAAATATAATTAGAAACCTACTGCCTAGAAATACAGTCTACAAGAAAAGTAACTGAAATTGGATGTCCAAGTTATGGTTGTAAGAATTTAAATGTCAACAAAGTTTACAAGAGATACTTGAAGATTCATCAAGAATAAGTGACACAGGTCTTTATATATTATGTAGAATGTAGAATGACATAAAAATTTATTTATATACACATAATAGATTAAATATATAATTAACTCAAATGATAGTTTTAAGTCTTTATCTTCCTTTGCCTATGGAATCTCAGGCTAAATTTGGTAACTTGTAAGTCTAGAGAACATGTTTGAAACATTTCTACTAGTGTTCATTAAAGCCAAGAACTTGAGATGAATAATTCTGTGCAAAAACAAACTTGGAATAAAAATCCATTCATGGGATGAATTCATTCTCTGAAAGATCTGCCAAAATCAGGACACAGTTCTTATCTGCCTGGATCTTTCTAATTTTAGTTATGACTTTAGATAAATCCTAGTAGCAGATGTTACCCTGATAGTGAATTAAAACAAATATAGATCTCAAATCCAAAGATGTTGTATTCCTTTTTTCCCCCAAAGATTTCAATTTTTTCATATAACAAATCTTTTTATTACCAGGTCTATGTTTAAAAATACTTTAGGTATAAAATGCTTTTAAAATCTGTTACTTTCTAGAAGGAAAAAATAACATCTAATTTAATTTACATTACACTAAGTTTAATTCAGACAGACTCTTATAATACTTTGTGCCTGAGAATCATCTGGAGAGTTATTTAAAATACAGATTTGTTCTCTCTTCACTTCTTGGGGTTCCTTCTGATTCAGGAGGTCCAAGGGGAGATCACACTTCCCAATTAATTCTGAAATACGTGAACCATATAGACCACGTTTTGAGAATAAATTTCTTAGGATGGTGCACACCTCTCTTCACAACTTTAAACTTCATGTAACAAAGGACAAAGGACATGTTATGATGCAATCTCATGCCACCATCAGGCATTTGGACATTGAGAAACAGCAAAAAGTTTAGATAAAATGTTCTTTTGCTAAATTAGTCCTAAAATAAATCTAAGGAAATCTAATTTGGAAATTATCCTTCCTCCACTGAAGAAAGTTTGCTTTGCTCAAGCCACCAGATATCCAGTCTGTCTGCTCATCACCAGACAGTACAGATGTCACAAGACTGCTGGCTCAGCACACCCCACAGCTTGCAGACTTACCTGAGACTCTGCTAATCCCTATCACTAGCCTCCATGCATTTACTAATTTTGCAAAGATTATTGTTTCACCACGGTATTCATTTTTCTTTTAGTGAAAGGGTTTCCAGTGATATAATTAGGACTTTGGGTCTAGTAGTTTTCACTGGAACTATGTGCCATTTCTCCTAGATTTAGTGTTTCTCAGACTTTTTAAAAGAACTGAGAACCTTCCCAAAGCTCAGGTTAATTAATCTGGCAAACTTTTTGTTTTGAAATAACAAAAAGTAAACCATTAGAGAGAGGAAACTGGAGAAAGGTTTGTAGCTCTGTTACAGGTGGGCAAGAAAATGAAGAGGAAGGAAAGTCTTGCCTTGTCAAAAGCCGCATCTCCATCGAGTCTCTCCAACGTCTGTGCCTGGTCATCAGCAGACTCCACTATCACCAGACTGGTTTTCCGTGGGGAACTCTCCTCCCTGGGCTCTGGGAGCTCTTCAGGTTCTTGCACAATGGGAGAGCCTCCCTGCTCACTGGATGTTGGGGTGTGAAGGTACTGCTTCTCCTCCTCAGGAGGGGTACTAATCTCCTCAGGAGTCTTGCTGGGAGAGCCAGGCACTGTCATGGCCTTGTGAGTCTCTGACCCTTCTGTACCTGGGGTGGTCACACTGGAACAAAAAAGCCAAATTATATGTACATACGGGGCATTTGCATTCCTCCTGCTTAAGGAAGAGGACTGGAAGAAAAGATGAAGCTAGTCTTCATAGTACACGATAACCAAGATACGTTTTGTATATTTGGTCAAGAAAGAAATTAAAAAATATATATATTATAAGATATAGCCTAGTGTTATGACTTACTGATGTAGCATTGATGGAGAGTGATGTATTCCAAAGATAAAAATTATCCTAAAGTGAATGACAGTTTTTTAATCTCTAAAAGTGCATCAACTCAAATTTCATTTTTTTATTCAATAAGTCAGTAATATTGAGGATTTGAGGAGTTTCACATAATAATGCTTTGTAGATAAAGTTCTGAAGTAAGAATGAAACATTGGCAGAATTAAATAAATCCTCATGTTAATCTAGTTATCATAACTAAAAGGAAATTTTTATTGGACATCTGAGAAAAATTATTACTAATAGAAGGATCTTTGACCCTGAAACTTTTTTTCTACTGACAGTTTAGAGTTAGTCCAATGCAACCTTTCATAATCTCTAATTTCAAAATATGAAAATTCTTTGCTCCTCCTTTTTTTTTTAGCATAATTTCTGTTGTGCCATTGATGTTAAATGCCCAGTGCTTCTCTGATAGCACTCTCTTTTCTTCCCATCTTTTCTTAACCTCTACTTTATGCTCTTCCCTACAAGCAGATGGGAAGGGTGGCTCACTGGAAGGAGAGATCACTTCATTACCCACTTTACCCTCTTCTCACATTCCAGTGCCACCAAACAACACTCACGCAATGACAAAGGAAATGCTGTGATACAGTCTCGTGACACACTATTCTCAGATTTTAGAGTTAGGGACACATTTGTCTTTCTCATGATCAGTTTTCTTTTTCTGGACGACAGTATCTTTTAGGCAGCTGTTTCTCCCTTGTTTCCATAAAGTCCAGAGCTCAAGTTCTGAGCTGCACTGTACTCTGGAGCTTCCTTAGCCAGAGGTTCTCTAGAAAACCTCTTTTTACTCCCCTTTTCACCCCATCCCTCCTTGTTTTAATGGTCTTTGGGTCTGTGTGAATCATTTGTGTGTATTGTTATTTTTATAAATGCTGCCATCCTTTGCTATCACTGTTTATGCTCCTGACCAGTCAAGGCACAATGAGTACCATACTGGAAACATTCCAGAGCAGATAAGGTGCAGCAATTGTACAAGTCATGACTGTGTTGCCGACATGAAAATTCACAGTTCAAACAAGACATTCCCAGGCATGTCTTTGACCTTTGAGTCTGTGAAATGAGTAACGTGTATTTCGTTATCATAACTTATAGATGTGGAAATGAAGACTCAAAGCACATAGGCACCGTCCAAGGTCACAGAACTGAAAGTTAAAACAGGTCTGTGCCGCACACACTGTCACAGTCTTTTAAATGTTTCAGGTGTTCTTTTTTTCTGTAGCTCTGTCATTGGTTATAGGTGAGAGATATTTTAAAATTGTTTAAAAAGATATGCCTGGCAATAGTTTAAAACCTGTATATGCCTGGCACCCCCATGGTATTGGCATGCAGACTTGATTTTGAAACTCACAAGTATTCCTGCTTATCTTCGGGCAGGTCTTGCATTTTCCCTGAGAAATCTTGTTGAACTTGTTCCTTGTGTGTTTGGGGAGAAAGTACTGTTGCTGAACTGTCCCCCTCAGTTTTGGGGATGTAATCCTGAAAAGTGGAATACCCAACAGAAATGTCTTCCTCAGAGACAATGGGAGGGTGGTCGCTGGGCTCACTCTCTTTAGAGAAAGCTTGCTCCCCTGTCTGCTTATGCTGGGCAGTGCAGAGCTCCTCTTGAAGTACTGAGAAACCTGAAGGGGAGAACAATTTAAGTGGTTAATCAAAGCTTGCTTATACTAAAGGTGCATTTATTAAGAAGCTACTATGTGCCATGTCCTGAGATAGGCCCATGGATTAGAAAGATGAATAAGATGCTGTGTCTGCCTTCAGGAGGCTGATCACATAAAGGGAACCCAGGTGAGGAGTCCTCAGTTCAAATGGAGAGTGACAGGGCCACAGCTGGCAGTCAGTAAATATGAGAACTCTGTCTTCATTCAGCATTTGAGAAGTTGGAAAGGCATGCAGAGGATGTAATGTCTGAAGTACTAAGGATAAGTAGACATTTACCATAATAGTCAAGGCATAGAATCTAGTTGATAAAAAGAGCAAGAATCAATAATAGTAATTACTAATACATTCTGAATATTAATTCAGTGTTTTGTAAGTATTAACTTATTTAATATTCATCATGACACCCTGTAGTTAGTATGTATCTTTTTTTGTAGAATCTTATGCCAGGCTAAGGAATTTCATACTACTGCAGGCAATGAAGAGTCATTCAAAGAGTTTTAGCAGAGGAGTGAATGACATTCAACAGGTGTATATTGAAGATGAACCACGTAGTGGGGCTGTTTAGAGGTGGGCTATCTTGTGGATTTCAACAAGAAAGAAAAGGCTGCTTCTGCCCTTACTGAACTTCTATTTCTGCAGATATATATTTATGATAAGTGTAGAAGAAAGCAAACCAGGGTAAAGAATAGAACATATAGGGCTACTATTTTAGATAGACTAGGCAGGAAAGACTCCCCTTAGGAGGTGATATTTGAGCAGTGACCTAAAGAAAAGTGAGAGAGAAAAGGTTCTGTTGATCCAGGTTGGAGGAGATGGAAAGCACCAGGACCCTGAAGAAGCAGAATGCTGGAGGTGCTCAGGTAACAAGCAAAGAGAGCAAGAAGAAGGAATTAATTATTTGTGCAAATGCTACTAAAGGATAAAGCAATTCAAACACTTAGAATTGCCTATTGGATTTAGCAACGAAGAAACAACTGTACTGTAGTGGATGACAAACAGTTCTTGAGGGAGTGGGAAGAGGAAAGACAGGAAACTCAGACTGCTCTTTTGAAGACGTTTCCTATAAAATGGATGGAGAAACAGCAGAAATATAGAGAGGAATTTAGAGTGAAAGGGGTTATTTGCTTTGTTTTTTAAGGACAGACCTGTTAAAACAAGGTTTAATGCAGTTGGGCATAGTCCAGTTGCAGGAAGCCAGAATGGTACTTGTAGGAGTGAAGTCCTTGATTGGGTAAAAGGAAATGAAATCCAGGACAAAAGAAGAATATAGTGGCTTTAGAAGAGCAAGGAAATTTAATCCATTGTAATAGGAGAGAAAGTATAATATGCATCAAGAGGCACTCCTCTTGATAGATTTTGTCATGGAAAAATATGGACATTTTCTTATAGTCCTAGTGTTCTAAGAAATTTGAAGTGTGGGTATCAACTAGGAATAAATAAGGAGAAGTATTGGAGGTTTGAAAAAAGAAGAAAAGGTGTAAAATAGAGATTAGAAAGAAAGAGAGATACTGAGCATGCAAAAGAATGACAATAAATTAGAGAAACTTTAATTTTGAAAAGGTGGTTGAGGCCAAAGCCTGGAGGTCCCAGTGGGTCTGAAGAATTGTTGGTGTGGAGGTAAAAGAGGAAGTGAGGTATGATGGTTCCAGTAGTGTACTACTCGGAAGTGGAACAGTTATTGGTCCCTTCCAATATTGGTCACTTCCAATTGATACAATCTAGGTTGTGAGAATAGAAATTAATGGCTGAAGAAGACTAGTGTCAAAAATGGCATCAAGGAATTGAGGAAAGTAAATTGGATGGATCATCCATGATGGTGAAAAAACCAAGAGTGAAGGCAGTTGGTGGTGTTAAACAGGCAGGAAAGTTGAAGTAACAAGGAAATGAATGATCACCAAAGGTCATGGTCTATCTTCTAAAAGTAAAGATAGTAGGATGAACCAAACATAACTTTCGTGTGTTCATATAGGAATACATGACCAGTGTAATTGCACATCATGAACAGCACAAAAATGGGATCCTAATTAGAATAAATTATACTCCATGTATATATAATATGCCAAAATACACTCCACTGTCATGTATATCTAAAAAGAACAAATTAAAAAATGAAAGACAAAAAAAGAGAGAGACAGTAGATCCAGTACCTAATCAACCCCTACCCCCAATACACACATTGTTCTACCTTCGCTATGGTCCAGTGTAATGGTCTGTTCAATCTCTGCATAGCTATGACTGATGCGTTCCTGGAGAGGTTCTGTGCTGGTCTCCATGAGGTGAACTATATCCATTCGGTTGATCTTGGTAAGACATTCAATGAGGTTGGTATCTAAGATAATAGAGAAAATACAGTTATTGTAGCTCAGAAGTTCTCTTTTTTAAATCTCTTTCATTGAGTTTCTAACTATATTTCTGATATTTGCATAGGAAACAGCCAAAGCCTAATTGTCTTTGTAAAAAGCAAACAGAGATGCACACAAAAAAAGATGGTACAGCCCTAAAACTAGCAGCACACACCCTAAAAGTAGAGCTGAAGATAACATACAGATACCGGGTCTAATATGAATTGCAAGTAAAAAACATTTTTTGGTACAAGTCTATCCAAAATATTGCATGTGATGGATTTATACTAAGTCAGTGTTAACTGATTATCAGAAATTTAAATTTAAATAAATTTCCTTTTTTTATTTGCTGAATATGACAATGCTACTAAAAAGCATTCAGAGAGAAGGAATAAGTATAGAGGTCTTAAGGCAGATCTTCAGGGAGACATTAAAGGAAGCGACAAACTTAGTTTAGCTGAAAGATGAGAAGCACCTCTGGTTCATATTACTTCCATTTTATTCCATGTGATCATAATATCACATATGAATTACAACATCGGAGATGTACTTGATATTTTCCCCCCACTTAAGTTGTTTAGGAGTATAAGAAGCAGGAACTGAGCATGCTACCAATAAAACAATGATAAATAAACTATATCCAATACCAATAGTTTAGATAATTTTAGGACTTGAATAGTATCCCTGTTGTCAGCAAGTGCTGGTGTCATTTTCCATTGTTCATAGGCATGAAATACAAGATATTTTATGCCACATGCATGTTTTAGAAAGGGCAACAGCTTGTTTTTATTCATTGTTAGTACTTCAAATGGATGTTATTTGTGAATTGTCTTCCCAAATTTGCAAGAATGGGGTTGTTGAAGAGGCATTTCCACTTTTAGCCTAACACTTTTTACTGAGAATTCTGTACCTACCTGTAGCATGTTTCCCATCCCTTTCTAGCCAGTACTTCAACAGTGCATGACTCTGGTCCTGAAGGGAATTGGGGTTCTCAATTCGAATTTGATGAATTTGCTCCTCAGTGAAATCCAATTCTCTTGCTAGTTCTAGAAGAAAAGATACTACTTGGTAAACACACCGACTTCACGGTTTGAGTATGTACACCTTGCTTTGTGATTTTATAAATGTGTTCTTGTATTGTGGTATTTCGCTTCTTTTATTTCTACCCAGTAGAAGTGATTCATATTTCTTTGATTTTCTAGTACTGACTGTAGGTCTTTTCCTTAAAACTGGGTATGGAATCAATCACTGCCATAGTGGAAATAGCAAATGTGAAGCAGTGATGATAAAATGTGTATAATTCAGGTTCATTTGATTCCAAAGTACAGAGGAGACCATTAATACTTGCTCATGCTCTTACCAAGATAATAGAAAATAAATGCTGGAAAGCAGGAGAAATAGAAGAAGCCACAACACTTTCTTTTAAATTCTGCCATATTCATTCTATCTGGACACTTATACATGACTGTGTGAGTGTGTGGCAGTGGTGTATGTAAAAGGGATGACTCCAATTGTCATTTTGACAATACTATTTAAAATAAAAATTATCTGTGACCTAGCAATTCTACTTCTAAGGATATATATTACAGTTATTTTCACAAAAATATACCGATGCACAAGGATATTTATTGCCATTAGCAGGAAGCAACCTAAATTCCATTAACAGACCATTGATAAAATTATGGATGCCCGTATAGTAGAATTAGAAAACAATTTTAAAAATGTAACAGGTATGCCTATGCTGCTGTCTATGTATGCCGCTAGAAAATGTATAAGGAATACTAGTAAGCAAAATTTACAAAATTTCACTAACTTCTAAATGGTAGCCATATATACAGGCATTGTATGTTTTTTTCTGAAAACACAAGAAATTGTTAACAGTTATTGTCGAAGCTTGGGGCTAGAAGACAAGGAGTAGGTGTGAGAGCCATACTTACTTTTCACTTTATATCTTTCTGTGTGATGATATAAAGGCTTGAATTTTCACCAAATGTATGCATATTTATTTAAACAATGAATAATTGAATGTTACCTATCTAATAAATCAATCGGGGCAGTTTGATAACATATCTTCCTCTAAATTTTCTAATTAAATAAAGCTGATCAATATTTAAAATTACTTTAAAATGGTTTAAAATGAGACAATACTATTTCCCATTTCCAGTTATTTGTTTTAAATTATCAATTATCCTTATGAGTAACCTGGAGTCCTATTCATTAGCAAATCTTTAAGAGATTAAAAGAAAAATATTAACTTTATACTTTTTGTCTCAATGAAGTAGTCACAAGTGACATAAAAGGAAATCAAAACAGACTTAGGACGGATGGAAGGAAGGAAGAAAGAAATAGACTATATAATCTTGCTATAATGTAGTAAGTCACAAGTAGATGAAAGCATATCATTTTTAAATCTATAAATCATGATTTGTAAATAACCATACTGATTTCATAATTTACTCTCTCTTAATAAATTATTTAACATATAATTTCTATACTTAAACATTTCCATTTTTCAAAAAGGGTTATTGAAACATCTCATTCATACGTATTGCAACATTCACCTAAAGCAAATTTTAGTGCTTTTACTCTGAAAATACCTGATATAAAAATCTACAAGAAGAAGCTCTAGTGAAATCTCAAATTAAATTTTATGAAAATCAAATAAAACAACCACTTGAAACATACTAATCTCCTCCAATTTAGCCATCTGTAACTGCCAAAGGGGAGTGGTGAAATTTAGTTTATTCTCAAATCTTCAAATCTGAAGTCACTCTAAATTTCAGAGATAATGAAAAGCCTGCCTAACTGGATTTTTAAATTCATCGTTTATTATTCTTTTCACTATTTCATGTAGTCTTTTTCAAGAAAAGGGAGGGGAAAAGACCATTCTCATTTTAATGACACTTGGTTACTGCATCTGTATCATTTAAACTAAGCAGGCTTTTTGCAGGAAAAAGTGGGTCACCCTGGTTTTACCTGTCCAGCTGAAGCCAAGGTGATCAGCAATGTAAGCCAGCCTCTCCTCGATCCTTTCCTGCTCATCCTGTGGATCTACAGGTCAAAAACAGAATGGCCAAAGGTTGTCTACGACAGGGAAGGAACAACAGTACTGACCATCCAAAGAAAGGAAGTTACTTGTCCAAATATTTGATAGCACATATTATCTATTACAATTTAGGTCATATTAAGTTGTGAGTTTGTCTGATTTTGGGGGTGAAATGGGGAATAAATCTAATATGATTCATGAAAACCATCTGCTTCCATATCTCTTTAATCAAGACTAGTTATTGGACATAACTATACAAATTGCCAATTTCTAGTCATTTTAGGACCTTCCTTTTAAATTATCTCAGTGAATATTGCCCACCAGAAGACACTCCTTTTGCTCAAGAAACATCAGAGTAATCATAAATGGGATGCACAAGTAGAATAATTGGTTAGAACCACCTAGTATTGTCTATGGAGGTGTAGACCACTTCCAGGTCATGTCTGAAAGAAATCTCATCATAAATTCACAAGAGATCTTGGTCATGGCTTGCTCAGACCATCCTGATTTATCCAGTGTGACCAGAAATAACATTAACCTTGGTCCCTATGACCTTGGAAGAAGAGAGGAGAAAAGCAAATGCTTCTGTTAGTGTTTGTTGTATTGGGATGCATATATGTCTTTGGGGCAAAATTTCTGCCTGCTTGCTACCAAGGAAGCTCATATCTTACTTAATCTCAAGAACTATGATTTTCTCATTCATTTTTAAATTTTAAATTTCATGTATTGATGGGCAGCATTTTAGACCATGGTACCATGAAATTTTTTGTAACGCAAATTTAAGAATAATAGTCTTCATTTTAGAGATATTGGAAGACCAGAAGCTACTTCTCAAAGCCATCTGTGGTTTTCTTTTTTACAATTCAAAGAGCCATCATTCCCTCAAAGTCAACTTAAATCGTGCAAAGTTTGAGTTTTTGTTGTCTGCTGCATCTTTTCTGAGTACATTCTCCATTCATCTACCAAATAAATTAAAAGCATATTTTTACCTTATATTTGTTTGCTTATAGTGTTTACCAATGTATCTGAAATCCAACCTTTCTGAATTAAAAACAGATCCACAACAATTGGAATTTCAGGATACATGAAATCTTCTTGAGCAAATGGCTTCCTAATAGTTACAAAATTGTAAGTATAAATTAGTTTGAAGTGTCCAAAGAAACAAAAAGCTGTGAGTCCTCATATTATGAAACGAAAATCCACATGTTCGTGTGCAATAGCAAAAGTGCTTAATTTGAGGCTAAGCCTGGGACTTCAGAACAACAAAACTCAAAGCTTGCATGGCCTTACGTGCAGCAAATAAAGAAAGGCAAGTTCACCATTGCCTGGTTATGTTTATGTTTTCCATAAGCATTCTCATTACTCAATCTTGAGATTGTTTTCATAGACAAGAGTATACAGAGAAAGCACAAAACACAAAGGGCTTACACAAACACATTAACCACTACAGAAAGCTTAAAGAAAATGAGACACAAATCACCAAATAAAACAAAGGTACAAAAAAAAATTAACAACTATCAAATTTATGACATGCGTAGCACAGGGAATCCCAGTGGCTGGCAAATACCTTCAGCATGGTCATGGCCATTTTCATCAGGGATGCGTTCAATCAGAGTCTCAATGGACTCATCCCAAATGGGCCTTGTGTCAAAGATGTCCTCAGGAACTGAGTGCTCGGTCTCAACAGGTGGCAGATTTTCAATAACTGAAACTTCCAGGGCACTACTACTTTCATCATCTGAAACTAATTCCTGCTCCCTTTCTGACTGTGTAAGTCTATCCACTAATTTGGAAGCCTCATCACTAATCTCCTCAAAGAATTCTATGGAGTTTCTGTAAAGGTCAAAGAAATGCTCCTTACTTTGTTTTGTAGGGCTCATGCCCCCCCTGCAGGAAGATGTTGTGCTTTTGTTCATAACTGGTAATCGGGATGCAAATATCTTTGGTCTCGTGGCCCCTTCTTCTGATTCTAACTCAACCTCCTCTGCCCCCTCTCTGCTCTCTGTTTCTGTCTCAGTGTCACTTCTGGCCTTCACTGGGCATTTGATCTTTGAGTCCACAGGACTAACATCAGATTCAGATTTGCTTCTATTATCTGGTGCTCTGTTTGTCACATCCTGTCCCTGAGGAGCAACTGTCTGCTGCAGAGAGGAGTCTAGGTGTGAGAGCGGCTGCTCGACTCTTTGGATGGGTGCTTTGATGGGGATTTTGGACTTTGGTTTTGCTTCATCCTCCTTACTTTCTTCATCCAGACTAGACAGAACATCTTCAGAAAATGTACTCTCGTCCTCTGCAGATGGAGGTGCTGGGGTTGAAGTGGGGATAGTCCTTACAGGAATTTTGGATTTGCTTTCAGTAGAAGGCACATTCTCCATGGGTGCAGTTGGGATTTCAATCACTGATTTCTGTTCCTCCGGGGAAGAATCAGGAGAATCATCATCCCGGTCTGAATATACAGACCTGGTGACCGTGGAAAAATCTAACTGAACTTGTACAACTGGTTCTGGGGAATCAGAGTGAGGTATCTGCTTCACACTAGACAGAGAAGGTGTATCACCTGTTTGCAGGGTGGGAAGGTCCTCAGCCCCTGTAGCAATGGCCTCTTTCATGGATGTTTCAGCACAAGCTGAAATTCCCATTTGGGAATTAAGGTGAACATCTGAAGCAGGTATTTCCTCTACTTCCTCACTCAAGTCATCTGGAAGTAATTCTCCTTCATCATCTACTGTTTCTTTTGATTCTGAAAGTGCTAGTGACTCAGCTGTTGACTCTAGTTGTTGGGGCTCAGCTCCAGTGACCCCTTCTTTAATGTCTTCAGAGACAGTCTCATCCCTAGATTCTTGCCCAATTTGGAAAAAGTGAAAACTTTCATCTGCATAGGACCTTTTGGTCATATCAATGGCCCCACTTCGGGTCATCTCAAACAATTTTCCTTCCTGAAAGAGAAATGGATTTTGCTCACTTGTTGGAGTCCCCTCTTCAGTTGGAGTCCTAGCAGGGGTGGTGTCAGGGGTGGTACCCTGAGACTGTCTGTCCACCATCAAGCCAAATATCTTCTGTTCTTCCTCTTTCACTCGAGCTTCAAAGGCTTCATCATCTTCACGAATTTCACTCCAGGAATCAGAATCCACATCAGTTTTTGTGATGATGACTTTGCTGATTTGTTCACCAATGACTGCTGGTGTACCTGGTACACCAGGCTCTAAAGATGAGGCTCGATCTGACTGCATTTCCCACAAGGTATTTTCTTGTCTAGATTCTATTTCTAGGTTCTGTCCCTCAAGATCAGATTCTTTGCTTGAAACAGTTGTACTAGAGGAGCTAGTTACTAATACATCTTCAACAGAGGATGTAGTAACAGAATATACTTCGGAAGAGTGATAACTTGAGGTGTGACTTGTGTCTGTTTGGGTTTTGCTTTCTTCACTAGAGAAAAAAGATTGGGTAGGAACATTTTCATAAGGGCTTATGACATGTGGATCATAGATTTCGCTAGTCTCAGCTGGGTCAGACACCGGAACGTCCATGGAAAACCTATCTGTTTGAGTGGTAAGAGATGAGTCTTGAGTGGAACAGTCCTTTGGTATATTCGCCAATGTTTCATCAGGTTTTGTGACCTCTACTTTTGTTGTGGAAGATATGGAGCATATATCATCATCTACATCCCTTCCTTCAGATTCTGGACAATGAAGCAATGAGGACAAAGAAGAGCTTTCACGGGGGCATTCGACCTGGGGAGATTCCACTCCAGGAACATCAAGCTCTTCTCCTGTGTCATTTTCATGAGTGTCTTGGGGAGCCAATGATTCCTTATGGATGACTAGCTGCTCATCAACATCATCACCAGTAGAACTCTGGAGACCCAAAGAGATGGCGGTGGTTGAGCAGCTAGGACTCACAACCTCACACCCATGGCCATCACAGACTTTTGGCTGATCAGTGTCTCTGCTTAGATCATCAGAAGCCCTATCTGCACCATCAGTGGAAACAGTGTGACTGTCTTCGACTAAAGGGGATTCACAATCTTTTTCTTCTTCTGAGTTACCTGGCTCTTCCTGAGTATCTTCATTCATCTTGAAAGTATATTGTTTGGAAACTATAGGCTGGAACTGCACCTCTTCTGGACTGGAATTGGAGTCTATGCTGGATGGGAGTGGGGAAGGAGGCTGCACGCGAATAACTGGTTCTGGTAAAAGGCCTGAGTCAGCACCTTTCTTCAGCTCTGTCAATTCAGGTTCACTTTCTGAAGAGGAAGAAGGCTTTCTGCTCTCTGAAGTCACCAACACAGGGATCTCGCTTTCACCTACCATATTCTCTATCTGTTTTGGTTCATCCACCTGTTTTGGTTCATCCACATCTGCTGAACAGTCTGCATCTGGGTCAGAGGATGAGGAAGATTCCTCTTGCTTGGGTTCTTTTTTGTAGTCCCTTTTCTGCTTTGCTTCTTGTTCAAGTTCATCGAACATTTTAATTTTGGTTACCATTTTGAACATTTCTTCTTCAGGTGTGAACCTCTTTTTCTCCCCGTTTTCTGAGTCATCCTCCTCTGCACACTCATGAATCACAGCTGGTTTTGGTGTACTTGTATCTGTAGCTTTGGGTGTGACTTCATAGCTAACTTCTTCAGAGCTGGGGGTGTCAGGAGAAAGAGGGCTCTTCCCTGAGCTCTCCATGAGTGACGTCTGCTCAAGACTGTCATCTTCAGCACTACCATCAGGGTCTCGGAGCAGCCGGGACCTCATGGAGGCCACTTCTGTAATGAGTTCTGTTTTGGCAACAGCTGAAGGAAGAGGAAAATGACTCGGAAGAATTCCCGCCTTCACCTTTGGTTCAACAGGGCTGCTTTCAAGAGAGTCTCGACAAGGGGATTCTTTCAGAGGACTTGGCTCCAGAGAATCAGGAGTCTTGTGCGAGGAGTTATCTTCCAGAACGGGGCTGGCTTCCAGAGAGTCTTTGTGGCTTACTGCTAATGATTCATCAGCCATTGGGCTGAGGACTTCACTATCGCGGCTAGGAAGTGCAAGTTCTAACCCTTGGGGACTTCTAATGCCTCCCTGGGGCTTTGATGCCATTCCTGTGTCTGTCTTTACAGATGCATCAGTCAGAGGTGAGGACTTTGTCTCGTCTGAGGTGGTTGTAGATTCCTGGGCCTCACTATCAGTTTGTGTCTTGTGAGCTGAACTATCAAGTGTAAGCTGACTTTCCTCACAGGATGTTTCCTCAGTCAATGCCTTGGGTGTTTCTTTTGCTAATGACACACTAGAGCTGTCAGGACAATCACCTTCTTGTTTGGGGCATATGTCTTTGGAAGGGTCTGGGGTGGTCACCTTCTGAAAGCACTCAGTAGGGGGCTCTGAGCCCTCAGTGACTACAGCACCTTGTTCTTCAGAACCATCAGTAATGTCTTTGGTTGTGTGATGTTCTTTTCCTGAATGTGTTTCTGGGGGCGTGTCTAACTTGTCGGTTTCCTTTGTTTCTCCAATTTGCTCCTCACTTTTCTTTGGGGAGAAAGAAAGGCTCTCTGGGCTTGTCTCAGGGGTCTCTGCTAGGCCCTCGTGCTTATAGCTCTCTTCTGAACTAATCTGAGGGGTCCCCTCCATCAGGCTGCCACATGGAGAGCCTGCTATCCCTTCATGCTTTAGGTTTTCAGAACTGGCATCCAAAGCACCACTCTGCAAAGACAGAGCTGGAAGGAATTCATCTTTCATGTAATCTAGTGGAAATGTGGTATTAAAAGGGCTAGTGAGGACTTGGTCTAAGTGAAGCTGCACCTTTTCAGTCTCTTCACTCAGCCGGAATTGCTGGTATTTGTCATTGTCTTCTAACTCTTGCTTAATGACATCAGAAAAGTCAGTGGAGGTTTTCCTGTCTGGGCTGATCTGGAGGTCCAAGTCTCCCTGGTCATCCACCATTTTTTCTTTGGAAACTTCACTCTCTCTATGGCTTTCTTCAGGGGCTGACTGAACAGGTTCAGGTGTTTTGGGACTGGGAGCTTTCTCCTTTTCTCCAACTGCTTCCTCCCTCTTAAATCCTATGGAGGAAGCACGGACCCCTCTTTTGGATTCAGAAGCTCCTGTTACCAGGAATCTCTGGCCTCGTTTGATTGTCTGGCTCTCTGTTCTCTGAGTTTCTTTCTGTGTTGCTGTCTGCCCCTTTTCTTTTTCTACTCGACCTTTACCTTTTTCTTGGGATTGTTTCTGTTTTGCTGACTTATGCTCAAAGAGTCCAGTTTTATGTTTAGATGGGTCCTGACCTGACTGGAAAGCTTTCATCAATTCCCGAACAGACATTGTTTCCTCAATTCTTTCTGTTTTTGAGGTGGGGGACACAGGTGGCTGTTTTTCTGCTTTCCCAGAAGGTGACACAGGCAGGTGCTTCTCTGTTTTCCCAGTGGTTGACACAGGTGGGTGCTTTTCTGTTCTTCCAGAGGGTGAAACAGGCAAGCGTTTTTCCGTTCTCCCAGGTGACACTGGAGGATGTTTCTCTGTTCGCCCAGAAGGTGACACAGGTGGACGTTTATCTGTTTTAGTGGAAGGAGAAACAGGTGGGTGTCTTTCTGCCTTTGTAGCTGACACAGGTGAGTGCCTTTCAGCTTTTGTCGAGGGTGATACAGGTGAGTGTTTCTCAGGTTTACCTGATGACAACACAGGTGAATGTCTTTCAGTTTTTGCTGAAGGTGACACAGGTGAGTGTTTCTCATTTTTGCTGGATGGTGACATTGGAGCGTGCCTTTCGTTTTTTGCAGAGGAGGACAGGGGAGAGTGCCTCTCAGTTCTAGGGGAGGGCGATGCTGGGGCATGCCTCTCTGACTTCAGAGAAGGTGATGCAACTGGATGCGTCCTGTGAGTAGTCTTTTTCGGCACATCCTCTTTGCCTTTGACTCTGATAGGCAACTTGCTTCGACCTTTCTGTTCATCTTCCACTCGCTTCTGAAGGGCCTTTACTTTATCCTTAATAGAACCAATGGGAGTTTCCTCTATCAGAGGAGAGGTGGCCTTCACAGTGGGAAGGGCTTCTGGGGCCAGACCTGGTTCTTCATCTAACGACTCTTCTGAACTACCTTTTTTAATATCTGTTTTATCTTCACCTGCATGTATGCTTTCCTCTTTCTGTTTCTGCTTTTCTTTTAATTTCCTTCTCACGGGCTTCTTTATTCCCAGGGTTGGTTTGTGTTGTTTCTGTGTGCCCTGTTTCTCATCTGGGGGTACCACTTTCCCTTCTTTTTCAGAGCTTTTGCCAACAGATGGAGCCTCACTTGTCTCCCTGGCCACACCGTGACCTGTCTGTGGCTTCTCTCCATGAGGAGACACATATGAATTTAGGTCCTCAATAAGGTAGTTCACTAACCCAGTGGCGTCTTTCTCTACTTTGGCTTTGGTCTCTTTATCTAGTCTAACTTCTACACATGGATATTCAGTGATTTCTAAAGGTGCTTTTTGTTTGGCCTCTTCTATTTCCTCATCACTGACAATAACCCATCCTTCCTCCACTAGTTCTTTCTCAGACTGAGTGCTCTGCACACTGCTTTCATCTCTTGCGCAGGTTCCGCTTCTCAAGATTTCATTCACTTTCTCTAAGTCCTCTTTAACTCTTTCAACAATTTCAAAAGGTTCTCCTGGCTCGTCCTCTGCAGCCTTCACCAGTTCCTTCACTTTAATAGAACCTGCCTTATCAGACACATCTGTGGTCAAGATGGCGGTCATTTTGATCAGATCTTGTTTCATCTCAGAAACTTCAGAGAGCAAGTCCGGACTTGCTAGGACAGGAACTTCATTAACCAGGTGACTTTTCAGGACAGATGTTTCTGTAGATTCTGTCTCATCATCTTTGATGTGAATGAAAAACATCGAAAGTAAAATGGAAATCAAAAAAGATATTGGCAAATGTAATCAGGACTGAAACGACACAGCGTCTTTTCCTGCCGTGGTGGGAGGGGCAACAGAATGGGCTGGGGATGGTGGATCCACAAGGTCTCAAGGTACAAGAGCAAAGCAAGGCTAACGGAAAAAAAACTGAAAAGGAAAAATGAGCAGGAAATAACTTGCTTAATTTTCTCACTTGTAGCACATCCATACATACAACAAAGCTATCACAAATAACCAAGACACACACGAAAAACCATCACAAATAAAAAGAAAGAACGCAGTGAAATTACACAGAGATATCTCAAGATTGTTCAGATGTTACAGATCAATGTTGGGGAAAAAAAAAGAAAAAGAAAACTATGTGGAAAAAATAAGAAAGAAAGCATTAGAAATTGCAGAAAGTTGATTTCCTCTAGGTGAAAGCCAGTAGTAGCAAACTCAGAATATCATCCAATGGTGTACATACATTTTTTTAAATCGTAACTCTGGAATTCAGCATGTTTAGTTCTGCCAATGCACAATGATGATTGAAAACGTATCTGAATTAGCCGCAAACTGGCATTTCATCTAAGGGAAATTCACACCTAACAATGAAACATACAGTCTAAGAGGCATGGTCCTTTCCTTGGAGCAACCTCCTTGTTTAGACACAGAACTGACAGAACAAGGAGGGAAATAAAGGAAAGGAAAGAAAAAAAAAAACAGAAAAAACAGAAAAATAACATTTGTGATTAAACATATATGTGAGTTCAGAGTTAAAATGTGATGCATGGCAACCCAAATCAGAGACAGTCACACGGGACACACGCACAGTTTATGTAAGCCAAGTTATTTCCATGCAAAGCAAAGGTGGAGTAAAACTGCTAGGAGAGGCGGCCTTGCGGGAAAGCACAGGCAGGAGGATGGTGAGGAATTAGGACGAATATGCAAAATGTTACTGTGGTGAAGGATATTTGTTTCCAAGTGGTACAAAAGATGCTGAATGGAGTATACTTGAAACACAGGTTGTAAGGGTCCACCACCATTAAAGGTGAGAAGGAAGACTCAGTCAAATGTCTGAAATTTACTCCTGAAAAGACTCTAGGAAAGTGTCCCTTCAACAAAGCCCTTCTTTGAACATTATTTTGTACCTACATGAAGACTATTTAATGGTTGTCTTTAAACTAAAACAAGACTGAACACTGAGTCATCATCTGAAACTCTTAAAACGACATCTAGGAGTCACTCAGGAAAATCCATGGCATTCTAACAGCGTGATTACATTTTTTCTTCTTTTTCAACGACCGAGCCAGATAGGTAAAATTTTAATTCCTACCAGCTTGTACACAGGAACAAAGAATAGGGTCATTTAAATAAACACAATGTTCCTGAAGAAGAGAGAAAAAATAAAATCACCTTTAAAAAAAAAGGAGTCAATTAAGGCAACAATATGTCATTTAAATAAAGTGCCTTGTCTTGGAAGAATTTCTATTTGGTGAGGAGATATGGAATGTGAATTTTCCTATATAAAATATATTAAGACAATTTATATCAATACAGAGTTGTTTAATTATGTAAACAACATCCAGAAGCTCAAATATTCTAGTTCTGAATAATGATTTAACATGAGGGCGAGCCTCACTTAAAACCATTCTAAGAATTTAGTAGTTAAATTATATTGTGCCAGCAGTGAAAAAAGCAAGCAAGCCCACAGATCATCATATAGGGCCAAATGACCATATTGAATATGGCTCTGAGTTTTCTCCTTTCAGGACTATCACCCAAAATAAAGTAAATCAAAATAAATCTTAAAATCAGTAAATGTTAAAAATTAGTATCTCTTTGTAAAGCATTTGGGGCATAAAAGGAAGAAACCAGTAAAATTCAGCTTGAGTTTCCACACAAGAAGCTAGAGTATCACTGGAATTAAGTCAAAAAACTAAAATGCTAATTGAAAATTACAAACCTGAAATAAATTCAGGATAATTCTTTAAAGGTCTGTAAAAATTAGTTCTGCCTGTTCTCGATCAGGTTTGAGATTTTGCATCAATAATTTAAAATTGGCCCTATAATAATCCATTGTTGTGATTAACCATTTCATCCAGGAGATTTTAATTGTTGCACTCTTGACTCCTAGTTGTTTTCTAATTTTTCTTTTTTCAGAAAGTTTTCACAAAAGTCTGTTAGATCTCAGCCTGAGGATTTTAGTTACACTTCACCACAGTAAGGGATGCAAGGGAGGGATGGGGTGAGTGGAGTTAGCTTCAGCTCAAACTATTAGACAGTATCACTTTTGCTGGTGTAGCCTACAAATCAAAACAAAATGATAAAAAAAAAAACCCTGTCTATAGAAGTCCCTGATGCTTCATATAAAAAGTGATACTGTCATATCAATGCTTAAAAAATAATGAGATGATAATGTTATGCTAACAAATGGACAAAACGGTGGGTGGCATTCTAAACAAGCATAACAGCATACCAGGGTTAACAGGGATGTCAAAAGAAAGTGAATGCTTAGATGAATAATCATTGCATTTTACTGCTAATTAGCTCACAAATTAGGCATATTTGTAATTTAACTGGCCAAGCTGCTTTTATAAATATATATTAATGATTAATAATATAAAATATAATTATTATAGTGGTTAGTAATAGCAACTAGCTTGCATTTTAACTCATGCTTCTTTTTATAGTAGCCAGCTTTCAAACAAACTCAATTTTATTTAAAATCTTACTTTTTTCGGATGTCATATCGATCTGAAAGAAAACATACATAAATTGAATGGTTACAAATAACATCTTGGCTCATAGCCCATGATGTGCATAATAAGCTCTTACTCGTAATTATGTACATGGGGTGACATCACATGCTGGAAGGTTGGAGCTGTTTGCTACAGTTTTTTTCCTGAGAGTCTCAGGGCTACTTATCCTAACCTTGGGGAAAAAAACAAAAAACAAAACTTTCTAGATACTAGGGGTAAAAATCATTTCTAATTATTATTCTTAGGGAGCTATGACCCAGGCTGTGTTTAATGTGAGAAATACATATTAGGAAAAAGGCCAGGCAAAAGGTAGAGTCAGTATTAAATAATATGTGTCAATTGAGTGGAAAACAGAAGAGAATAACCAATAGCATGTCAGGGTGATAAGTCCCACAGAAGTAGTTTTGTTGCCATTAATAATAAGCCAGCATTCCAAACCCTAAAAAGCATTCCAACCTGTTCTCATTCATTCCTGAAAGTACTAAATTGAAAAATCATATATCTAATGGACAAAATTCCTTTGTGAATATAGCCAAGGTGGTTTCATGGTTTTATTGCTCTTTCAAGGTGTGCAGGTACCATTTTTAACAACAGTGGTGACACGGCCACTCTGTTCAGAAAGGTGAATACATGAAAGCACATATGCATTTAGGGAAATAATGACCTCAGTCCAGGCATCACTCAATATGTGTGGCTATGAGAGACAGGACAGTGAGTCTATAATCCTTCCTCCTGTCCTACTCAATTGCCAAGACACTGGAAAAAGGGAAATCTGGGGGTCCTCTGAACCAAGGCCTTACATGTTAAGCTAAGGAGTACAGAGTATTGATTATACTTTTCTTTATATTTTTGTTTCAAAGGCATTAGAATAACATTTATAAAAGAAACAAGTGTATTTAAAAATATAGCTGGGCATGGTGGTGAATACCTATAATCCCACCCTAGGCAAGAGGATCTCAAAGTCAAGGCCAGACTCAGCAACTTAGCAAGACTCCCATCCCAAAATTAAAAATTAAAAAAAGGGCTGAGGGTGTGGTTCAGTGGTTAAGCACCTTAGGGTTCAATCCTGAGCACCAAAACACCCCCCAAAAACTGTAACTAGTAATTATTACATTTGTCTTAGAAACAGTAGTTCCCCATTTTTATCAGCTCCCATTTTTAAGTAAATATAAGGCATTTTCCAATGATTTATTTCATTTCTATTACAATATTTGGGCATTTTCACTTTTTTTTTTTTTTGGTACTGGAGATTGAACTCAGGGGCATTCAACCACTGAGCCACATCCCCAGCCCTATTTTGTGTTTTATGTAGAGACAGGGTCTCACTGAGTTGCTTAGCACCTCACCATTGCTGAGGCTGGCTTTGAACTCATGATTCTCCTGTCTCAGCCTCCCTAAGTGCTGGGATTATAGGCTTGTGCCACCGCACCTGGCACATTTTCACATCTTTCAAAGATAAGCAATACAAACACATATTTGCGTTAAATACTAAAATGGACATAGCCAAAGGGTTATTTATTAAGGGTAACTTCTTAAGACTTGTTTTCCTCATCTGTGGTATAGTACACACCTTACAGGGTCATTGAGAGAGACCACATGTGGAGCACTTGACAACATTGTTATAGTGTAATCAATGGACTTTATGCTCCTGAACGTTTTTGGTTTCAGTCATTCTCAGGACAACCACACTCCTAAAAATTACTGAAGTTCCTAGAAGAACTTTTGTTTCTGTGTGATATGCATCAATAAATATCTGCACTACAAATTACAGCTGAGAAAATGCTAAGACCCAAGAATACACAAGCGCACATTCCATTATGATGGTATCACATATTTGTGGCCTCTGGGTACTGCTCTATGGCCTGGGATGATATAGGAATTAAAAAGGCTAGTGATACCTTAGTACTGTTATAAAATTAGTTTTGACATCCAGGTAACTTCAGACCAACCTTTGAGAACCATTGAGTTCAGTAGTTTTTGAAGAAATGTATATTATGACATAGAGAAAGGGCTGAAGGAAATTTATAGGGAAACTTAACTATCCTCTGAAGTCAATCCACAAGATGAGAAAACAGGCTCAGAGAAGTTAAGTGAAATTCTGTACCCTTGATTACTAAAAACAATGGTCTATCCCCTCTAAGAACACATATGATCTTATTAGTGGTTATAGCAATGACACAGCCATTAATTAGTGACACCATCATAAAATTACCTCTTCCTCTTGCTCTTGATCTGACTCTGACTCCTTGCCACCCCAACATGCCATGCAAGATGGAAAAAGAGAAGGAAAAGGAGAGTGTTTAGAAGAGTAAATACCCTGCCAACAAACATCAACAGGCAAGCTTGGAGTCAGCATACTCTTATTTTTTCTTATTAACCAGTTTACAGAGTCAGACAGAAAATCAAAGAGGATTGATTCAATTCTGTATATTTGTGAGACAAAAGAACAAAAGTTATAAATATACTAATCTCAGATGCTAGGTCACCAGCAGCCTCAGACTGACATTTAATGGGTTCAAAGACATCTGTCTACAAAAATAGTGATGATGATCTCCCAGTCATCACAGAGATTGACTGAAATTGTCAAAAACCGTGAGCAAGCAGATGATGAAAACATTTTCAATATAAAGGCAATGTATAGGAGTTTCATTATAATAGTATGCTATTAAATTCCAAAGTAGATCTTAAATGTGCAATGTTTGGCATTTTCTTCTTTTTGTTTTGAATTAGTAAATAAAAAATTGTTCTTGACCATCATGGCATTAATAACTGTGTCTGATATGTGTTAGTATAAAATAAAGTTAATGTTTTCCTTTATAACTTATTGAAAGCTCACCTCAACCAAAGTTCATTCATCTTTTTTTTTGTCTCTCCACATTTTTTTGATGCATTATAGTTGTACATAATGATGGGATTTGTTATTACATATTTGTTCATGCACACAATATAATAATATAATTTGGCAGATATCACTGCCTAGTACCTCCGCCCCCCCCCAACATTTCCTCTACTGATCTCTCTTTGATTTTCATGAGCTCCCAACCCCCACCTTTTTTTCCCCTTTTTCCTCTCTAAGCTTCCACATAAAGCTCCTTCATCTCTGTGTATCACTCAGGTGGCTTGCACATATTTCTTTATGGTTCCTATTTGGTATTCTACTTCCAGTGACTCACCAATATTTAGTACCACAGATCTCAGGAGCACTTTCCGCATCACTGGAGTATAATTAGATTATGCCCATTTGGGTCAATATAGCAATGCTGCATTCCAATTTTGGGACTAACATGTATATTTACATATGTAGATATTTCATTTTTTAGTCACTCAATAATATGTCAAATATGATGCTCAGTTTCCTCTATGTGACTGGCCTTGGTTTACATACATAATTAAGCAAATATATATAATTTGACAACCATAGCAGGGTAAAAGAAGTATAAAAAATTTTTTGTTTTCTGGAGTCAAGACTTAGGATTCTAAATATATCCCTCCTTCTCAGCAGCCACCACTCATCCCCTTCCCCAATCTATAATGTGCACCCTGACAACCTGCTATAGCCACCTACAGATTGCCATCAGGAGCTTCCTATTAAAAAAGGGATATTGGTTTAGAAATTCTTTTTAAAAAACTTAAAAATAATTTTAAAAGTTACTTACAACATTTAACTAATTCAGTTGCCATCTTTGATATGACCAGAGTACTCAAGGATTTACATAACTGGGAAAGGTTTGAGAAGAAAGTAATGCCTACAGATAGACTTTGTGTCAGAAGTCAATCATTTTTTTTCTTTTCAACAGTGTTTCAGATGTACTTCTTGTAGCATAGGGACATTTTTTATACTGACATGTTACAATAATTGAAAAATTAATACTCCTAATGTAGGATAGATTATATATTCATGTAAGATGAGTAGGTAATTATTTGAGCAAAAAATGAAGTATCATGAGGTTATTCTGAATTTAATAATGTATTATCTACCTGTGAATTGGTAGTAAGCAGAAGCTAAAGGACTCCAGTATTTTGGTAGGGCTAATTGCACTAACGTGGTCTTAGTACAGCACACAGAAACAAAGCTAATCATTAAAAAACTGGTTCAAAACATTAAAATTTATACTTGATTTCTCTCTTTCATATCCAATATATATTGGTAAAATTTTTCCATCAAAGTGCATTTAATAAAAAGTAAGGTGAAACTACTTTTTTCTTTACTTGAAAATTCGACAGGTTACCAAAAATGATTGTTACATGAGCTTCCATTCACTGCCTTTTTGTTCATCTTGAAGGATTTGAATTCAGTTTCTACTCTGCCTGAATTGCACTACAACAGACATTACCGTACCTTTGTATAAATCGGCAGGGTGATGTTTAAGTTGCAAATAGCTTGGTGCACCAGGCCTCTTGTGGATTTGGGCTCCTTCATAAATGATAGTCGTCCACAAGGTTCCTGAGTTGTATCGCGTACCTTGAGCAAGAACAACATTATGTTCACCCATATTTGACATGCACTATTTATTTCAATTAGGCAATAATTTAAAGGGGAAAATAAAATTCATTTATTAATTCTCAGTAAAAATTCAAAATTCTTCCTTCTCTCCTTCCATTATCATTTAGAATAACTTTTTAGAAAACATTTAACTATTTTCATTTTTACTGAAGTATAATTGATAAATATATAAAAAATTTATATATTTAAAGTACTCATATGTGATGATTTGATATATGTATACATTGTGCAATGATTATTATAATCAAGCTAATCAACATACCTACCACCTTACAGGGTTACCTTCCCCCTTGTTTTGAAAACACTTAAGACCTCTCTTGGGAAGTTTCAAAATACAGCAGAATTTTATGAACTGTAGTCACCATATTGTACACAAGATCTCGATTACTTATTCAGCTTTTTAAAAAGCTGTGGTAAAACATAACATAAACTTTACTATTGCTACTATTTGTAAGCAGACGAGTCAGTGGCATGAAGCCCATCCCTAGAGCTATATCATCATCACCACTATCTACAACTTTTTATTACCCTAAACTGAAATCATCCCCCTTATACAACAACTTCCCAGTCCTCTACCCTGATAACCTCTACTCTACTTCCTTTCCCTGGGAACATGCCTATATAAGTATAAGTAGAGTCATACAATATTTTCTTTCTTTTATTTTGCTTAGCATGTTCTCAAGGTTCATCCACATGTCTGTATCAGAATTTCAGTTTTTACTATGGTAATACATTCATAACATAAGGCTCATTGTTTCCACCATTTTTAAGTCTCCAATTCTGTGGCATTCAGTACATTTACATTGATGTATAACCAAACACCACCACCCATCTTCATTCAGAACTTACTGACCTTTTCCAGCTGAAACTCTATGTGTATTAAATAATGATTTCTCATGTCCTCCATCCTCTGGCCCCAGTAGCCACCTTTTCATTTTCTGTCTTTGTGAATTTGACTACCCTAAATACCTCATGTAGCAGAACTACACAATATTTGTTCTTCTGTGTCATTTATTTGATTTAGCATATTGTTCAAGTGTCATCTATATTGTAGCATGTATCAGAACTCATTCATTTTAAAGGCTCAATAACACTCTTTTGTGTGTATATTTGTTTATTTACCCATGAACATTCAGGTTGTTTCCATTTTTTGGCTATTGTGGATAATGCTGATAAGAACACTGGTGTGTTATTAACACTTTCAGTTCTTTTGGGTACATACCTAGAAATGAAACTGCAGGATCATATGTTAATACTATACTTAATATTTTGAGAAAATATCACACTGTTTTACACAATGACTATATTACTTTATGTTCCCATCAGCAGTGTAAGGTCCCCATTCTTGCCAACATTTGTTTATTCGGTATAATTTGTTTTAATAATAGCCATTTCATGGGTATGAAGTGGTATCTTATTGTACTTTTAATTTGCATTTCTCTAATCTGTTCAACATTTTTTCATGTGCTTATTGGCCATTCTTATACCTCTTTGGAGAAATATCTAAGTCTTCTGCACATTTTCATATTGGGTTTCTTGCTGAATGACTTTTGCGTTCAACAAAATCAAATATTAGCTTAATTATACTGATGTTTTACTAAGTGAGTCCATTACCCTTCAGCGGTACTATATAATGTGGCAGTGTGTAAGAGCCTATCATTCATCAGGCAAAACAATTGAAGCAGAAATAATGGATAATCTTTAGAGATCTTGGGTAAACTTATTAAACAGGTTTGCAGGTGCGTGTTTTGAAAAATCATGAGGGACTAACATAATAAAAGGAGTCATTGCTGATGAACAGTTTGGGAATTCATAGCTTAAAGTAGGACTAAGGGGAAAAGGAGGGCAGAGACTAGCCTAGGTCTTGGGAGGACTAAACATTAAGAACTCTAGATTAATAAATTGTGAGAAATAGGAAAGAAAATGAGTGCTGGCAAACAAAGCAGAGAAGAGTTATTAGTGCCCTTCTATCTCAGGAATCTCATTCATATGCTGTGATCCTCTTTAGAATTGGAATCTAGGTCCTAACTTGAATTGATATTCCTAAACACAGACAACAAATTCATGGTGCACTGACCTGTCTTCAGAATGTTTGTTGGAGGAATATACAAAAATACATCAAGTCTATAGCTCCATCTGGGATAATTTCTTATTAGCCTAAGTGAGATCCTGGGTCTTTGGAGAGATTTTATAACAAAAATTTGTAAGAACTCTTTTGGTTTCCACACTTCTGAAATTCACTCATATTTTAAAAATTTAAACTTAAATATTTAAAGTCATTATTTTTTTTAATTTTTTAAATATTTTTTTAGTTGTGGATGGACACAATGTCTTTATTTTATTGCCTTATATGTGGTGCTGAGGATCGAACCCAGGGCCTCACGCATGCGAGGCAAGCGCTCTACCGCTGAGCTACAGTCCCAGCCCTAAAGTCATTATTTTTTAAAAACTACACTTCCCTTCAAATTTTGAAGAGTGACCAATGTTTCTAATTAATGAGTCAGCTCTTATTTATTCTTATTTTCCTCCTTAAACATGGTCTATAACTAAATATTAAAGTTGACTTTGAACTCCAAAAATAAAAATATTTGGTTTTCTAAAACATTTTATAAACATGGACTAAAAAAATTGGGGGAATAATTGAAAAGCAAAAGTCTCCATTATTAAGGAAGTCAAATCTTTTCTTGATCTTGAATAAAATACATTACAAAATTCCACATATGCATTACCTTGACAAAGAGAGGAAGTCTGTTTTCTTTAAAGGCAAAAAAACTGAATATGTGGTGTTGGCCACTCTTGGTTAATGGCACCAGGTTGCCAAAGCAATCAACATAGATGGGTTTTCCTTCTAATACCTGGGTGAAAATCGAGAAAAATAACAAAATGAAAGAGTCACAATTATAGTTTGTTATTTACACAAAGAAGCAGTGATGTTACTACTTGGAATTTTACATTCTTAAAATATACATATACTAATCTTTGCATTGCCAAATGACAATTTGTTTTATATGTAACAAGGTACAGAACTTTCTCTTCTTACTGGTAATGAAAATCTTCAAATGCAAGGAAGCTTCAATATTCTCATTTTTATCACTGTACCACAAATCAATATATATTTAATTCTTAAATTTAAAATTCTAATTGGCTAACTTTTGACATCACAATGAGTCAGATAATTGGACTTCATCATCCAACTGATGGAAAATTCTGAAATAAGAATAAGTAATGTAGAAAAGCCCTGGATATACTATATCAATATTTCACAAAAGCAAGTACTTCTGAGTCTGTTTTCTTTACTAAAAATATATTAATTTATTTATTTAAAATAATAATAACAACCAGGAAAGCTAAAACAATCTCAACTGCTATAGTCACATATTTTGAGCCTATCTTTAACTCATAATTGTTCTCCAAATAATCTTCAAAGGAAACCTTTTACCTTCTCACATACCCTGATATCATCCCTATAGGATAGGTCCAATTGGCTAAAAAAAGCTGATTTTATTTTTTTGTGGTGCTGGGAACTGAACCTGGGCCTTGTACATGCGAGGCAAGGGCTCTACCACTGAGTTACACTCCCAGCCCAAGAAAATGGCTGATTTTAGACCTTGATGTTCAAATTGATCAGGATGTGAACTAGGATTTTTTTTAATGACTCTATTTGTTAAATTATATTTGAAATATAATCTAATAACAGAAAAACAACATAGCATATCTGTATTTTTAATACAGTACCTCCACATCCCTGCTTCTGGCCACCTCAGCAAAGTTTTCTTGTTGTTCAAGGGTCTTATCCACTTTATCATCAGTCATGCAGAAACATCTCAATCTGGCTTCAATGGGGTCATGTGATTTGGCAAACACTACAAATTTGGCCATATAAGGTACACAGATAATTTCTCTGTACACTTGTGATGCAAAGGTAACAGATTCCTGTATCTGTCGACAATCTATCAGCCAGAACCTACAAAAAAAATTAAAACAATTATTTAAAAAAATTTTTAAAAACTTGAAAAAAATCAGTTCCTTTAATATGATCAGAGTAGTCATCAAATACTTCTTGGAGGAGGCAAGAGAGGGAGATAATGAAAGAAAGCTGAAGGAAAATGAAAGAAACACAGGAATGTGGGAATTGAGGCTGGATAGAGAGGAAGCCAGAGGGAGCAAGGGGAAGAAAGCTACACCAGGTTTCTAAGAACAACTAATTAAATACTGTATTTGTGGTTTTCTTCCTTGGAAACTATTCTGTATATTTAATCCTCTATAATACACCTGTGGTGTTTTAGAATTCTCCAGTGGTGCAGGCCAGCATCCGATATGACAGCGACCTCACTGAATGAGTTCCTATTTTTCTTCCTATTCTTCATTTCCTAAAGCTTTTCAACAAAATTTGCTGTTTTTCTTCATCTCATTATTTGTTTACAAGGAATTCTTCAGTAACCAAGATTGGATCAATTCAACCATTTACAAACTCGGCTTCTGAATGCTCTAATTATTGATGGATAGAATTAAAATAGATCATGGAGTAAATTAAAAGTTCCATGATTTTATGATTTCCAGACTCTCATAAATCTGTGCTGTTTGGCAGCTTTTTTGCTCAGATATCATTTTTCTCAGTAAAGTGAAGTTGCTAAAATAAAGGAATCTCCTTGAGCTTCACCTTCACCACAGGGTGAAGAGAAAGAACTTGAAGCAGAAATTAGAGGCCATCAGATGGATACTTTCTCAATTTATCATTTCTACCTTCCAAAGGTTTATTACATACTCTCTTTTGTTTGGAAACCTTTCTCTAATGTTTACTTTCCTTCTCCAGACTCCATTTCCCACAATTTTTAAACATTCCTGAGATTTCCTTTTTCTCTTAGTTTCTCTTTCAATATCCTAATTAATCTCTTTTTAAAATTGTGGAAAAATGCACATAGCAAAGTTTATCACTTTAACCATTTTTAAGTGTACAATTCAGTGGCATTAAGTACATTGACAATGTTGTTGCAGTCACTACCATGAACCATCTCCAGAACTTGCTCATCACTCCAAACAAAAATTCTGTATCCATTAAACCATAAACTCCCCATTTTCATTCTCCCTCTAGCCCCAAGTAAACTCTAATCTACTTCCTGTCTCTATGGATTTTCAGTTAGCATAATGTTTTTAAATTTCAGGATAGTTCCTGGTTCATGGCAGGCACACAAAATTACCTTCCTCTTTCTACTAATTTAATCATACTCACTGTTTCTTATAATCTAAGAGTTAATTTATTAGTACAAAGATAGTCATTTTTTGGTATTTTAATTGGTTTAATTTTATATATTTATTTCTCCTATCTTCTCACAAAAGAGTTTATTTTTTCTGCAACCATTTTTTTAGTTTTGTTGTTGTTCTTGTAGTGTTTTCATTTTCACACAGCTGTGGGGTTTTCTTCTTTTGTATTTTTTTAACTGAGAAGTACAAATTGTATGGTGATTCTTCATTTCTTTACATTATAAAGGCTTCTATAAAGAGTGTTGCCAGCAACATTCCAGTATTATTTCTGAATCAGAGACAACATCGATCATTAATCTATGCCCCAATGCACCCTCTGCATTCTGTCTTTGCAATTTTACTCATGTTATTCTCTTGTCCAATTTTATCTGGCTGTGAGGTTCTGACACATACCTGAAAGGTCACCTCTTCTCAGACATCCTATCTAACTACTACTGCATCCTGTCTAACTACTACTTCTTCCGAATTCTTTTAGTACCTCTGGTCTGTCTCTCTCATTCAGATCTGGTGGTTTTCAGGCCTTCGAGCATAGATGCCAGACCAGCAGAACACCCTGAAGCACAGGCAGGAAACTAAATAGTTGGGTCCTCTGGAAAAGGAACTATAAGACTATTGCTTGAGCTGTTACTTAACAATTCATGCATTTTTATCTTTTCTTGTCTCCATTGGAATTTAAATTTTAACTACTCTCAACTTCAGTTTTTTTAAAATAGACATAATGCTTCTTGCCCTACTTAAGTCACAGCATTATTATAATATCAAATTAAGGAAAGGTAAAGATGCTTAACAAAGACTATTTAACTGGGAACTAATATTAAAAATGGAGTTAACCTGTGAATAAGAAAGATAGCTTCAGCTTTTTAAAAAATATTTTTTAGATGTTGATGGACCTTTATTTTATTCATTTATTTATAGTTGTGCTGAGAATTGAACCCAGTGCCTGACACTTGCTGGGCAAGTGCTCTACCACTGAGCCACAACTCCAGCCCCTAGCTTCAGGTTTTTAAAGATGTCCAACACAAAAATGAGTAATATGCAAATGTATTTGGATATAAGAGAGATTCTAAAACCACTTAAGCAAACCATGGCAGGCTTTGTACTTTTGTTATATTGTTAAAAAAGTAATTTAGACTAGGCGCAGTGGCGCATGCCTATAATCCCAGTGTTTCTGGAGGCTGAGGCAGGAGGACTGCAAGTTCAAAGCTGTCTCAGCAAAGTGAGGCACCAAGCAACTCAGTGAAACTCTGTCTCTAAAAAAATACAAAAGCAGACTGGGGATGTGTCTCAGTGGTCAAGTGCCCCTGAGTCCAATCCCTGGCACCCAAAAAGAAAAAAGAAAAGGTAATTGAGGCTATTTTGTTGACAACAGGAAATTTCTCATTCCTAAGACCTTTGGGCTGGAAAAATAGCAGGGGCTTCTAAAGCCAGAGTCATAATCATTCAGCCCAAGCACAGTCATTTTCCTTAGATTTTTTTCATCTGACCTTCAGACTTTGTTATTGTAGTGTCACTATTATATTTGTTGGTAGGTCTAGTCTAAAATGTGAAAGAAAACATAGACTTTATTTAAAAAGCAAAATACTCACTGTTAAAGAATTAAGAAGCCAAATAAAACAACAATAAAAGGAATAATTTGAGGGGGAGGGGAAGTCCAGTGGGATTTTCTGGCCTGCACAGCTTACCTGGCAGACACATTGGTTGTAAAGGAAACACATTCATTGACAAATGTTAGGGGTGTGGTTCCTGTAATGTCTTCCCACTGCGCAGGGGTGGTTCCACCTGAAATAACATGATTGTGGAAGAAAGTTAGGCAAAACTCCAGATTCTGGGTTGTAAAATAAACTCTCTGTGGTTCTGGCTGTGTTCACGCACGTAATCCCACCCACCACTCAAAATGTCATATTGAGAACCAAACGGCAAAACAACATGCTGAAAAATGACACATGGAATACAAACAGCACGCACCACAATTCAAGAAACTAAATTTAAGGGAGATTGTTTGAAAAACTGTTTATTAAGTGTTCCCTTCTCTGCCTGACATTCTGAAGCTTTTATCATAATTACTAGGCTTTGAAGGTAGTTTTAGGTCATATACACCTACTTTAAAAGATCCAATTAAAGAGCTTCAGGAATAAGAGAATATTTAGATTGTCCATTATTGTAATATTCTATAAATCTAAATACTTAATATTTGGTATTCTCTTATTCCTGAACTTTATATTCTGTACAACCATTTTTAAAAAATGAAATTTCCTATCCACTTACAATTAAAAATTGGAAAAAAAGAGAAATGCTTGAAAAATATTAACAGCTCAATATATACTGCAGAACAAATGAACAAATAAATGAATGGCAAAGGTCGGCCTTTGCAAATAGATCATCGTGAGGGTTGGTGACTGCTTACCTTATTTCTACTGAGCAGTGCTGCAGGAGGAATGTATGTCTGATATGAAGACAAATTTTTCTTTTGTACTGGAATTAAACTCAGGGGTACTGAACCACTGAGCCACATTCCCAGCCCTATTTTGTGTTTTATGTAGAGACAGGGTCTCACGGAGTTGCTTAGCGCCTCGCTGTTGCTGAGGCGGGCTTTGAACTCGAGATTCTCCTGTCTCAGCCTCCCTAAGTACTGAGATTACAGGCATGCATCACCACACCCGGCTGAAGACAAACCTTGACTCTAAAGTTTCTTAAGAAGGAAATGGCTTATCAAGGAAAGATTACAGATGTTTATTCCATTAGGCCTTTAAGATATATATTTTTAGCAGAATTATATAATATAGTAAAATATAAAATTCCAAGCACCTACATATTTTTAAAGTTAATACATAAGTTTACTCATTTTTCAAATGATTTTAAATTTAAGAAATTGTTTAGTAAAAGCTCATCTGAAGACATGATGCTGGAATAAATAGGTTTGGTGATATCTAGGCCCATGTAGTACCTTCCTTACACGGGCAGGATGCACCACTGACATTCTTGTCTCTCCCATTTCACATCCATGTCATCAGGTAGCATACCATAGTGGGGCAAATTATACACTCACACTACAAAAGTATGGGAAAGCTGAGGATATAGCTCAGTTGGTAGAATGCCTGCCTCACATGTACAAGACCCTGGGTTCAATCCCCAGTACCACAAAAAAAAAAAAAAAAGTATGGTAAAGACACTCAGAAATACTCAGTGATAAGCAGAAATAAGCAATCAGAAAAAAGATGGTAAGTGAAACAGATCATTTCCCCCTCTACTCATTATAGTCCACAGAGTGTTAAATTTGGTCATATTATTAAACTTATGGGATAATCTTGATATTTTCTCTCTTTTCTCCTAAAACAAGTTCATAAAACACATCAATAAGAAGGGAGAAATAAATAAGAGTGAACATTTCTATTAATATAAAAGAGAAATGAAAAAAATTTCAAATAATACCAAAATAATCATGAATGGCTGTTGTTCCTTCTGATGACAATATTGATACTTACTGAGTGCCAACACTGAATTACTGATAAATTTGGAAATAATCAAATTACATAGCCCTAAAACAAATTATTTGTGTGGGCTTTTTTTGCCTCTGTTTGTGGTGGTTTTATTATGAAGAGACAATCAGTGTTTTGGGGGAATGTCTTTGGAGAGCTTGGTAGTTGTCTGAAAGCTACTATAACTATCAATTGAAAAGACTCAAAATCAGGTAATCTTTAGAAAACCTTTACTTTGTTTATCCAAAGTTGGTTCAATAAAACAGTGATAAAGACTTGAGCTATCCTAGACAGAACAGTTGGGTTGAACCACTGGGTAAAATTCAGGATGTTCTTTTCCACCCCAGCAGATATAAAAGTATGTCTTTAGTAAAGACTTTTGAAGCCAGGGCTGGGGAAGCATCTGGGCTGGGGTTTGAATACCAACTGTGCCAAATGTTTATGGCATAACTCAGGTATGTTATAGATCTTCCTTCAACCTTGGTTTCTTTTTTTTTTTTTTTTTTTTGCAAAAATGCAGTATTCTTATAGGGTTAATGTAGTGGAAATGACAATTCATATAAAGTATTTAAATATCACAGACTATATTTAGTAAATAAGAATTCACTTCCTTTTGGATTTCACTTCCCTAATTAATTAAAAATGCTTTTCCTGAATTAATGCGTATAACCCAGGAGGCATCTTATGACAAAGGTAATTAAATTTTTACAATTATCTAAGCTGCTTCTTTCAGAACTCTGTTCTAACATGGTCATATATGACTCACCTGTTATGCTGCATAGTAATCTTAAGGTTGGTGCGTCTCCCCCAAAACCATTCAGCATGACATCACTTGAAGCTTTGGGGACAGGAATGGTCATGGTGATTGGCTTGTGGAATTTTCTTCTTCTAGGTTCCAAAGTGACTATAGGGCTGAAGGTAGCTTTGTTGCCAAGGATCTTCTTAACCAGTTCACTGTGCATAGGTTGAGCCTTTTCAAAGTAAAGAAAAATATTAAAATAAACCATATATTATTGTATGCCAACGTCAAAAGTCCTATCCAAAGCATTGCTTTCTATTTCACAAATCAGTTTGTGAGACTTCAAATGTGGCAATTCCAAGTTTCATAATATTACCAAGCACTCATGTAAATTTGTGAGACCTCTGATCTCCCATCGTAGCTTTTGCTTCCCCTGGAATAATTTGATTATTTAATATTCTACTTTCCATTTGAAATGATCATTTTTAATCATAGGAATAAAATCCATGTGAGGATCAACTGCATCCAATATGGGCATACCTGTAGGCCTACACGGATCCGCTTGGTTAGTGCTCCCTCTGGGAAGACGGCCTGCACCTGGGGCACCACTGTGCTGCTCAGCACGCCTCCCTCTGGACCAATCAGGTTGCTGTCCTGTTTGATGCGAGACACCACTGCAAAGTACTGGGGGAAGTCACGGGTGATGATGCGGCAGATTCGCTTCTTCTCTAGGTCTTCTGGGCTATCCAGCACTGAGACAAGAAATACCCATCTTCATGCAGCAAGGATTTCCTTCTGATAGCATTCTAATAAACTCACTGGCATGGTTAATAGTGAACAGAAATGGCATCAAAACTTTTTTTTAAAGTAATAGAAGAATTTAATAAGCAAGGCTACTGTGACACTAGGAAAAATAAATATTGCAGTCTTTTAAGAACTGTCAGCATTCAGCTTGCACATTTTCTTTCTTTGGGAAAACTAGGACTTTCCAGGGCACTGTTGAAGAAAAGCATCTCATACCAGCTGCAGTCTTGCAGGGCTGCCTTTGTAAATGAGGGCATTTGAGGGCAAACCTAGAATGACAACGAACCTGTTCTATTCTTGTTTAGTGTCATGGAGAGGAAGTTGTGTATGAACTCCTTTTGTTTGCAGAATTCAAAGTTAGCTCATGACCAGTTATTGTGGTTTTAAGAAATAATATGGCCCTTTGGATTCTTAAGGGAGTGGTATAGGAATAAAATCTGTCTTGAAAGGGTAAGGTTTGTGTTTATGGGTTTATGTGTTTATTCTAGTGAGATGGGAGTCTCTGATAGTTCCTGTGGCTATAAAAAAGATCAATGCTTCTGATTTCTGGGTTTCAATATTCTTCTGATACCAATAACTTACCAAATATATCATCTAACATCACAAGGATGAGATCGTGCACTCTTTATAAATTGCATTAGTGTAGATATTTAGGGCAAAACAAAAAAATCAGGCAGATTTATAATGTAGAAAATTTGAACTAAGTGGATCACTGACTTTTAAGGGATTATGGAAAGTCATTCATTTTTAGAACTCATTTACAATTCATGATAAAAGGCAGTTTTTTGACTATTGATCACAACTACATACTATGAAAGTCCCAGGATCTGAACCTACATAATAATTAAAGACTAATACATTGGCAAATACTAGCATATACTTGCAAAAAATATATTTAAAAACAGACAAGCATAAACATATGAAAATCTGGTTTTTCGTTTTAAAATGCACTTTTTACATATGTAGAAAGTTATGAGAATGAGTCCCCATCAAGGACAAGATGCCAGTATCCAAGGCAATATCAGTGACCAGTAAACATCTCAGAGAAAAGTATACTAAACCTAAATGCTAGCAAAAGGAATGGTCCCAAGAAGTAGGAGCAGCTAAATATTGCAAGGAACAAGCTTTTGGGGGAGGGAGTTACCGGGGATTTGACTCAGGGGCACTCAATCACTGAGCCACACCCCCAGCCCTATTTTGTGTTTTATTTAGAGACAGGGTCTCACTGAGTTGCTTAGCACCTTACTGTTGCTGAGGCTGGCTTTGAACTCTCAATCCTCGTGCCTCAGCCTCCTGAGCCACTGGGATTACAGGTGAGAGCCACTGTGCCCGAATAGGATAGGCTTTATCAGTAAGAATTCTGATTTTTTTTACCTTGCTTGGAAAATACTGACCTCAATATCTAGAGGGAATAATTTCTTCTTCCATCCTCCCTTTTGCATAACATATGTTTGTTACTTAGGCAAAAAACTTGCCCTCTTTCTTCTAGTTACTTTAAGTGGGTTGTGCCTCATCTTAGGACAAAGGCATTTTCTCTGTGCAACCTGTGGTGGCCTAGGAACGAGCAACTTCTCTTTAATCAAACTGATATATTTCAACCTATGGATGGCCAAAGACAGATTTGGGATTTACAGAGATTAAAATTCTAATAAAAAAAAACTCTGCCAGGCGCGGTGGCTCAAACCTGTAATCCCAGCACTTTGGGAGGCTGAGACAGGAGAATCGTGAGTTCAAAGCCGGCCTCAGCAACGGTGAGGTGCTAAGCAACTCAGTGAGACCCTGTCTCTACATAAAACACAAAATAGGGCTGGGGATGTGGCTCAGTGGTCGAGTGCCCCTGAGTTCAATCCCCAAAACAAAAAAAACCAAAAAAAACAAAAAAACTCAAGTTGATATGTATGTGTATGTGTAATTTAATTTAATTGTGTATGCAATTTAATCCTGGCTAACTCGTTCTTTGAATTATAGGTAGAAGATTGAATGAACTTAATTTTCCTACTGCTTTAAAAATAGAAAGTTAAAAAGAAATTAGATTATCCTAGAATGTTCTGGTCATGGAAAGATGCCAGTTTTCCAGTAGAAGAGCTCAGCATTTTTTTAACAGTATCTTAAATATCTTAAATATTTTTCAAGTTAAGCCTTTTTAAAAATCATAGTTTACCATTTAATATCACTCCATTCTGTCATGGGGCAACAATATCTATCACTAGTTTTAGATTCAAGGAAGTTTGCATTAAAAGATGGAAGCTTGCTGTATCTCTTTTTAAAATGATATGCTTGCTATCTTGAAGGATTTTCTTTTCTGAATGTAGCAGAAGAAAAATTAGGTAAATGTGTTGAGTATGCTGCCTTACCACCATTGGAACACAGCAGATAGCTGCTATAGAAAAACATCACAAGGGACACACACACACACACACACACACACACACACACACAGCACTGGACTATAAGAAAGAAATGCAATATGTTCATACTTCCATTTTTCCTTTCTTTTAAAATCCTTAATCTGAAGGTACCTTCATCCATGCCGTTAAGGATTTCATTCAGTTCATCTTCAGTGTATTCACAGAAATGCTCTTTCCAGCTGTCCCCATTCTCACTGCGCAGGACCACCAGTTCCCTCTCCTTTCCTCGAAGGGCCGCAAAGTGGGGGATCTCCACGATCACAGGCCTGACATAGCAATGCAGAACATTTAGTGTGGACAGGAGCCAACCAACAGCAAGACAAGCACCTCAACTCTGTCTGTTGCAAAGTGACCTGGAATTCTGCTCTTCTGGGGACAGGGACATAGTGGGCCATTCCTTGAGCCCATTAGCTAGCAGATGGTCGCACAGTGGCACTCCACCTCAGGGGCACCGATCCTCAGGTACATGCTGCTACTTTAAGCCAAATGATGTTTCCCTGTGAGTGCATGTGGCATTCTGGAACTTCTCCTTTGATAAATGTAAGTATCACACATTTAACCAAAAGAAATGTACATGCATATCTACGATGTATGCCAATCTCCTAAAACATTTTCTACAAGGTGCAAAAATGACAAAATGGTTTAAGAGGAAAAATGGCTCATACATTGCATAATTCGATGTGTCATAAATGAGGAGATGTCAGAAAGGTAGACTGTGTGTGCTAATGAGCCATGCACTCATGGGTTTTGCTTGTATTGTATTCATTCAAGGAAACAATAGGCATGTGCACACAGCGTGGCCCTCATCGAACCCCTTCGCTGGCCACTCAAGTGTGTCCAATGCCTATTATATTCAGGATTCAGAACATGCACCATCCTGCAATTTTTAGGTCAAATTCATCCTCAAAATATATAGAGGTTCTTGATTTTTGAGTCCAGGTTGCTTTGATACAGACTCCAAACTCATCATAACAACATCGTAACTAGCACATAGTACAACTAGGCAGATCTCATGCTTAAACGAAAATGAAGGTCACAGCACTTTAAGGGAAAAGATATAAAAACATCACTCAAAAAAAAAAAGTCACATACCACAAGGGTCAGAAATGGTCCACTAAAGATAGGTTATACAAAGTTTAAATCATAGAGAGGGACATGTCATGGGCACAATGACAAAAAGAGAAATCATATTGCAGAAGAAGGAGAAGAATGGGGGGCCAGCAGCCATCAATTTGTTTTAAGTCACTCCTACCCAAGGAATTTGGTTCCAGGAGGCCCCAGCTGAAGGATGCGGCTGACCAAACTTTCTCCCTCATTAAGTGGGGGAGGAGCGGTTGGCAGGTGAAGTTTACTGAGTACATCCAAAGCAGCAGTGAAAGAAAGAACATAAGTAAGCTTTAGGTATTGTCTTCCACAGAACCCCAGCGTCGCCAGCTGATCCACAGGGTGAACTTTGGTTTCACTCTGCGTTTGGTTCTGCCCCCTCCATTGGTCACAAAGAGCAAGGAACCGAGACCCAGAGTGTACAATGGAGGCGCATCTGTGCAAGGACAGCGCTTGGCTGTCGGATCAGTCCCTATCAGGTTCACCGCCAGGGCACTAGCCAAAAGAAAAAAGAAAAAAAGAAAAAGCTCCACGGGAAAAACAAAGCTGTTGGGAATATAATAAAAACTCTGCTCTGCACAGAGGCCAGATGTTTTCATGGATATTCCCCAACAGATTTGAAGATTATTTAAAGGCCTGAAACTACCTGAGCAGAAGGTAAGTATGAAAAGAATCATCAGGGAAAACTCGAACCATAATGGCATTTTCTGATGCAACCCAGAACTTCACAGGCTCCTTCTAAGGCTCTGACCTGTCTGATAGGAGGACATGGGAGGTGGTTTCTACAGTTGGGAAATACTGACACACCGTTTTTCAGGTGTGAAAGTAATTTGGAGCAACCTGTTAACTGTTTGCTCCAAATTACAGGCTTTAGAACCTTTCCTGAGTTCTAAAGCAAGAAATCCTCTCCCCAGTATGACACTGACAACATGAAAGAGTTCGTGATTAATAAGTTTTCTCCATTTTTTTTAAGCACCAAGACTTGATATGACAAGACTTAAATACAATTGATTTGTTTCAAAATATTTTGAAACTTGTCCCCCTCCACAACTTCATCCTTTGGTCAGCTTTCAAGGGTAGCTATTCCTTTCTTGACACATTGAGATGCCACTTAAAATAATAGCAGCCGTACAGACAAACAGAAGAAATGAGAAATGCTAATTTCTGCTCAAAATTGCCAAAATGACCTTGGTGGAAGTTAGTCTTGATGTTTGTATCTTAAAACACACTGTGACTAAATAGATAGCATAATGTTAAGGCTCAAGGTAGCAATTTTGATACCAGAAAAAACAAATCACATGTGTTCGAATTTTGGATATTCCACAAAGGCAACACGGCTCTCCAAAAGGAAGATAATGATTTTGCTTCATAATGACATGAGACTTTAAATTTTTGTTTGGAATAGAGAAGTATTTTTTTTTTCTTTATACTTTGCCACTTAAGTCTCAAGTGAGAAAAAAAATACTTACCATCAACTAAAATATGGTTACTCGCAAAGGGAATCTGGCAGCTCTGATCACATCCAAAGAGAAAGAATAATAATCAGCCTGAATGTTTAACTCCTTAATGCCTTAAAAGAAGAGGCATGTAAATGGAGTCAAGCATTTGGGTGTAATTTCCAATTTTTTAAAAATTTCATAGGAGCCGATCCTCTTTTCAAGGTGGTTTGACGTACCTGTTCTCATTCCATTCTAGTGATTTCATTTGGAAGACACAAGCTCATCGGTGACTAAGTGGGAGGCTTATCAGAAACCCTTACCCAAGGAACTGAGCACCAGAAGGTCCGACTTCGATCAGGCGACTAGCCAGGCCTTCTCCTTCCACCATTGGAGGCATTGTTGCCAGTCTGTGGCGTTTGACCAGCCGGCAGGTGACTCGTGTTGGGGCAGTACATTTCCGAGGTGGGATAATGATTCGGAGCCCGTTGTGTCTGCATCCTCGCATAGCACCACCTCGGGCATCGACCATAAAACTAACCAGGAAACTAAAAATTAAAATAGAATGTTAGATATGTTTTGAAATATTAGAGCAGATTATCAAGGTTTGGGAAGTTAATTTTTTCCATAATAATTTGGCCTCAAACTTCCTTTTTTTTTTTTTTTAAATTTAAGTGTATGGTGGTAAACCATTTGTTTTCAAAATATCTTTATTTCTGTTATGTTGTTATTTTTGTAGAATTTTCATCTATTACTGAAGATTTATAATTTTGTTGACAATGTTAATTTTAAACATAAACTCTAAGTTTAAGATATGTCCAAATGATTTTTAAAGTAACTGGAATGAAATTATAAAACAAAAAACAAACAAAAAAAAACACTGAGAAGTCTCCTTTTGGTATAAATGCAAAGACTTCTGTTTCCTCAGATGTTGAATAATACACATGTTGAAAAAGTGTGAAGCTAGATCAGAGAGGAAAGACCGAATTAACAGTATTTCTGAGTTAATTCAAGATGATTTTTCAAAATTAAATCTTATCCAGCTCATTTTGATAAAATCTTATGACTTGATAAAAATATTTGATGGCTTTTGGTCAAATCTATGCCAACACATCCTGCTTTAACATCATCTTACCCAGGATGCAGATTTTTAAGGATTGCATTCTGAAAGAGGAGAAAAGCAAAATGATTAAATATTTTGGATAGTACCAATTTGCTAGATAAAATGCACCCTTTCATTTTTTAAGTAGGAGTCTCTCTGCCATGCCATTCTGACTGAAACAAAGAAGGGGGATATTGGGAACAGCTGAGTCCCCTTTTCTCTGTTTCTTATTTTTTTTTTTTTTTTGAGGTGAGGGTTACCAGGGACTGAACTCAGGGACACTCAACCACTGAGCCACATCCCCAGTCCTATTTTGTATTTTATTTAGAGACAGGATCTCACAGAGTTGCTTAGTGTCTTGCTTTTGCTGAGGCGGGTTTTGAACTCACAATCCTCCGGCCTCAGTCTCCTAAACCGCTGGGATTACAGGAGTGTGCCACTGCACCTGGCTCCTTTACTCTGTTTCTGAAGCATCATTTCATGAGTGGAAACTCTGGGCTCCATTAGTGGAGGATATTTGTGCACCGTGATTTCTGCCAAATTATAATAAAGTGAATGTGGCAAATCATAAGTTGGAAATACAAAGGCATTTCTATTATTTTTGCTCCTTGTCTAATAAGCCAATTGTTCACGGCAAAGAGATCTATAACCTAAGGTGACTTGGCTTTTTCATGTGTACCAAGAGAAAGTGTTGGTCTGATCTTTGAAGTTGTTTCCTTTGGGATGGCCATAGATCCTGCTCCAGCTTAACCTGGATGTTTGTCACTTTGTTAGACATAATACTTATGAAAGTCTCTCAGGCACTCACTGTCTCAAGGAACAAAAATTATATAACACGACAATCTAATTGTCATGCATGCCTATACCAAGATACATACCAACAGGGTGTAGGCTCTTCCCCAATTGCACTAATGTTTTCCCTATTTTCATTGCATTTGCAAGATCTTTATACTAAGACAAAGAAAGAAAGAAGGAAAGCAACATATAGGTGTTTCGTGGATGTACTTATAACTTAACCAGAAAAGAACCAGCTTTGACACACCTAGATATTGCTTCCAAGACAACACTGAAAACAACTGAAAGGTATTTCATCAAAGTAAGTTACGGGATAGAAACACAGTACACTTATGTTATTTTTAGACAAGTGAAGAATAATATCTTAGCATCCTATTCATAGCAGAACACAGAACTCATTAGCATGCTATTAAACAGAAATCCTGTTGCTAGTAATAAAAATGGGTGCGAAGGAGCCCAGAGTGCCTGTCTGAAGCACGTCATGCAGTATGAGACCATGGGACGAGGCACACAGTCCTCCCACATGCATGAGCCAGGCCAGATCTGCCATTCATCCCTAGCCTTGGAGTTCCCAGGAAGGGATGAAAACTGGGGAATACAATCAACATTTCAGTACTGAAGTGTTGATGTTTCTGGTCTTTATCAAAAAACAATGAGAAAATATTGGCTCTTATTACTAGTTTCTAATATGAATTCTTAAAATTTTCTTTTTTATTTTAAATATAAAATAAAAAGAACTGGTAACACTGAAGATAAAAAGGCTTCCTTTCCATTTTATTATTCTTATTTAAATATGACATTTGCATTGATTTGCATTAAAAATAGAGAAAAAAGCTTACATTTTAACTAGAAATGTTTCCAAACTAGTTACAATATTTCTAACTCATTAATAATTAACAGTATTACTTCCTCTGTTTTTAAAAATCTATTACTCTATTTATGGGCAAACAGAAAAAGGACTAAAGCTAGTCAAGGGGTTATTATAATACATCTGATTAATGTCATAGATCCTCAATAGTATCTGTACTTTTTGAAGGCATTTAAGAATTTTCAGTGCTCATATTATTTGCTATCATATTTCCACTGTATTTGTCACAGTGGTGGCATATGGCCTATGTAATATCAATTCTCCATCTAGAAGAACATGGAGAACATCTGTCTTCTTGGAGTCCCTTGTCTAAACAGTGAATTTCAGTAGCTGTGTTCTTGACTGTAACAATGTTTAAATAACCACATGTTCCATTCCCTGATTTTGTATAGCTGAAACCCTCTCTTTATTCTCCTGCTCCATGATTTTCATGTCTACACTCCTCTTCATATGATCTTTGTTACCTTCCTATTAAGTACCAGGTGCCTCACTAGTAACTGAGTATACAGAAGGTCAAGGGAGCTGCTGCTGCCAAAAAGCTCATGGTCTAAGCCCAGATGTCTCATGATGGCTTCGCGTTTGCTCAGAACTGCTAACTTCCTGATCAATGAGCAATGGACTAAATCTCCGTATAGGAAAGAAACATCTAAGAGCCGTAAAGGGGAGTGAATATGTTCTCCATATTTCTTCCTGTGTCAGTGCCTAGATCAGTGTGTCCTGCAACACAGAGTAGGTAATTTTTGAATCAGTAAAGAAATAGAAGAGTAAAAAGGCAAGTTGTGAGAAATTGTCTATTTATATCTAACAAAGAAGGCTGAAGTAAGGAGTAATTTAATTTTTTGGTCTCTGGACGATTACTCCATCAGAACTCATTCCAATTACTCCACTAAGATGTAGCAGAGCAGTTTTAAAGGCCTCTCTAATTTATTTTAGTCTGCCACAGGCTTATTTCTGCTCCAAAATGAGATATCTAATATATTTACTTCCCATGGCAGAAGACTAGTAGAAAATGGGATTATGAAAAAAACTAAGAGTTTGAATTTAACACAAAAAATAATTTAATTAGGAATAAAAAATTGTATGAAGAAAGACCAAAGATGAGGAGTTCAAAGTAAAAGTACTTAAGGACTGAAGTTGCAAGGGGATAAACTCACCTGTAAGTATCTCTGTGTCATTATAAATCAGGAAAATGATATTTAAGTATTGCACCAAATGCAAAGCAAATTGGAAAAATTAAGTGCCAGTATGCATAATTTGGTAGGCAACTTGAATTTCTAAAGAATATAAACCTTTTTATGAAGTAACTAAAGAGATGTACAGACTAACAGAAAATGACAAACTGTAGTCAGGGAATTTTCTTTAGGAAGAAAGAAGAGAGAAAAGAATGTAAAGTAGAAAGATGAGAAGCAAAAGGGCCTGGAAGACATGAAAGAACTAAATATTGACAGTCAAAGTGAATAAAAGTGTAAGTCTAGCAAGAAAATATTCTAAACAAATGAGACTCAAATAGTGCAATTGCCAAATGACTAATAAAAATTCTGAACTTATGGAGTTGCAGAGTAAAAGCAGCTTTTTCTTTAAATAAGAAGGAATAGGAGAAATAATGACCCTAGTTTATATCTACAACCTGATGAAAAGTCTGTTGGTAAAGGTCAATATATAATTAGTTAAGCCCAATAGTTCCTAATACAAAATTGGTTAAGCATTTGAAAGTTTTCATCAAAGGCAGCAGCATATCAAAAAGTGCCACTATTTGGATAGGTAGTAGAATCAGGGAATGATTATTCTCCAATGTATAAAACAGCAGATTATAAGAGATAATTTTACCTTAATATACTATAGAAAAAAAGAAAGGTTGGCAGGTGTGAGCCATGAGATGAGTCAGTCATCATATTTGAGTTGATTGACTAAATATGATTTGCTTATGTGTTGGGAAGATTAAAAATGGGACAAGATAACATTTAGAGATGAAAAGAATTAAAGTAAAAAACATGTAATTAGATATATATAAAAAAAGAAAACAATCGGATCAAAGTTCAGCTCCGCATTCTAGGAGTCTAAGACTGAAGCCTCCCCTGTGAGGGAGTAATCCTATCATCTCTTAAGGTTATGGTGAGAATTAAGTCGTATGAGTAAAGCATACAGAATTCAATAAACACTTGCTTCCAGCATCTTCCTTTTTTTAAAAAAATTTTTTAGCTGTTTATGGATCTTTATTTTATTCATTTATTATTTATATGTGGTGCTGAGGATCGAACCCAGTGCCTCACGCATGCTAGGCAAGCGCTCTACCACTGAGCTACAGCCCCAGCCCCCAGCATCTTCCTTTATAGCCACAGAGTTTTATATATTTTGAATGTCTTATAAACTATAACCACATAAAAATAGGGAAACAAAGTTTTTGAGGACCAACAATGAGCCTGGATCTGTGCTGTTTAATAAGATGATGGAGTTTTTGTTTATGAAATTTACTATTTAAGTAAAATGTAAAAATGCTATTATTGAAGAGCACAAGATAATGTAGCGAGCATCATGCTCTTCACTGGTTGTAGACCTGTTTCTGTCTTGAATTATTTCGGTATCCACAGGAAGGTCACTTAACATCTTCATAAATTTTAGTTTTCTTATCCATAAAATGAGAGACATCAATGAATAAACTGAATTGCATCCCAATGGTTAAAATGGTGTGTGTAGCTTCCTGTTGACTAGGATAGAAAATCTACTGGAATCTTTAGTTTTAGAAGTTCTGGAAAAAGTCCGAAGTGGAAAATAAGAATTTTGTATTACTTTCGCCCTACAGTTAAAATAGCTGCTTTGCTGAAATGTGTACATGAACTACACTAAACATTTGACTTGAGACTATATGAACAAATATACCAGGTAACATTTAGCTTTAATGGCACATCTTACTCTCCAAATGAAATTCAGCAGTCATGCAAAATATAAATTCTTACTGAAGTTTTCTAAATTGTGAGATACAATGTTATTACAATTTTAAAAGAAAGCAAAAGCAATCCACTATTATGCAGATGACTTGCCTACAAATATGCAATTTGATTAGCTAAATGGGTACATGCTTCAAAGGAGTCAGCAGAAAACAATGATCCAGTCTTTTGAGGACTACATCCTGCACCCCAAAAGTTACTGATAACTTAGTTTTGCTTTTAATTCATCCAGGACCATGGAGTAGGACAGAGAGGAGATTGCAGCATTCAGAGTTAGTTACTGGGTGAAAGAACAGGAAACAATAAGTCAGGGTGCTTCAGTGATCCATATATACATAGCAAGAGGTCCTCAGATTAAACTCAATTTCCAAGATAATGTGAGAAAATCACATCATGAGCTTTTTCTCCTCTAGAAGTCCCTTGATCCCTTCCTAATTCTCTGAATTCCATAAACTGAAAAGTTAATTTAAAAAATGGCTTTGCAAATGTTTCCAATGTTAAAATCACCAAATAATTGTCAATCACTATATGTTCACATATAGAAAGATCTTATTTAATGGATGTTTGAGAAAAAGTAAAAGGATAGATATATTTTCGAAAATGCTAATATTGTCTAAATTGTAGACTGATGATCTATAGTATCATCATGAATGACTATAGAATTACACTCTAATCAGCAGTCTGCAACCTTTAAAAATAACTTTGTCGTAACCACATAGAATAATAGCTATTTTTAGGAAGCTGACTAGAGTCATTCTATAGTACAATTTCCAAAATATCAAAAGGTTATACTTAAAGTAGTCCTAGCAAGGAAATGCACTATTAATAAACTTTCAGCCTTTGGCTCACCTAAAATATGATAAGACTAAACAAAACCAACACCAAAACAAAAACCCTACTAAGTGCCACTTAAAATCATAATCTTCAATAAAACTAAAATAATTCAATCAATTTGCATAATTGTGGGGAAAAACATTTTTCAGTTCTGTATAGCACTTTTTCGTACAAAAGAAGCTGAGATGTGGAGACTCACGACCAAGACAGGCATCTCATATTAATCTTGGCACAGCCCCACCTGATTTCCACTGACGTTAACACAGCAACTTTCCCTTTGCAGAAAATGGGAAAGTGGACAATGCTCATGATTTGGGGAAGGTAAGCCTCTCTATCTGTTTGGGTAGGTATCTTCCACACTAAAGCATCCTGAGGTGGGGAATATGCAGAAGGAGATGGAGAAAGTGGGAAAGGAATAGGCAACAGATTCAGAGAAGGATTTATGCAGAAGTTCACCTGCTGTTGTCACGATCAAGACATGGAGAGGTGCGGCTGCAACAGAATAGATACTTTAGCACAGAGAAGGAATGGATAAAGTGAAATATAAAGAATGAAATCAGAAGTGACTTTCAACTGAAATATATAACTTATATACTAATACAGTATTCACTGAAAAAAAAAAGATGGAAATACAATGAGGTATAGCTCTATGCAAATGCTGAAAGAAGAACCAGGTATGGGGGCTTTGTAGCTACTCCCAGTTAAGGAAACTGCAGATGTTATAAAATCACTGGATGTAGATTTTGTAGCTTTATTCAACATTGGTTGGTGGAAAAACTCAAAGCCTAAGCGTTCATGAAACTACGACATGTCAAGGAGTATTATAATGAAAAATATACATTTGATTTGATGGACATAGGTTTGACTCAAAAATTAATTTATGCTTCTAAAACTTCTAGAACAATGATAATGCATTTGGGGCTACCACAATAGAAATTCAAACAGAAAATGCATAATTTAAAATATAGCTTCAGTGACAAACAGCATAAACTCTAAGGCAAAATAGAAAACATTAATTACCTACTAGTATGTAACAAAAAACTATGCAAATGAAGTTTTAGTGCTTTTTTTTAAACAACTTAATTCCCTGCTTTGGGGATTGCAGTCTTCTGCATTGGACCTAATGTCAAATCCCACCCTATGGTTCCACCCTTCACTCCTCTTCTACCTGTGAATCTGGTTTTTTTTCCCATAAATTTTCAGTAGTTCACTTGTATTTTCAACACTTGATGACATACAGAAGTATACATGTTTAATGGACCAGAAATCCAATCTTACAAAACAGTTGTTTTGCTAGTTATGAAGTCCTGTTCATCCAAAAGAATTTGCCTACATCTATCTAAAAGAGACCGTAGGGTGTGATGAAACACATGAACAAGTAAATTACCCGCTATAAGTACTTGGATAAACATTCATGTTGTGACATGAAAAACAGACTTGGATTCCTTGCATTTCAAATACTCCATTATTTAAGCAAATGTCTTCAACATATTTTTTAAAATAGACTTTATTCTTTAGAGTAATGTGAGCTTCACAGCAAAACCATCTTCAAAATGTTTTTATGAAGTTCTTTTATAAGATCATCATCTTATGGACTCATATTACTCATACTTTCTTGTAGCACAACATCATGAATTGACATTTAATTCATGGCTCCTATTGAATCACTACAAAAGTAAAACTTTGGGAATAACAATACTTAAAATAAATTTTGGACATGGTTTCTGTGTCTTATCTATAATCCTTCAATCTTCTGGTTCTAGGAGTATTTTCCTTCTTACTCATCATTATTGAGAACCTTGGCATTAGAATACAATGCGATGGTTTTGAATAATGTAAAACTGTGAGATTTTAATTATCTCATTTTCACTTAAAAATATGTAAGTAAATTTGGATAATAAAATTATGACTTACATCTACTCAGCATTAACAAATTGAAAAAGAATTTGTAAAATTCAAATTCTTGCCCAAACTGATGTTGGTATGTGATCATGTCTTGGTGCTAGAAATATCAGTTGATTAGCTTTACTGTGAATCAGTAAGGCAACTCTTTTTTAAAGAACAACAAAAAAAAATGCTACTGTCAGTTTTTTGCCAGATAGTGCCTATAACTATTGGGCAGGGAAGTGTTTAAATCATTGTACCTATTCTCCTCTGTTCATGGACATCAGTCTTTGAAAACATAAGGTAGAGGTAAAACAAAATCACCAATACTTCTTACTGGTAGAAGTTGGATCTTTTATTAACCTAAAATAACTCTATTAAATGTAATCGACCATTATATACACAAATCAGTGGCATGTACATAAACTAACTTTACTTTTTCTTTATTAAAAGAATATTCTTTTTCCTTACATTTTCAGGAGATTTTGAAATTGTTTAGGAATTTATCCAGTGAATTAAATGGAAACTCGCTTCCTTGAAAAAGCTACTACTCAGGAATCTTGTATATACTGAATAAAATTAGAAGAAATCATTGTTACATGATATGATATGAGGAACATTATTCATATACATTAATATTATAGTAGTTTTCATATACAACAATACTCAGAAGCAAATTTATGAGACTAGCCATGCTTTTAGAGTCATCTGTCACTTTGTGTTTGTTCAAATACTATAGTAGAGATACTAATAGATAGTAAATTACCTAACGAGAATAACAAGTCAAACAGTACCATTGTAAATTGAACCATGTTGGTATGGTCATTTAGAGGATTCAGAATATGTTTTGCTTAACTAATGCAATTTGTGAAAAATTGGGAACATAGGATGGGGATTGTATAAGTACTAGTGACTATAATCTTTTGCACACTTTATATGTATAGCATATATATGGATTTTAAATACTTAAATATAGTTTCTAGATTCTTGCATATGATCTTTTGTTCCTCTGGTTGTATGCCTCTCTTCCTTTCTACTCACCATTTTTGAGAAACATATTTGCAGAATGCAATGCTATGGTTTTCCAATATTTTATAACTGTGAGATTTTAGTTATCTCATTTTACACTTAAAAGTATGTAAGAAAATTTAGATGAGGTCTAATTTGATTTTTAAAAATTTCTCCAAACAATTCTTTCATCAGAAACTAGCTTTTGTTATTTCATAAGTAATATATGATGATTGTTTTAAATATCTAAAGAACCAATTTTATATTCTATGGTCTTGAAATTCAAAATGTTTAACTACAATACCATGAAATGCTTTCCTGAAAGGAGATTATTTTAGAGTAAAAGAAGAAAGGATCTGGTACTCAAAATAGCCCTAGGGATTATGGATAAGGAGTTTGGGATAATAATGTAAACCATTACTGGCAATTAAATAAAATAGGGATAGGGCTTTAAAAAAGTAATTCAATGATAAAATATGGGGATTTTATATATAATTATATTACCTTATTATTAGAAGGTACTAAAAATTTGAATAATGTTACAATCTAAAACTCCTTAAGGAATTTATGTTATACCTACTTGAATTCCTATTCCCTAAGAATGATTTTATGTTTGAAAGTATGACTCAAGTCCTGCTTCTTAATGAGTCAATATAAATAGACAATATTGCTTAAACAGTGTCATACGTATTCTGGATGACTCTAAAAAGACAACTGAGAAGCTTACAGTTGCAGGCAAACTCCTCTTTTTATTTATATACCTACTTCAAGCAGTAATCAACTTATCTGCATATCTGTGTGATTCAAACTTCTGTAAAGGAGGCCACTGGGACGTTCTGGTTAGTTAGCAAGCTCTTTGATGCAATCCTGCTAGTTATTTTAAAACAATAGTCAGTTTTCTATGTTGAATTCAACTTTTTTGCTATTATATTTGTATAGATCAAGTCCATGTTGTATGAAGCAATGTTATTTACAAATTTTGATGAAGGTTACCTGCACTGTGAGTGAGCCATCAGCTACAGATATTGGACAAAGCTGTTATTTCCACTCTCATCTCTTTTTACCTCTTGATCTGGATACATAATATTGATTTACTCACCCTGAGTGAATAGGGCTGGAAGAAAGAGCCACGTTGTCTAAATTCTCAGTGCCCCAGCTTAGACGATAAGAATTCCTTTCTGCCTCCTTGGCTAGGGTTGACACCTTAACACAAAGAACACTGGATTTCATAAAAATATTTTGCTTCAATTAAAGTAAAATAGGATGGAATTGAAAAAATGGCAACACAAGGAGGTGGTACTTCCTGGAAACATTTTCATTTAAGAACATAAGACCAATGCATTTACAATGAAATCTTTTATAATGCATTCTCTTCTAAAATTACATTATTGACATAAGATCAAAGTGCCCATCTATTTCCCTTTATCCTATCCACCAAAAGTGATTAAATCATACCTAAAATAAAAAGTTTTAAAATAAGAATATTTAAGAATAAACTGTAAGCCTTTTCTCATAGCTACAAATTTTAAATATCAAAGATAAATTTTAAGCTCTAGTATTCATCTCATACCATAAATATATCCTAAGTGGTCAACTGAATTAAGAATTTTTATTTTTTTAAGATTAAAATCTTTCTGAGGGCATTTTTAGCATCAGGTAATGTTTAAGAGCTATCCAGAAAGCAAAGACAGAAAAGCAAAAGGTCACGTACCTGGTGACTGGGGATCACAACTGTGTCGTCAATCATAGCACTGTCCCTCAAGTAGGATGCATGGCTCAGAGTGTGAGACCTGTCGGAACTGAAGGATCGAAGGCTGGTAGGTTGGCAGGAGGCCATGGTGATATACCAACAGCAGAAGTAGGGTTGGGAGGATGAAATGATGAGCCGAGCAGGAGAGTGAAAAAAGCGTGCTATTAGCTAACCGTGCAACTTCCAGGGGGACACGGTCTCTGCGTTGCCCTACCTCTTTGTCCAGCAGCTAAACTAACACCTCCTTTGACTGGTTCCTACTGCTCAATGGCAAGGGCACAAGGGAATCCAGAAGTTAAAATTTGATACTCCTAATCTGATTCATTTTCTTCCCAGAAATCTTTGAAACCAGCAACTGTAGTTTACTTGCTGCCAGTACAAGAAATTCACACAGGAAATAATTCTAGGGTAGATTGCTTAAATCTATGTTAAATGTTAATCTCCCTGCCACTAAGAAAAATAATAGAGGGAAAGTAGGCAGCCCTCAGAGAGAAGAACAAAATGAAAGCGCAGGTTTTGTTTCACTCTATTTTCCATTCTCTCTGCGTGCCTCTTTCTTTTCCTCTCTAAACTGAATGACTGAATGTTGGTCCACTCCCCTGGAAGGTACAGAGTGAAATGAACTGAGGTCAGATGCATGCTTCCTGCGGAAGTGGAGTTCCTCCTGTTTGTCTCTGGTGACTCCAACAATGCTATTATTTCAAAGGAGAGCACTGTCCCCTTTGCATGTCCTGTGTGTGGTGAGTGAAGCACCAATGAAGTGTTGGTTGCCGTGGGGATGAGATGCAAGAGCACAAGAAACCATTTCTAAGCACCAGCTCTGAGCACAGACACACTTGCCAACACAAAGACAAATTGCTAATGGACATTGACCAAAACTGAGGTGTGGCTTCAAAATGGGATTTAGGCCTTGCTAATCAGTGCAATTATATATTTTTGATAAATCTGCACATTGAAGTTCTGAGTTATATACCCAAATGTGATGGATAAAACTTAACATTTATATATAGGCAATTTAATTCCTCAATCAGTTTGCATATAGTAAATATATCAATTTGGATGTTTTAAATACTATATCTTATGTATGTGTATTGGTCCACAAATTAAAGACTTGCATTCAAAATATTAGCCCAAAGCCCATAGTGGTGGGGTGTGGGGTGTACAATTTTCATAATATTGATAGAAGCAAACTTTCATTTATTTGTAGCCAGTTGGCATTTGACCAGTGAAGCAGAGTAGAATTATGGACTGGATGGCAAAGTAGCAAATATATTAGTAGGAACTATTCTAGTTTTGAAAATACATCTACTTTTGTAAGCCATATACTATTTTCCTTATGAAACATCACAGTCAACTTCAGTTGTCTATGAGGAAATCCTACCTTGAGAGGTTATTCACAGTAATCTAAGACCTCCCCTCTCCTATTTTACAAGTAGGTCTATGAACCTCAAATGTTAAGAGGGTGAGTGACATGAATTAAATGAATTGATAATATGAACCTATGCATGTATTCCTACATGAATCTATGTGTTTGTAATAAAATAAAATCTAAATATAATTTGGGAATTAGCTTTTCCTTTTTTTAATAGGCTCTTGGAGCAGATTGAGGCTCCTGACGAAGCTAAAGCTGCCCCTGCCTTAGGGTTTTGAATCCCAGTAGTTGGAGACAGCATATTTTACATCTGTTTTGTAGTTGTGCTGTTGGCTTTTGATGGGGTACTTCATCAACCAGTTATAGGCTGCTGTGATCAGTCTTGACTTGATCTTGAATTTGAAGCTGAGACAGGGATTAAATTATTGAGAAAAGGGTCTTCAATCTCCAAAAATGCTTTTCTCAATTGGTGGAATGAACAATCAATCTCCTCCACCCCTGCCTGCTTTAAACCACAAACATAGCAAAGATCCACTTGGATGTTTTGTACCAGACTGTGCTAGATGAGCAGTTCTGAAATGCTATTCTTCTTTACTTTGTTTTGAAGTTAGCCAAGAAAGGGAAAACAGTAGAGGGGCCAACCCATAGAAATGACATAGGTTGTCTGTGGGTTCAACTTCCTTCCCCCATTGAGAGGTTTCTATTGGGCTGACATTTGTTAATTACATAATCTCTCTCCAAAGCTTTAGATTTCAAAGATTCAGATTTTGATTTTATACATTTAAAGCTGCTAGTTGTACATTAATCAACATTACAAAAGGAACAAGAGGCACATGATCTATGACTAGAACAGCCTGATCACAGGGAAAACTTTACCCTTCTCCGTAGAAGGGCAATTTTTTACTATCACTAAGTAAAACCAACCCTTGAATGCAGCCCTAGCATAGCAGAAACACTGGTCTCAAGGGTAAATGAAATTTAGCTGGATGGGAGCAAACTGAGTGGTAAATAAAGCTACCCTAAGTAAAACCTGGTGACATGCCTGTCAGCATCATACATTTCTAAATTTTGATAGAAGTCACCAGGTCTCAATTGCCACTCTCAAGAAGTGGCGATGACCAGGTGAACTCATCTGTCTGTTTCAGAGATGTGGTGTGAAAGAGCCCACTGGACTACAAATGTAAAGCCACATCAGCACTTCGTATCAGTAATTAAGGTGGACTTTTGACATCGAGCTACCTGATAGCTGGGTCTCTCTCTCAATTGGTTTTGAACTGGTAAGGGTAAAGAGATGCTGCCACCACTGTTCTTGTTATAATTGTTATTGTTATTTTGTCTTTCCTAAAAGGCAGGAGGAAGGATAAAGGAGACAAAATGGCATGGGTAGAGAAGGCAACATGTTAGGATATGTGGACAGAGTGAGAGAAACTGGACAGAAAGAGGGTGGCAAAATGAGGAAGATGAAACTATATCTCTATTTCTTTGTCAGAATTTTATTCTAGCTCACTGTTTCCTGCCCTCTGATATGCTAATTGGTCATTTAATGGATGTTTATAGGTTCTCATTGTTTTGTTTTTATACTGTTATAGAATCTACTTAAATGAAATGACTGATTGAAATAGTCTAATGACAGAGAAATTATTTTCTCTGAATAATCAGCACAAAGTTCTAAAATACGTCAAGTTCCTGATTGAAAACATTACATACAAGTTTCAATATTTTGCAGTAGGATTGCCGTTTTTTCCATTAAGTCAGACGGCCTCCTGTTCTGTTAAAACATATATAATTATATCTCCATAGAAGGGTAAGTTTTTATTGTCCATTCTAGTTGCCAAGAATTTTGCTATGGATTTAATTTATACTTTTGTTCACTGTGGTAAAATTGCTTTACAGACTTATATTTGGTGGTAGGAAAGTATAAGTTCATTGAAAAGTGTTATAATTACTCTTCGTAAACTACAATATTTATTAGACATTTGATTTATGGAATCACCCTATTGAACAAGTGAATATCCAAAAATTCTAATTCGTTTGCTTTAATAAATGAAGAAGCTACTGCAGTTCATTGTTATTTGGTGTTTTATATTGAATTTCGACAGAATTTAAAATTTGTAAGCACTAATAAAATAAAGTGGAAGCAAAATCTAACTACTCAGAGCTTAGCTGTTTTGTTCATCATACATTAAACTGTGTATTTTAAAAAATTTTTTGCATCTCTGTTCATTTTAGGCATCACAGTCCTTTTTCTGTCTTCTCCAAGCATATACAGGCTGATTGTGTTAGTTTGAAGAAAGCCATGCTCATGTTTTGTCAACCACAAGGTGGAGCTGTGACAGTTAAAGTCACACAGTTAAAGTCACGTAGCTGACTTTCATTCCAGTAACAGATTCATCTCTCTAGCTCAAATGGTTTTTCAATTTAGTACAAAAAATCCTAATTTGAGAATAGATCCATAATTCTAGAATGTAAGCACCTCTTGCCAACATACACATACACACACAAGTTGAGCAGTGTGCAGGGAGATGTGGATGAATCCAGGAAGGCCATGTTCTCATGCTGTGTAATACCTACCTGGGCATGGTACTATTGAAAGCATACCAAATAAAGAAATAATGAAAAGGAAAAATGGTTACCAAAAAAAGGTGACTGATATTGAATTGCCTAAGCAAAATAAAAAAATAAAAAAACGAACAAGAAAATCATGAAAATGAGATGCTTCCTATGGTTCCATTTAAGAGACTGAACACATCTGGGGCTCTAGACAGGCACATGTGGACCTGGAGAACAGATCATGTCTCAGTTTGTTTCCTGTCCCTTGTCTTCACATGCTAGTAAGAACTCAGTTTAAGTAGAAGTATCAAACCATCTACCCCTGTTTTATAGAACACATATTCTATATTCTTTCTCAGGTTAAGCACTTTTAAAAGGTGAAAAAATGACTGAATCAAGAACCTATTTTTAATAAAGGAGACTATGCTGAAAACAAAGATTTTCTGGCTTACAGTAATATGCTTATTCACAGATTATGATGAATTCATGCACAACTGTAAACATCTCCTTTTATTGAAACTGTCTCCTTTTATTAAAATTCTCAGTTTATAAGGTCCAAATTCATCAATTTCAAAATATATTCTAATTAATGTAGGCTACACTGACCACTATTACCTCTTCCTTCTACCTTCCTAGGGGCTTCTCCTTCCATATCCTGATACCACGGGCCAAGCTGTATCAAGTCACAAAGGCCAACCACTTCAACCACCGCATGGAATCCATCACCAAATCTGGCTGGTTTCACATCTTAGATATGTCTCAGGTTTTTCATTGCTGTAATTCTCTCCATGACTGTTGCCAGGGTTAAAGTTGAAGCCCTCTCATAACAACTCAGTTAATAACCCTGCAGTAGCCTCTCAGGTGGTTGCAACTAAGAGATCTAGTCCTTTAGCCACTCTTCAGGTTTAGCCCTTTAACAACTCTCCTCTAAAATTCATCCTCCATCTCACTAGTAGAAGGAGTCCTCTAAAAATGTAAATATGATTCCTCTTTTACACTTATTCTCCAGCAATGCTACTACACATCTCTGTTGTTCACATGCATTGTGAGCCTTTGCCTGTGACCTATTAAGGCTTCAGATGCCCACCCCACCTGTCTCCACCATCATTACTCATCATTTCATCTCAGTTTCGGTGCTTCTTCAGGCTGCTGAGCCACAGGGCTCCAATGGCCCTCTTTATCTACCACAAACTTACTGTTTCCCACTCTGTTAGGCTATGAGTTTAGCAAGCATATCTTAATCATGTTGGCACCTCCAGTACTTATCACAAAGCCTGACACAAAAGCATTTATTGCATCCACATTAAAATGTTAATTAAAAAAAAAGTAGAGGAGGGGGGCATTGATACTCAAAAAGCCCAATAAAAGCTCATTTTTGTCAATTATTTCCTTAGAATTGACTATTCTTTAATGTAATTATTTCTTAAACTGTAAATATGTGGCATATTCATAAAATAGCTTAGAATAGAGGCAACCTTAAAGATATAGACAAAGCCAGGTGTGAGGAAGCATATCTCTAATTCCAGCCACATGGGAGGCTGATGCAGGAGGATTGCAAGTTCAAGACCAGTCTAAGCAACTTAGCAAGACCCATAGAAGCTTAATGAGACCCTTTCTCAAAATAAAATTAAAATGGCTGTGTTTGTAGCTTAGTGGTAGAGTACCCCTGGTTTTAATCCTCAGTAACATGATAGATAGATAGACAAACAGAAACATGAGAGTGTTGATTAGGAAATAGAACAATGATACACTTGACCTAAATTAGTGGTCATGCTCTTGATGAGGTATTCCAGAAATTTTGGGGGGGGGGGGTACTGGGGAGTGAATCCAGGGGCACTTAACCACTGAGCCACACCCCCATTCCTTCTTTGTATTTTATTTAGAAACAGGGTCTCACTGAATTACTTAGGGCCTCGCTAAGTTGGCTTTGAACTCACAATCCTCCTGCCTCAGCCTCCCAAGCCTCTGGGATCACAGGCATGTGCCATCATGCCTGGCTCCAGAATGTCCTTAATTAGCTTGCCTCAGAAAGTAACAAGTACTAGTTTTATCAATTAGTAATAACCAAAAATAACAGATAATATATTTCAGATATTATATAAACATCCCCAGATTTTTCTATAAAAGTGAGGCTCCTCAAAGTTTTGCTCAGATGGCTTCTATTATATCCTGGCTTTTACAAGATTCTGTTCAGTTCTGTTTGTTTGTTTGTTTTATGAAAAAGCCAGTTCAAAACACAGTTTTCTTTTGAACATTTACTTTTAATTATTCTTCATAACCTACTTTTGTTCACAGAAACTATGTGACAAATAAAAAGTAGGGGATTAGAAATATCTATAGATGGCACTTAGTAAGAGGGTCTATATGCAAAATGGCCCCTTGTACTTACCTAGTGAAAAAAAGTAGCAGATGATCAAACACATCATTAAAGGCTCTTATTAATCACAGTTCTGCTTCTTAGTAGTTGTTTGATTTTACTAAGTTACTTAATTTCTCTCGGCCTCAGTGTCCTATTCTTGAAAATGGGCACTTCTTAAAGTTGTTAGAGAATCGGTTCTCTAACTGAGATGAATACTAAATGCTGAGAATAGTGAAGTACCCATTAAGTGTTCAATAATTGCATCTACTTTTTTATCATCATAAAAATGTGTTGCACACACTTCCAACGCACATCAAGTTTTGCGTGAATACCTGTCAGATCGTCCCCCCTCCAAGCTGTATCGCAGGTAATTCATGCCGTCCAGGAACTGACTGCTGGGTAGGGAGTCATCACCCAATTCTTTGAGGTCCTCGGGCCTTAGGTATTCTCCTCCATCACCTGTCATGGTGTCATCCCCTTGAAATAAGCAGAGGAAGATGGAGGAATTGATTTGTTGGATGAGGTATCAGCTACAAACTATGATTGTGATGGCAGAATGCATCCCTTAACCAGCCTCAATGTCAATGAAACACTGCACTCTAAAAGAACAACACAAAGGCATGCAGACACTTGCAAAAGGCTAAAACATACAAAACATATCAAGAACAAATAATTACCTGAATTATAATTTTGTTAAAGCCTGTCAATTTGCTGTATCATGACAGCTGATTTGTAGCTTATATTGTGTAACCTAATAATTAATCCAATGCATAGACTACTTGGCTTCTATCTGTTGTTTCAATAATTTTATACATAACGTACAGCCTTAACAGTCTTTTCGTACATTTGGCAATATGCTTTAAAAATATCTATTGCTCTCAAACAAATATGTGATATCTTAAGTGGAATAATTAATTTTTAGGATTAACAAATATATACATTAGGAGAAAGAGCACTAGAATGAAATGAGAAAAAAAATCTAAGATGAATTCTAAAAATAAGTCTATCAAAACACGCTATAAGTCTTCTGGATATAGACCGAGGAGTGGGATAGCAGGCTCAAATGGTGGTTCCATTCCAAGTTTTCTAAGGAATCTCCATACTACTTTCCAGATTGGTTGCACCAATTTGCAGTTCCACCAGCAATGTATGAGCGTGCCTTTTTCCCCACAACCTCGCCAACACTTATTGTTGTTTGCCATTCTGACTGGATAAAGAAACTGTGGTATATATACACAATGGAATATTACTCAGCAATAAGAGAGAATAAAATTATGGCATTTGCAGGTAAATGGATGGAGTTGGAGAATATCATGCTAAGTGAAGTAAGCCAATCTCAGAAAACCAAATGCCGAATGTACTTGTTGATAAGTG
>CM053408.1:36594315-36609295 GCA_028644305.1 Xerus rutilus
ATATATTATCCTCTATCTATGTACAATGAATCAAATTGCACTGTTAACATGTAAGCCTAAATAAAACAAAAATAAATAAATAAATAAATAAAAATAACAACAAAAATAATAATAATAAAAATCTCAAGGACATCTAGGTCTCTTTTACAATTTTTTTAAAAAACCAATTTTTATTATTAAATCATTTTTCATTTAAAAAAAACACGCTATATAGTCTGACTTGGGTATAAGCCTAAATTATTTTCAGAGAGTTTTGCTAATGTTTAAGAGGACTACATATGCACTTATTTCTGAGAAAGTAATGGGACAGTAGACTGTAGGACTGCTACATAACACAGGCAATCCATTATGAATTCCTTGAACAAAAAGCCAAAAAGATTATTTAAAAACCAAATGTCTGCTGTACACTCTTACTCTCTTTCCCTCACTGTACTATCTCCACCCCCACCAAGAATGCAACATAATTGTATAATAATTGTGCTTTCTAACACAAAATTCCTAAAACTACCCAAAATTAGGGCATCCCTTCCCTCCACCACATCAATTTACTTTTGCATTTCAACTTGATTCTCTCAATTTCTCAGTTCTCAGTTCAATCTCTCAGAAGTCACAGTGGTGACAGAGAACAAAAGCAACTCAAAGTAAGCTTTAATTTCTTGGTTCTTAAAATCCTTGAAAATTAGCCAGATGTGGTGGCACATGCCTGCAATCCCAGCAACTCAGGAGGCTGAGGCAGGAGGAAGGCAAGTTTCAGGCATGCCTCAGCAATTTAGTGAGGCTCTAAGCAACTTAGCGAGACCCTGCCTCCAAATAAAAAATAAAAAGGGCTGGGATGTTGCTCAATGGCTAAGCACCCCTGAGTTCCGTTACCAGTTACAAAAAAAAAAAAAAAAAGGAGCGGGGGAGGAGGAGGGGAAGGGGAAGGGAAGGAGAAGGAGAAGAAAAAATAAAATACCAAAACTCCTTACTCAAATAAGTCCTGCATTTACAATTTTCTTATTCCACCTGCCTTTCCCTCTTGTTACCTCTTTGTGGGAAGAATAAGGTTTATAAGGTGATAAAAGAAAAGGGGAGAAAGAAAGAGAAAAGAGTCTAACTAGCAGGTAGAAGACACAACCTTATGGTTTCATCTCAAAGAACATGCAAAAAAACCACAGGATCCAATCCTTGCCTTCTTTCTTATGAATATGGGATCTTGTTAGAAGACAGAAAGCAAGCCACTTAAGAGTGCATTTTTAATCAAATCCATCAACTTTTTGTGCCTCTGGTAACAAACCAAGGCATAATTTCAAAATCTCTGATTATACTGAGTTCATGAGACATTGGATGTTCTTTGCATTCTCCCTCATTCTCTACATTTTGAGGTTTTGTTATGATGCTTTCCACCTGACAGCTGCTATGTGTAGTGTTATTAAAAATGAGGCTTCAGCTAGGTATGATATCACACACTTGTAATACGAGCAACTTCGGAGACTGAGGCAGGAGGATTGCAAGTTTGAGGCTAGCCTAGCAATTTAGCAAGGCCCCTAAGCAACTTACTGAGACCCTATCTCAAATATATATATAAATAAAAAGGGCTACAGATGTAGCTCAGTAGTAAAGCTGCCCTAGGTTCAATGTCCAGTGCCAAAAAAAACCCAAAAAAACAAAAAAGAAGCTTCAGAGTTCTTGAGATATCTATGTAAGAATGCAACATAGATATCTCATTATGGTATATAACATTATGGGGTTGTTTGTTTGTTTTAATCTTTTTTAATGTTTTTTAAAATTTTGATTTTTTAATTTTTTACTTTTCCTTAGTGTATTATAGTCATACATAATAGTGGGGTTTATTTTGACATTCATAAATGCATATAACACGATTACTCCATTTCAGTCCTCCATATTTCCTCTTTCCCTCCCTGTTTCTCTCCCCAATCATCATGTCCCAGAGAAAAATGACCCAAATGAGCAAAGTCACCAAGAGGTGGGCTTTTTTTTTTTCCTCTAGAAAATTACTGTTCTTAATTTCTCTGACATAAATCTCTCCTGGTCTTCCCCCTACCCCTTGGAGTTTTTCTTCTCAGCCTCTACTTCCTGTAAATGTTGATATTTCACATCTGATCTTTATTCTTATGTCATATATTATCATGTGTTATTAAGATTATTAAATGGTTCAAGGACCCCTTATATACTATTTATACACAAATCTATATCCGTCATAGACCTCTCACACTCCACATCCACACAATGGAAACTGTGTCTCAGTCCTAGTTTTCTGTACTGAATTTCCTACAAGCATCTCAGATTTAGCATGTCCCAAACAGAACTCATCTTCTTTACCTATCCCACTCTGTGTTACCACACTTCTTTGCAAATTCCCTGCATGAGCAAACAAAAAACTACTTCCTTGCCCAAGTTGATCAAGTCTGTGAGGATGAGTGTCTGTTTTAAAACAATATCTTGATTTAAAACCTTTCACTCTTATTTAAGTAGACTTCCATTATACTTTGAAAGAATTTTACATAACTTAGCTTATGAAAGGATTATTATACACCAAAATACTTCCTTTATCAGCTTACTCACTTAATGTAAAATGTTCAAACAAACCTATTTTATTACATCATATAATAAACCTTAAATACATTTCCTGTTTCCTAAACTTGGGATGACACCTCCCCATCATTACCTATTTATTCACTTAATAGAATGATGACTCTCAGGTTTATGAATTACTTCTCTTTGTTATATTCTCCAATTCTTTCCAAACAATGTTGTGACAACTCTTTCCTATTAACTGTAAAAGCATCAGTGTGTTATAGCAAAGTTGAAGTTTTGATAGCTGAAAACTATGAGATTCTGTAGTGATAGTGGAATTTAACCATGAACTACGTGTTATGGTATAGATATGAGATGTCCCCCAAAAACTTACATGGGAGACAATCCAAGACATTCAGAGGTGAAGTGATTATGAGAGTCATAATCTAATCAGTGGATTAATCCTCTGATATGGATTAAGTAGGTGGTAACTGCAGGCAGGCAGAGTGTGGCTGGAGGAAGTGGATCACTGGGGACGTGTTTTGGGGTTCTATCTCATCTCCGGTGAGCAGTGCTCTCTCTGCTTCCTAGTTGTCATGTCCTGAGCTGCTTCCTTGTGCCACATCCTTCCTCCATGATGTTCTGTCTCACCTTGGGTCCAGAGTCATGGAATCAGATGACTATGAACCATGACCAAAATAAACTTTTCCTTCTCTAAGCTTTTCTTGTTGGGTCTTTTGGTCACAGTCATACAAACCCAACTAAAACAACCAGCCTCTGAACGACACAGGTCCAAAGAGGATGGACACAAAGTAAGATAACATAGAATGGTCACAAGAGTTCTTTACTCTGACAACCTCTCATGATGCTGGGAAGAAGGTGTTTATCTGAAATGTCACTAAAGTCCTCCCATTCAAATTATCATTCCTGTCAATATATGGGAAAAGAACTAAAATCTGAGATAAGGGGCTCCACTAAGTGTCAAGTGTTCACAAGAGAAGTGAAGTGTGTCAAAGCAGAAGACAGGGGGAGCTGCTGTATTTCATTACAATGCTCTACCATGCCAGAGGTCTCCACTGTTAGATCATTTTTTTCCACTGCACTAGTGAAGAAGCACACGCAAACCATTCATTTCTGTATCTTCGAGTAAAAGGTATACGTAAGTCACATTTCTACTGGCATTTTGGTTACATCAGGAGTATTATAACTCCTAAGCTCCCACTTACAGCTTATGACTATGGAGCTAAGTCAGCAAAGACAGGAATCAGCTCATGATTCTACAAAATGACGAGGGTTACATTTACAGGTTCAGTTAAGTCTGGATATTACAATTCCCTTCCCATTTGTGTCTTCTTGTATTTTCTGCCATGCCCCTCAATGAAGACGTTTTCTATCATGACCAAGCTGTTACAACAGTTTTTATACTAGATTTAGATTCTACATATACCACTTAATATCTGTGTGCCTCTGAATAAACTATTCAATGTCCTTATTCTCCTCACCTTCATATAACCCTGTCATTATCTGAAAAAAAAATGAGAGACATCTATAAATTCTGTCACAGGGATGCTGTGGGAATTAAATAAGATAACACATCTAAACGCTTCAGGAAATTCTTTGTCTTCCCTTTGATATCTGTTTCTTTCCAGTTTCTTCTCAGTACATGCCTTCTGTGACCTCCATTGGATTAATCTTCATAAAAACAGATTTGTTTCAATCTTTAAGTGATATTTTTAAGGTATCCTAATTTTCCCAGATTTTTCAGTTAAGAATTCAAACACTCCACAACTGAGCCCCATATGTTTTTACACATCAGCCAAACCAATTGACTGCACTACTTTCCCACTATATGTCTCTTTTGCACTTTTCCCATCTTGGGATCTTCACACCACCCCTTATTCACTCCCTAAAACCTGGGTTACTCTCTTGTTCATCTATCATCTCTCAGCAAGACCATGAAACTGCTATGTCCATCTGCCAAGCAAATATGCCAAACTGACATGTTGCCTTAAGTTATACTTCTTTTATATATTATCTCTTCATTCATGCTTCTTAAAAGCATGCCCCATATTCACCTGTGATTCCCCCATAGTACCAGTAATAGAGCTTTCCACCATGCAATTTCATGTTCACTAACTGTTGATAGATTCATGGATGGATAATGCTGATTGCTATACTATATAGTGAGTTAGCCTTAGAAGACATCTGTATTTGGCTTGATACTCTTTGGGGGTATTACAGTGTTACTACTATTAAAATAATAGATGCTGTAGAGAAGACAGGGATTGCATAGTACCTTCCAAAACATATGTGGATGCAGTATGTCAACATAGGGTGATGTCAGGTTCCATGAAAACATTTTAGTTGCACAAAACATTAAAAAGTTGGCCATGTCAAAGCCAACTCTCTTTATACTTCCCTTGAATAAAAACATTAGTTTATTCTACTCTAATATGTGCTTTATATAAAAAATTTTTAACTTGTATTGCTTGCTAGGAATAAAAGGTTATTAAGTTTTGGGCTATTTCTAAAAATGGAAAATTTTTCCTACAAGAGACTTTCTTGATCATTAGCCAATATTCCTCTCAAATCAATAGTTCTTATCACTAATAAGTTTTAATATATAATGGTTTTAATTTTTAAAATTACATGTTATAGCTAGATATCACTGTATTGTCTGAGAAGCTATTTCATATAAATGGAATTTCTAAAGATCCAATAAAAAATACTTTAAATGCATTAGCTAATGGAATTCCTGAACAATTATTTGTAAATAAAGTTACTTTTAAATCAAATAATTACTACCTTTTCCACTTTGGAAATTTAGATTTTATTTAGTAGGATTGCATTAAAATGGTACCACATGTACTTTTAAAATTTCTTGCTAAACTATAGAATGTTTTATATCATTCACTTTTTTTCCTAAATGCCAAGTTTATCCTAAATAATTTTAAAGGTTAATTTATCTTTATTCTTACCTTTTTAAAAAAAATCACATCACATTATAACTGCTAATTTTATATAGTAAAAATTAATATATATTAGATATGCATTTTAAGAGACAGGGTCTTGCTATGTTACATAAGCTGAAGAACTCCTGGGCTCCAGTAATTCTCCTGCCTTAGCCTCCCCAGTATTTGGGGATATAGGCTCTTGCTACTACACCCAGCTTCTAAATTAATATTTTCTCTTTCCAAATTTGAAGTATGTCTTCATCCAAGAAGGATGAATGAACTGCATTCATTACAATCAGTCTTAGCTGATAGCTTACTTAGTAACTAATAACATATTTCAACATGATTATGCTAGTTTATTATCAACTTGGCAAAGAATTATTTCTGCTCTAAATTTATATCCTAAAAAAAGATGGATAAAAATATTTATATAATATCATCAGATTAAAGTAATTATGTTAGTAGATCTCTATAACAGTTGCAAAATCATTAAAAACACAAACTATTTACAGCTTTAAGCTTCTAGGTTAATAAAATCCACACTGACATGTACATATATAACAATTCCATCCATATTACACATGCTATTTCAAAAGAAACATTAGTATTAGGCACACAGATTTAAATATTAAGCAAGTTGTTTCTATTCAGGTCAGAAAAAAACAAAAGCAAGGAAAAGCTTACACTCCAAGTTCCTCTAATGGTACCTGAGTCACTAAGTGCTTCCCCATCAACAAAGTGGTCCCCAAACTGTTTAAAAGCTGTTCAACATATAAATGAGGATGAGAAAGATGATGCACAAAACAAAATATGATATGCATACATGAATGTTGAAAATTAGTTCACAAGTATAAAGACAGAACACAAAATTATGATAAATATGTGCAACTAGTGACTTTGACAATACTTTTTAACTTACTTATAATAATGCATTGATCCAACATATGTTCATTCTTGTCCTGATTCCTTTATAAACTGAGACAACTCAATACCTATCCATCAATAGGTGATATTAACAAATTGGCTCCAAAGAAACACATCTCAATGTAAAGTTTTACCTGATTTTATGTTGATGAACCTAAAAAATGTCTTTAGTATTTCTTCATAAAAGAATAGTATTAAGCCTAGTACCATCTTTTATGGCAATAATTTTCAAACATATACATTTCCATGTATGTATATTTGGCAATGATTTTTCAATCCTGTATATTTGACCAACAGTTAGAGTAGGTTACATACTTTATAAACTGCCTTCATGATTTTTCAATAGCAGATTTTTTTATTTAAATGGAATATTACACCAAAATTCAAAATATGAAACAAAGTCAGCTTTCTGGTTGAAGTAGAGGGGCCGGATCTCCAGCTCTGGCATGATGCTTCACCCCTACCGCAGACAGTCACTAGGACTCCTTTTACAAAAATGGGCTTCCCAGGACTTTGAAATCTACTGTTCTAGATCATTTTAAAAACTATAGGGTGCATCTTTTCTGACTTAAAGAGTTGCTTATTTATAATGAATTTACCATTTACTGCACCATTTACTGCAGTGCTATCTTTAAGCCTTCACTATAACCCTTTTCTTCTGAATTTAATATTTATTCTATACATTTGAACCAATCAGAAAGCAGAAATTTCTTAATATACCATTAATAAAGAATATTTTAAAGTTTTTAAGGCACTTGAATAAAAATATTTTGACATAATTAAAATACATATTAATAACAATTGTATTACCAGGTAGCTCTTTCAATACATGACCAGTTTTGTTTCTTTTCACTTTCCCAGAATGGTCATTTAATGCATATTTAGAACAGTGAAAGGAAAAAATAGGCTGATCAAAGTCTTTCCTCCCTGCTCTCCTACGATAGCAGAAGTAAACATATTGAAACAAAAGTGAAGAAGGGACTTTGAATGTTAAATTTAAGTGTTAAGAGGTGGCCATCCTCAGCCCCAAGTTGGTCTCTGAAAAAATAGATGGTTTGCCCTTGTGTGATAACATGAGAGATGTCATGGCAGATTAAATAAATCTTACCTTCTTCATCAGAAACGTCAAGAACCTCGGTCATTGTCTCAGGAACATTTAACTTGTGTTTCTCTGTGATGGTCTGAAAAGACAAAAATCATTAGGGCTTTAAGTTAAAAACAAAATCAAACAGAAGATGCAAAGAACCACAGAGGGGGTCACACTGAAGCAGCATCAGGCCATCAGGCTCCAAATGTCCCATCTTATCCACATGTACACTGTGGAAACCTGCTCTCTCCCGTGAAAACTCATCTGTTCTTTCCGATGAAAAATGATCTCTGCAGTGAAGTTGTAAAGAGAAGGCTTATTATTTTGAGTTCCCATTTAAAAAAGAAAGTTCTCATTTGAGTTCCCATTTAAAGAAAAGTAAATTCTTTAGTGATGGCGTTAATAATTAGTCATACTGAGAATGCACATTAATGCTTTCAAGGCTTCTCCAAAATGAACTAAGTGACATTTCTAGAAAAACCTTAAAAAGAAGCAGTGAACACATGCACTTTATTAAAAGCAAAGCCTTGGGAAAGGAAGCTGTAAACAATGTGAGCCACATAAATTAACTTGAGCAGATAAGGTGACATGTCCTATCTGAAATAGAGGATCAACAGTAGAGAATCAGTCATTTTCTCAGTATTTCACCACAATTCTGGTATGTTGTTTATTTGCCTTCCAAGATAGCACCCCAGAGTGGTCACATGCACTGCCTTTCCCTCCTGATGTGTGGAATAAGGTTGAGACCAGAGTCTAGACTGTGGCTGCCTCAGTTCACTCTAGCTCTGTCACTTATAAGCTATAAGGCTTCAGCAAGTCCTCTAAACTCACTGGGCCTCAATCTCCTTACCTATGAGACAGGGGTAAGAATAATACTTCATAAAATACTTATGAAGATTAAATGAATAATACATGCAAGAGCTTTAAGAACAATATTTGGCATCTGTAAGTACTTAATAAATACTATCTGGTATAACACAATTCAAACTTAAATTCATCTTAAAATGAAGGGACTTGGGCCGGGCGCAGTGGCACAAGCCGGTAATCCCAGCATTCAGGGAGGCTGAGACAGGAGAACTGTGAGTTCAAAGCCAGCCTCAGCAAGGGCGAGGCACTAAGCAACTCAAAGAGACCCTGTCTCTACATAAAACACAAAATAGGGCTGGGGATGTGGCTCAGTGGTCGAGTGCCCCTGATTTCAATCTCCAGTACCAAAAAAAAAAAGAAGGGACTTGGAACTTATTTATTTATTTATTTGGTGCTGGGGATTGAACCAAGAGTGCTTTAGCACTAAGCTATATCCCCAGCCCTTTTTATTTTTTGAGACGAGTCTCACTAAATTGCCGAGGCTGGCTTCAAACTTGCCATCCTCCTACCTCAGCCTCCCTAGTCACTAGGTGTGCACCACCTCTCTGGTCCTTTGAACTTTCAGCCACTCACGTACTCATGAAACATTTTGAGTGCAGACTGCATGATAATCATGCTAAACACCTAAGACAACACAGTGATTAAAAATAATAATAATAAATAAGCCAGGAATATAAAGACAAATACCTCATGATCTCACTTATATGTAGAATCGAAAAAAGTCTAACTCACAGAAGCAGAGAGTAAAATGGTGGTTACCAGGGGCTTAAGTGGGCCAGGTAAGGAGGATCAGGGAGATGATGTTGATAGGGTGCAAAATTTCAGTTAGACATGGATAGTAAGTTTGAGATGGACTGTATTACATGGTGACTACAGCAATAGAAACAAGGTATTATATACTTGAAAATTGCCAAAGGAGTAGATTTGAAGAATTCTCATCACCAAAAAGGATAAATACGTCGGTGATGGATATATCAAGTAGCTTGATTTAGCCATTCCACAATGTACATACATATCAAAGCATCATATTGTACACCATTAATAGGTACCATTTTTGACAAATTAATAAATAAATAAATAAAACACGTCACTTAAACATCACTAAATATTCCTAAGTCTCTAACCCATATCTCTAGTTTCTCCATTTAAAATGTACTAAGTGCACCAGTTGGCAGTTATGGGAACTTTAAAAGGAAAATTGGTAAAATCTTCAACTAAAGCACAGAAGTACAATGAGTAAGTTGTATTTTTAAGTTTTGTGATATAAATATAAGAGATTGTTTAAATGGCTATAATAATCCTATCACCAATTCTTTCCTTTCCAAAAGCAGCAGAGAACTTCAAATATATTTATGAGGAAATTCAGTTGATTGTCAAATTAAACTGAGAAATTAGTAATATATACATGTATAATATGTGTGTTAAGAGGAATTGATAAATCATCATGTGATACTCCATAAGCTGTTTTCTTTTTCTTTTCTTTTCTTTTCGTTTTTTTTTTGGTACTGGAGATTGAACTCAGGGGCACTCGACCACCGAGCTACATCCCCAGCCCTATTTTGTGTTTTATGTAGAGACAGGGTCTCACTGAATTGCTTAGCGCCTCTCCATTGCTGAGGCTGGCTTTGAACTTGCGATTCTCCTGTCTCAGCCTCCCTAAGTGATGGGATTACAGGCTTGCACCACCGCGCCCAGCTCATAAGCTGTTTTCTTCAGAACAAAACTAAATAAAGTGGCTCACAAGACCCCTTGTGATGTAGTGAAGAGGGACTGGCAGGGAGGCCTCATGTCTCACTCTGTGCTATGACCACGTTGGAAGGCCTGCGTCATTGACACACAGGTTATGTTCTCGCTCTCACTCTTTTTTTAAAAAAGTTGAATGATCACACTTTTATTATTGCTTTTACTATTCACAAATTGCATTGTAACCTAACAGCGATAACTGTCAAGTAATCCATCATTCATTTGGACCAAGCAAGATCTTAAACAATTCCACAGAGAACTTTCTATATTTGACTCAAAAGGGTCTTCTAGACCATTGGAGAGGAGGGCACATTAATTAATTAATTAAGCCACATCTCAGTCCAAGATGTGAATTTTAATGGTTTTACTACCAAGTGTTCTTTGCTTTATTACTTTAGAAAATTCTGCTTGTTTGTTTTCTTTTTCTTTTTTAAAATAGTTTTGCATATTGAACCTAGGGCCTTGTGCACACTAATCATGCACTCCTCCCCTGAGCTACTAGCCCTTTTGAAAACCTTTTATTTTTTTTATTTGTTCTTTACATATATACATGACAGTAGAATGGTATGTTCTCTTATGGCTCAGTTTTTCCACACACCCTCTCCTGTACCAGAAACTTTCTTCCTCATCTTTTCTTGGCTCGTGTTAGATGAAACTTCCTTAGGGAAACATTTCCTGGCCTTTACCAATTAACTCATTTGTTTATCTCTGTTCATCTGTTGCTATGTACTCCTAGAACATCATGCGACCACATCATACAACTCTGCGTGCCTTATCTATTTATCTGCCTCCTACATAACAATATGAGTCATTTAAGAGGGAAATTGTTACCACAGAACCTGAACATGGTAGGTGCCTCCCCAATACATATGGAAAAAATTGATGATATAAAATTATGCAAAAAATATAGTTAAGATCCACAAAAATGATTAGTAGATTATGGGTGGAATCATAGTTAAAAGACTAAGAAGAAACTGAGTAAAGAAAATCTAGCAATATCCAGAGAAAGCACAGTTGAAGCAAAGAATAATATATTCAGCATGCCTGAATGTTCCTTGTGATGTTTAAATAATTCCATAGCATCTTATTCACTGAAAGCGAATGTTGCAGGAAAGACAAAAGCATCCAAAGCTCTGGAGAAGAGCAGGTATTGAATAAATATTTGTTGAATGAATGAACTTAAAAAGACTTATAATATACCATTTGGTTATTATTTTAACATTCGATTTGGGTTTATAAATTTAACACAGATAAATTACAACCTACGTTCTCTATTAGTGGTATTCAACTCTAGCTGCATATTAGAATTATTAGAGGGATTTAAAAAATGTTGTTGCTTGGATCCCATTACAGACCAATTGAATTAGAATCCCTGAGGATAGGTATTTTTTTTTAAAGTTCCTTAGTTAGGTAGGCACCTTAACACCACTTCAAGAATGATTCAAGTATTGTACGATTCAAGTACTGTATATATCCAGCAGTATTTTAGATGCTGTAGGAATATGACCATATAAAACTGCCAATGAATGAATTTGCAGAGGAAATTAATGAAAAGTAAAGTGGTCAGTTATCACATAGGTTAAAAAATTTTTTCTATTGAGCCTATTGTACAGTTCAGTTTGAGATTCATTTTCCTGGATTGGAGAAAGTGTATGTGGAAAAATGATTTTCATTTGAAATATAGGACGGAGACAGCTGTATCACAAAGTTTTGCTAAAAATTTTTGAACCTTTAAAAATAATTATCTAATGCAAATAAAACAATAAAAAAATGAACTTATGTCTATTGTATTCAACTACATCACAAAGTCCTTTTTTTTTTTCCCCAGAAATGATCTAGGGTATTCATCCTTTTGCGTAAATATTTCTTCAAGAGGATGATTCTCCATTCAAAAACAATTGATGAATATACTTTTTGAATGATTACCTCCTGGCAGTTTCAATTTTTATTTTCAGATGCTGATAAAGGGACTACATTTTATTTGTACTTACAAGAATGGAAATAAGTAATTTGCTTTAGTCTGATCATTGAATGCTATCAAAGTTATTATAAGAAAATGTATATGGAAAAATAAAAAGCAGCCAGCAGGGCTGGGGTTGTGGCTCAGAGGTAGAGAGCACTCTCTTAGCACGGGTGAGGCACTGGGTTCAATCATCAGCACCACATAAAAATGAAAAAAAAAAAAAAAGGTATTGTGTCTGCCTACAGCTAAAAAAAAAAAAGCAGCCAGCACATAGTAATCATCTTGGCCATGGGTATTTTTCTGTATAGATATTCAAAATGCCCTTGATTTGCAAGTACCATAGTGAAAATAATACCCATTTGCACACGATGGTGCAGTTGACCTTTAGAAGGCTATCAGTGTTTGTTGAATGAGTGACAAAAAAGTCTTCCAACTCATGAGTAATGTAATGAGAAATAAACACATGTTTTCTTTTTAAACAAAGTATTGTCTGAAAACTCGATTATTGAAACATAAATATGGTTGTATGCAATTGCATCTGAACAGTATATGCAAAACAAAGCTATAATTAAATGATCATGTGCTTTTCCTGCTATAGAAATGAAGATGCTATGGTCAAGATTAGAAACTACTTTAAAAGTTAAAATGAGTAGTATGCTCTGCACAAATTTGATGGGATATAATTAAATCAGATGATGAGTTTTTATTACGTATCATAAGATGCAGAAAATATAGAAAATAAAGCATGAACCCTTAACATGATGTTTTATAAATAGTGGTTAATATCTGGGTTGTTCTATGAAAAGAAAAAGTATGCTTAACTGACCTTCACTTAGCCATCCCCCAGTAAACCACTTACTTCCTTTATATCACATACTCACCTAGCCACAACACAATGACTGTTCTTGGCCACTATGTCACCTTCTAATGCTCACAACCACTGGCTCTCATCAGTTTACAGGCTAAACTCCTTTTTGTTTCCAAACCTACTTATACCAACACACATGTAAATATAACTTTTATGATTAAATTAAATACTATGTAAACTTTTTTTCTGTACAAACTAAGGTAAGTACTCTGTAAAGTCTCAACAAAGGTGAGTCACCAAAAATATTTGCCACCCAATTAGATGTGATTGGGACAATTATAACATATTGGAAAATTATGACAAAAATTTAAAATGCTTCTCCACTCAGTATAATGTCTCCTTAAAAAATACATAGAGTATGTAAATATTATATGCACATAGATATAAGGCATATACACATGTACAATATAGTATATTATTGAGGTTGTTTGTTCAAGAATGATAATTCAAGCCGGGCTCAGTGGTGCACACCTGTAATGCCAGCACTTTGGGAGGCTGAGACAGGGGAATCACGAGTTCAAAGCCAGCCTCAGCAATGATGAGACACTAAGCAACTCAGTGAAACTCTGTCTCTAAACAAAACACAAAATAAGGCTGAGGATGTGGCTCAGTGGTTGAGTACCCCTGAGTTCAATCCCTGGTAACCAAAGAAAAAAGAATGACAATTCAGCCTTATTCACAGAAAAGATGTTACATTAAAAGGTATCAAATGACATTACATTTATTTACTGCATTACCAGTTTTATGACTCCCTTGTTAATGAACATGTCATCAGATAAGATTTAGGACTTGGGTGCTTTACATTTTCTTAATTACTTGTTAAAAGACTGCCCCAATGTTCAGATGAAAAGATATATAATATCACTTACATTTGATATTTTTATTTCAGCAGTTGATTCAGTAATTTATGCTCTACTTGCCAATGATTATATGCAACACAAAACATGACGACTTTATACAAATAAAAAGAATTGATAGCTGATCAATAAGTAGAGGGATGAGTCATATCCCATACTTTTCCCAAGTTGCCTTAGAAGATTGGGTTTGCCAGCTTCTGCTGCCAGAAATGCGTCCCCAACACTCTGACGTCCATTCTGGCAAACACAGAGTGACTGTACCCTCAGGAGAATTCTAAACTGTCTCATCTTCCCTGCTGTGTTTTTCAAAGTAAAGTTAGAAAAGCAAAGGTTAAGGAAACAAACCACGATTCCAAAATGTCTCAGAAATCTCTACACTTTATAAACTCTTCCTTTATAAACTGCTGCCATGCTTTGCTCTGTGCACAATGATTTCATTCATACTTTGGGGTAAAGAACTCTGGAAGGAAAAAAAGCAAAGTAACATTTTTTGATCAAAGAGAACTCACATGGCACATCATATGAATCCAACTGATGTGAAATTTGTATGTCAGCTGTGTAGCTGTAATGCAACTATTATATTTAAATGGTAATAACATCAAATTAGATTTTATTAATTTTAGCTCATTATTAAACTGTATTGTGCTATTTGCTGTCATCACTTAATAGTTGTAAATTAATTTTGGTGAATCTATAGACTTGAGAAAATGATTTTGAATATGATGCTCCCACCAAAATCAAGAAATGATGCTGTTTTTGTGGGTATTTTTTAAGATTGAAAATTAGGTAAAAATAGTTCTTTTACAAAATTCCTGTTAAGCCATTTTTCAGAAAAACCAAGATCAATTATGTCACAGTGGTTAGAAATGTAGGCTTTGGAATTCAACAACCTAAACTTGAATCCTAGATCTACCCTCCAGACCTGGCATATTCTTAAACCTAAGTATTAATTATTATTTTTAATATCATTAACAACATATTACATGGAAATTATGTGGAAAAAGTGTTTGAAAATCTTTTCCCAAAAGAAATGTAATATAAAAGATTTTATAGAAAAGAATAAATTCTTATCTTCAACCTTTTCCCCTACGTTCCATTTCACAAAACAAACTCATGGTTCTATGAGAAACCAATTCAGAGAAGCAGAAAGTAAAGACAACAGTATCAAAACATGTATCCATTAAAAAAAAAACTGTTTAA
>CM053408.1:36609795-36620051 GCA_028644305.1 Xerus rutilus
CATGTATCAAAACATCACCCGGCACCTATAACTATGGACATTTTTTAATGCACCTTTAAAAAATGGTTTCAAATAAAAATAAAATTTTAACATTAAAAAAAGTTTCAGCCACAGGCAGTGACCCACAAATGTACTGCTAGGCAGTGACAAGACTGTTTTTCTCCTATATAATTTATTAAAGCCATACTTTAAATCTTTAAAAACATTGTGGTGCACTGGCTAAAGGTTTTAAGACTCTGCTGGAGAAAACAAGCAGTCTTATTCTCTCCAATCTAAATTCAGTCTGTATCTTGCAGTTCATTAATAAATCATACTCCACTCTATTTAAAACTGCACGTTAAACCAACTTATTCCATCTACTTCAATGGATGTCAATAGGGACTTTCCATCACCCAGGAAAGCAAAATTCCTTTCTTTTTCTTCCCATCTATCAAAAGAACCAAGTGTTCCAAAACTCTTTTTGCATCATTCCTGTCTTGAGGCATTTACTAGAAACTTCTTTAGAATTCTTTATTTGTTGATTTATGGTTTTACTGTCTCTACATCGAATGTTTTACTGTTGTTCTAATTTTCTACTTTACAAAGATAAATTGAAAAGTTATTGTTCTTAGAGTTTGTGCTAAAGTGAAAAAGCTAATAAGCAAATGAATGCAAATATAAGAGCATTTCCACTTTCTGCCAGGAGCCCCCTCTGAGAGGGCCTCCTTTAGGCTTCGCTCCAGCTGAATTGTACAAGAGCGTTGGGACTCATGATTGTTGGGGTGTTCATTCTTCCAGAATTTCTCTGGCAAAGGCCAGTGATCATCACTGTTTGCTAAAGAATCAGTGGTTATGATAAAAGGTTGAAAATTTAAAAATCTACTAAGCACAGGGAATTTTCTTTTTAAACAAAATAATCAGAAACAAGAAGAAAAGTTATAATAAATTGTCCTCACTGGGAGTGCATTTGACCCTGCCAGGGCCAGGAGCACAGTGGACAGGAGGGTCAGGGTCTGTCCACAGGCAACCCGACCTCCTGGGTTTGCTTCAAGAAGTTTGCTTTGGAGTGTGCTGCCACTCTGCCAGCAGTAGGTGTCACACACAACTAAAGGAAAAGGGCAGAGCTGCCAGGAAAAAAAAGTTAAAGAAAGATACTAAACATTGCAAAACTATATTCACACACATTACATGGAATTATGTTGAGTAAAAGAAGCCCAAAGTCCTGTGTCCCTTGAGTAAAGAATTTGCATCTGCATGCTTCTGTGTATGTTCTGCAATGCATTCAACCAAAGTTCAACTCTAAAAGCTCCAAACAGCATGAGTGGAAAAGTATGTGGCTGGAAAACTAAGAGGACAGGGCAGAAGCCCATCTGTCACTTGTACTCACCGTAGTGGTGGTGGTGACCTCCTCGGTCACAACCTTCAGGGTGTCGACCACAGAGATGTAGCCCAGACGCTTAGCAATGGCCAAGGCAGTGTTACCATTCTGAAGAGAGAGTGAAAGAGGGAAAGAGAGTGAGAAATGAGAGGGAGGACTGAGATGTGAGCCAATGAGATCACCCGCGGCTCTGCATGAGCCAGCATTTCCTTCCAAAACAAGGCACAGCTTAGGAAAATCACTAGTTTTTACCATTACATCTAAATCTGTCTTTGTAACTTCTTTAGACTATAGCCCAGGTCACCATGGTAACATAACAAGTTTGCATCTGCCTGCTCTTTTTAATAAGAAGCACTCCGTGTTTTAACCCTGAGGTTGTCAAATGCCTTCTGCAAAACAGGACTGGGCTTAGAAAAGTACTCTGCCTCCCATAATTATTAGGGAGCACCAGGTATACTTGCTTTCCACGGAGGTCAGGCCATCTGCGGCAGGTAAGATGTTACCAGAGGGAACACAGTAACATATTTAAGCTACAGCTGTGCAGGAGCTTACTATGCAGCAAAATAACAGGAGCAAGCAATTCAGGCTGCATGGAGCCCAGCCTCCTGGGATCCCAGTTTGTTTAATTGCACCACTTAGTTTACATTTCAATGCTCCACATCCCAATGAGCTTTGTCTAAGCTAGCAGCCCCCGAAACTGAGCTCCCTTAAGAAGGCAAGGAGGGAGGGGTTGATTTGTGCACACATCTGAAAGCCAGCTGTAAGCAGAGTTGTTCCAGCAGCCCAAGAAGAGGGCCCCACTCTCCAGAGAACCAACTGAGTCTGGCCAGCTGGTTTCCCTCCCGGGACCACACTCCCAAGAAGTCACACTGATTTCTGGGAAGAGTTTTCTAGAAATCTGGGGCTTTCCAGAATCCAGGAGCTTATTTAGGGAGTATGTATCTGAACTCAGGTCAGACAAGAGGAGAGCAGGGGCAAGAGGGGAGGAAGAAGAACGCTTGGGGAAGAACAGTGGTGCCTGCCTTACCGCAGTGGTGGCGTTGGGCTTGGCCCCGTGCTGGAGTAGGACATTGATGATGTGCGTGTGGCCCTGCTGGGCAGCCTGGTGCAAAGGTGTATAGCCATTCTGTGGACAACGATGGCATCCATTTGCAGAGGGAGGAGAAAATTAGGTCAGCCTTCATTTTTAATTTCTTCGTCTTATTTACAACAAAACTATTAAAGATGCTTTGTTTATTTGGAGCCAATATTCCCAGCAACCCATTTCTCAGCAGCAAACACTCCCTCACACCTTATGGTCTGCTGAACAAAGAGAAGAGACTAGCTTATGAAACCCAAGATAAACAGACTCCAAATTATAACTATTATTACATTTTAACCAATTAGCATTAAAAATGGGTGGAGAGGAGATTTAAAATAGGAAAGGGTATTATCTCCATGATGTCTCCCCTAGGCAACAGGGAAAGTAAATTTGTTTTTAAAGGAAGGCAGCAGAGGGTCACACACACCCTGCTTGCGCAGAATCTTTGGGTTAACATTTGAGATTCTAAATCAATGAAAGTAAATTTAAGTCTCATATTCATTTCAGGGAACAGCTTTGGATATGCAAGAGCATACATGTTCTTGGAGGTAAAAAGACTTCATTGAAGCTGAATGGCCCACCCTCCTCCCCCCACCCCCCAAAAAATCTTTAAAAATTAGGTTTATAATATTCAGATCTAAACTTTCATACAGATTAAAGCTCTATAATCCAGGATTTGTGAGGAATTGCTGTTATGGTTGGTGTGAGGCCAGTCTCGCTCAGAACTGTAGTGGGTGGTTAAGTGGTACAGGTTAGTTATATATTCACATTAATTTTAAAAGCTCTACTAGAATCCTAGGAAATACAACACTAATAGCCATCATTTACTAAGCATTCATTTTGTGCCAGATATAGAACCTTAGAATTTTGTCTCATTATCACTCTGAAATGAGGGTACTTGGTACACAGTAGGCATTTCATAAACAATGATTGATAAAATGAATGATGAACAAATGACTGGATAAATGGATATTTCTCCCCATTTCAGAGATGATAAAACTGAAAATAACAGTTACGTAATTTCTCCACAGTCATTCTAGGTTCAGATCCAACATGGCAGACCATGGCAAGCAGTGGTTATCAGAACCACATTTTAAAACTACTTTCCTCATCACTGACAAATTTTTATCTATGTACTTCTGATGCACCTCTGCTGGGATGGAAGTGTTGAGAGGCTAATTCATATCCTAAGCTTGTAGGAGAACATACATCCCTATTATCCAATGTCACTGTGACCTCATGATCAACATGCATATCTGCTTATCCTAACAATACAAAGTGCCTATTTATATACATGGGTCTCACATGATTCCTTCTATACATTCACCATGGCCTTTCTGTCCATAGCAATGTCCATATGTGTAGGGTCTTTCTGGCTGAGTATCTTAATTCTGGCACATCCTCAGCTCTGCCACATTAGATAGAAGTCTTGAGCCTGCTTTACAGCCCTACAATGGAATAATCCCAGGAAATCTGGAAATATAAAGCAATTACAGAAACTCTAAGAAACCTATAGTTATTGTATGGACTCTGATCCCAAATAAGGGAATCCATAGATATTTCAGGAGCATTAAGCAAGTGATATTTCTTTTCCTAAAAATTCTCCTTTTCCGTTGTGTTTACCATGTTCTACCTAACAAATTTAGTTTATCTCTTCAGTATTACCCAAATTAATTCATTTGACAAGCATCTACTAACCAAACACTATATACTAAATAACTTAGGATATAAATCAACATTATGTATGATGAATTAACATGTTATTATAATACAAATTAATAATAATTTATAGTAATTAATAATTATTTATTAATAATATATATTAATATAGGTTATCTGTACACGTGTAAATAATGCCAAACAGAAATTAGTTATGATGAAGTAACAGCCTTGCCTCAGTAAATCACACTTTATGGAAGTGCCCTTAATGGACACTGTGACCAGGAAGATGTCTCCCAGGCCTGATTTAAACCAATCTTTATCTGAAGGCTCTGGTAACTGAGGACATTTGGCAAGAAAGTTAGAGCAACTCAGAAATCTTTACAAGAATATTAGATTGAAGCTTAATATACTCTCATGGGCTTATCTGGCTAGAAGCTCTAGACCTAGTTATACCAACTAATTAGCAAATATCCAACCCCTCCAAATATAATTTTCTCATTTGTAAAATAAATATGGCCAAGATACCACTTTTGATGAAGGATCAAGTAAGTTGTCCATGAACTACTTCTTAGCTTACAAAATTATATGGAAATGCTAGCAAACATTGTTTTGTTTTGCATTTTTCCTTGTTAAAAAACTCTGTAATCTTTTCAATATATTTTATGAAGAAAATGTTCTTTAATATGCCATAGTTCCAAATCTTCTTCACAAGTTAACTAACCAAGTCTGGTTTGCTTAAGAGCCAATGTGACAGGGCTTCTTTTTTTTTTGTCTTTAAGGTTGACTTTTTTTATTGTAACTTTATTTTTATTTATTAATTTGTATGTGGTGCTGAGGATCGAACCCAGTGCCTCATCCACGCTAGGGGAGTGCTCTACCGCTGAGCTACAACCCCAGCCCCATGACAAAGCTTCTAATTCTAATTTTAAGCAACTAATAGTTCCATAAAACCAAGTTTAGTTTTCCAAGTCTTTTACCCAAGTTATGAGTAGTTGGGGAGTAAAAGTATATTTTTGAAAGAGCAAAAATATGCTCTTTCAAAGCAATGAAACAATTCTTTAGTAACTAGGGTTACACATGAAATGTTAGAAAGAAAATGCAATTTCTTCTTCAGAGATATCATTCTATAATTCTGAAGGGTTTATTAAAAGATTTCCTTTGAGAAATGTATCTATCTAAACACCTTAAGTATATGGTTCCAAATGCAACAGTAAAAGTTTCATAGTTCACCCTTAAAAATTAAATGTTAAATTGAGATTTTTTTCTCAATCTAATGTCCATTTGATGTAGATCTAATTCCAGAGAAGCCACTGATATTGCCTAGACAATATAGTGATTGATTCTAATATCATAACCACCTCAACAACCAAACACATAACAATAAGTATGTCAAATATTTTCAAGCCCTGTCATCATCTCATGGAATTGTTGCATTTGTGCATTTTGGGAAAATATCTGCCTTCCAACATAAATGTCTTTCCTGGAGCGCTTATATGTGAACTAGCTCAGCAAAAATGGTGCTAGAAGCTAATGTCTAAAAATTTATAGGAGAGCTTTTAAATAAGTTTCTAAGTCAAATTTCATGAAAGCTCAAGAATTGGTTAGAAATTAGACAGCAGCTGTTCTTGCTAGGATAAGACCACAAGTTTGAATCTCAAATGTTACAGTATTCTTTATAATTCACAAAATAAGTCTGTTTAAACTTAGCTGTAATATGCTTCTGTATAGACATGATTTTGTTTCTCCTTATGAGAGGATATGAAAAGAAACACTGACTTACAAAATTTCTACATATTTCTAATTAGTAGCATCTTGAATGATGGCTTTGAAAACTTCTAAATGTGCCCACTGTTAATTTACTTGAGCTGCAATTAGGAATTTCTGATGTGTAAACTTACAAAATCAACATTCAGATATTCCTTTGGTTCAAAGTACCTGAAGATTCAAGTTATATTCTGCATAGCAGCAGTGGATTTTTCTTCAATTTGAACCAATTTGAGTGAACTGAATTGTGGGGTGATGGTCTGACCTCGCTTTGTTGCATAGGAGCCTTCAGATTCCTCTGGGGAAAGCTGTTAGTTCAAGTCAGCTCTGCATTATCCTTGAGAACTTCCAGCCTTAACACATTATTGTCCCACTGAGCATGACCCCACAATGTTCCCAAAATGACAGAGTTTATTAAAAATGAAAGGCATGCAATCTAGGCTGCCTGTCTGCCCTTCTTCATGAGGGGACAACGAGCTAGGGGTAAAGGGGCCAAGGCCCTGAAATAAGGTAAAGAAAATCTGCCAGAACATCAGGGTGTCCTATCAGGCATCTGTTGTGTCCTGGGGTAAATTGTTAAAGCAGCGTCAGCTACTTTAACTTTGTAATAGAAGCAGTTCTAAAGCTAACCCCCACGGCTGTCAAAGGCTATTAGAATGAAGTCTCAAACAAATACGAAACTATATTGTCTCTTCAAAATCACTTCAAGAGAATAAAAAGGAAAAGAAAAAAAAAAACATATTTGTAGCTATGGTAGCTAGTGAAGTATTCAGATGGCAGAACATTTTTACTTATAGAAAAGGAAAATGTGTACAATATTTTACCTTGGTTTTTGCATTAACATTTGCTCCCTGCTTCAGAAGAAAGTTGACCATTTTCACATTTCCATAGTGACATGCCACAATTAAAGGAGTGTAACCAAGCTGTAAATAATAAATAAATCATAAAGCAGAAGTATTAATCCTCTGGTGGTTAATACTCAAAAGGAGAGGCATTGGGTAGAATTTTAGTTATTATAGGATGGGTTGAAACTCAATTTGATTATATAAATATTATTTAGCAGATTATATATGTATCCCGTGGGTGCAAATATGGATATGAGCAGACCCCTGAGCACAGGGGACTTTATATCAGCAAGGCAGATCAGACAGTGTGTGATTTAATTTGAAAAGAAGCTAAGAGATGCACAAAATGATATCATCTAAAAACAGAAATGAGAGAATGACTTTGATAGGACATTCAGGAGGAGACTCAGGGAAGGTGAAGCTAAGGTGAGCTTAAAGAAAGGGTAAAAATTCAATGGCTTGAATAGGGAAATGCATTTCAAGGGCCTGGAGGTGAGCAAGCACAGGAGGAAAATAGTGAGCACTCGACTAGCTAAGGCAACAGGGGAGAAGGTGGACTTAAGTCTGAAAAACTGGAGTTTCTTATGAAGGGTCCTGATACCATGCTGTCCGTTTGGATTTGATTGCTTCAAAAACCCAGGAACCACTATAGGTCTGTGTTCTGAAAGTTTAGACTTCAGAATGGACTTCTTGGAGAGTGAGGCAAAGGCTGAACATGAGTTGTCCCAATTGAGGACTACTGGAAATCATTCAAGTCAGAACATGTTGCAATATGAATAGTGATTAATTTCACCTTTGTATGAGCATCCTGGTCGGCGCCATGCTTGGTGAGAATTTCAGCAACATTTACTTTATCTTCCTGAGCTGCAAGGTGTAAGGAGGTGAGTCCACTCTATGGAGAGAATGGAATGAAAGGAGCACATTTGAAGCAGAAAATGTATTGCATCATCTACATCTATGTCTTGAAAAAACCCTGGAAAATGCATAGCGTCTCCCCAGAAAATGCAGCATTTGATATCTAAGACAAACTCTTTAAGTTAATATGATTTTTCCTCCAAGACTTATTCTCTAAGCTAATCAACACCTTCAGCAAATTACATTTTCTGTTTTCTGTACTGGGCATTTATGATGTGAGACTTTAAAATAACTTACCTTAAAAGTCTTCAAATAATATTCATTCCAAACCCAACTGCTCCTGCTGAATCTATTTATTTACTTAAATAATTGATAAACCAAATACTATTGCTGCTTTATAACCAGAACAATAATCCACATCTTCATCAATAAAATATCATATCAATGTTTTAAAAATGTACAGGGTTATAGGAAATGATTTCAGAATAACTTTTCCCAGCATCCAAAGAGAGTATAGTGGAGAGTGTGTGTGTGTGTGTGTGTGTGTGTGTGTTTGGAGTTCCTCTTGACAATTTAAAAATGTAACCCTATAATTTGCACAGCACCATAAATGAGTCGGTTTTATGTAAAAATGGTATGTATTCATCAAAGGAATTATTTTGTTAATTTGAAGATGCAGTTAAAATACAATTATGAATTAATCAAACATGAAGGCATGAAGAAAGGAGGGGGAAAAGTGATTTGTTCCATCAATGCTACCATCTGGCATCTCGCTATGTACAAGTAGCTTCCATCCAGCAAAATTGAGATCAAAAGCATATCTTTAAAAGTTAAGACATTAACAGGCATTTTTTGAGTTCCTTTCCTAAGTAAGGAAGTACTATAGGCACTTGAATATAGCCATGAACAAAAGTTCCTGCCTTTGCAGTAGTTACATTCTAGCTCACAGCATATTCATACCAAATGTTTTTCTCCTCCAACTATTGGTCCAAGACCTTGTATATTCATCTTTCTGCATATCCTGCAGCTGTACACTGATTGTCTACCTGTGGACTTTCTCATCCCCAATTCATATCCAGTTGAAGTTGACCGGTCCTGCTGACCATCACTTTGCAGGCCTCTTCATGAGCACTGACGCTGAGAAGGCTAAGCCGCACTCTTCAAAACCCATTATCTCCAGCCAAGGTGTGACTATTAGAAATCAATAAGTTCTCTGATCTTTAAAAAAATATAAGTAACAACCACAGAGAGAAAACCCTTCTACAAGTTGAGAGAAGGTGTTTTTTATTTCAGGATCTGGGATTTTTAATCCTTGGAACTCTGGCTGAGCTCAGCTCTGAAGTGCACAAAACATCAGGGTAAGATAGAAGACATCCTTTTGAACTTTAAAATCTCATCACATCTAAATAAATATTATTTAATCCTAAAGTATAAGAAATCTGAATATTGAGACCAAACAGTGGGTTCTTTCTTATATTGATTTCTCCACTCAAAACAGCAAATATAAGATTATTTCTTTTTATAGAAATAGTGGATCTGTTTAAAAATTTATAGAAATTATCATTAAATAAAGTGATCATCAATTATCTCAAAGACATTTTTAGTGGCACGTCAAATGTCTGTAATGAATGAATTTGCAGAATGAATGTTGTACAATGTAAGATTAAAGACTAACAATCAGTATGAAAATCTTCTGTAGTTTATAATAAACTTACATATCCAAATCAAGTTATAAAAGCCTCCCTAATAAATAAATTTAAAAAAAATAAGATGTTGATGGGATTCTTTTTTTTTAAAAAAAAGTCAGCTATTGCCTAAATATAAGTGTTCTATTTTATTGTTATATGATGATTGGTTAAGGAATATAATATCATTTCCAGATTACAGTTCTTACTGAGGAAATAATCATTTGGAGAGCATGAAGTATTGATTGCAGGTGGCCTCTAAATCTATGGGAAAATTTATTACTGGTTTTGCTTCTTATCTGAGATATTTTTATAATTGCATTATCTTATTATAATACCAACCAAAAGGCAAAGTTATACTTCTTACACAGAGAGTCTATATATTACATTATCATTTAGATATATCAGAACATCATATGTAGGAAAGTCTTACTCTAGTGACAAATACATCTGGCTTTATCTTTCTTTTCTTTTCTCTTCTCTTCTTTTCTTTTTTCTTTTCTTTTCCCTTCCTCCCTCCCTCCCTTCCTTCCTTCCTTCCTTCCTTTTTTGGTACTGGGGTGGAACCCAGGGGTGCTTAACCTCTGAGCCACATTCCTAGCCTTTTTAATAATTTATTTAGAGACAGGATCTTGCTGAGTGGCTTAGGGCTTCAATAAGTTGCTAAGGCCTGCTTTGAACTCGTGATCCTCCTGCCTTAGCCCAAGCCACTGGTATTACAGGCGTGCACCACCATGTCTGGCATGGCTTTATTTTTAGAACACCACCCAAATACAATGCTGAAATCATTGTTATAAAGATAATATAATGGCCGGGCGTGGTGGCTCACGCTTGTAATCCCAGCACTTAGGGAGGCTGAGACAGGAGAATCGCGAGTTCAAAGCCAGCCTCAGCAATGGCGAGGCACTAAGCAACTCAGTGAGACCCTGTCTCTACATAAAACACAAAATAGGGCTGGGGATGTGGCTCAGTGGTCGAGTGCCCCTGAGTTCAATCCCCGGTACCAA
>CM053408.1:36620151-36831863 GCA_028644305.1 Xerus rutilus
TCTGGATTTGGAATTAGGACCAGCACAAACCAGGGTCAGTTGGGCAGACTTTTTGAACTACAGTAATATGAACTCTGGGGAGCTACAACACAGCCTAGTCAGGCACTACACAGAGAAGCTGAGAAGCAGATCTGTAGAAATAGGTGAATAAAACTGACTTGCAGAGAAGAGTCAAGATGCAAAAGAGAATCCATGAGACCAATTGCCTTGTTTCTCATGGCTTTCTAGTTCCTTGTAAAGCTTGTCTCCCTTGTGTTCTTGGGGTCCGTAATGCATCCCGTTTTTGTTTTGATACAGCCCCCTTTTGGTTCTGAGTTATCTTTGATTGGTTTCCATTTACAGTCATCCTAAAGCCTCTTGACAGAAGCAAAGAGAGAAAAGATCAGAATACCTTGGTGGACATGTGGATATTGGCTCCTTTCTCCAGAAGCAAGGTGACCATGTCCGTGTGCCCCTCCTGTGAGGCCAGATGGAGTGGAGTTACTCCTTGCTTTGTCACAATGTTTGTCTCTGCTCCATAGTTGAGGAGTGTGGACGCTATCTGCATCTGATTCTTCTTGGCAGCAATATGTAACGGGGTATAGCCATTCTAAAACCAAAACATACATATATGATAGTAAGATTAACCACTGATCTAATATGTATCTCTGAAGGAAATAAGAATCTGTAACCAACAAAAAAGTTAAAAGTGAGCTGACAGTTAATGCAAACTCTAACCCATCACAAGTTTCCAACCAACTCCACCCAATATTTGCAACCAAAGTCAAAAGGTACTACATTACACTATAACACAGATACAGACACGAAAGCCCTAAAGCTGAACATCTCCCCCTTATAATATGGGTTCTCTCCTCAACAGCAGTGAAAATAAGCTAATACCTTTTCTACTTGACTATTTTTAAGTACCTGGGGTGGATTTCTTTCTTTCTTTCTTTTCTGGTACCGGGGATTGAACCTAGCCCTTTTTATATTTCACTTAGAGACAGGGTCTCCCTAAATTGCTTAGGGCCTCGCTCAGTTGCTGAGGCTGGCTTTGAACTTGCTTTCCTCCTGCCTCAGCCTCCAGAGTTCCTGGGATTTCAGGCGTGTGCTATCAGGCCCGGCCCTGAGGTGGATTTCATATCTCTTGTTGGACTTCTCTTTTCCAGCTAAACTTCCCATTCCTTCACTGTTCCTGATAGAAGGATTCATTTTGAGACCTCTCTCCACCAAGGACGAACAGTCTAGAGCTGACTACAGTTTGTCAATATTACCCTTGAATCATGCCAGCTGGAACTGAAGGCTACCCTTCAGACATAATTTTAATCATACAGAATAAAATGAGATTGTTTCTAATCTTATGACAATACTCCTACTAACATGCTTCTGATTGGATTGTGCCTGTTGCTCATTCAGCAAATGTACCAAACAGATGCCAGGCATAATGAAGGGACACAGAGGTGCACATGGCACGCTCTCTGTCACTAAGAGGTTGCATTGTAATGGAAAAAGATATTGACCAACAAAATAGGCTTAGAGTAATCCTGGGGTCAATTTAAATCTGGGATCTCCCCTTCTCCACAGCCTGCTGCCTCGAAAGGAGAAACACGAGGCTATTTGCTTAATGTGGGAGTTTGTGGATTGGACAAGAATAATCAATCCATGCGTTACATATAAGAACTAATCCTCATACTTAGTCAAAAGAAAAAAAAAGCAAAAATACTGGAACAAATGCATTTCTGGAACATATATTGTTTTCTTCCATTTTCTTTATCAAATATGGTACAATATTCCATGAAAAAAAATATGTGATAAAGATGAAAAGCAGTCATTTTGCCACTGACTGTGACACACTGAAGAGACAGATGGCATAATGATAGAGTGCTCCTTGTGAGAATATCTTAAGAGGCATTTTTAAGACAAGGTATTTCCTCAAATCTAACTGCAAAGTATACCAAAACATGAAAAGCAATTTTGGGAATTTAAATGTCCTTCTGTGCCACCATCAAATCTCCATCTTCAAATGGCCCTATGGTATCTTTCTATTCCCATTTCTCTAAGCAAAAATAAGCACCTTGAATTTTTATAAATAATATTTCTTTTTCAGCTGCTGAATGAAATCCAGCCAGTGTCCTTGAAAGTCTTTTCAGGCGCTGATCATAGGTCCCAGATGCCCCAGTTGCTTAAGGACCATGGGTCCTACTGAATACCACACAGATTTTGTGGACCATAGAAACTTAAGGCATCTTCTTTTTGCTACAACGAGCCTCCTCAGTCCCAACTTCCCCCATTCCTGCAGCATAGGCTCTACAAAGGTAGGAAAGTACCAGGGCATTTGTTAATGAGACTATATGAAGGAAAACAAAGATGTTTTAACAAAACAACACATGAGATCATTGAAGACAGAGTTGATTGCAGTGTAAGAGGTTTGGCTGGTAGATACTCAACTTGCAAGATCTGAAGAGTCCTCTACTCCACTAAGAGTATATATTTTGGCTACTCAGTAACTAAAACTCCTTTCACCCAATTCTACCTTTACCCCAGGGAAGGTATTGGATTCTGACAGAAAGAAGAAAGGATGTTCCAGGATCAAAGGACTGTGTGTCAGGGACAGGGGAAACTGTAATGAAATTGTAGGAAGAGATATGCAGAGATGTATATGTATGTACATGTACAAAGTTATGTAAGTTATAATAGTTTGTTATATATAATATTTATATATAAAATATTTAGTATTTTGTAGAATGTATTTTATGTATAGTATTCCATTTTATTATTTACATGTAATATGTACAATTTAAAAAGATATGAGAGTGTATATGCACATATTTGTACAGTGACAGTGGAAGAAATCTTCCTTCAGTGCTTTGGGACACAATGGACCTAGTGGTGAAGAATTACAGCTCTGTGATTCAGCCCAAGATCAAACACTAGCTCTAGCACTATTTATGTGACTTTGGAAAAACCAACCTCTTTAAATCTCACTTTTTTAGGTGTAGAATGGATATTTTTATAATACCAATTTAGGATTACTATGAAATTAAATGAGATACTGAATGTAAAGTATTAGGTACAGTGTCACATAATGCTAATTATTGTCTTATTTCTTCTAATGTAACATGGATATTTTCCTACACAATAAATATTTTTTTCTTTTTAAATACATTCTTAAAATATGTTTGCTAAATAAATAAATGAAGATGTAATGATGACTTATGTATTGTGTGACTTTCATGAATATTTTCAGTATAACAAAAGGACAACTTAAGTGGCGGAAAATGCCTAGTCAGTAGGTACTAGACTTAGTTGGAGCTGTTTTGGGAATTGATGCTAGATGTACACCAAAAAGCCATTTCTAATCTAGGGACCTAAAAGGATCCACACTATGGTGAATATGGGTGAATCATTTTAAGAGACCAAGAAAACAGAGTTCTTCATATAGGGCAATGAGGTCTCTGAGGGAATAAAAGTATAAAATGATGGTTGTATCATAGCATTCTGTTTCACAGGAAAGATGGGATAAATGGGTAATGTCTTTATGCTGTTTAATTTCTAAAAATGCAGATGACAGTATTCAAAACTGACTACTGGAAATAAGATTCATCTCTACAGGTTTATGGGCCCTTCGCTTTAGTGTTGGCTGACTCTTTAAAAGTTTTAAAAGGTTTTGTAGAAGCAATCTGTAGAAATTGAAGAAAAAAATGTCAATACCAAACTCTGCTATTATTAGCTAATTGCAATGATACAAGACTATGTGTTTAAAAAGCAATTCCCATGTGCTTTCAGATTACAGTTGTGCCCTTTGTCTGTAAATCCTTTCCTGTAGTCCTCACCTTGGCAGTGGCATGAGGGGAAGCACCCTTCTCCAGTAACAGCAGCGCCACCTTCTGGTTGTCATAGTGAGCAGCAACATGGAGCGGGGTAAGGCCATTCTGTAAAGGGTGTGTTTAAGTTTCAGCATTAAGAAATTAGCATTAGCTGCCCTGAAGCTACCAGGATGCATGGAAATTGATGTTGATTAAGTCTGTGTTAATTAATTAATATAGTCAATAGAAAAGAATCAAAATAAACGAATACATAATAAATTTCGTATTAGACATATAACTAAAATTGAAAATGGGCTTACAAATAGTAAAGGGCATCTTGATGGTCACAACAAATGAAGAACTAAAATGCTAATGTAAGAAATACCACATTGACATCACAAGGATTCTTCTCAACATAGAGAAGTTGTGGGCCCTGTCGTAACAAGAACACACATTTGAGGCTCAGCTCAAAACATTTTCTGAATCTGTATATATAAGGAAAATCATGAAGGGATAATCTCCATCATGTCTACTTGGCATAGTTGTAGCAGTTGAATTCACATCTCTTTCTGAACACCGAGAAAAACATTGTCACAGATCTCTAGACCTATCAACCCAACCAAGTTTCATAACTAAAACGTACTACTGAAAACCTTTACCTTTCCTGCAGAATCTGCGGCAGCACGGCGTTGCAAGAGAAGTTTTGCCACATCCAGGCTTCCATACTTGGCTGCTACATGCAGAGGAGTAAAACCCTTCTGAAAATGTGAAGAAGAAATGCAAAATTTAATATTTATTTTTCTAATGCCTATCAACATGTTAAACAAATTTTGCTCATGAATGAAATCAGTTAGCCATAAGCAAGGACAAGGAAAAGAATGAAATTTAACATTCAAAAGTTTGGCTTAATAGGCTGAACAAAAGAAATTTTAAGTGCTTAGAGACTGAAATTTCACTTTATAGGTTTGGGATCTGTAATAACCACTAGTGTCAGGAAACTGGCTCTGATTTGTGAGTGGAAAAACAAGGCCCACCTTTTTTCTGGCCTCTAAAATTAATAGGATTGAAACAACAGCTGCTTTCTACTTTCTAATCCTTTTTATAACACCTTAGTTCCAAATTTATTTAAATTTTAGGGTATTTTCAGGGTTGTGGAAAAAATGAATAATTATTTGAGATCCAGTTGACGTATTTGCTGCAGAAATATAAACGTAAGATAAATGGTTTGCAGGAAAAAAATGTTCACTATTAAAAAGCTCCTCACATCCTGACTTTTGTTTCCTGTCCCAGAAGACCCACACTGTCTAAAAGACCAATTTATCTTGTAAAATACATTCTACTTCTGGTACGACATTGGGCTGATTAACACCAGGCTTTGAAACACACTGGAGATTTAAAGCTCTTTTAAAAGATAGCTGTCCTGCACATTATATGTACATGTTAATACATACATGTACATATGTCTTCTGTGCCCAACCAATAGCAGTGTACATACATGTACATATGTCTTCTGTGCCCAACCAATAGCAATGTTCTGTAATTAACAGTGTTTATAAATATAGGTAGATCCCTGGACTGGGATCTTGAGGATAGCACAGCTCCTACACTATGATCTCAAATCCATCCTCTTGGCCAGACACTTCAGCCACATGCTCTTCTGGCACCCTGTGGGAGTGAGAGAATTCTAACACTGACCAGAAACCCTAAAACACACACAGCAAATATGCCCACAATAGACGCTCTAAGATATGGCTTATTCTCGGACTACTCAAACCCTCAACCTAAAAACCAGCTATCCCTCCAAAATCAATATTGCCTTTCACAGTGTCATCAGACCAATTATTTTTAATTAAGATGACTTTTTTTTGCGCTTTTCTTTTTAACATTTGGTACTAATAAGTACTTGGAAGAGTGAATCTTCTGGCTTTTTCCAAAAGTAGGACAAATGTAGAAAGTATTTCTTCCTCCTGGCATTCATCCATATGAATCCACATTCATTGTCAAAGCTCTGCTGCCCAGGCCCAGTGCACCCAGTGCTTGGGGTGACTCTTGCTCGGAAAGGAAGGTGAGTTCTCTGAGGCAAACCATGAGCGAAGAAGAAAAAAATCAACTCCTTATCCTGCTGGAGTAGTGTGATCCAATCTCTTTATCAATTTGGAGACTCTCATTAGACAGAGCTACATGGAATGATTACTGTAGAATCACAGTGTCAGGGTTAGAAAATACCTCTTGGTCACTCAGCCCCTTCTCACCCCATGTCAATCTCATCAGGATTCCATCTACCCTCCAATATTTATAAACACTTAAATGACTTTAATGATGATGAGTCACCTACGCTCAACCTTCAGTTGCACTGTTAAACTGCCCTGGTTAATAGTTCCTTCATTTACCATCCTGACTTAGTGTGGACTTAGCATATGTTACAGATAAATTTTTTTTTAAAATCCTCAGAGACAAGGGACTCTTCTCTGTGTCTACGTTTTCACATATCTTAGTTCTATTTATTTATACCTTCATTTGGTCTAGTCTCCCTTGGGTTATTATTCCTATTATATGTTTGTTGCTTGGTTTCTGAATTTCTGGTTCTTTCTCTTTAAATAATTTTTTAAGTCCTTTCAATTGTTCAGATGTCAGAATTTAAATAATTATCAATTTCTTATATGGGAATATTTTTTACAGCTATGGACCACCAGTTAAATCCTAAAGGCATGAGTGGATAGTTTCCCCTTCTAAGGGCCACTTCCTTGCCTCAGTTCATACTTGGAAGCCTTCTTCAACTCAGATGGCAGTATTTATTCCTATTTATTATAAGCAAATTAAGATTTTTTTAAAAATTCATCTGAATCACTATTGTGCTTGTGGAAATTATTTTACCTTGTGACAAATTCACTTTCACTTGTGTCCTTTCCTTCCTGTCTGTACTAGCTCAAAGTCTTTTGCTCCGATTAACTGGGTGTGTTCCTGTTTTACCCTGACACCTCCAAATAGTGAATTTCAAATAGAATACACAAAGAAAAAATTATCCTATCCTATCATGAAACTTTGAACATAAGTAAAATGCAGGCTAGTGTATATTCTTGTTTAATGTCAACAACAAATTATAAAGTCTGATTTTCCAGCCTATAAATACTCAGACAAAAGTGCACTTGATGGAGACTAGAACAGGAATGAGATGAGAAATAGGTGGTGGCTGATATCAGGACTGGGAAAATGCAAGATTAAGTCAAGCAGGTCCTACATAGTACTACAACCCACACATATAGTACTGTCACTAAATCTGACATTTTCTTTCTCATTAGTAATAATGATTCAATGTACTGGGGAATCTTATTTTTTTTCTCTTGAGAATACACTATAAATTTCGTAGCGAAAAGGAAAGGAAAAGTAGACTTTGCTTTAAGGAAATGATCTTAAAGTTCTAGATACCTGTACTAGAAACAACACTGGTATCGATTTTTAAAAAATGAATCCAGAACTCTTTTAAAAAAATATTATATAAAATTTACCATCTTTGATCATTTTGACAATGAATTTAAAATATTCAGAAGAGGAAGTAATCAGAGGCCTAACAGAGGTTCACTCTTGATTCTGTGTATAGCAGAGCAGAAGGGTCCTGTCTTAGGAATCCACTTGGTCCTGCTATCACAAAGTCATTCTTACCTTGGTAGCTAAGGAGTGCACTGCTCCTGCCTCCAAGAGGACAGATGCCACATCCACCTGGCCTTCCCGAGCAGAGATGTGCAGTGGTGTGTACCCATTTGTAGTGGCTGCATCTGGATGAGCCATATGTTGCAGAAGCAGCTGGACAATTTCTGTCTTACCCAGGCGAGAAGCAATATGTAAAGGTGTCTGTTCCTCCTACAACTCAAGTCAAGCAAAATGTTAGTGCAGGCACACCAAACTGCATTGATACTATGTTTCACTCAGAGGTTTCATGATGTTTTCTTGGACTCTCTAGTGACCTCTTTCCAAAAGAAAATCATTACTACTAGGACCATGGTTTCATTTGTATTTTTACTGTCAAAATGACCTATTTGATCTAAAAAATATCTCTCAGATTTTAAATAGTATGTACTTTCATGAACTTGTTCCCAATTTGCTGGGCACCCCAAAATATTTCTAAATTCAATAAGGCTTCAGCCCTCACTTAAGTTTAAACATAACTACGGTTTTGAAGAAGAAAGAAACAGTCCAGACATCCTAAGACCTAAATTCACCTCTAAGAGCTTTTACTTAGAGGCAGAATTTATTCTGGGAATTGTATCAAGAGAAAAAGACCCAGGGAAGCTGGAAAACTTTGTGCTTACTTCGCTCACAAGCCAAGGACAAAAATGCTTGTCATTTTCTTCAAGGAGGAACTGTGGATAAAGAAGATATTGTAATCTGGTTTGAAGAGATTTTGTTACAGAAATGTTGCAGATGGGCCTAGGACTTACTTCCAGGACTTTAAAGATGAAATGGAACTCTGGCAAGAAGCAAATGGAACGAGCTATTTGCCAAAAGCTTTATTTTAAAAACAGAGAGGGGATAGAGCTGGGTATGAATGATAGGAAGGACCATATTTGAGGATCATGAAATTGCCTGTCTCTAATGTGCAATCAGGAATAAAGTTCTCAGGGCTAACAGAACCAAAACAAACCACTGTCCCTTGTAAAAAGAAAATTGGGTGTAACCTTAGTGATGAAAAGTGGTTTATCTTTACAATCTGTCCAGGGAATCTCATAATAAAACTGAGGAAGGAAAAACTAGGCTAGCTTCCAGGGCTAAGAATGAGTAGAGAAAAGAGATGATAGATTTGTCAAAAAGAATGCAGTACCTTGAAGTCATGAGAAAAAACAAAGAAACTATAGGAAGAGATGAAATTGCATTGCCTCTATTACTAAAATAATCATATTAGCATTACTTCTCATTCAGAAGTAAATAATGGGTAATATTAATGATTATTTAGAAGTAAATAATAATAGTAACATGATTATTTTAGTATTAGAACTGAAGTTTCATAAAAATTTGCAATTCATGAATTTCCTTCATGCACAATGCATATGTCACTTATCCTTGTAACAGACCTGAAAGGGAGGCATAAAATGCATTATTAGACCATTTTCCAGATGAAGAGAGTAAGAGGAATTTAATAAATCCTCAAGGATTATGCAGAGTCATTAAACTATTAAAAGAAGACTTGAATGAAGGCACTGAATTCTTGAGACAATGTTTCTTGGCTTATATTCTACAGAAACAGATAAAATAAGATGTGTGAAGAATGACCCAGCCAGAACGGTGGGACCTGCCTGTTATCACAGCAACTTGGGAGGCTGAGACAGGAGGATCACAAGTTCAAGGCCAGCCTCAGCAACTTAGTAAGGCCCTAAGCAAAGTAGCCAGATCTTGTCTCAAAACAAAAAAATATTTACAAAGGTGGGAATGTGGCTCAGTGGTTAAGCATCCCTGGGTTCAAGCCCTAGCACCAAAAAAAGAAAGAAAAACTCTCAGTAGGAATGAGGAGATGAAGTTTTCCAAAAATAAGTGGTTAGCAAAACATACAACCACCAAAATATCAAGGAACTTGAGAATAGCTACAGTGAACATCCACTGTTGATGAGTTTCCCTACTCAGACCTCCGCTCTGCAGAACTCGACAGGGCTGGGTATAGAAGCAACACACTTTCAAAAGTGTTTTTCAATGAGTATGTTTGGCAGGCTGGTGATGATGACAACTCTCATCTACAGATAAGAAGTGACAATCCTCGACACTTGACTGGCAGTAGCTACATGTAACTGGTAAAAACTCAACTATTGCTCCTCCGTTCTTGGACCTCTGAGCGTTAAGGTTTTTGTTGTTTTGTTTTGTTTGCTTTTTCAGTTAAGAAACAAGCTGTCTTGCTCACTTTTTTCAACTTTTGATATAGTCCCGTAAGAAAATGGGAAAGGAAAGGACACAAAGATTTTGCTAAGAAAATTCTGCAATCTGTAACCAGGATATAAAACCTTTTCAAGTTTGGGCAGTTATCTCTCTGTGGAATGGCAAAAGCTGAATTAGCTGCCCCAAGCTAAATTTAAATGAAGTCAAGGAATTGGAAAAGTGCAGAAGACTGGTAGGAAGATGTAAAGTAATGCAGGGGAGTGGGGGGGGGGGAGCCTGGTGCCCTAGGAAAGGCAACAATCGTTCATTATAAAGTATCATCGACTGTAATACAGCCTGGATAAGAAAGTAGGTGAACCTTGCTTGACCTCCAGAGCCTACTCTTTTACTTTGCTTAGAGGCAACCAAAATTCGGGAGACTTGCTGAGTCCCAACTCCTTTTACAAAGACAGAAATAACAGTTTCTGGTACACAGTTATTAAAAAAAATTGACGAGCTGGGTGTGGTGGCGCATGCCTTTAATCCCAGCATCTCAGGAGACTGAGGCAGAATGATCAGAAGTTTAGAGCCAGCCTCAGCAACTTAGAGAGGCCCTAAGCAACTCAGTGAGATGTCAAGAAACTTAGCAAGACCTTGTGTCAAAATAAAAAATGAAAAGGGCTACAGTTGGGACTCAGTGATTAAGGGCTCCTAGGTTTAATTCGGTGGTACCAAACAATAAAAATAAAAATAAAAAATATTGATGATATTTTTGCTATTAGTTACCAGCTAACAGGGTTCCCAGGAACCAAGTCTACTGGTAGCTAACTAAAGTTTTGAATGAGTTAAGTCGCAAGTGAGGTTAACCGTAGGGACCCTGTGATCACTGGATCCCTAAAGCAAAATTTGGGCTCCAACAAAACAAGCTCCTAAAGCAAGAGAACTTACAGATGGGCAGGTCCTGGTGGTCCTCTTGGTCATTTCACAAGAAGGACCTTCCTTGGATAAGGTTCCTTGGATGACCAAGGAACTTATGTCACTGCAACCCCTGCTCTCCACTCTGTCTAGTAAAATTATGACCCATGCCCCTGACTGAATACAGTATGCTGCTTGCAGTTTTAAAATTAGAAATACTGTGATTATATAGGGATTTTTTTTGTTGTTGTTGTTATAGATTGGAAGTAGGCCAAAAAAATACGTTTTAGTCCTTAGTTATATGACCATGAGATATTCATTTCAAAACTCAGGTGAGAAGAACTACAGGCAACCCAGAGATCTTGACCTTGAGTTTAATGTAGTTATTAGACCTAATATTTAAATATCTCCTCTTTGGGAAAGGGTGAGTTCTAAAGCAATGGTATTAGGTTAAGAAAGGAAGTTTTTAGGTACGTGTTTGTGTTTTCTGGAAAACCGAGTAAAATAGAGCAGATATGTATGTGTTCATTCTTTTTGCCCAGTACCCTCTGCACCTCTTTATGAGACTAGCCCTCCCTCCTTCGCACTATGTGTGGTTCTAGAGGGGCTGCTGAGCATTTACCCCAATTCATAAATGGGCCACATGAAAGAGAATGGGCCCAGGATATTCTAAGTACTGGTCATAGTCATCTGCTCAGGGAGGGGATGTGACTAATTAGAAACCAGCGGTTTCCTTGGATGAGACAAAGGAAAGCTCTCTTTACATTGAAACAGGAGGTAAAGAAATCAGGTAGATTAGAGCTCAGCTACTTCCTTGTCCAGGCTGCTTCACAATGTTGCTTTATGGTGAGGGAATCACTGCCTCTCTGCAGAGTTAGGAGGAAGATGCAGAACTACAAGAGAAATCCTCTTTCTTTATCCTGACTGTGGCCACAGCCAAGTCAGCACAACCTTAAATTTGAGGACCCAAAACCAACACAGGGCAGCTCTGTGTGTCAAATAAGATAATCTGCTACAAATGCTTCATGAATTATAAAGCACTGCACAAATGTGAACAAAATTAAAGAGTTCCAGGGAAACATTAAAGCATTAAACTAAAGTCAAAAACTCATGGCACAAGGTCGCCTTAAAATAGAACACGTGAAGATCAGTGGTAAAGCACTCCTAGCTCAGTCCCCAGCACGCTGGCCCTCCTAAAAATAGAACACATGAAAAGGAAAACCCTCGTTCCTTGCTGCTCAGAGTATAATCCCAGGACAGGAGAAATGGTGTCACCTGTGAGTTAGAAATTCAAACCAAGTTCAAATCTGCAATTAACAATGTGCCCAGGTGATTTTTATGCACACTGGCCTTCGGGGAGAATTGCTCTATAAAGCATGGTGTTTTTCCTGTTCATAATAGAAGGATGCTATTCTGAAGGGATTCCCACTGCATTTTAGGGTATGTGGTAAGTAAAGAGAAAAGAAAACATGAAATTTAATATTTAAATTAGAAGGAATAGCTGGGCATGGTGGCACACACCTATAATCCCATGGGCTGAGGAGGCTGAAGCAGAATGATCACAACAAGTTCAAAGCCAACCTCAGCAACTTAGCAAAACCCTAAGCAACTTTGTGAGACCATGTCTCAAAAATAAAAATAAAAAAGGCTGGGGATGAGGCTCAATGGTTAAGTGCCTCTAGATTCAATCCCTGTACCAAATAATAATAATAATAAATAAGTAAATTAGAAGGAATGAAGAATTAAGAGATATTTGTTTTTATATGAAGACCACAAGACTAAATGCAGTTGCAAAAGAGAAGTAAAAAGAGAACTGATGAAATTTGCATGTCAAATAAATAAATAAATACATAAATGAGTGAATGTTACAATTGTTCAAAGGAAAGAGTCTGTAGCCAGCGGTGTTTTTAAAGCAGGGGTTTCAGGTGGTATCCAAAAGGGTATAAGCCTATAATAATAGGTTAAATCAATATAGAAAATAGGCTTATATACATGAAAATGAGTAATTTTTTTAAAAATTTGAATATTATAAAAATATTATCTTAAGAGAAAATTGGAAACTTTTATTATTAAATATGGATTAAAAATACAATGAGAACATTATGACCATTTCTTGTAAAAATAAAAATGAAGTTTATGGTACTCAGAAATATTCTAAAAACAGAAATATTTTTTAAATAGAATGCTAAGTAACATTAAAATGAAACAAGAAAAATACTGTGGCATGGGGGGAAAATGTTGAATAACAAAAGCTCTAAAAATATAAAAACAAAATATCCATAATGATTATCAATGAACATAAAATTATACTACTTGCACAATAAATAGAAAGTCAGATAAAAACTAAAATAACTTAAGTGATGTCAAGGCTGTGTGGATAGCACTGAATTCTGCATGATGATCCATGAGACCTGTTATAAGAAAAAGCCCATTAAAGTCACTGAATCAGAGAATGCTGAGGAAGTCTGGAAAGGAGACTGGAGGTTTCTGAGTCCAATCCTCATATTTTAATGATAAAGACAGAAATAAAGTGACTTAGCTAACATCCCTGAAAATTCTGATGACTCCAGCTAGATGCTTTCATTCCAAGACAATGGCTTCTCTGATGGAGCCACAATGGTATGACTCAAGCTAAAGTGAGTCCTAACTTAGGTTTAAAGTGTTAGGTAAGGAGAGAAAGTGTTTAAGTAGTCCATAAGGATCTCAGTGATGGTAGTGCAAGAGTTAATGAAACAACCTGGAAAAGGAAAGTAGAAAGGAAAGTAGACCTCAATATAAAAGAGGAAAGTGAAACAGATAAAAGGGAAACATTAAAACTTTGAGGACAATTTGTGTGTGGTTTATTTCCCCCTGATATTTTGGTTTTTAAGTAACTCGAAAGGAATGACTATAAAAATTTGGTTTTGATGGTGGTAATAATAAATTAATTTTAATATGTATATCATCTATATAAAGCAAGTGTAAGATTTTGAAGTTCATGAAAATAAAGAGATATATGTGAAAGAACTTGCCTGAGTTAAACAGTTATTAACATTTAAGTTAATGCTTCATTTCTTAGATCCTATATCGTACATATTTTAAAATGTTTCTGAAACTGAGGTTCATTTTTCATTGTGTATACTTATATACATGTGTTTCTTTTCTTTTCCTTTATTTTTATTTATTTATTGCCTGAAAATTTGTTATTGAACTGAGACATTCACTTAGATCCTATGGTATTTCCAAACCAAGGAACTGTAGAATACACCCTCTCTTAAAGACAAGACCATGCACTGCGATAGGAGAGAACCTGGGAGCCCCAGCACCTACCCTGGCTCTGGCATCGACAAGGGCACCATTTCTCAGGAGGCATCGGACCACTTCCACCTGCCCTGCCCGGGCTGCCATGTGCAGTGCCGTCTCCCCACGCTGCCAGGAAACAAAAATCGTCCAATCATAAATAAACCCTCTGCTCTGAATGGTAAAGAATAGAGTCCCTTTTTATGAAATTCAGCAATACATCCAAGGAGTTAAGAAATCTATGAAGAGGCATAGTTATTTAGTTTGGAAAAAATATAGTTTTGAGTCTTCTCCATCTTCATAAGGATAAAGCAAATGTTTTATTTATTTATTTGTTCAGTTTTTGACAAACTAGTGAACTTACCCACACATCCAGGATACCTTAAGGTTTAATTTCATAATCAAGCTGGCATAACTTATACTCGTTTTGAAGATAAAGTTATCTTTCATTCTACAAATCTAAAATCTGTCATGGATCCCATGTCAATGAGAAACTTCAAATATAGAAGATAGAGTAGCACAGAATAAAACAATCACATCACTTGTATCATGCATATTTCTTTTCAAAATTCAAACTTAACTTTTGAATAATAATACTCTATTATTTGATATCTGATTTATCTTTGTGTTATGAGATTAGATAACAACACTTTATACCACAAGTCTGATTTATCCTGGAGGTGTCCTATTTAACATTAATTATAGGTAGTGATCTGAGCAAGCTCCTGAGAGATGAGAGAGCAGCTGTTCACAGGGTCATCTGTGGAGGTCAGCAGCACTGGGCACCACATCAGAGCTCAAGTGTTTGACACACTCATCGGGAGATGGGAAGCATGAGGGTTAGATGTAAGAGGATCTGCTCATGGGGAAGCCTGTTATTACTGAAGAGGACAGGATTTCCTTCAACCAAATCATATTACAGTGAGAACAAGATAGTGGAATAAAAATTATTCTGTTGATTTGCCATCATGCTTCTAGAACATATGGCTGATTCTAACCAAGTAAAGCAAACCATTCCAAACACACTAAATGGATCTTAAATCTGGTTGTAGTAATTGGATATTTCTGACAAACTCCTGTGATTAATGTCTTCTGATTTTTTGCACAACCAACCCTTAAATCTAGAAGGTTTCAGGTGAATTTTAGTTTGGTATGTGGCTCACAGTTCATTTTTCCCACTCTTCAGAGACCCATTCCTTTTGAAGTTATGAGAAATTCCTGTCAAATGACTTAATTGTGAATGCATTCAATTGAATGCTCTGATTTTCTTTTCTTTGTTGATGACTCACTTATCTCTAGTAATTATCTGATGGCAAACTGTGACTTTTGTAAAGTAAATCTATCTGGAATTTGTTATTTTATAAAATAACATGTCACTGGAGTAGCAATAGTTGTCTTCAGAGTTTAAATATATGGCATTTTTTTTCCTTTTTGGACAATCATAATTTCTAACTTTTCTATAACACATAAAACATGTCTCTAAATAGATGATGCTGACATTTTCTAACTGCTAAAAAAAACAAATCTTCATTTCTAGGTCTGATAAAAGGTTAGCAATCTTATCAGTTTTGGTAGAAACAAAGGCAATAACAAACCATTTCTTGATAAGAGGTTAAGTTAAAGAGGCCCCAGGAGTTTCTACTGGCAAATTTACATGTTTATTTTATAAGCCAAATTTTATCAATGAGTTTTCAAAATCTAAAACTGTTTTCAATACTAGTCTTAATATTTTGAAAAGCTTTACACATAAAAGTAAGTTATTTTTATGGTTTTTATATATCTGAAATTGATGAGTATTAAACTTCATATTTAAAGAAAAGTTACATATGTATGCACACCTGGTCCTTCCACTTTTTAACAATGGATGCTCTTTAATTCTTTAATTCTTATTTAATGACTCTGGAGCAACTGCCATTTATTGTTAATTGCCCTTACCCTTTTTAAAATTTATTTGTATTACCACTGTTTGTACATAGGTATAAATAAGAAAATGAAAGGAAGTGTATGCTGTTTAACTCAATAATTTCCATGTCTTGATTGTTAGCCTGTTTTCATTATCTTAAGCTAATTAACTTTAAGAATTGGGGAAAATTTTTAAACAATACAAAGTGTGAACTTCACCATGACTTATAGGAAGAAGAGAGGATTTTTAAATAATGTGCATTATTGTACTCTCAATAGTCTTAAAAGTGCTTGCTCTTCTACTTCTGTGGCTGTCAATGAATACATTGGATTATGAGTGTACTGTAACTGGCGGAGCAGTTTTCAAGGTGCATTTATAAGCTTCCTGAAAAAGAAGCTTTTCAGGGAAAATATCTGCACTTGATTGAGTTACTGGGTACCCTTTAACCTAGGAGTGAGTTTTCAGACAAAAACAAGACCAGCAAGAGAATGGGTGTGCTCATGTCCAAAGCAGGTACTAAGTTTCATGCTCCTCTTCTCAATTGTTAAAATCAACTGCAGACAGCTACATGGACTTCCACTTTGGCTGCATCAAGTTGGAAAGCATCAAAGCACAACAGACAGCATTGCATTCAAAAATGCAACATGATTTCAGGCAGCACACAGAGGCTCCAAGGGTGGGGTCCTTTGGGGTCAGGAAATGACCAACTTCTAACACAGCAAGCAGGCAATCAGTGCTCACACGCCTTCTTAATAAACTTGCAAAGAGTTCCGGATCAAGTAGCTATATTCTCATGTTCACAGGCATCCTACCACTAGAGAAAGTTAAATTTCTCTAAATGTAGGAGTGCCAGGTTTAGCAAATAAAAATACAGATGACCAGTTAAATTTTAATTCCAGACAAACAATGAATAATTATTTTAGTATGTCTCAACTATTGCATGGGACATACTTATACTAAAAAAAATTCATTGTTTATCTAAAATTTAAATTTAATGGGGAATCTTGTGTTTTATCTGGCAACTTTTACTATAGATATATGCTCCCTAAAGAACACATCTTCTAAAAGTAACGAACAAACAAAAACAACTGAGAATCCTGTTGAGAAGAGAATTAGATGGTCAGGCGCTTCTCAAGAATTTGTTTTGAGGGGGCTGGAGGGAAAGAGAACATAATGAACAAATGATCAGAACAAAAGGAAGAACTTTAAAAAGACTAATTGAGAGTTATGTTTAATATAATAATTGCCAGATTTGGAAGTCTTTAAGAAATTGAAAGGATATGAACATTTTTATTCTTTCAATTAGTGTTTTACTTATTTTTATTAAAAAATTTATATGTCTTCTACATAATTTCCCCTCTCTCACTCCCAGGGGAGCATATTGGAAAGAAATAGCCATCAAAGATTTGGAATTGGACAGTTAAGAAGCAAAGCAAGAATGGTCACAGAATCCCACAACCATTTCATATGGATTATTCTTTGAAGACTCTGTAAAATTCTCCCCCAATAAAGATTCACCTAGGGGATTTCAATCAAGCAACCCCATGGAATATAATTGTATGCGTTATTATTATAACATGATAGCAATTTAACGTGGTATCTTTATTGTTCCTGTGATTTTTTTGGGTAATGAATGCAAATAATGAAAGTCAGGGGGCAAAAAAAAAAAAAAAAGAATAGGAAAAGGTGGGAAAATACACAATAATTTTTTTAAGTTACTGGCCTGTATGTAAGCCTGTTCAAGTCAATGTTTTAAAAACAGGGTGATCATATCTTAATAAAGAATAAAAGATGCTTTCTTTTAGAGTTCTAAGAAGTGACGAGAAATTAAACTCAAGTTGGCACATTATAAAATTATACCTCTGCTTAGTAGTTAACAATTAGCACATAATAGTGTAAACTTAGGACCAAAAATCTATAATTAGGAAAACATAAATACAGACTTTAATAGTTTTATGCATCAACTCTTGAATAATATACAGTATTAAATAATATTTAAAATCAAATAAATTTAGTTCCATAATGGATTTTGCCTAGACATCAAACACTGTAGCACAGAAGCAGTGTTTAAAATCCAGAAAATGATAATGTGAGGGGAAATTGAAAAAAGAAAAAAAGAAAAGCAAAACTGGAAATTTCTGTTTCACAACTTCAATGAAGTGAGATACCAAAAAATAGCAACAATAATTAAGCAATTGCTTCTGTAAACATGATTCATTTTTAATAATATGACTAGCATTTATTGGGGGATAGTTATTTCTTTTTCAAATATTTTTAAACATTTCAATACTCTAGTGGCCACTCTTGAGCTTCTAACACATGATGGCACACAGGCGAGGAACTGCCCCCGCTCAGGAGAAATTTGCATTACATGGTTTTCCACGATGTAATAAGCAGAGTTTAAAGGGGGCAGAACCCAAGAAAGTGAGAGAAATATAAAGAGCTCAGAAGTAAAAAATCCTAATTTAGATTAGGTAGAAGGATCTTGGGATAACCAGTATTTACTGGCAGAAGGAAAGTTGTCTGGAGATCAAGGTTCATTTTTAGGATGGTGTAACTATTTCAGGTAAGAGAGGTGTCTGCTCTAGCAAAGGAAATTAAATCAATTTAAATATCAAAGGAAGGTTAGGAAATGGAAAATCCACGTCATTGAAAAGAGGAAGAATTTGTTATTAAAAAAATCCCTATTTAATCCCTGATTTATCTCTAGTTAATCTTTTGATAAGACTGATGTTGGAACTGATTTGATATTTTATTGAGAATTATCTGGAATATAATTCACTCAAGCAACTAGGGTGAGCCCAGAAGAATTTTTTTCCCAAATAATCATCTATTCACTCTCAGAGGAGTTTTTAAAATGTAGTTTGAATAAATGCATGTTAGGTGCATGTTCAATCCATCTGCATTGGGAAGCTCAAGCTGTCTAATTTCACAGCTCTCATTTTATTATTGAGCACATTTCTTACCTATCGAGGTTCTTTTCAGTGATGTTCCAGCAATTATTTCATAGTATGTTATTATGAAGGCCCTTCTCGAAGCTGGGTTGCTTGCTCTGATGACATGCACGCAAACACACCTACACACACCCACACTCTCAGCTCCTTTCGTTCTTTGTCCCTGCGGTTATTCTGACCCAAGCCATACTCACAATGTTAGTGACATCTGGAGAGGCTCCGTTCTGCAGCAGAAGGAGGACAATGTTCAAGTGGCCCATGAAGGCAGCCACATGTATTGGTGTGAGGCCAGACTGCGAAACAAAGCAACAGCAGTTTTACTCCTCTGCACCAGTGGGGCTTTGGGGCTTCTTCAGATAAATACAACTTGGTGAAGAGGACAGAAGATGGGTGAGAGGAAGGGTAAGGAATAAGAGAAGGAATGTTTCGTGATGAGCTGAAACATTTTTCTACCTCTGTTATAGCTTGGATTGAAGCCCCATATTTCACCAGGAGTTCCATGACTTTGATGCGGTTTTTCTTGCAGGCAATGTGCAGTGGAGTAAAACCATTCTGTGCAAAAGACAATCAAGTTAGTTGAAAACATGCAGAAACGATTCTCACACAACTCCATGCTGGCACATTGCAGGCAATAATGTTACATCATCACAAAATGTCACCATTTCTTCAAACTCTGTTGGTGTCAGAATTTGGAAAGTAAAGGAGTGGTATGTTCTTATGGGCACTGGATGTTGCTTTTTTGTGTTGGGCCTGTTTGTAATTCTGTTTGTGTGCTCACTGAGCAAACAAAAGAGAAGAAAAAGACACAGGCTTACTCTTGAGAGAAGGAAAAATAGAGAGGTAATTGTATTTTAGAAGTTCTTAAATGAAATGACTTGAAGATGCCTTGAAAATAAGCATGTATTTTCATGATGAAGGGCCATTTCTCAGAGCATAAGAATCGCTTATGTTTCTTTGAAAATCTAAGGACACAACTGCCTATAAAATAATATTTCAGCTCTGCTATCCTTTTCTTTAGAGAGGAAATGTTTCAAATGACCAGAAATCATCATTTATGGTATAATATTTATTTCCAGAAGTTGTTTTTCCATTGAAAGTATTTATTGCATATATACCAATCAGACATATTTCATTTTATAAAGAAATGATTAAGTTCCTGACTATTTTCAAGAAAGTATGGAGAATTTCTGGGTTCATTGCTAGCAGATACCTCTGAAAGGCAAAGGAAGGTGGGAAGATGATTATGAGGTACTTTGTAACTTCAAAAACTAGATGAATGTCCAGGAACTGGAGAAATTGTTATGTAAAATTTTAATTAGCCCCAAGGTTAAACGTTAAATGCTATATTTGTCATCTTTTTATTTGAACAATGACCCTTTATTGAGTTATATCTATTCTGCCAGTTAACAGTTTTATATGTCCCAATGGGTAATGATCATCAGCCAACATTTTTATATGCCAGCAGTTCTCAGGAAAACATATGGTTTTATTTAAGCTAATGACTTCTTATCCTTCACAGTGGAGTGATAAACATAATTAGTTCATTGAATCATTTCACCTATTTATAAACTATATAACAAGCCAGATATAAATAGCCACATGAACATGTAGCACTTACAGTATATCTGCAATTATTAGATTGTGATATTTTAAAAGTTTATTGACCATTATTCAATTAAAAATTAATACTTCATTTCCCTATAAGAAAATGAATATCATCACATAATTGTACCTTTGAGAGTATATTCACTTCCTAGGTAATTATTAATAAATTGATTCCAACAAAAATTTTCAAATAAAAAATATTTAATATTCGATGATTTAAATGATGTTTCTCAACTTATATACTAATTGGAGAATTATATAATTGCACAATTATACTAATTGCACTGACATGAACCATTTAAACATATGGATAAAAAGATTTGCTTTTAGTTTGAGAATTAGGATACAAGTTGCATAAATTAGTACATGCCTAAAACTTCCAATGATTACTGTTAGAATATAAGTGAAGCAAGGAAGATTTATTTAATATTAGACCTTGGGAGACACAGAAGCTGCTCTAGGGACTGCTTCTTGCAGTTTTCTCTTGAACAATTCTTGGAATGGTCTCTATAAAATCCTTCCCAAAGCAACAGTACATCAGGCATCATTTTCCATTAACCTATGGTGGGTAGTCAGGTCAAAAAGGAAAATCCGCAAGCGAACTTTCATAAGCTTCTATTTTATGCTATCCTATGTAGTCAAATACAGTCATCAGTTTAAACTCTTTCTTTTTGCCAAAAGAGATTAATAAAGTTCAACACACCTGTATTCTGACTCTATCTAATATCTAGAGGTACCTAGATCTTTCCATTTTTCAACTTCTATTTTCCATTTAATATCACTCATTACTCCAAGACTTCATATCTATGTTTGCAATTCACTAGTTTCAGAAATGTTACCTTGGTGTTCTCTTAAATCTATCCTTGCTCACCATCATTTAACAGCAAACTATGAAGGCATGAAGTCAGCAGGCAACTTGTGGGAGGTGACAAACTCGGCAGGACTAACTATATATATGTAACCATGCACTGCTGGTGTAGGCACCACTGGTCAGTCAATGTGGATTTGTTTGTCTCAATCTGTATTCGGTAAATGTGGATTGGGCCAGGTTTACCAGGGCTCTGGCGTTGGGGTTGGCTCTCTTGTCCAGAAGGAGTTTCGTTACACGGTAGTGGCCACAGTGTGCAGCAACGTGGAGGGCTGTCAGGTAGTCGAGGGTGACATCATCCACAGGTGCTTTGTGCTGTAGCAAATGCTTCACACATTCCACATGGTCCCCCTGTGCAGCCATGTGAAGTGGAGACAGCCCATTCTGCACATTAAAACAAAGCAGAATTACGTTTACCATTTCAAAACCGACTTTAAGGCTGTGAAACACAGGAGAGTGAATTCTTGATCTCTAACACAAGTGACAAGGGAAACATAATTTTGGTTTGATGTCTGAATATATAACAGATTATGTTCAGTGGAAAGGAAAGTATAATTATACTACTCATAGGCAAAACATATTAACATGCTTTTCATGAGTGAGTATATAATATATGTGGCAATTCAGCCTGATTTTTAGATTTATTAGAGTAATATTAGATCTATAAAAATAAGTGATAGCTGATGTTTAAATTGTTTGTATGCAGTCCCATACACAATGGTCTACATTCAGTTAATCTCTGCCAGCACTTCATTATTTATAGGAAGAGAAGTGAGTGAAGAAGGAGCAAGCGGGTGCTTCATGAGTGTAAGGAAACGGATCAACTCTTGGTTTTATGCTGCTCTGTGATTCCATTTTCCAATAATATTATGAGTCTTACTGGGGGTTTGGACAGCCAGAGGAACGTGAAGCCAGTGTGTACCATGTGTAATGACTTCATAATTTTGAATGTGAGGATCTAAATTTGTCATCATGTGTACTGCCCTAAGCAACTTTAAGGGTGATCAACAGCAGAAATACAGGACAGCAGCGTAAGGCACTGTTAATTACTGTTAATTAAGTAAAGCTCCCTCTTTTTTGAAAACACTAAATAAATAAACAAACTGTATATGTAATATATGTGTGTATATTAAGTATATGTAAAACTGAGAAATAAACTAAAGAAATATTTGCCCATTCAAGAGACTGTACCATTAACTTTTCTTAATAATCAATTCAAATATAGTCATTAAAAAAATGATTGTTGACCAAGTAACCACTTTGGTAATTATTATATTCCATAAAGTAAAAATCATGTCTGGATAAGATGCCAAAAGAGACCCACACCCCAATATTCTCAATAAGGAGGGTGATTTCAACAGTGAGAAATGACTAAAAACAAATGCATTGAAGTCCTGACTACAGTAGTTTGCGGGCGGTAGAGATCAAGTGACTTAAAAATAATATTTTTCATTGTTTCTGAAATAATACTTATCCAAAATTATTGCTTTTATATGTAGAAAGCCATTAAATGAATGGAAAAATGAGGAGCAGGCTGATGAGACGGTATCTATGCATTAGAGAGGAAGATGATGTCAAAGTAAAGAACAAATTCAAGTCTTTTTTTTTTTTTTTTTTAGGAAGCAGGGATTGAACTCAGGGGTACGTGATCACTGAGCCACATTCCCAGCCCTATTTTGTGTTTTATGTAGAGACAGGGTCTCACTGAGTTGCTTAGCACCTCAACCTTGCTGAAGCTGGCTTTGAACTCGTGATTCTTCTGTCTCAGCCTCCCAAAGTGCTGGGATTACAGGCGTGTGCCACCGTGCCCAGCTCAAATTCAAGTCTTGATGATATTTGGACTGGAGTGTTAAATATTTCCCCCAAATTTTATCATTCTTTGATGCTGTTTTATTCACTTGAGATTATACAGAAAATAAAATATTCACCATTCCATTCCTTTCTTTTACTTTTATTTATTAAGAAACTATTCAAGCTCCTATTCAAGTACTAGGGACAAACATAAATAGGGACCCTCATCTTCATCAAGGTTAACTTCTAGGTTGGAGACAGACATACAATTCAAAAACAGTAAGAATTAAAATTAAAATATTTTGATGTTGAATCTTCAATGCTAAGGGGAAATCCAAAGCAAAAAATGGCCAAGAGAGTTTGTGGGTGTGAATAAAATAGTGTTAGGGTGGCTATAAATGGCTTCACTGAGAAAGTGAGTTTTGACAAGATGAAGATGAGAGAGCTGGCCTTATTGATTTGGGGAAAGAGCATATGAAACAGAAGAAAAACAAGTCAAACATGCTGTTTTGGGACCACAGCTGGCATGATAGATCAATAGGCATCAATGTTGCTTATGTGATTTAGGAGGGTGAGGAATTCAGAGAGTTGAAAACCTTTCATGTCAGAACAGGGAATTTGACTTTCATTCAGAGAAAGGCGAGATACTGCTGGTTAGGGCAACATGATTGCTGTGACCATTGTATTAAGAATAGACTGGGCTAGAGGGAAAAGAGGGAAGATCAAATTAGGGCCTCTTGCAACCATCCAGGTAGGATGGTGACTGGCAGTAATGAGATTGTTGAGAAACTCCTGGCTTAATGACACATTTTGAAGGAGAAAGCAACAGGGTTGAGGAACAGGATGTGGAGAGTGAGAGAGGGTTCCCCATGAACTGAGAAACTGAAAGAAAGGGATGGCTATGAATTGAGATAAGAGACAATATAGGAGGATAGATTTAGGAGTGAAGAACATACCAAGAGCTTAGTTTTGAAGTGACTAAATTTGGGATACCCAGTAGATAGTCCTGGTGACTTGACATCAACATATGGAATTCTAGAAATATACACTTGTGTCTCATCAGCATGAAGATACTATCTAAAGATGGAACTATATGAGAGGTCATAGTGAGTGAGTACAGATAAACAGAGAACAGACACAAAGACTGAGCTCGGGAAGTTCTAACATTCAGAGATCTGAGAGATGAGGATGAACTCATTAAAGAGACTGAGAAGTGGAAGCCAGAAAAACAGAAGAAAATCCAGAAGAATATAATGTCTTAGAAGGCAAATAAGGAAGGTGTTTTGAGAAGGGAGGAGTAAGAAGTTGTGTTAGATGATAGTAACAGGAGAGAACATAGACTGGGTGGGCTCTGATTGACAGGTGAGGGCATAAAATGAAGAGGGACAGGGAAACTATGACTGAATGACCCAGCAGAATAAGAGCATTTGGGGAACTGGGTTCTGGAGAGAGTGAGCTGAAATATAGGATGGGGTGTTTTGGAGTTGAGGAGGTTAGAAACAAAGTATAGAGGGTTCACAATTACTGCACCAAGATGCCAGGTAGAAGAGACTATTATCAAGATCATTAAAATCGCCCAGAATTTGAAATGTTTGTGGTAAAGATTCAGTTTGCTGAGGGATAGAATTTTCAAAGACTGAGGGAGAGTTATTTCAAGGAAGAATCGTAGTTGATTCAAAACTGAGAGCTTTTATGGAGGAGCGGGGAGAGCAGTCTGGTATCTCCCAGCTCAGAGGTATCATCTCACTCTGACATGGTTACTTCATCTTCTCCATGTTCCTAATCCTGCACATAGTTCTACTCTTTGTAATTATCTCCTTGTATATCTTTCCCAGCAAATTCTGAGCTTCTTAAAGATATAAATTGTGTATCATTTATCTTCATAGTCCTGTGGTGAGCAGAACACTACTTGGCACATTGTATTATCTCAATATGACAGTTGGATACATGAATGAATGAATGAATATAATCATGTCATGAACAGTTTATGTTGGGTGCTTACATCTGAATGTCACTTGATTTTACAGAAGGCCATTAAAGTAACCTCTTCTTGATAATTCAGGGTCTTCACTACTAATATGACAGTTATGGGCAAACTCTATAGACAAGATTGTTTTGATTTGTGGAGCAGAATAGCTGCATATCCTAAATTTGACATATGTTTTTGTTGGTTATAACATGATTTGTCTGAAACTTTAAAAATTTTTTTTTTTTTTTAGTTTTTGATAGACCTTTATTTTATTTATTTGTATGTGGCACTGAGAATCAAACCCAGTGCCTCACACATGCTAGGCAAGCACTGTACCACTGAGCCACAACCCCAGCTCTGGTCTGAAATTTTATTTCCATTTAAATTTCAACCAAACTTTTCATAATTATCTCTGTATTATCCATTATCCCAAAATTTTGCATTTTTAAAACATATTTTTATAACACTCATAGTATCAACATGATAATGCAAATAATTCAGATAAGTTATTTCTCTTTTTTATTTCTGATTTCAATCTACCTTTTCATGGCTGGTTGGACACATCTTTAAAGACTTAATTCTCTCTCTCTCTGTCTCTTTCTCTGTTATAAACATGTGTATAGATTTAATTTTTTAAATAAAATTTTAAATCTATTGCTCTTATCAAGATCATTAAAACCATCAAGAATTCAAAATGAAATGTGGTAAAGATTTAGTTTGCTGAGAGCTAGAACTTCCAAAGACTGAGGGGGAGTTGTTTCAAGGAGGAATTGTGGGTGATTCAAAACCAAGAGCTTTTATGCAGGAAAAGGGAGAGGAGTCTGGTACCTCCCAGATTAGAGGTATCATCTCACTCCAACCAAATTATTTCATCTTCTCCAATATAATATCAATATTTAGACATATATTTAAATGAGTAATTTGGTTTATCTTAAATGATTTCAACTAAATAGTCAATTGAAATATAAATTGAAAAATATGTGCTTGTGTCAGCTGCCTCAGTTTTTTAATTGAACCTAGTACCAGCATCAGTTGATATCAATTCTGTTTGTGGGTGGGAGGTGGGAGTGGAATGGGGAGAAAATGTAAGAAGCATACTTTGTCTAAATTGGTGTTATAGTTAAGGATCCAGAAGTTGTTGCATGTCCCATTATATAATTCTGGGTGATTAACATCAATCTGTTTCATGACATTTTCTGATAACCCAAAGTAAGATTAGATAATGGGGAACTACACTGTAATAAAGCTTCTAAACTACATTTGATAATTAAAACGTCTAACAAACCAACTCACCATGTGGTTCTTGTTTATATGGAAAAGGATTTACCTCATGTTTAAGCATATTAATAAAATGAGGCAAAAAAATGCTAGATGTATTATGCCATAAAGAATAATATGCTTGTTTATTGGTTCTTTGTAGGTGGTCAATCTTAATTTATGCTTTCTGTATCACCACTCCTAATCCAAATGTAATCAACCAACATCATTAAGTAATTATTTTTACTAGTATTGCCTAAAAGATAAAAATTAGATATGCTAACAGATCCATCTTCTATTGCTATTTGTGCTGCTTTAAAAGATACTTATATACTTTTTTATGATTATCTCAGAGAATCAAAATTTTAGACTCATAGAATATAAAATATATTCTAATTTTTATATGATATTCTTATTTGTGTATAATTATATTTTACTTTTCACTGCAGTAAGTACAGCAAAATATAGGAAGAACCTGGAGGTATACACTTAATACAACTTCACGCATGTAGTTGTTCATTTTAATAATTTTAAACTGATTTGATATATATTTCTTATTTTTAGTATACACATATTGAGTAACTAAAAAATGCTTGATTCTTTAATTTTAAAAAAAAGGAATTTCTACAAAGTGACACAAAGGATATCCTGGATCCCATTTCACCTATTATGACTCACCTTCGTCCTTGCCAGCAAGGGAGCACCACGTTCCAACAGAAGTTCCACCACTTGGTCGTGCCCACTTCGTGCAGCACAGTGAAGTGGTGTCAACCCATCCTGCCAAAAGAATTAAAGAATTAGGGCTGAGTTCACTTTTTTCTTTTTTTTTTTTTTAAACCAAAACTACATCTATTGTAACTGTCAAGAGAAAGCTTCTTAAACTGGATCCTAATGACTCTCTATGCAAATAGTCAGAGGGAAAAAGATGAGTGAAAGAGAAAAGATGGGAAGAGTACTTGACAAAGAGAAATAGAAAATCAGAGACAAAACAAATAGGGGGAGGGCAAGAAAAATCCCACATGTGGGGTTTCACTGGAACAAAACTGACTTCTGGCCATGTGTTTGCATTCTCATGGAGAAATAACACATTTGCATTTATTGAACTTGAAAACCCTGCTCACCTGGAACCACAACTCAGAATGACATTAAGTTAGACTCTTTTCATTTTGGTTGTCCTAACACAACTTTCACCTAATAATTCTTACAATTTGTCCATATATATCCTACTACTTTAATAAATTTTCCTAAAATGCATCTGGATGCTTGTAAAAAGGAAGGGATGGTTTGTTTTGTTTGTCTTTGTCAGAATCTTCTAAGGATTTCCAACCTATTTTACATAATTACATAATTATTCCCATCATTATATAAATATTCACATAATTAAATATGAGGTGAAATACAAGGCCAAAACATTGTAAGGAACAAAGAACAAGAAGTTAGAGAGAAACTAGAACATTGAATGTATAATTAACCCAGTAAGAAAAAAAACAGAGATTATCCCATGGAAGAGGTGGAGAAGGCAGGTAGCAATCAGGAACAACCAAGTACAGGGGCAGGTAAGACCATTTCGGAGGCTTCATTCAGTTCAGAGGCTCCAGAAGCATCCGATTCACCCAGAACTGTGGACAGTATCTTTTTGTGTCTCTGCTTCCAAGACTACCTTTCCAGGCTATGCTTTCCTCTTAATAAAAATAATTCCTCTGATTTACAACATTTCTTTCTGGTACAACATTCTGGCATTTCCATGCTGGATACCACCATGATGTGAATAACTCTGAAAGGGGACAATCAATCCACATGGCTGGGTCACCATCTATCTAGCTGGTAACTCAGCACTCGTTTTTATAGCCATTTCTTTCTTATTTTTTCCTTTCTTCCCTCTCTGCTTAGGTCACTGCAGCAATAGCTCCTACAGTACTTTTATTATAATAAAATGCTAATAGCTAAGCTATTCATCCTGGTCATATTACTTAACTAGGTTGAAACTAATTTTTCCCTTTTGGTTGTTTCATTTTTCAAATGAAGACCTGTTAATTTATGCATATTTTCTTACCAAGAAAAAATTATATGCTTCACAAGTTGTTAGGAAGATAAAATAAGATGATATTCGTAAAAGGCTTAGCAGGGTGCCTAGAACACCATGTGCATGTGACAATTGGTGGCCATTATTATTATCACTTTAATTATTATATTTAATAACAAGTAGCAAGGGCAATCCCTCTCTCTGATATGATGTTTTTTGTTCATTATCCTTTAATTTTTTATACATTTATTATTTTCATTGAAATGCCTAAGTTGATATTTTAAATGTAATCTTCACATGAAGCCTCTCCACATCTAAATAATGAATAAGCTTTAAAACAACAAAAAAGAATAACACCCTTAATAAAGCCTGAATTAACAAGTTCATTTTAACTATTTCTAAAACTTATGTTTCAATATTAAAATGAGGATTTTTAAACACTAGCAAAGGGCTCTGGTTAAAATTTCTCTGAATTACATACTAGAACCTTGTCAGTGATAAGAATGTCAACAAGATGCAAATGTGATATACAAAATTTCAGAGTATTCATGATCAATTTGATTGCTAGAGGAAAGTGAGTACTCTGTGACAAAAGAATAATATTCTTTTAAATTCCATGTATTGAACTTTTATTACATGATCTAAAATAAAAGTAGGAAAAATTAAGTACCTTTATTTTAAAATACATTTTCAAGGGACAAAAGAAAAAACAAACTACTTTCCATTATTTGATTTATTTATTTATTTGCAGTATTGGGAATTAAACCCAGGGCCTTGTGTATGCTATGCAAGCACTTCTGCCACAGAGCTGCACCCCCAGCCCTTATATTCCATTGTTTTAGTAATCAAATAATATATCTCTGGAATTGGCCTCTCAATTCCAGGCTGTAGTGCTTGGTTCCAGTAATTGCCTCCTACTAGAGTTTGTCTTTGGTAACAGGGATATAGGTCTTCTAGCTTTAGCCAGAATGAAAATAATTCAACAGTGCTTTTAATATCCTACCACTTAGAGTAGAATAAATGTTTGAACTTACGGGGGAAACATTTCAGTACTATGCCATATTGTGCCCAATCCTGGCATGTGCTGGAGTCAGCTAACTCACACTAAGAAGAGAGAGCTAATTTCTGTATATCTCTTCCCAACTCTGCATTTAAGGCTATCATGTTGGTAGCTAAATTGACCATGGTGGAACTATTTATACCAAAACAAACAAACAAACAAAGAAACAAAAAATCAGCAAATGCTGCAAATCAAGACTTTTGGTTTCGTTTTGCTTTTCTGAGAACCTATGATTAAACTTTTAACAGCACACTGCTAACATAATCTCTGGGAATTGGGACTTTGCATCTCTACGAATACAGAGATCTAGTCTATTTTGTTAACTTGTATCTTCTGGGTTCACAACACCAGGAACTCAATAACTATGTTTTGAAAGAATGAAAGAACAGAATGTCCTCATAATCCACAGAATCAGAAAATCTTTCCTTTTAAATCCTTGAAAGTACTTTATTTACTATGTCTAACTATGCCAAATGAAAAATGATCCAAATATTCCCTTCCCAGTGCCTCTCAGTTGACTTTGAACTGGAAAAATGAATAAAATGAGCATAATTAGTTAAATGACAGAACTAGCAAAAGAATCCATTTCTCTTCATTTCTTAGTCCTCTTTTTGTAAGTACTAAGAATGGCCTTTTTGGAGTTAAACTTTTTAATTGTATATGCAATGTCTGTGAGCTACATAAATTAGAGCATCTTTTAAAGAGCTCAATAAATACTGTGGTGATCAATAATAACAAAATCAACTGCCTGAATAATAAATGAATACTGCAGAAAAGCATTAATGAAAGGAATGTACAATCTTAGGACAACGGCCAAGATAACAAATTTTGCATTTACAAAATGCTCTTCCACTTGGTAATCTCAGTTAAGTGTCTTGATAGAAAAAAAAAGAATAAGGGAGAAATGGTGTTGATGGTTATGTTTTTAATATAACATTATGTTAGTAATGGCAATAGTAATATAGGAGTATGCAGAAACTCCGTGCTTTAAATATAAACAGTAAGGATGCAAAGCATGCAGCTCTGTGTATACTGAGCTCTCTTCCAAATTCTGTGTATCCACAGCATAGCAAGGGAAGTGACATGCTTACAAGGCAAAGGGTAGGACCACACGAAACACTGAGGCAAAGACGCAGGACACCACAACAAAGCTCTTAACAGATAAAAACAAACAACTCCAGAATTCTCATGTAATTTGATACAGCCACCCTGAACCAAATGTCCTAGAGAAATGAGATTTAGAAAGCAATGTTCTGTAAGACATCCAAAGCCAGAATTTGTAGTCCAGGACTGGTGTAGATTCTGGAGACTTAAAGATGGTGATATTTATTAAAAATATTTACTTGCCTCAAGATGTGTAAGAGTACTATATTTGATCCTTATTGCTTGGACCATGAGAATATGAAGTTCCAGAATTAATCAAAATAAAGAGAATATACTACAAGGGACACATTCTCTTTACCTCTTCCCCCGGTACCAGGGATTGAACCCAGGGGCACTTAACCACTGAGTCACATCCCCAGCCCTATTTTGTATTTTATTTAGAGACCAGGTCTCACTGAGTTGCTGAGGCAGGCTTTGAACTCACAATCCACCTGCCTTAGCCTCCCAAACCGCTGGGATTACAGGTGTGCACCACCACACCCTGTACAAATTATACATTCTATCCATTCACTTCCATAGGCTTTGGAATACCACATATTTCAACATTTTCATATTACAGGAATGTTTAACTTTTTTTGCTAAAGCCAATGATTGACCTAATCTACTCCAAGAGACTTAATATTAACCCACTAGATTATATGTAAGCCAATAATTGCATATAATGCCAGTAATATTATCAAAAAGTCATAAGTAACTAAGTCATTTACCCATTCCACATTTTTAAAGAAGGCAAATAAAACAGTTAAGAGTTAATTCTCAGATGACCTTATGAGGTAGGTAGTAGTATTAGCTTAAATTCAGAGAAGGTCAGTATACTGAAATATTATTCAGATTAGTAAATGATTGGAAAGAGAGATTGAAATCAGTGTGGCTTTCAGAATTTGTCCTATTAACAGTTGTACTCTATTGCTTATCATATTATATTATTTTTTGGGAATACATTAAAAACACAGAATTATATTTTACTCAAGTTTGAAATGAATGAAGGACAACACATCAATCAAGATGATATAAGTAAAGGTACAAAATAACAATTGTTTTTTGTTTTAGGAGTTTTTTTGTTTATTTTGGTCCTAGGGATTGGACAACTGTATTTTTTTTAATAAGCATTAGTAGCAAATCTCCTGTTTGGGTTAATCTAACAAAGTCACTTAGGAAAAATGACTTAGGAACTGAAGTTAGAAACAAGATTTTCAGCATGTTATTAAAATATTTTGGGTAAAAGCCACATTCTTGTAGCCTAATATTTTCTAACAAATTTGGATTCTTGATATTTATAACTATCCAAAAGGGAGATGTGTAAGTCCAATCTGTGATCTTTGTTCCCAGAAAATCAGTTAAAACAGAAAAAAAAAATATTGTGAAACTATTACATTGAGGGGCTAACATTCTGTTTCCAGGCATTTCTCAGCAAATATTAATTTCACTTTATGATATGAAGCCTTTAAATATTGTATGAGATTTAAATCAAATCCAAGATAGCAATTTTCTTGAAAAAACACTGCCTGTGTTTACCGACTAGTGTTCTAAGGTGACTGGTAAGAGGACACAAAGAAATAATAATGGAAGGAAATCAAAAGAACAAAGAGACACTCACCCTAGTTTTGGCATCGATCTGACCGCCTCGATCCAGTAACAGCTTCACCATGTTTGTGTTTCCCCTTTTGGAAGCCACATGCAAAGGAGTGATTCCATTCTACACCGTGGAAAGACGAAACAGAGCAAGTTGGGCAGGATGGCAGTGACTTGGTATTAAAGGGCACAAAGGGCACAAATGATCACCTGGTAATTTGACCCACAGTTTCTACTGTTTCAATACCTTTGATTTTTAAGGACCAAAGGAGCACACAAACTACAAAGCACTATTGTTAAAGAATACAGATGGAATAAAACAGCATGAATTAGTCATTAGCTATGAATGTATTGAACGTACACATTACAGTCAAGAGAAAAAGGGAGAACTTTTGTGTAGCAGACACAAAAACTCAATTCTATCTCAGATAGATCCCTAGGATAAAGTCTTTGGATAACTTAACCCATGCTCTGAAAGAGTCTGGGATCTCAAAGTTTTCTACATTTAAAAATGGATTAGACAAAGAGGAGTGAAGAGAAGGGAAAGTTGATGGGAACAGGAAAGATAGTGGAATGAATTGGACATAACTTTCCTATGTTCATATATGAATACACGACCAGTGTAACTCCACATCATGTACAAACATGAGAATGGGAAGTTATTCCATGTATGTATAATATGTCAAAATACATTCTACTGTCATAAATAACAAATAACAAAAAATCTAAAAAATAGCATACAAATATACACATCAATACTCAATGAAAAATTATTATTATAAACATATTTTTTAGAATAATTCAGTAAGAAAAGCAACTTGAAAACAGTATAACATAGTTCCAGTGCAGAAGAGTTCTTAGGAGAAAAACACAATAAACATTATCATTATGATAAGGATATGTACCTTATGTTGTCATAATTTTTTGAATATTTAAATATTGCATTAACTGATTTATACTACATACTATCACATATGTGAATTTTATAACTTTCATGTAAATGAATTATTTCCATATCATTAAGCATAGAATACTCCATGTTGTATCTGTTTATATATTTTAGTAAGACTTTATATGAATGAATTATCAATTCATTAAACAAAAAATTCCTTGTCAAATTGTGTGCCCTCTTACTACTATAGCACATACTACCTACATATTTTATGTATAATATTCCATTTTTTATTAACTTGAAGCTGATTATTCATTATTTTCAGCATGATCTTTAAATGTAACTGCTCAAACTTGTGAAAATTAACAGTCTCCTTAACTATTACAAATGATTTGTGTGCATGTGAATTTAGGTCATTTGTATTTTTTACTTGTTGAATACCAAGAACTTCCTATGATATGAAAAAAAGTAAAAGGAAAATCTGATACCTTTAGGAAGTTCTAAGAAAGGGGAAAAAAATAAAAATAAAACCTTTAAGTAAGCCATTGGTGTTCATTTTTACATTCATAAAATATCCATTTATTTTTGCCTAAGATAGGAAACTATTTTAATCCCTACCCTGGCTGTGAAGTCCACAGCAGCTCCCCGGTTTAGAAGAAGAGTTGCCACATTGACGTTTCCATAGTGTGCAGCTATGTGCAAAGGAGTAAAACCACTCTGTGGAAAGGAAAGAAATGACAGTTGATAAAGCAATTCACTTTCTATGGTGTTATCACCAAACCAATGAAGAAAATCACATACTTTACCATTTACCTAATATATGAGCAACATAATTTAGATAATAAATGCTGTAATAAGACTCTTTAAATTTTAATGTTATATGGTAGTAGTTACATAAAGAGGTAAATATCCAATAAATTGTAATATAAAGAAATAAATATCCTACATTTACTGGCATCATTATTTTTAATTATCATAAATGTTTATCTATTTATGAGATTTGCTTATACTAAACCATGTTTCTTGAGTTGATTTATCATAATAGAGAAAAACAGATGTGATTAAACAACAAAGTTTCAGCCATAGAATTAACATATTGTGAATTAAAAAAATGTGTTCTTTTGGAGAAGGTTTCAAAACCAGCGTTTTTGTTCTTGATTTTTAAAATAACATCGGTTGGCATTATATTTTTGGAACTGTGAAAATACGGTAAAAATTCTTACAAAGAATGTACAATTCATTCCACATCATTTACCCTATCATGGTATTTCCATATTCTCACAACTGATTAGTCAGGCTATGTTTCATAATGAAAAAATAATTTAAAAACAAAACTTAAATAATATACTTGGTAGTAATAAGAATATGAAATAAAAAGTTCAGCATAGTCTAATTTTGAATGCTAATTAAACAAAATTTTATTAATAAAGTAAAATATGATTAAGTCAACCAGGTTAGATTATACGAGCATTAGAAATTGTTTATTCTCAAAATGTTCAAAAAATAACGTCTAAACTTTTTTTATGAAGAAAAGTAGATTTTCGTTTCTTTTTCTTTTTTCTTTTTTTGATGAAAATTTTCTTTAAAACTTTGGCCAGCACAGTAGCGCACACCTTTAATCCCAGCAACTCAGGTGACTAAGGCAGGAGGATTCTAAGTTCAAGTCCAACCTTACCTATTCAGTGAGGACCTAAAGCAACTTAGCAAGATCCTGCCAAAAAACAAAAGAAATAAAAAGGGGGAATTTGGCTCAGAGTAAAGGGCCCCTGGGTAAATCACCAGTCACTTCCGACCCCCATTTATCACAATAGATGTCTTAACTTTTATTAAATTGGACAAAGATCATATCATTTTCTTCACTCTATATTTTTATTACTTAAAGTAGAATTCATTGGCTATAATATGCTGCAGTTTTCTGATTATTTTCTATTGTTCTTTGTTATTTGAAATGAACTTTGATGTGTACCATATTACTTTTAAGAAATATTTTCTAAATCACAATCATTGTTTTTCTAGTGAGTTGATATGTGAGTTTGATGATTTTGTTTTTCAAACACCCTCAATAAGTATTTAGATAACTTAGGTAATAGAATTTTTTCTGTGCTATCAGCAACATTAACTGCAAATAATTTTTAACTGGCCGGGCACAGTGGCACACGCCTGTAATCCCAGCACTTTGGGAGGCTGAGACAGGAAAATTGTGAGTTCAAATTGAATTGTGAGTTCAGCCTTAGCAACGGAGAGGCGCTAAGCAACTCAGTGAGACCCTGTCTCTAAATAAAAACACAAATAGGGCTGGAGATGTGGCTCAGTGGTCAAGAACCCCTGAGTTCAATCCCTGATACTAAAAAGTAAAAAATTTTAACTATAGAGAAGCAAGACCCAAAATGAGAATAGTAATTATCAATCTGAAATTCTACAACTATGGTCAAGATATTTTTATTTTGCATCTAGGTAATGCCAAATATTCATATCAAAATGTAAATTTGTGAGAAAAATGTCAGTCTACCCCCAACTATTATTTTATAAAATGTCAAATTGTATTTTAAAACATAATTGATTTTTTCATTTTTATCTTGATATTTCTTGTCATCCAGGCATATCCTGAATGTATGTCTATTATTCAAGTTATAATATAATTTCAGGAAAACATACTGATTTCTGGTGGAAATTTTTCAAATTATTCAAGTATAATAATATTAGTTTCTCATTTGCAAAAATAAACTCATTTATTGTCTGATACATCCTCATTGACCACACTCAAGCCAATGTGTCGGCCTGTGAATCTTGGATCAACACAAGACTAGCAGAAGCCCTCTCAGAGGACTCTTTCCTGATTAACAGGGAAGTGGGAGGCAGAGTTCACCCTTCCACAGGATTGCAGATGCAATGATTCCTATTCTTGGTACTCTATTGTCTTAAAACAAATATTTATAACTAAGTACAACTCAGTCCAAACTGCTGCTTTCAAATGCAATATTTAGAGCCAACACTGTTTTCAAAAATGTATCATAATCATGAAAGAGCACCTAAAAATTAAATGTATTGAAATCGGTAATCAGTAATAAAGATCAATTTGTACAATTCCAATCTTGAACGATTTCACCAAGCCACCGATCTGGGGCCTCTGCTGTTTTTGTTTTTGTCTCCAACCTAGGTTCCATGCACAGATATGGAACAAAAGAAATAACTCAAGTCTATTGACATCTCAAAAGACAAATGTCTTTTGACAAATGTCTTTTGTCTAGTTTTAGAAATACATCTCTCTTGAACACTAAGTGTGAATGTTCAAGGTTTTACAATCTCCACGAGTCCATAATCCAGTAATCAAATAAGATGTTAAAGAATCCCCATACCACAGTGAAAGTCAACCTACATGATCAGCCACTTGCCTTTGAATATAGAATAATATTTATAATATACTTTCAAGAATGTTTCTGTTAGTGCATCTCTGTAGAAATGGCCAAGGATAAACTAGACCGCCTCCCCCATATTCTTTCCTGAAAAGCTTCTGAATTTACTGTTCTTGTTGCTTGATGTCATCTGTTTTGGTATGAGGAAAATGATTTCATGGCAAGTGTTTTAAGACTTATAAGAAAAAGCAACGGCTTTGCATATAGTATATTCAATATTATTATTGATTACGAACAAAGTGATTAAAAAATAAAGCATACAGGGGAAGAAAAGCAACCGCAATGAGATGGAAATATAAAACAGTAACAGAGAAATCTCTCTCATTTTCACTTCTCTAAACTTTAATCTGAGAATTCTCATTAAGAAATCAAGATCACATCTCTTCTTTGCAAAAAGATAAGAGTAAAGCTCACTTATTAAAATATATGTTAAGGAAGCATTTTATTTCATGGTCTAGTCTCATAAACTTTAAATTTGTATTTAAACAGTTTCACTGATTTAATAACACTTCAAATACATGTTGCATTAAATTTATTTGAACTATTCATTTTCCTTAATTATAAGAAATTTTTCCAAATGATTTCCCATTCATGGAAATTTTAATCATTAGTATGAATTAGTGAGAATTTATTCTAACTGGGTAAAAATTAAAGATAAATAAAAACAAGGCAAATTTTGGCATAATCACAATACTGTACCTCGGTTGTCCTATTCACCATCATCTGAAGCAGTGTTGTGTGGGAAAAAGAGGGAAAATATTACACAGTGCAAAATTAAGGAAACAGTCAATCTGCTTGCTGAAACTGGGTGTACTACTCCAACATGCTAAAATGCAGTCTACTCAGAAAAGACGTCCCAAAATACTACACAATACAGTTGTTTCTTTCTAATTCTTTTTTCTATTATTTATCAGTGTAAACAGAAGGAAGCAAAAATTTTCAATAGCCAATCCTCATCATTTAAAGAAAATTATCTTGCATTGAATTTTTTTTCTAGTGTACCCAATATACCCCGTCTTTCTGAAATACCTCTGAAAGAAATTTATCTCTTTTCATGAGCAGGAGTAATTTTGCATTATCACCAGGGCCTACTTCTTTATCACTCCCCAGGAAGAATCTGGCAGCACAGAGTTTCTTTAAACAGATGCACTCAGCTTTTACCTTGGATTGGACGTCAGCGTTGTGGTCATTCTGAAGCAGGAGTGCGGCAGATTTGGTGTCATCTTTCCTAGCAGCAATGTGCAGAGCTGGCAGCCTTACTTTTCCTTTGGTATCATTCTCCAAGAGAATGGCCACCGCCTGGTTGTGTCCTTGCTGGAGGGCCACAGCTAGAGGAGTAAAGCCATCCTGACAAAATCAAGGAAGAAAAACATCTTCCATTAACATCTAGATTCTTAGGATTCAGCTCCAAGCAGTAGAGTCTCTAAATTTTAAAGTAGTGATGACACTTCTGACACTGATAAGCAAGGTCAGAAGCAGATCACAATCAGTTATTTGTCACACTGTGGACTAGTTTAATCAGATTTCTTTCCTAAGTTCTCTTGTATAGATTTCTTTAAAAGATGTGTCCTAACAAAGCATACTACCTATAGAGGCATACTACCTATAGAGTGTGATTGTTTGGAAGCAGGAGTGTGATCAACTGTGTTTGTAAGGGGAAAATAAAAATTAGAACAAACCCTAAGGAAAGCCTGGTAATGTGAAGGAAAATGTGGGACGATAGAGTGGAATCTAAATCTGACGGGAATAAACACACAACACACACACAAATATGCAATCAACTATGTAAGTTATTTAATGTCTCTGTATTAACTGGGAAAATTATAATCATTGTGAACGGAATGGTTATTTCCAGTCCAATTTTGGAAGTTTTGAACATAATATGATCTAAAATTCTTTGGCAAATTAGAATAATCATTAATTCTGTCCTAAACTAAATTTTATGTTAAGATCATTTAGATATAAAATGTATATGCTAGAAACATTTATAAATTAACTTTTTAGCTCTAAAGTTAAAGGGAAAGCTAAGCAAACAATAGCACATAAGGCAAAGTTAGAATGAACTTAGGGATAAATAGATAATCATGCTAGAAAACTTGGAAAATCATGTTTTCTTTTTAAAAATATGTCTTTAGTTCCTGGGAAGGTGATAGGTAAATAGAAAAAATAGATATTCTAGGCTGTTCTATAAAAAAAAAACAACTCAATTCCCAAAAATTTAGAAACAAATCTTACAAGTTTCCATCCATATACAGAAGAGAGGTCAAGAAGATATACAGATACATGGTCAAGAGCCAGGAGCGGTGGTGCACACCTATAGTCCCAGCAGCTAGGGAGGCTGGGGCAACAGGATTCCAAGTTCAAAGTCAGCCTCAGCGATTTAGTGAGGCCCTAAGCAATTTAGCGAGATCTGTCTTAAATTCTAAAAAATAAATAAATAAATAAAAGACTGGAGATGTGCCTTAGTAGTTAAGCACCCCTGGGTTCAATCCCTGATACCAAAAAGTAAAAGATTTTTAAAAATTGTTAAAAGGAGGGTATACAGGGCTGGGGTTATGGCTCAGTGGTAGAGCGCTTGCCTTGCACATGTGAAGTACTGGGTTCAATCCTCAGCACCACATAAAAATAAGTAAACAAAATAAAGATATTTTTTAAAAAAGGAGGGTATACATTTAAAGATTGCATTACAGAGATAATGGTAATTTACCACAATCTAACTACTAAATTTGTTTTCAATAATAATTTTAGAAAGCTAACTGAAGCCTTTTGACAAAATAATTTTTCTCAAATGTATCACATTACGTATGCAGTACTAATCCCAATAAGTAATTTTTTTGTTTTAATATAGAATTTTAAGTATAACTGATTACTTAGCAGAGAGGAAGAGTAAAGAATGTTGTGTCTGAAGATGAAAAACAGCAGCTAGCTTATATTTAGAACTTAGGCACAGATTAAGCATCCCATGAAAAGGGAAAACATAATGTCATTATCATATACATATTTAATACCTCTTCAAACACTGTGATAGCTTATATTTTAAAAAGTGTGAACTTTTTTTTTCATGGAAATAAACTATTTGCTCACAGAATTGAACTTTATTAGAGAGATATCAGCCTTCAGTTTTGGCAACATTCAGGAAGAAGGAAGAGTAGAGAAATATAAAAATGGTACTAGAGGGACAGAGTACTCTCTTTGGAGAATTTAACTTTGGATCTCTACCCAAGTTTTATTGGATTTTATTCCAATCTATACCTCATTTAGAATGATATGTTGAAGTATCTCAACTAACTCCAGGATATCCAAGTTAAAGTTCAGTAGCTTCATTTTTCATCATTTATGTATCAATGGTAACTGTTATAATCATGAGAAATTTGCAACTTTAAATATTTCATCACACATGAGTTTCACTGCCATGTTCAATGATTCCATAATTATCTGATTTTTAAAGTGGGCATAATGTCTTGATTAGTAATTAATTTTTGCAAATTAGAGCTAACAACCAATTTAGGGTGTCTCCTTTAGGCATAACCATATCTGTGCCCATGAGACTGTAGCAGATATTTAGCAATGCAGCATAGAATACCAAATGATAACCAACCATATGCCACTACAAAGATATGTTTTAAAGAAAAAAAAACAGAAATGATGCATTTAAAAGAGAATGTGCAAAGTTTAGTCGATATGTGTGTTTTTTGATAATCATTAGGATCAGTGCTGGGGTATTAATGAATTGAACTTTTATACATTCAATGAGGAAAAATTAAATTTAGTTATTAAAGTGATTTTTAAAATGAAACAAATAAGGCATGCATGTGTCCAAGCTAGGATTCAAAAACCCCATTCATTTGCAAAAGTTGCATTTTGGTACAGAAACCAGAGAGGGTTTAAGTTTCTGCAGATCACGATGTAACATGGCCTCTACCAAAGCAGAGTACATAAAGGGGTATTTTTGGAATTAGACTAAAATGTTGCAAAGGTTTAGACCAAAGGAGCCTGAGTCAGCTGAGAATGTCAGCAAGCTGAGTTTACCTAAGTCTTCCACTAGAGACATTAAGTCTATATGGTGACTAAGAGGACTCTGGTGTACAGGTTTCACCTGGTAAGTGATTCTGTCTTTAAAGTAAAAGAATATAACAGAGAGATTTCCTTATTTTGGTGTATTTCTCAGAGATACAGTCTCTTTGTTACCCAAGCTTTGCCTGAAGATATTACATGCTACTCATGGACAGAATTAGAGTCTCAGGGAAAAAGGCCTCGAATCATAAACAATCACATTGTTTATGGCAAGGGTGCAAAATCTGTTCTGAACAGAATTATTTCATATTGGGTAACTGTATTTTCTGGTTATAAGTAGGACATGTGCTCTTATTAATAGTGATTTATTGGGATTGTTTTTTAAATGGGAATAAGCTGTCAGAAAGTGATTTTGGTTGGCTCCATAAAAAGTTTTCTCCCGAACAGCCTGGAAATGGATTTTAATAGATTTTGATGACCTCCTCTTCCACTGTTGTATAGAAAGAAGTTCATGTTCATTTAACCTAATGATTTAATTGTCTGGAAAGGTAACCAAACCGTATGGACATTAAAAATTATCAGGATGGTTTCTTGGTTACAAGTTCCCACCAGTCATGTTTCACTCCAGGCCTGGAGTTGTAAAATTGTATCAGTGGAGCTATAAAATAGGAAACAGAAAAAACAAAGCCTGCACACTTTGGTTAAAAGAAGTGAGGAGGGCATGTCCCAATGGAGCCCCTTTCCTCTCCTCTTCCAGGTCACCCACTCCCAGCCCTTAAGGAGCCCCCAAGGCATTTTCTCCAGGCTCAAGGGCTTCAGGAGCATCACAAAGAAACTATTGTCCTGGAAAATCCCTGAATTTGCTCCTGAATCTGCCTAGGCTAAAATGAGATGGAAAATACAAAGTAAATTCTTACGAGGTGGACACATGTAGGAAAGGAAAGTGATGTTTTGAGAGTCCCTGCCCCCTCCAAATCCCTCCTATGATTAGATGGCCTGAACTCTTTGAAAGTGGACTGATGTCAAACATCCTGTTCAGTGGCTGCTATAATCAGAGTCACACACATATGGCATATTCCAGCTTCAATATGAATAGCATTTTAGTGACATATTCCTCAGGAAATTATGCTAACACAAACTTGTGAATTATTTCTGATGGTAAGAAATTGTTCCTTCAAGGAACTGTATTGAATTTAACCAGATAAAATATTGACGAAAAGAGATAGTTAAGATTTATGGTAATCTACTTTTAAAATAGTATGAAGATCACAAAGGGTGGAATATGCCAAATTGACAGAGGCACGATTTCATGTATTAATAAATGGCCATGCATCTAAAGTGAAGGCATTAACTCATGGAACTGTGTGCACAAGCCTGGGTCATTCCTTTATGGCTACTCTGTAGATGTAATTGTAAAATGAACATTCCCAGCATGTTTTAGACAAGTTAATGGAAATCCTTTGCAACTGGCATAAAAAATGTGGACATTAGGATCAAAGAACTTGAGACTTGGACTGGCAATCTTACCTCTGTCGCAGTGCTCTGATTAGCTCCATTTTCCAGCAAATATTTTACAACATCAATGTGATTCTCCTGGGCAGCCATGTATAAAGGAGTGAAGCCATTCTGAGGACAAATGATAAAAAAGATGACATTTCCAATCATTTATAAAGCTTAAACCATGGAAGAATACAGCATAAGGAAAGAGACACTATCAAGTAAACCTTTCAAATGATGAAGCTAGAGAGCATTCTTTCACACTGAATAAATCATACATGTAGATACCATTATGAGACTAGATCACAGTGGACCAATTCCCACAAGTAGTTTGTAAAGAAATGAGGAGGAAAGGAGATTTTTCTCACTTGCTGTTTTCATTTCAATACCAGAAATTCAAATTTTTCATCTCCTAAAACTGCTAAAGATACTTAATTATCTTAATATATACATAGTTCTATGCTATATAGATATTCTATAGAGCATATAGAATTCTCACTACATATAATACCCATACAAAATAATATATAATCTGTATTTATCAATTCATAAACTATTTAAACAGACCTATATTGTTGTGAATATATACAACATATTTAGCATTCTTAGGGTTATAAATTATTGCTTGTACCAGAATAGGCTAGAAGAAATTGCAAATTTGAAAGTTTTTTTTAAAAAGTCTGTATTTTACCATTCTGATTGAAATAGCATGGTCTGTACTGAGCATGATTTTATTATTTTAAAGCCATTCTGAAATGTTACCATTTTTTTGTATTTAGTTAATTATTTACCAAAATCCAGCTGCCAGTAGCTAAGTCATTACTGTAAAACAGTGACAAACAAGAGGAAACACACATGCCCTCATCGAGCACACATTACAGGGATATTACATTATTATGGACTCAGGTAAAAAATTCACTTAAATTTACAACATGATTCTAAAACCAAGCTTAAATTGGCACATTTCATTAGATCCTTAGGAATAATATAAACCCCATTAAGAAAAAAACAAACACCAAAAAAATTTTAAAAAGAAAACTTGCATAATAATCTATAAACTCTTAAAACCTAGCAATCCTCTCAAAACCACATGAGATTCTGAAACATTGATAATTTCCTTAAATTTTCTATGCATTAACAAGAATATGTAAAAATAGGTGAGCATTCAGAGATTTTTTTTAAAAATTAAAAGAAGAAAAATAGCACTGTAAAATTATTTTATTGACATACATTCTTCTGTATGCATTGTATTAGTGTGCAAATAGTACTCAAGTGGCCAAAATCCAGCAAAAAATATATATATATAAGAAGAATAAATAATTTTTAACTTGACTATAAAAGAAAATCTGCAAGCTTAAAATGGTAGAAGAAAATTTAAAACTAAACAAGAAATATTATAAGAGGAGTGAATTAACAATGTTGTAGGATTCAGGAATAATTTGCTGGCTAGATAGCATATTTTTAAAAACACAGCAAGCAGGTGAAATCTTGTATATTTTAAGAACAATGAAGAGGTGGCGGAAGGATGGAATTAGAGATTCAAAGGAAGGGAAAGCCAGGGAAGATGGTTAAAAACAATGAGTGGGTGTGGAATAGGATCTTTCATGACAAGTGAAAGGCAGGGATGCAAAAAGAGAAAAAGAACTTTTAATCGAGTACAACAATTTGCTAACATTTCTCCTCCAACAGATTCTTGTAGCTAGATCAGGAGAAAGAAAAATAAATAGTGGTTGCCAGATCAACAGGGGAAAGGAAATGAACCATCCTTTGGCCTGTGCCTCTGTAACAGCCCCAGCCCTGGGTGGTGAGCTATAGGAGGGCCTCCTCTGGCTGAGCAAGGCAGCAAATGCTAAGGGCCAAGGAGATATGCCCACCATGACTCATAGCTCCCTGACTTCCAAGGCACCCCTCAGGCACCTGTCTGCCCAGAATGTCTGCCTAAGTGTTCTTTTTTTTATATATATATATTTTTTAGTTGTAAATGGACACAATATCTTCATTTTACTTTTATGTGGTGCTGAGGATCGAACTCAGTGCTTCACGCATGCGAGGCAAGCGTCCTACCACTGAGCCACAATCCCAGCCCAGCCTAAGTGTTCTTTAGTATGGTCTCATGCTTCCTCAGACTTCTTCCTTGTCACCCTCCCAAGAGTTCTTTGGTTAGCTGAATAAAGGCCCTCATATGTATCAATATCCTCATCTTTGGAACCTGTAAATTATCTTATATGGTAAAAGGAACTTTGCATACATGATTAAATTAGAGACCTCTGACACCTGGATTGGCCAAATGGGCTCAATGCATTTGTAAGGGTCTTCATGAGAGGAAAGCAAGAGTTCAGAATGAGAGAAGATGCTACACCATGGGCCTTACAGGTGGAGAAAGGGACCATGATTCAAGGAATGCAGCTCTAGAAGTTGGAGCTGGCAAGGAAATGGATTCTCACCTAAAGTCTCCAGAAGGAAACAACAATGTCAACCCATTGGATTTAACCCAGGAAAATTTATTTCCAAAACTAGGAGAAATAAATTTGTTGTTGTTTTAAGCCATTGAACTTGTAGTAATTTGTTATAGCAGCAACAGGAATCAAATACACTCCCTAGGAGTTGCTTCCTAGGGAAAGTAGAAATAGGAGGTGTGAGCTGGTGCTCCTAAGGTGCAGATGAAGCCAGGGATGGGAAGAGCGGAGGCGCCAGCTGTAGGCCAGGGTCCAGGCTTGGCACTCCTCTCACCATAGTTCCTGTGTGGAATAGCAGGGACTCCAAGTCTATATACAGATTTGCCATGTTGTTCTAAAGACTTAGTTGTTAAGTTAGGCCACTTATTTAAACTATCTATACCATCTAATTTTAAAAATCGTAAGTGGATCCCTTTCATACTCTTACCTGTGAACCTGCAAGTATTAAAGGTATATAGAGTGGGAGAAAAAAAAATCAAGGCTTACAAAATACAGTAAACAGAGGGGAGAAGACCATGGTAGGAAACTTTAAGATCCTGGTGAGAGTGCATTACAAATACCATTTGTGTGCAGTGTATCATAACGTTGTGTGCCAGGACTTCCAGCAGAGGAGAAAAGCAAATATGAAGAACAATAAAAATAAAAATGATCCATTGAGTTTCTGCTATGCTATCCACTGTGAGAAATGCATTCAATATTTGTTCTCGAATTATAGTGATTGCATGCCCCAGTTTGCCTAGGATAGCCCACATTTCTGCAAAGTATCCTGGAGTATCTCAGTTTGGATGATTAATGACCCAGCCCTACTTCTAATACTTAGCATAGTGCTGCAACTTTGGCATTATTTCCCCCATTCAAATGGAGGCAGCTAAGGTCCACTACATAGGCAATGTGGCCAAAATCTCTTAGCTAATAATTGAACTAGGAATGATTGGCGTTCATGAATAACCTTCTTATAATGGAGCTGGGACTTCATCTGTAGCTAAGGGGTCCTTAGTCTGGCTATGAGATAGAATCTCCCCCCTAGAAACTGTTAGAAATGCCTAGGTACCACTCTACCACTCTACTCCTACCAAACTGGAGTCTCCATGTGCAAAGCCCAAACACATGCACTTTATATAAAACTCATTTTTTGAAAGCACCGAAAGAAGTTTTTTTTATAAGTGATGCAGAATGGTTGACTGGTTTGGGGTAGGAAGTACCATGATTGCATCTGCGTTTTAGAAAGTTTACTCCGGTAGGTAATAATGAACACTTTGGCTTGGGGTGGTAGGAGATGAGAATGGAAACATGGTGTTAATCAGCTTTTGCAGGATTAGCATTAGGGTACATAAAAGAAGGAAACATGAGCTAAGGTGACACTGGTTAAGATATGAGGGAGCTGTTTACTGATATAAAACACATGAAATAAGACAGTAAAGATTTAGTGCAGATTCTAAAGATGTGCAAATGATCCTTTCTTACCTTACTGCTATTTAACAGGAAACAGCCCACTGGAGAATGTGAAACACTCCTCTGAGTAATTAGGACAGAGCCCAGCAGCACATTAACACCATTGTAAACTTTATAGAAAAGCATTCATCTTCACACATAAATGACTTAACTACACAGCATTATTGGTCTCTGTGTACAAGCAGTAAGGCACTTGCCCATTGTGTGTTAATGTTTTTCTAAAATAGTCTGAATGCATGTAAACGTTATATAGTTTCTCAGGTTGATACATAAAAATAATAAAAGATAACTACTGCAGAGATTGATATTGGTGGGTGCAAGAAGTACAGCATTAGCAGTTGTTAAAAGTATTCTGGTATAACCCATAGGTGCCTCTCACAAGTAGTCATTAAATATTTTGAATAAGCTGGGCGCAATGGCGCACGCCTGTAATACCAGCACTTTGGGAGGCTGAGACACGAGAATTACAAGTTCAAAGCCAGCCTCAGCAATGGCGAGGCGCTAAGCAACTCAGTGAGACCCTGTCTCTAAATAAAACACAAAATAGGGCTGGGGAAGTGGCTCAGTGTCAAGTACCCCTGAGTTCAATCCCAGTTACCAAAATAAACAAACAAGTAAATAAATAAATAAATAAATAAATATTTTGAACATTATCCCTTCCCATAGGAAATTACTAATTATCTGTCATTCGGTTATATTTATTCAACAGAAAATGTGTTTGATGACTCTTCACTATAAGGCATTGTTGTTTAGACTTAGTGATTCAGAGACAAAAGATAAAAATCTCTGTTTGTAAGGACTCACCGTCCAGAGCTAAGATGAACAAGTTAGCAAATGACAGTTCAGTGAACACATAGATATTAGTTGATTTTTTAGTTATATGTTAGATATAAGGAGAATATAGATGAAGGATACAGAACTCAGCTATCTAAGGAAATTGTATCTGAAGGATGTCATTGGGAGTGACTCAGTGTGAACTGAGTCATGGAAACACCCAAGTTAGACACAGAAGAAAAGGTGTTTCAGACAGAAGAAACACCATGAGATGAGAACACACGGGATAAATGGGGACCTGCAAATAATTCAGTGCTAGCAGGGAGAGGAGGCAGAGAGGCAGGGATCAGTCCCATTGGCCTTGCTGGGGAGTCTGGATTTTATTTTTAATGCCTTGAGAATCACTGAGTTTTAAACAGGGGTTCACCATGAACACATTTGCATTTTAAGGAAATTACATTGCCAGGAATGAAAAGGATGACTTGGAAAGTGGCCAGACTATAGTATAGAAGAGTGGAAAGAAGATTTTCATCATAATCTTGATAAGAAATGAGATTTAGAGGGGCTGGGGTTGTGGCTCAGTGGCAGAGTGCTTGTCTCGCACATGTGAGGCACAGGGTTCGATCCTCAGCACCACATAAGAATAAGTAAACAAAATAAAGATATTGTGTCCATTTATAACTAAAAAATTTTAAAAAAAGAAATGAGATTTAGAAATATTAATATGATTTTGTTACTTTAAAATATAATTTAGTATTCATGCATTTATATTAAACTCATGATTGAAAAGATTAGATGTGGCTTCTAAGTTCTCAGGTTTATTAAATAGTTAAAACTTTTTTCCAAATTCAGAAACTTTGCTGTATTTTAGAGAATTTAAACACATAATATTAACTTTTCCCCCTTTTATGTCAGTAATATAACTATGACCCAGTAATCAGGTTGTAGCTATTAGTGAGAATTTCTTTAGGTAATCAGATTATTTTGGTAAATTGAATGAACATGAGCTAATATTTAGATATCTACTTATCAGATGTAAATTTATTGAAACTTGGAAACATACCAACAGCAGGTAAATCTGTTGACATTTGCATGCCATTTTCAAAGCAATTATACAGAGACAAATAATGTGAATATGCAAAGTAGTAAATGATTCAACATGAATGTTTTTAACAAGGACCAAACCACTAAGAACTAACATTATTACCAATTTTTTAAAATGTTAATATTTATTTATTTATTTGTTTGTTTGTTTTGGTGCTGGGGACTGAGCCCAGGGGTACTTAAGCACTAAGCCACATTCCTAGCCCCTTTTAACATTTTATTTAGAGACACAGTCTTGCTAAGTTGATGATAGTTCTCAGATATATTAATTAGGGCCTTACTAAGTTGCTGAGGCTGGCTTTGAACTCACCACCATCCTCCTGTCTCAGCCTCCCAAGTCACTGGGACTACAGGCATGCACCACCACCATCCGGCTTAAAATTCTAACTTCAGGCTTAATTTTGCTAGCACATATGACTTTATTCTCTTTATTCTTCTGTTACAAAAATTAACATTCATCAGTTGGAGGACTTTAAATGACTGATTATATAAAATTACTTTTAATATAGACTCAATGTTAGTATTCAGTTTGAAAATTCTATCCTATAGCACCAAATTTGTTTTAAAATTTTCCACTAGATACTAGACTAGGTGTTTTGAAAATAACAAACAGATCCTACCCCAAAGAGCAGATAATATAACATATTTCATAGAATAGATCCATACAGAATCAGTAATATGTATTGCCCAACGTGAGTAAAAGCCTATTTAAGAATACTTTTTTTTTTGCAGCGGGGTGGGGCGGGGGGTACCGGGATTGAACTCAGGAGCACTTGACCATGGAGCCACATCCTCAGCCCTATTTTGTATTTTATTTAGAGACAGGGTCTCACTGAGTTGCTTAGCGCCCTGCTTTTTCTGAGGCTGGCTCTGAACTCACAATCCTCCTGCCTCAGCCTCCTGCTAAGGCATGTGCCACTGCGCCCAGGTAGGAATACATTAGAAAATAATTATTACAGGTTTTAAATATTTTTGAAAATCAAAGATCTCTTAGCTAGGTAGATATGTAGAAAATGTCAACGCATTCTAATATATTACCACCATGCTAAAGCTATTCCTTAGATAATTTTGTAGATCAAGGATAAACTAAATCATAGTCTCTGAAGTCAAGCATGGAAATTATGAAAACTACAAATGGTTTATAAATTAATATCTCTGCAAATTGCTCATTATTATTTTATTTGTTCTTACTTTTAGTCCAATGTTACTAGGCTCATTAAGTATATTTCAATGATTAAAAGAAGTTGCCTTGTTTTTTGTAGATGGAAATGCTACAGGCAAAAAGGAAGTCATCATTTTACAGTTGAGGAATCTCTGACCCAGAGACTGTCTGACTGCCAAGTGGACTGACCAGTTATAAAAATAAGGGAGGAAACTGGAGGTGAGTGGATACAACAGTGGCAGAGATGCTTCAAGACTCTTACCCATCCTTCTCATCTTTTGGACAAGTGTCATTCTCTCTGTGTGGCTTTATTTAATGCTTTATTTAAAAAACTTTTAGTACATAGTGTGTGCTTAATAAATATTTTAAAAGGTGAATAAATAAAATAGGATAGAATCCAAACTCTTTTTTTTGTGTGTGGGGGTTTCAATATATGTCTGAAAATTCTTTGACAATTCTTTCAAAAAGTGAAGTCAACTTCATTTAAATGCAGGACATCTTAGTAGTTTGCTTTGAAGGTTTTAATTATAGTGAGATGGTTGTTATGTGACTTTGAAGGCTAGGGTTTAAAATCCATAGCCCTTCAGCATTGCTCTCTCTTTTTTGGGTCATCTTTTCTGGAGGAAATGAGCTACCAAGTGAGATGGCACTCCAGCAGCCACTCATGTGGAGACTCACATGAGAACAAACTGAGAACTCCCTCCAACAACTAGAATCAACTTGCTAACTGGGAGAACAACCTTGGGAGTAAATCCTTTAACCTCAAAAACTTTAGCCTTGGACAACATCTTCACTATACTCTCCTGAGAGACTCTGAACCCTAAGTGCACAGCTCAGCCACCACTGAATTCCTGGCCCATAGAAACGGCGATGATAATAAATGTTGATTTTTGTTTTAAGTTGTTAAGTTTGGGAAAAAATTACTATGTGACAATTGCTAACCAATACAACTTCCACTGAGGTCCACTTTGTCCACCTTGTCAACCACACCTCTTTCCACTCTCACCCCCGCCAAGCGGCTTCCTTTTTCTTTAGGTAAGAAATTTACATCCTGAGCAGTCAACTTCAAATTTTGCAGTCACTTAACTCCTAAAATGCCATCTAACCTGGAAATGCTAAAAATAAAAGATTTAATAGGACTTCCCTGTTTGAAGTTGACTGAGTTATGGCTATTCAGCAAGGCCTTCCCTATGCATAAATTGCCAAGACAGTTTTGTTTTTGTTTTTAAACTGTGTTGTGTACCAACACAGTTGGTACAGTTAAAACTGTTGAGCACATCAGGGATCCTTCTTGTAGAATGCTGTTTTAAGAGTTAGCAGGGTGATAAAGCACAACAACAAAGCAGCTGTCACCATGTATTAGCTTTCATGACAGTGCTTCAGAAGCAGGAAAGAGTAGGTCTTTGCAAAAAAGAAGGATGGATGCAATAGTTAGCTTGTGTTTATTTGCCTAGTTGAAGTAATATGTAGCCTAAGAGAGCTTGAGCAATTTCAGTTTAAAATGTTTATAATCGGGGCTGAGGTTGTAGCTCAGTGGTAGAGCGCTTGCCTGGCATGTGTGAGGCACTGGGTTTGATTTTCAGCACCACATATAAATAAATAAAGGTCCACTGACAAGTAAAAAACATTTTTAAAAAATGTTTATAATCCCCTTAGTGCCATGTGTTATTTGCCAGTTTTTTGGGAAGTATTATGTATGCTCTGCACCTACTGCAAAACACCATCAACAAATTTCATGACTGTCTGCAACAACAGAAAAGTGGGAATGGTTATAGACAGCTCAGGCTTTCAAATTAGTGAAAGATGAATTCTCCTTCTGAAGATGTTCCTGACTTTTGCAGGCAGGTTGGCTTAATGATTTAGGCTTTTACACAGAGCCAAATTCTTTAGCATCCTCAACCATGAAGCTTTTCATAAGACACCACTGAGAACTGGATAATACCTCCTTGAAGTGCCATTCCTGAAACTATGCTTCTTTGAATTAGCATTATGAGAGATAAGGTTGGGAAACGACATCCCTAAATTATCACCAAGCTTTAGGATCAGGATGATTCAAATTATTTCCCTAAATATATTGTGAATGCACAGCTGCAAAGGATGTTTAAAAAAAACCAATGAGTACTAATTGTAGTCACTAAAGTAAAGACTACTTTCTGTACTCTGGGGGTGGGTGTACTTCGAAAAAAAGAACAAAAACTATGATTATACACTTGATTGGTAGTTAATGAAACAACCTCTCTCCTCATCTTCTAACAGCAAGCAGGTCACAAATGGCTTAAACCAATCAACACATTACATTCTCTTTAATACAATGATTTGTTCAAGTTTGCACAAGAGAATTAAGCTGCTCCAGTCAATCAAATACAGGATTGTCTTTTGGAAAACTGGGACAGAACAGTTCTCTTATTTTAACTGTGAATCAGGAAAAAAAATTTGGCTCCAATCTTAGGCCCACAAAGAAAGTCAGATTAGAATAAAGTTTACATTACAAATTATAACAAAGAGAAAGAATTTGAATCCTTTGTTAGAAATGAGCCACATTGGAGGGACACACAGAAATGTGTCCTGGAGCTCCCCCTACCTATTTAAATTTTCTATTTATGAAAGCCAAGAAATTCTGTTTTTTATTTATCCAAGTAAGAGGTGAGTACTTTTCTTATTTGCAATCAGTGGCACCCTAATTGATATAACATTCAAACCAAAATGGAGCCTATATTACTAGCATTGGTTTGGTTTTTTTGAGCACTTTCTAAGAACTTGGTAGAGAATTATAAGACATATCAGAAATAATAGTATTAAAAGCTTAATTTATTATTATTTTGGTTAAAATATATTATTCAATAATCCTAAGAGATCTGCAGAGAAAATCTAAAAATAGCTTTATCAAGAAGATATATTCCATGCTTGTATAATTTTATCAAAATGGATTCTACTGTCATGTATAACAAAGAAGAGCCAATTAAAAAAATGAGGTCAAACTACAAAAAAGCCAATGGATCAGTTTCAAGGAAGTAAATTGGCTCTTACAAACAATGAAATTCTAAAATACTTTTTTTCTGTGTAAGTGGAAAATATAAAATGAGGTATTCAGTAGTAGATTTTCTTCCGTTGTTATTTCTGCATATACAATGCTAACTTTTATGTAAATTGTCAATAGAAATGTTGAGTTTAAATGCTCATTATGTTACATAAAATTTTATACTAATGTGTATACATGCCTTTATGATCCACATGTGATAAATAATTTTAATAATACAAATTAAATTTTGTAGATATAACACTGATAAATTTCTATAGAAGCAATAAAATTGTTTGACTATCAGAGATGAAGCTACCAGATTGATGAAGTTGAATTTTGAAACTGGTGGAAATTAATTCACTGAAATACTTCTAGACTTCCAAATTGCTAAACAGCGTAGATTATAAGGTTCAGATCTTCAGTATGTAGTATGATTTGCTTGGCAGTAGCAGTGCTTTAGAAATGTATATTATTGAATAATTTCACAAGTGACCCAATAACTCAGAAGCAAGAGAAAATGTATTACCTCTAAAAAAAATATTGATACTCTGTACATACAGGTCCACAACCCTGAGAAAATCAAGTCAGTAATAATCACCACAGGATGTTTTATTTTTCCTTAACAGAGTAAAATCCATAAATCTGAATAATTATCTTGAATTAAGCCACAGTACTAACTTAACTGATCATTGTTTTATTATGTTGAGGTTAATTAAATATAAGAAGAATGAAAGAACTGTGACTTTCCTTAAACTACTCAGAGTAAGCTATAACTCTTTTACTTCTCTTACATATTATACCAAAAATATATTTCGATGAATGATTGCCAAATAGTTTTCTTATTTCTACACACTATCTTTGAGAAAATAAAATGTTGCTCCATGTCTCTAAAAACAAATCTATCATAAAAATATATGATTCATTTAGACCAATTTGTCCAAAGCCACATTTCTAATAACTCCTGTTTCCACAGCTAGTAGCCTTGGCTTTGTTAATCCAGGTAGAAGGTAATAGTATAGCATTCTTTATTGCCTAAGGTCTACACCCAGAAAGTCTAAATCTTTAACCAAATGAAATTATTGCTTCCTTCAGCAATGTCGATCATTTTTGTCATTTAATGAATACTGTTAAAATGATAGAGTATTTTGCATGTCAAATCAAAAGACGTGTAGTTTGACGGCGTGCTGACATAAACACACTGACATAGTTCATGGAATTCAAAGTTTTTAAAAAATTTCACAAAGGAAAAGTTTCATTTCCATGGATTCCATAATATTTACTGTAAGTTTTCTCAGTCATTCAACAGTGGGCAGAATTATAAGGATATTTTCACTCCATGTTGGAAATTCAGTTTGGGTATAAACAAGGTATCATTTCAAATCATTTTAAGTGAATTTTATGTACATAGAGATTAGAACAGTAGGACAAGACCTGGGGATATAAATAGGTTCAGTAATTTTTGAGCAATACAAGAGTCAAGCACAATGAAAGCTTTAATATAAAACTCTTCCATTTCTAAGTGTGGCGTTTTGTCGTGCTGACTTACCCTTATCAAAGCCCTTTCAAAAGCTGCTAGGGAGTTAGAACAGGTGGTGCTCCAGGCAGTGCCGAGATCAAGAAGGGAAGTAACCCGAGTGATATACTCAATATTTAACAGCTGCTTAACACACTCTAGTTCACCATTTGCCAAAGATACAACTTCAAAGAATAAATATTTTCCATGTAATAATCCATGTAGATAACTCATGGGTTCATTGAGTCACATAGACTTATGTCCTTTGGAATATTTATTTGTAATTTATAACTTAAATATATTCACATTCGTAAAGGATTTAAGGCTACTTAAAATAATTTTATAGATGTATTTTATATACATATAAATGTATTTTATATCTATGCACATATATGCATAGTGTATATGTCTGTTTAGATATATATGTGTGTGTATGTGTGCGTGTTTGTGTGTGTGTGTGTATATTATTGGACCTGAACATATTTAGTTGATCTCAGTAGTGGTCAGCAGAACCCACATTGAAGTAAGTACAATAAATTGAAGAGTTGGATCTTGGCAACCATAAAGAAAAGGAAATGTGATCCATAATGTGAGTTTCCATATTCTAAGAAAAGTCAACTTGCCTTTTATTTGTTATCTAAAATGTTAATTCTATACAAAGGACAGAACACACAGAAGCTATCTGTCTAAATGTGCCCAAGGTTGTTCCTTGGAAGTGCCTGTCAAAGGAAAAATCACCAACAAGTGACTGGAAGGTGAGTTTCTATCCAGGGAAATAAGCCCTGATTTGTATATGAGGTGACAAGGTGGACTCAAGATGTACCCTTACAGAGACAGGGGTCCAATGGAAAGACATCTTACAGCAATCTTTCCCTTTAAAAAAGTGTGTTTGATCAGATTTAAAAAATCTGTATGCACAAGTTCTTATTTCCAAAATATGAAAGTTATAATTTGGTCTCCACTAATTTTAAAGGAAGATACTACCTCTAAAGCTCATCCATGAAAGGCATCCATATACCCTACCTACTCCTTAACCTGTTGAAATTCAGATTTTTTTTTTTTGGGTGCTGGAGATTGAACTCAGGACCACTCGACCACTGAGCCATATCCCCAGCCCTATTTTTTTGTGTTTTATTTAGAGACAGGGTCTCACTGAGTTGCTTAGTGCCTCACCGTTGCTGAGGCTGGCTTTGAACTCGCGATTCTCCTGTCTCAGCCTCCCTAAGTGCTGGGATTACAGGCTTGCGCCATCGTGCCCGGCTGAAATTCAGATTTTTTAAAAAATGTTTTTTTAGTTGTAGATGGATGCAATATCTTTATTTTATTTATTTATTTTTATGTGGTGCTGAGGATTGAACCCAGTGACTCACGCATGAGAGGCAAGTGCTCTACCACTGAGCTACATACAGATCCAGCCCCTGAAATTTAACAATATATTATGATTAGCCTATCCAGATGTATTGGTTCCAAAATGTATTACTCTCCAGGACTCCCCAAATATTAAACTGACTTATTAGATATATTTTCTGAGACACAACTGCCCCAAACAATAATTGTCATGGCCTCTGGGATAATTATTACAATGCTTTTAAATGATGATGCCTTAATAGGCTGAATTATGCACATAGGCGTGATCATTACCATTCAGCAACATTTTCATCTTTCTTCTACCTATGGCAAGTAAATATTAACCAATTCTTCTATGTTTAGAATCAGGTTATTTAGATGTAAGTAACTTTAAGAGCCTACAATTCAAATTTAATCTGTCAATGAATAGTGCTTCTCCTTCTTGATGCTATAAACTGTTAAGTATAGGTCTGAGAAAGCTTTCATTGTCTGAGGTTACTGACAGGGTTCTGTAGCTTAGACTCAAACAATCCAAATGAGAAAAATGACAGAAAATGATAAGAATCTGCCACATTGTTCATTGTGATTTATATTGCTTTAGTCATTTTCTCAATAAACTAAACAATTGTTATAAATATTAGTACTGGAATAGTTTTATCATAAATTGCTTGCTTCTCATGTAAGAGAGTATTGAATTTGAGACTTGAAATATATTAAGAAAGTGTCAAGTTGGTTTAACAATGGAAAGAGAAAAAAAACAAAGATTTTTCTACATAAGAAGTCCTTGGTTTTTGGATTTCAAAATGTGCATTTCATGTGTAAGAAAAAGCAAGGAACTCTGTTCCTCATTAAATCATATTTAAGTACATTTGTTAATAAAATATCGAAATTTTTAAAATGTAGGTTATAAGGTGACAAAAATAGAAAAAATTAGTTATTAAATAAAGATAACACAAATAAAATGGAATATTAGGTTTGGTTTGTTTTAACTGCCACAAGTTAGTAAATCAAAATTACCTGTTGCATCTTCAACCTAAACTATTGCTTGGCACGTGATACATGTGCAAAGAATACATTCATTTTTCTTTCTGGCTATTTGTAGCAAGTGGTTTTTCTGACCGTTCAGTATGAAGCCCCCAGTTCCCAAAACTATAGTATACCAAGGAAAAGTTGTATGCTGCTAATCACTAAAGATAAAACTACCGTTATCATTCTCTCTATCCCACCCTCAGATAATAATGATGTGAAAGCTTCAATGGACAATTAACCAAAATAACAGATGATGTTGTCTTCAACTTCAAATCACTAATTATCTATTCTTCAATGATCTAAATAGACAGGGATAGTAATAGGGGAAATGGAACCACTGAGACATTTAGTAACAAGCCTAAGGTCACGTAATTGGCAAGGGACAGAGTAGGGATTCTTAACAGCTAGACCATACAGACTTCAATAGTCAACATCTCTGTATACAGTGTTCCTGGAGTAATTAAACATTATTTCATCATATTTTCTCTCTTACTCAAAAGTAGAGTCTGCCCTGCTGTTTGTTTCCACTAGTGATGTCTTTATTTGGCTCTTCACTGAAAAGATACAACTTTGTAGCCAGATGTGGTGGCTCATGCTTGTAATCCCAGCACTTTGGGAGGTTGAGACAGGAGAATCACGAGTTCAAAGCCAGCCTCAGCAACAGAGAGGCACTAAGCAACTCACTGTGACCCTGTCTCTACATAAAACACAAAATAGGGCTGGGGATGTGGCTCAGTAGTTGAGTACCCCTGAGTTCAATCCCTGTTACCAAAAAAAAAAAAAAAAAACATACACCTTTGTTGTTTTACATTTTAATGTCAAAGTTTTGTTCTATCACCTACGATTCTTGCTGTTAACATCTTCAATTTTATACATCATTTAAATGTAAATTTTTATTTTTTTAAAATTTATCTGTATGTGGTGCTGAGGATTGAACCCAGTGCCTCATGCATGCAAGGCAAGTGCTCTACCACTGAGCCACAATCTCAGCCCCTAAATGTAAATTTTTAAATGTAAGAATTATACCAAGTTCTGTTCAAACAACTCACAGAAGAGTTTTCTGTACAATCAGACAGTGGATGAATATCTTTTGATAACACTGTTGGTTTCCATGTATTTCGATTCCTGAAAATCCAGTTTTGAAGGGATGCTGTTTGTGAATGAAAAGATAGGTACTTTTACAGTAATATGATTTTGTGCTCTTTTAAATGTTTAAAAAAAATCCCCAATGCCTTGAAAAGAACAGAAAATATCATTGAGGTCAGTCCTGCAAGTACATTCAGATGAAGCGTCAACCTGGACTTCATACATAAAATTTTACATGGGATATTTAAAGTCCTAATCTGCCAGTCTTAGATGTGAAACTTATTACCTTGATTCAGTATTAGCTTTTTAAAGAGTAATTCATTTCTGCCTTTAAGCCAAAGAAAATCTTAGTCCAATAGCAGGAGAGGATAACTATTTGATACAAAGGATAGAATTATGCAGACATTGAGCTCTGAATAAATTGTTGAACATGGAAATATTTTAATAACTGATTTGTAGAATTTTTGGATTGTCAATTTAAATAATTATGTCTTCTGTATACATATATAAATGTGTCTTCTGTATATATTTTTGTCTTCTCCTTTTCTATTCATGTTCTCATTTCTTTTCCTCTTTTTTTGCATTGCTAAAGCTGAAGTGCAATATCAGATAGTATCACTAATGAGAATTCTTCAAACATCAGTATTCTTGTTACATCAGAAGTCTTGTGAGTGGCTTTAATGAGAATACTAATGTTTGAAGTCGTTTTTGATATATTCTGGAAGCGGTCTGATATACTTAGTTGGGTAAAATTTATTAAAATTTAAATACAAATGTTATTAAAATTTAAATGAAATCTATTAGTTTAAATTATCACTTTAAATACTAAAATGTTAGAAAAAAGTTGTATTATGGAGAACTATACTAACTCATAAAAGTACCACCTACTAGTTCTTCTCAAGACTTATTTTTGAGACAGATTCCCAGATAGTAAATATCTTCCCAAATAATGGTTACATGGAGCTTTAAAGAAAACTAACCCATATAGATTAAGAACACTGAGTATTTTTAAAATAGCAATTTAAAGTTGTTCCAAACAGCTTCAAATTTGCAACCTTACCCTCATTGATACCTTGTTCTAAATAAGATATATTAACACTATATATGTACATATATATTTCAAAAATCATTTTATTACTGTTCCACAAACAAATATAAATAATACATTTTAGGTTTGTGATATTCTATTTCGAACTTTCCACATTTGGAATTGTCCTCTGAAAGTGATTTTCAAAAATAGTATTTGGCTAAAGTGCATTTTGTAAATGAAATGACTTCAGTTTTCACCACCTAGAATATCCAAGAAGAGGATGTTCATTTTTTTCCCCATTAGATGAACTATAAGCATCTCTAGGACATGGATGGCTATATTCTAAATGTCCTGACTATCAAATTCCTTAAAAATGTATAGGTGCCTGTGCAATTTTCTCTACCCAAATTGACAGCATTCTAAGGTTGTAAAACAAGCCAGTTACACAAACTGACTTTGTTATATTCTTCACTGTGCCAAGAATAGGCAGCAGAAGGCATGAAGAATGGCTGGTCTTATGTGAATGCACTCTCACTAAATATGGTAATAATGATTACTAACAGTCATGGAGCTCTTAAAATTGCCAGGCATTATTCTAAGTGTTACACATGGATCAATCTCACGACAACCCCTTACAGGAGGTGCTATTATTATAATCCCACATTACAGACATGGACACTGAAGCAGAGCTACAGGACTAGTTGAAATGTGAATGCTAGAATTTGACAAGCAAGCTTCAAATTTTGTGTTCTTATCTATTTTACTCTGCTGCCCTTCCTTGGGCAGTATCAAAAAGATCTCAAAAATTTCTCGTGTCTTTCTTGTTTTTAAGATAGAAATAAAGAGCAGAAGTAACTGAGAGATACCATTTATCACATACAGTTAAGAAGCTTTAGCTAACTGTAATATATTTGCATACAAATTTATATTTACATATTCAGTCAATTATTGGGCAGTGCACATTTCCCAATTAAGAAAGGAAATATATACTAAAGAATGGGCTATAATAACACTTGAAAAGAAATTATTAAGAATTTCACCAAAAAAAAAGCCTTAGAAAAAACTGACATAATGTAGTTTTTAATTTTCATCTCTCAAGAGTGATTATACAATTAATCAATGTTTGTGATATAAACAAAAATCACTGTGGAGTCATGGTTAGTTATTTAAACTCTCATTACAATGGAAAAAGTAATGCCTGATCTCTATGCAAATTATGTATTGAACAGTAATGAAATACTACAAATAAATTCACTTATGCTTTTCAGGGTTTTAGACATATATACCTGGAAAACTCTATTAAGGAACAACAATGATGTAATTGCTTATAAAACATCATATGGAATAAAGAAAATTTAAATGAATCAAAAGGAAATAAATGACTACTTCTGAAGAAAGCAATGGTGGTTAGAAGCTGTGAAAAGGGAATTATACTTTTTGTTCCACACATTTTTGCATTGTTTTGATTGTTTAAAATAAGATTATTGGTGTCTTATACATGAAATTAAGACAGACAAACAGGCAGGCAGACAGACAGATAAATCTTCAAAATGTGGAAAATTTAACCAGATATCAAAAAGTAAAAGTTAGCAACATGACTTTGGGCAAGATATTTGACTCCTTGGACTTCAGATTCCTATAATAAATATAACGGATAGGGTGTCTCTAATATCTCCTTCCAGTAAGAGCATAATATATGGAGAATGTAAAGGACATGTACCCCCAAATAAAATAAAATATTTAAGTGTTCATCTGTGGAGAACTTATCTTCAAGACATTTAAAACATTGTCTATGTCCTATTGCTTCCATATTTTTTTTTGTTAAAACACAAAGCACATTGCTAATTTGAAAGGTTTAAAGCTTTTCAAATAGCTTCATAAAATGAGAAAACACATAAATATCCAGGTAAGATGATGTAATATGCAGAATCTTGCTCTAAAATGCAAGCTGTTTGGTTATTAATCAATTGCACATTAGCGGAAAGAAGAAAGGCTACCTCCATGGTCCAGCTGTCAAGTCTATAAAGAACAATAATCAGATCCATGGCTTGGAATGTTTATCACTAGCTTAACATCAAGGGAACACTGACGAAAGAATCTTTTCCTAGTCAGACAAATCACAACAGCATGTGACTAGAAGTGGCAAATCTCTGATTTGCTTAAAAGGTCTTCATAGAGTTGAATAGTTTTTGACTCTCTCTAGCTCTTTCTTTCTCATGAGTTAAATTCCAGGTGTCTATCACAGTCCTCACAGGCTTTCAAGAGCAACTCTATCTCCACTGCCCTCCTCTGCTTCTTCCTGATACTCTTTACTTGAAATTGCAAGCTTACGTTTTCTTCTTCTCTTATTCTTAAGAATTAATACATCTAATAAGTAGTAAGGGGAAGTAATTCAGGATCCAAGGAAACAATAACCACTGATCTAGTGCTTCCCACAAAGATAGAATACTAGCTTTCCCAGGGAGCCAACAATTAAAAAAAATAAAAATCACAACAGGAACTAACAGAGAGAGCTCACTATGTGCTGAAGATTGTGATAATTACACTATTATTTCATTCAATCCTCACAATTCTAGAGATTGTGATAATTATATTATTATTTCTTTTAATCCTCAAAACAACTCGAAATTTTAAGTTTAAATTGAGTGAACTGTAATTACCCCTTACCTGTTTTACAGACGGGCACAAAAATAAGTAACTTAACCAAGGTCACAGGGTTATGTGGGTTATAGCAGTAGGACTCAATTCCAGCTTATCTGACTCTGGATCCTTGCTCCTAATCCCTACTAAGCTGTAGCCTGTCCAGCTTAAATCAAATGCTTATTTCCCTGGACATGATTAGCTCTCATTTTCATTCTTTGAAGCCTGTCTTAAGAAAGGAAGAAAGGAGAAAAAGAAGGAAGAAAGAAAGGTAGGAAGGAAGGAAGGAAGGAAGGAAGGAAGACAGAAAGACTAACTGTACACTAAGGATCCGAAGTCCTTTGGATAATTATTACTATAACTTTTTCACTTCTTGACATTTGCCTCAAATTTTCTTCCTCATCTTATTTTTCTTCCATGTGAGTGTTGTCCCTTAAATGTGTACTCTCTTCTACCTCTTGCTGGCTTCATTGCTTTGGTGATCTCATTCAAATCCACTGCTTTAATAACCATTTACATCAGATGACCCAGAAATATCATCATTCCAATTTTCCTCTAAGCTCCAAACCTGTAGATCAAACTTTCTATTAAAACCTCCTCTTGGAAAGTCTAACAAGCCCTTAAAATGCAATTCTCAATGTCTAATTTCCTCTTTACCCAAAACAAAACAAAACCTGTCTTCATCCAGAGCTGTCTCAGTGGATTGTATCACCATCTGTACCATGAGGCAAGGGAGCAAACCCATGGTCATCCTGGACACCATCCTACTGCTCTTCTCCCACAGGCCACCATAAGTACTCAAAAACAGGCTGCTAACCTCTCAAAGCACTCCATCTTTCCCACCACCAAACCACCACTTCTCTATTCCCAGCAAACATCACCTCTCATCTGGAGTCCATCACTGTGATGGTCTCTAAAGTTTGATTTGCATCCCCCACTGGCCTCCCTCCAAGTTCTCTAAGCTGAAAAGTGTAAGTCATATTTGCAGAATCCAAAACAGAATCCTGATTTACCTGTTGGATACACAAAAATCTGCTGAGTGAGTGAGGATTCATTTCTATCATTTTGTATTGGCAAATTGTATTTAGTGTCATTTTTTTACATTTCTTCTTTGTTTTGTGGTTTTTGCTTCCTGATTATTTCACCTGGAATTGGTGCTGTGAGATCTGAAGTTTGAGGTAGGCTGCTATAGTGCATACCATTACTGCTAGGAAGGCCTTATCCTTTATTTTAACTCAGAAGAAGAGAAAAGAAAGGGCCTTCAGTGCAAAATTAGACCTCTTATATCTATTAATGGAAATTTAAAGTCATGATTGCCATTTAATTTTCTCTCCACAAGTCTTACCTGCCTACAAATTTAGGCTATTTAAGAATACAACAATATTGTACTTGGACAAGTTTGTGAAATGATAAATAGGATATTAACCAAAGATTTTAGATTTGATGATGTCTTTGCCACAATTCAATTTTCAAGAAAAAACTAACAACTAGGATTCATCCTTTCCCTCCCATCTCTCCAAAGATAAATGAGCATTCAGACAGAATGTTATGGTATTAATTTTACTTCAAAAGTTGAAAAACTAAAATGAGAACATCATGTATCTTCAGATATGTATGTGTGTGTTTCGCGGACTGCTAATTCAAGTTGGAGTTTACTGGAATAGGGATAGCAATGCCTTTCTAAAGACATTCAATTCAATTAGTCAAACACATTGGGAAATGGGGATTGGAGAAAGCATATTTCCTTTCATCTGGAGCACAGAGGAATAGACCCTCTAGCAAACTCGTAATGACCCAATAGGCATTCAAATTCAGAGCCCTAGAGATAACACAAGTGTCCTGACTTATTCTGTGTCAAATGTGAGTCCTTATCTTCATCTGCACTTCAGGAAATTTCTACTACAGATAGTGATGCTCCCACCTGAATAAAACAAGACTATTACTAAGAAAGTACCATATGTATATTGGAGGAAAAAAACCTGAAGATAAAAGCTTTTTTTAGAATTTGAGACCAGACCATGGATCCTATTTTATATAAATGTGTGTGTGTGTGTGTGTGTGTGTGTGTTAAGACAGAAAGAGACAGAAAAAGAACAGAATGTTTCATTATGAGTTTTTGCTTCAAGATGCAAGGATGCCTGTGACCATATGGAAGCAATTCAGGGTAATGGGCATGCTGGCCAACTGTGTGGGCTTTCTTCTCCTTCACAGTCCAATTCAAATTATGTGTGACAATGGGTTAGGGCCAATGAAGAGAAAACTATTGGAAGTTACACCTGAAAAGGAAGCCAATTATCACTGCATATAGTATGAGTACAGAGCCTCAAAATTCTGCAGTGTAACTAGTAGTGCTATAACCTTACAACTGGCATTGATAGTCATGGACTAGAGAAAATCTGCAAGCTAATCACATTTGAGTTACAAAATAAATGTCCAGGATTGAAAAAAGGTGTACTGATCATAAAACAGGCAAAGGAATCAAGAAAAATAAATACATGTTCACTGAAATATGATAGAGAATACCAGATGAGAACATCTTATTTGAACTTGTTTGCCATTAAAATAAAATTAAAAGAGGAAAAAATGTACTCTGTTTCTAAGTCCTTCTGAAAAGGACTGAAACACAAGAAATTCCAAGAACAAGTAAAACAATGTAGAGACAGATAAGAAAAATTAATCTGAGAGGTTATAATAAAACATATTTAGGGAACCAGGCACAGTGGTACATGCCTGTAATCCCAGTGATTCGGGAGGCTGAGGCAGGAGTATTGCAAGTTCAAGGGCAGCCTCTTCAAGTTAGGAAGGCCCTGAGCAACTTAGTGAGACCTTGTCTCAAAATAAAAAATAAAAAAGTCCTGAGGACCTGGTTCAGTAGTTAAGCCCTTTTGGGATGAATCCCTAATAACAACAACAACAACAATTACATTTTAAGTCTTAGGCATGTTAAAACTTGTGTTTAATAAAGAAGAGTCTCAGAGAATGAGTGGTTGAATGAAACCCACCTATGGATAAGAACTCACAGTGCCCCTGAATCCCTTCCACTAAACGAGCTGTCAGGTTGTAATTGATGTTTTTAGTTATTGCAGCATCTAGGGACGTAGACCAGCAGAGAACAGCATCTAAGCCAAAGGCCTGGCTCTTATGGGATGTAATAGGATTTGGGACTTCTCTTGTGGAACTAGAAGATATAAAAACAGTTTAATGGGAAGCAGTGAACTTCACTGGGGATTACTGGGGAAAAAACTCAGAGGCAAGAAATCACTAATTTAAGGCCAGTCTGGGTAATTTACTCAGACCCTGTCTCAAAATGAAATAAAAGAGGCTAGGGTATGTGTAGCTCAGTGTACACTTGTTTAGTGTGTGTGAATATGTGAGGGCCTGAGATGAATTCCCAGTACTACCAAAAAAATAAAAAAATTAGAGTCTGAATGCAAGATTTTATCACTGGGCTATAGTTTTATGATACCTGAAATCTATTCCAGTGCAGATTGAGCCCTGTGGATGCACACTTTTTTTTTTTAGTTGTAGATGGACACAATATCTAATTTATTTTTATGTGGTGCTGAGGATCGAACCCAGTGCCTCACATGTGAGAGGAAAGTGCTCTACCACTGAGCTACAGCCTCAGCCCTGGAAACACACTTTTTGACAAGCCTCATGAATGCATCTAGCATTTTCCTTCTTCCTGTCCTCCCAAAGGAAAGGAAACTTCACTGTATCCATCCTACAAAATTTAGCTTAGCTTCTGCTATATAAAAAAGAATATTCTAGGATACATTTACTTTATTTATTTATTTTAATTTCTTTGTGGTGCTGGGGATCAAACTTAGCACCTCAAGTATGCTAGGCAAGTCCTCTACCACTGAATGGCATTCCCAGTCCTAACTTGCTATATTTTAAATGTCAAAAAATATACGAAACATAGGGCTGGAGTTATGGCTCAGTGGTAGAGCACTTGTCTGGTATGTGTTGAGGCACTGGGTTCGATTCTCAGCACCACACATAAATAAATTAATAAAATAAACGTCCACCAATATCTAAAAAATATTTTAAAAATGTATATAACATAAAAACGTTTCTTGTGTAAAAACAAAAGAACAAATAGAGACTTTGAAGGTAATTTTGCATTACTACAGGGGTCATTATGATTTTAATGATGTTATATTTAGTCAATATAATAGACACCCAAAGGAAAAATACTCTAATGAGAATTAAAGTTTATATTTTTTTGCAGAAAAAAATTAAAAGGGGATTCGAAGACCAGATTTTCTTGAAAGCAACAGCAAAATCTCTCTCATGTTTTAAACATTTTGCAGAGCTATAGCATTCATAGTTCATAAAAAGTGCTAAGGGAATATTTTCCATCTTAATTCTTTGCATAAATTCTACTTCAGGAGAATCAGCTTATATGGACCTGAATATGACTTAGGCTAGAATAAAAAATAATTTTAAAAATTAGTGGTAGTGTATGCCTGTAAACCCAGTGGCTCAGGAGGCTGAGGCAGGAGGATTGCAAGCTCAAAGCCAGCCTCAGCAACTTAGTGAGGCTCTATCTCTAAATAAAATATTAAAAAGGGCTGGGGATGTGGCTCAGTAGTTAAGCACCCCTGGGTTCAATCCCTGTTAATATATATATATATATATACACACATATATATGTATATGTATATATATGTGTATATATATATATGAAATAATATATATATATTCTTTCAGTCTGGAAGGAAGCTAGAACTGTTATAGGAACTATGAGCAGAAATGTTGCATGGAATGAAGATTATGGACAAGCAAAGGGACCATCTGAGTCTCAACTTGTTATCAACAATGACAGTGTAAATGAAGATAAAAAGATATACATAATGGACCAGAGATGGCTCATGGTAGTCAATATTATTACTTGTATTATTATTACATTAACATCTATTAGGAATGATATAAATTGCAACAAAGCTAATTATTAATACATAAAGAGTATGCATGCATATGTTCAGCTTTTAATCATATACCTGTGAAATCCTAAAATTATTTTTTGAAAACATGTGACAAAAAATCTTCTCCCAAGAAGTTTACCATCTTGAAGAAACTTAAGCCAAAGATAAGCAAGTATCAATGGGCAAAAAGCAAATAAAAACCACAAGTATTTAAAGGAATTCATGACTCAGAATATTTAAAAATTTTTCCAAAGCATAACTTTTTATAACAAGATAGAATTAGAATAACTTTTTAAATCATGTCTTTGAGTCTAAGAGATTTACAGGTTACAAAAGTAACCCAACAAATGCCCATGCAGACAGATGGAAAGCATTCAGCTACTTGTGTGGTTCATGTTAATATGTCTAGTAAAGATTTCCTAAGTGTGCCTGTTCTTAGAAAGCAACAGCCATCCTCAAAACAACATTTCTCAATTCACTCTAATTTGATGTTTTTTCCTATTATTTCCCCAAGACAGCTTTCACTGAGGTAGATGAGATTTCCATATCACTGAATCCAGGAGACCAAAGAACCAAGCCAGAGAGCTACATGGTCAGGGTAATTTTTAAAGGCCACACTGCTGACACTGCTGAATAAACATTTGTTCTTTGTTATAATAACAGTTACATAATCCATTTAAAGTATATAAATTGATTCTGATGGTGTTTTGGGACTCTCATGAATTGAGGACATTGTTTACCAAAATTAGCACTATGACATGTGATGAATGACAAAGATTCTTTGGTTGGCCAAACTTCAGTCAAGCTTCTGAAACTTCTCATAGACCCATCTGTGCACTTCCTTGTAAAATCCAATTTTAGCAAAAGAACCCTGCCAAATCAGTTTAGTCATATGTGAGCATCCTCAATATCTGATCAGGTTCTTCATCCTACACCATTCCCCAGGTGAGGTCTGATCAGCCTGGTGTGTCTTCAGCAAAAATCCCGAAAGTCAGTTTCACCAGAATCTCCCTTATTTCTGATGCTTATTCTGAATAATTTCTTTCCACTCGCCCCACATTGTTGCTTGGCCATAAATTCTCACTTGCCCATGTTATATTCAGAGTCAAACACAATCTCCTCCACCACTGGACCTCATTGCAGTGACCCCTGTATCTACTGCAGTGGTCCTGATGAAAGTCTTCCTTACTATGCGTTAGCAAACATCACTGAATAATTCTTTCTTTAACACATGTGGAAGTAAGCCTCACATGTATCTCATAATTTATATAGTGAATGCTAAAAAAATCTATTAATATTTGCTTCTTTTATAACCTTATGGACTCCAAATTTTTTACTGAATATCTGTTTCTTAGAATTTTTCAGAGAGTATTTTACATTCTTATTTCAAAAATAATTTTAGTAGTCTACTTTCAGATGCTTGTTAGGAAAGTTACAATTTCAGACTACTCCATTTCAGTGCCTTGAATTATATAATGTATTCTTAGAAAGATGTAGAAGAAGGCATAATTTCCATGCAAAATTCAGAATTTATATTGTGCATTTGAGATACCTCTGTACTTTTTGTGGTTCCCAAAAGGAAGTTCCTATCCATCTGCCATGGTCATGTGTCTGCCCATCTACCCAATACCTCATGATATCACATAAAGGAATTTGTATTGTAGTTTTAAAAAAAGAAAGAAAAAATAGTTTAAAAATATTTTCCTATATTTTTTCCTATGTAATTTTCCTAATATTTCCTATGTATCTATATTCAAGATATTTGAAATCTCAAAATTTTATGAAAAATTACTTTTTACCATATGTACTAATAAAAATACATGGAAACATATATAAAAATAAATTTGTATTTTAAATAAGATAGAACTGTGAGGAATCAAATATAAGGAAGGATTCATATCAGCCCTCAATGGCCTTAAAACCATGCTTTTTGGGATTTGCTTGTACACAGTGACAAAATAATCAACCTGCTAACATAAATTCATGTATTTTAATTTCAATCATTGAATTACTGAAAATTCTAAGTAATTATACATTTTTGTCAACTGAGAATGATGGCTACCTAAATTCAATAATAGCAAATGATGTTATAGGCCTCATCAAATGATTTAGGCATTTAGAAAACCATTGATTTTTCTCACTCAAAAACCTTCTGGGTATATAAAAATCAGTTTGAAGCTATTTTCCAGGAATCCCTACAACATAAATCTTAAGTGGATCTTTAGTATATGCACAAATAAGGGTTATTGTGGTCTCTTAATGACGATATACATCTATTTTGAAGATGTTAAAATCTGAAATGATTGTGACCATAAAGAAAAGGTTCATGGCCTCTGAAAGTAAATTCTTGATAAGATAATGTTAGCTTATTCTCCTTGAAAAGTCTCTGAAGCATATGAATTTCCAGTAGCCACTGTAGAATATTGGATATTACTGCTTTAACAAGCATTTACTTTGCAGCATTGGCCATCTGTCAACTTATCCATTTTGAGAAATGTAACCTTGTTCTTTTTGTAGATACTAACAGCACTGATGTATATGTGAATTCCCCATCAAAGTAAGGGAAGCCTCCTCTGAGCAATTGAACATAACCTGCTTTCATTCCTGTGCTTTGTAAGTATACTATTGATTTAGATGTGCAGTTAAATCTACACTTAATGAAATTTACTGCAACATCTTACCCCCAGTTTTCTCTCACATTCTTTAAAGCAGTAGTTCCTGGACCAGCAGCATCAGCAGTATCTGAGAACTTGTGAAAAATGAAGATTCTCAGGCACCACCACAGAATGGAGTCACAAACTCTGAGGTGTGCCCTAGAAACGTGTTTGAACAAATCCAGCAGGTGATTGTGATGCAAGGCTATTGTTGGAGAACCTCCGCTCTAATGCAAACAGATGCTCCCTTGCTATAAAATAGTCTTTATTCTTTACTTTGGAGTAGTGAATTTTGTACAGTTCTTTGTCTCCAAGCTTAAGATGCTATTATACCCTATTGGATATACTAATATTCATTATAGATATTACCAAATTTTAAATGTTTATGCAATAAAGACTTCAGGCTAATACATATTTTCAATTCATATTAAAATACTGATATATATTTAACTTAAAGTTGTAGTTGTAAGGAAAAAGAATTGGGACTAATTAAAACACTGATATTACAGAGATAAAAATGCATGGTGTCCTACCTGTCACAGTATTAACAGATTTTTTTTTTCCCTACAACCAAAATTTTAAAAACTATGGCTGGTTTTAACCTTTGCCTTTAGTAATCCCTGGATCTAGAACTTGTGTCATCTATACAACCAGGGCCATGTGCATGTGATGAATAAATGGACAATAGAGGAAATAGATGTTTCTACACAAAGGCAAGCTGATGATGTTATCTCAAAGAATGGATAAAAAGGAGCTGGCTTATTTTGTTAATATTGCCCATGATGTGGCCTATGTGCTCAGAAAAGCTAATGAGAAAAACTGAAAAAATAGAAGGAATGTTTTTGTGGTTTATTTTGAGAGGGGTGCAGGTCACCAACCCCAAGGCCTTGTGTATGCTGAAGGAATGGATTTCATTAGTAAGATACACAAATCAGATCCTGTATATATGCATTATAGATATCAAGAGTAAAACTTGGGCAAAACATTTTTCTCCCCCTCTTGACCAGGAAAAAAAAAGGAGTCAACTTAATAGTATAATTTTGATTATATCAGTATTGTTTAAATGTTTTCTTAAGTTCATTAAGACCCTGCATTTCCTCTTCATTACTATGTGCATTTCAAGAATATGGGAGTGAATTTTGCCTGTTTCTCTTCGTATTTTAGTAAAACCCACATTTGAAGTTTGAGATAACCAAAATAGTGTGCTTCCCACTTAACAGCAGGCTTCCCCAGTAGAATGTCAATCTTTTGAGAATTTTTTAAATTTAAGGAGAAAGAATACTTTCATAGAGCCATACAGAACTGGCATAAGTAATTCATATTCATGGATGTCACTGTCATTCTTAAAACAATCACTACATTCTTTTATAAAGTACTTAAAGACAATGATAGACTTACATTTGTCAAGTGTTCAGTTACATTAAAAGGGAGATTACAATATGTCAAAAAGTAAGAAATTTAATTGCATGAGTTAATAACATAATTTTCTTAAATAAATGACTGGATTTATAATAAACATCTCTACATAGCAGTTAGATAAACTCATTAAAACAACTTCATAAAATCATTCTAATTTAAATTCATTTCCGTTAGAGAAAATCTCTAATACCTGAGACTGTGCATTAATATTGGCTCCTTCCTTAACAAGGACTTTGACAACTTCTGCTTGTCCAGCCAAAGATGCAATGTGAAGAGCAGTATTTCCTTTCTGTTTTGGAAAAACAAAGTAGAAAATGTCAGAGGTTCTCCAATTTTGTAAAAATTAAAATGTACAGGCATTTTCAACCGAATAAAATTTATCATTTTATAAAGATAGTAGTCCTCCCACCCACTTGTATTTTTCTACCATTGAAAATTGGCCATTTCCTCTAGTGTCTCTTTTCTGTTTTTCATAATACTGCTCTAGTGTTCAGACATAAGAAGACTGTCCTTAGTGAATCAAAAAAAAAAAAAATCAGGATGTGGGTGCATGAATGTGTGTGACAATATCTCATGACACTCATGGGATTTAATGAACAATTAAAGAATGCAACTACAGGAGCTGGGGTTATGGCGTAGTGGTAGTGTGCTTGCCTAGCATGTGTGAGGCACTGGGTTCGATCCTCAGCACCACATAAAAATAAAATAAGAGCCAGGCACAGTGGCTCAAGCCTGCAATCCCAGCACTTAGGGAGGCTGAGACAGGAGAATTGCGAGTTCAAAGCCAGCCTCAGCAATGGCGAGGCGCTAAGCAACTCAGTGAGACCCTGTCTCTACATAAAACACAAAATAGGGCTGGGGATGTGGCTCAGGGGTCGAGTACCCCTGAGTTCAATCCCCAGTACCAAAAAAAAATAAAAAATAAAATAAAATAAAATAAGGATGTTTTGTCCACCTACAACTAAAAAATAAATGTTAAAAAAAAGAATGCAACTACAAGGAAATACTAACTTTAAAAAAAGTTTACTAAAATATCAGGTTTATTTCACCTTGCAATGATTCTCAATGATAGGGTTGTGTTTCTAGCTACAAGAGCATGTGGACATTATCTGAAATATTTTGATAACAAAAAAATAAATTTTACATGGATCATAACATTACCAATGAATTCTACTATTTGCTACATAAAAATTTGTCATCCACAAAACCAATTATCATTGAAAAATAATCTAAACCTCCAGCAAAAATAAAATATAGGCAAAGAGATTAAAAAATACTTGTGATATAATTAAAATAAGTAACAAAAAAGGAAAAAAATAGATACCTATAGATTCCAAGCCATAAAATTTGGACAATAGTTCTCTTTCTGCTACCAGCTCCTTGTGAGGCCACTAACCCTTCACTTACTATGTGGAGACCCAGTGTCCTTATTAAAGGAATTTGGGTGGAAGAAGTGTGGTTGGAAAATTCCAGAACTCTAATCTAAGATTAAAAGAAAACCTATATTTTAAAAACTCAATAGACAGGGCTGGGATTGTAGCTCAGTGGTAGAGCACTTGCCTCGCATGTGTGAGGCCATGGGTTCGATCCTCAGCACCACATACAAAGCAATAAAATAAAGACATTGTGTCCATCTACAACTAAAAAAAAAATTTTTAAAAACTCAATAGAGTCTAAAAGAAAGGAAAAATGAAAATAATAACACTTCAATAACCAAAAAGTTGTTGGTTTAATGAATGTACTATGCTAAGATGGACTATTTGGGAGGCAAAAAATTTGATTTACACTCAAATAGATATTATTTAAGTAATTGTTCCACACTCGTTTGATGTGCTCAAGAGAAATATTTTTATGTTCAAAGTAAGGAATTTATTACATGTCATGAACTTATATTTTGACTTCTTTAGCATTGCCTGATAGTTGTTCTTAAATTTTCACAGAAATTGTTCTTTACTATGCCATAAGCAGAACTAATATACATTTTAGTAGTTATACATGAAGTGTTGGAAGTGTAGATTAACTGGCCATATTTCTAATTTATTCCTGAACTCTTTGTCCACTGAGCCTGGGCTTACACCTGAGTGTGTGATCTCTTTCTCCTCATCTACCACAGAATATTGTCACACTCTAGCCCAGGTCAACAGGGTGGCTATGACTGGTTACTGTAGTTTTCCAAATAAAAAGTTTACCTTGAAAAGAAAAATATCTGTCACCACTGATGATATTTTTTAAAAAGTCTGTTACTTACAACAGACATGTCAACAGATTCAAATGTATTTTAACAAAAACAGTATCCACAAGGGATCATAGCTTCTAGTTATGCCAAGCATCTTGTGTATTTCTTTAAAAGTGAGTTTTAGCTGGGTGTGGTGGGGCACAACTATAATCCTAACAGTTGGGAAGGCTGAGGCAGGAGGATCACAAGTTCAAAGCCAGCCTCCTTAGCAATTTAGTGAGGCCCTAAACAACTCAGCAAGACCCTGTTTCTAAGTAAAATATGAAAAAGGGCTGGGGATGTGGCTCAGTGGTTAAGTGACCCTAGGTTCAATCCTCAGTACCCTCCTTCAAAAAAAGAGAGTTCCAAGTTCTTTATAAACACACATTTGTAGTGGAAAAAAAAATCTAATCTTACCCTAATAGTTCAATCCATAACCTAAAAGCTTTTTTCCATTAAAGGATTCTGTATATCCCCATACCATGTTGAATGAACACATTACAAGATAATTAAAGCATGAAAATTACTTGCTCATTTCCACTGACAAGTTTGCCACATCAATTTACTTTTTTAAAAAATGAACTAATCTTAGGGAAAAAATGCCTCATGGAGGCATATGTTGATCTAGTCCTCTCTGTGAATCAAAGATAACATTATTCAATGCTAGATTTAGAATTTTCTTCAGTATCATGTCTGATAAGTTCTTAAACAACAACAACAACAACAAAAAATCAAACTGCAAAGTTTAAACGGGAGAACTTCAACCATGACTGTATAGATATGAATCTCAATGCACCACTGAACCTCTGAAATGTACACAGGGAAAAGAAGCTCTAAAGCATATCCTTTTTTCTAAGGAAAATAAATTCTATCTGCATGAACATTACCTTAGTGGCAGAATCCACAGAGGACCCTCGTCCCAGCAGCTCCTGAACCAGGCCCACGTGGCCTTCCTTGGCAGCCAGATGGAGAGCGTTGAGTCCATTCTGAGAGAAGAACAAGCAAAATCTCAGAAGAGGAGTCATGATGAGGGACACAGTGTGCCCACCTAATTCAAACACAGAACCCAGAGGACGTACAGACACTGGTGTGTGTATGTGTGTGTGTGTGTGTCTGTCTCTCTCTCCTTTTTGCAGTCCCTTGAATCTATTCAGTTCAGAGACTGCCTTCCAGTGTTTCTGATTCTAAGAAGCAAAAAGGTAAATATTTATCAGAAACATGGATTTGGTGACTTCATTTCAATAAAACATTGTTTTTCTTTAATTAAGGAATCTCTGCTTTTCTAATGAGAAAATAAAGAGAACAGTTCTACATCATTTATTATGTTGGTCAAAAATTAAAATTTTGCCAGCTTTCTGGAACATATAGAGCTTTCAATTAATCTTACTTTTTAACAAGTAGGAGAGAAATGTTCTTTTTATAAAGTTAAAACCACAGGGCCCTTTATTTTATTGGTGAGTTATAATCATACATAATAGTAGGCTTTACTGTGATATATTTGTACCTGCACATAGCATAATTTGTCTTATTCATATCTCTGTACCTCCCCTTTCCCTCCCCCCAATCTCTGTCCTCCACCCTGTTGGTTTCCCTTCTATTTTCATAAAATCCTTTCTCCCGCCACCCCCTCTTCTTTTCTCTCTAGCTTTCATAGGGCAATGTTTAAGGCAACACAAGTCTTCAAAGATAACACTTTACTTAAAATACACTTTGCTCTGTGGCACTAAATGGCCTTTATTTAAGCAAAAATTTAAATTTTATCTTATATTATCTATTAAAACTGTTATACCTGGTACTCATCTATCTAAATATGTAAATAATTATTTACCACAGCATTGAAAAAACTCATGTAGCACATTATTACCTAGCATAATCTACAAATTCAATGTGATCCTTGTCAAAGTATCAATTATATTCTTCATAGAAATACAAAAATCACTCCTAAAATTCATGATACCACAAAAGACCTCCCCAAACCAATCTTAAACAAACAAAAACCCAAAGGTATCATACTTCAAAATATATTACAAAGTTATAGTAACTAAAACAGCATGACCCTGGCATAAAAACAGAGACATAGACTTACACAACAAAGAATCCAAAATAAATCAACACATTTTAGCCAACTGATTTTCTACAAGGGTGTCAAGAACACACATTTGGAAAAGGGCTGCCTTTTTGAGAAATGAGGCCAGGAAAACTGGATATCCATGTGCAGAGGGATGAAGCTAGACCTCTGTCTCTCACTAATTATAAAAATCAACACAAAATAGATTAAAAACTTAAATATAAGACCACAAACTATAAAGCTATTAGAAAAAAAATACAAAGGAAATGCTTCATGACATTCATTGGCCAGGGAAGAAATTTTTTTGGAAAGGATTTCAAAAGCATAGACAACAAAACCAAAAATAGACAAATGAGATTACATTAAACTAAAAAGCTGCTTCTGCTCAGCAAAGGAAACAATCAACAGAGTGAAAGGACAATATTTTAAAAAGACAGAAAATATTTGCATCTATACATTGAATCAGAAGTTAATTTTGATATATTAGAAACTGAAAAAACTCAATAGTAAAATAAAAATAAAATTTTAAAATTCTAATTTAAAAATGGATAAAAGGCCTTAAGTAGATACTTCACTAAAAAGACATACAATGGACAGCAGATACATGATAAATACTGAATGGCATTAATTGCAGGAAAATGCAAATCAAAACCACAGTGAGGTATTATCTTACTCTAAAAAGAATGCCTAATATAAGTAGACAAATGATTACAAGCATTGGAGAGAAGATTGAGAAAAAGGACCCCCTTTCACTACACTTGTGGTAAGAATATAAAGAAACAGCATGAAAGTTCCTCAAAAAGAAAATAAAAACAACTTAAAAAGAGAACTTCAAAATGATCCAACAATCCCACTACTTGATATATAACCAAAGAAATCTGTGAGTGGAGGACATAGCTACACTCCCATGTTCATTGCAACACTATTCACAATCCCTAAGAAAGAAGATCTAAGAGTTCATCAACAGAAGAAAACATAGTATATGTACACAATGGAATATTATTCACCCATTAAAAAGAAGGAAATCCTGTCATTTTGACAACATGGGGGAACCTAAGTGTTGAATGAAATACTAATGCACAGAAATACAAATGCCACAAGATCTCATGTAGAATCTAAAAAAGTTGACTTCATAGAGGTACAGAGTAGTTACCAGAGGCTGAGGAAGGGAGGGGCAAAGAGAGAATAGAGAGATTGGTCAATGGGTACAATGTTACAGTTAGATTAGAGAAATAAGTTCTGCTGTTGTATTGCACAGTGGGGTGACTGTAGTTGATAATAATTAGCTAGAAGGTTTTTAATATTCTCACCATAATGATAAGTGATTAGTGTTTGAAGTGATGAATATGCTTATTATGCCAATTAATCATTACACAATGCATACATGTATTAAAACATCACATTGTATCCCATAAATATGTATATTATGTGTCCATTTAAAATACATGAAATTATATTACCCAAAAAAACCCTCATTTCAACTATGACTAAATAAGATATCTACATATAAAGTTTGAAAGTGGATCTGATCATACATATAAGAAGAAATATATAGCCAGGTATGGTGGCACATGCCTATAATCCCAGTGGCTCAGTCGGCTGAGGCAGGAGGATTGTGAGTTCAAAGCCAGCCTCAGCAACTTAGCGAGGCCCTGAGTAGCTCAGCGAGATCCTGTCTCTAAATTTAAAAAAATATGAACAAGGTCTGGGGATGTGCCTTAGTGGATAAGCACACTTGAGTTAAATCTCCAATACCAAAAGAGAAAAAGAAAGAATAAGAAACATATAAATAGAATCGCTATAAGGTAATTGGCCACTATACATGTTATACTTAATGATTTTGATATGAAAAGTATTCAGGTTTTTATGTTTCAATAAAAAATAAGGTAATATTTTTTTCCCTTTGAAAAACAGTCCTGGTTCCTCATTCACGTTTAACTTTGAGTAGCCAATAAGGTTGTACTACAAAACATGCATGGTTTTGGTACATTTACTGATACCAAGTGGTGGAATATGAAGAACTTTTAATATTTTTATTATAGTCCTAGAAAAATTAACAAATGAATCAACAGGATAATAAAAACTTGAAAAAGATGGAATTTTTTATCCTTCCATTCAACTAGTATGTAAATGTTAACTATGTTAAATACAGACAAGTGATTCACAAATGAAAATTGGTTTTCGCTACTACTACCAGATCAAGGAAAGCATTGTATTATGAAGTTGTTTTCTGATCTAATTATTCAACATCCAATCTCTTTGGTAATAGGCAATAATAACAGATATAAACCTATTCTGGGGACAAGCAGTCTGACCATAGGGTAGGAATTTAAAGGTGATAATCTTTCCTGATACCTTTTCACTCTACATATTTTCGCTGGCTTTCCCACACTGTTTTTTTTTTTTTTTAATTTTTTTTTGGTTGTTGATGGATCTTTGTTTTTTTTTTTTATTCATTTATTATTTATATGTGGTGCTGAGGATCGAACCCAGTGCCTCACGCGTGCTAGGCAAGCGCTCTACCGCTGAGCTATAGCCCCAGCCCCTTTCCCACACTGTTTAAAGAAGTCTTTTGCTCTGTATACGGAGAATTGTGCAAATGTTCTGAAGTATAGATCAGTTACTTCAGTAAGAATCAAATGTTCCAGCAATTGGGAATTGTCTAGATGGCCCAGGACGCTAAAAGTTAAGGAATGTTACATTTGAAGATGTCTGTGGTCAACAGTAGGCTTTTGTCCTTTCCCTGAGTTCTACCTCTGCCTCTATCAGGTTTCAGAACCTAAGAATTTGAAAAGGACTGTTAAGATTATCTAGTCCAGTGATTTACTTACAACTCAGCCCCAGGTTCTAGACAGAGCGTCTACTCCACAAATACTGCTGGATGAATAAATTACTCTAAAGAGGACTTGGAAATGTTTTGGTAAAGAATTCTTTTATAAATAATTAAATATATTTAATGTATTTGATATAAAAAGATAATAGTCTCTACAATTTATAAGCTTATTTACATCAGGGGTTTTGTCCAAGTGGGATCAGACATTTTTGATTTGGAGTTACTTTTTCCAGTTATTTGAGGCCTGCCCATGCAAACACCAGATTTATTCTGCCAGAACATGTTTTCTCTCTAAAATCTGATGTCATGTAATTCAGGAAGCTTCTAATTTAAGAGGCAAATGGTAGACTTGGTTAAGTGACAAAATCTACATGGATGACTTTCTGTATTGATCTACTCTCTCTTTTTTGGCAGTACCAGGAATTGAACCCAAGGGTTCTCTACCACTGATCTACATCCCCAGGACCCCCTACCCCTCAAGTTTTCTTTTCAAATTATTTTGAGACAGAGTCTTGCTAAATTGCCCAGGCTGCCTCAGCCTCCTGAGTCACAGGGATTACAGGCATGTGCCACACTGCTTGACCAATGATCTCTTCCTCCCTCCCTCCCTCCTTCCCTCCCTTTCTTCCTCCCTCCCATCCTCTTTGTGGTGCTTGGGACTAAATCTCGGTCTTCGCACATGATAGGCAAATACTCTACTACTGATAGGCAAATACTCTACCATTGAACTACATCTTCAAAGCTGCTGATCCACATTTTATGAACGCTCTATCTAAGACTGAGAAATGAAGTATTAAATTATTTTATTTCCTCAACTGGAATGCTCTCTTTTAGTTTAAAAACTGGACCATTTTGGTGATCAATTATACCTCATTAAATACCAAATTGATCATTTTAGCTTTGGTGGGGTGGGGAGGACCAGGGGATTGAACTCAGGGGCACTCGACCACTGAGCCACATCTCCAGCCCTATTTTGTATTTTATTTAGAGACAAGTTCTCACTGAGTTGCTTAGTGACTCGCTTTTGTTGAGGCTGGCTTTGAACTACCAATCCTCCTGCCTCAGCCTCCTGAGCTGCTGGTGTGTGCCACCATGCCTGGCTAACTTTAGCTTTTTAAAAAGTGGTCTTATCTGATGCCAATGTTTACTAGATGCTATAAAAAGAAAGTTTAACCTGTAAATTGAAATCATCAGCCAGCCGAGGGAAGATGGAGAAGGGTTTCCCATCTAGAACCCTCAGAGCACTCTAAATAGATTATTCCAAACAGATTAAACTCTGTGGCTAAGCCCCTGGCCTCTGAGCTGTTATCAGCTGAAGTGGGAGAAGAAGGAAGCATCCTCACAATATTTGGCAGTAATTTCTCTTCCAGTCCCTTAATGTTAGTATTTCCTCATTATCTATCCTTGGCATAGGGAAATTATTTTACTACAAAAATAAAAAATCAGGACTTTTGCACCCAGGCTGTCAGTGGTTAAACATTTATCAGCAACATCACTGTTTGAATGGCAAGGTTGGAGGTGATTTGACTTTTTTTTTTTAATATAAGCTGGAAAAGCCAATTTCTCTAAAGTGAAGTAGCCTCAATCTGTTCTTTACTTAGCTCTAACATTCTAAAATACAGGCAACAGGTGGGATATGCCAATAGGAATCTTGTTTACATTTTTAATATACAGTAAAGCATTATTAATTATTCATCAATCCTTTATTGCTTAAAATGATTGTTTTAAACTGGCTTGAAAATCATCTCGTCATAGTAATAGTACTACATCCTCTGTAGTAGTACCCTGAATGCTACTTTAAAGACTCAGAATAGAAGGAATTGGGAAATAAAATGTTTTTTAAAAGGGTGTAAAATGTTTCTTTAATCCCATAAATGACAAATCGAGTTCTTCTCCATCACACTTGGGGATGTGGAAATAACTATTTTCCCTTGCACTCTGCTGCAACAGCTCATTTGAAAACTTCTACTTGCTGGAAACAAGGCTGTGAGAGTACCAAACTTCTTATTTTTGTTTCCATAAATATGGAAAAAAAATGTTTAAAATTAACAAAGGTAAAAGCACATGATTTTCAATCTACAAACTTATAAAGCCCAAATATATTTTTAATGATGTTTTTTTTAAGTATTTATTTATTTTTTTAGTTGTAGGTGGACAGAATATCTTTATTTTATTTTTATGTGGAGCTGAGGATCGAACCCAGTGCCTCACGCATGCTAGGCGAGCGCGCTACCACTGCGCCATAACCCCAGACCCCCAAATATATTTTTAATTAATGGATTTCAGGAGATGTTATCCTCAGGAGGACCCCAGTGACAAATTACTTACCTTACGAAACTCTGTAGAGTTTGCTCTTTACTTATTCCAAATGTAGCCTACCTCATTTGCACAAAAGGAAGTCATTTAGTCTCCAGGACATGAAAGAGTATTCTCTCAACAAATGGCTAACTTTCTTGTAATCAAGTATGACCCTCTAAATTTAAAAAAAAAATTAAGGAAAAGTATCTTTTTGAGGGGAGGCACAAAGTGCCCATTATAAATCACTACAATATAGTTGCATTTTATTGAAAAATCAAAGAACTATGATTAAATTTTTTCATGAGGAAATAATTAAAAAACAAAACTGTGACATGTAAATCAAATTCAAGATATACATATGTGTTCATGATTTCTGTAATACTAATGCTGTACTACTACTGAGAATAGAGTGGTTTTCAAGACACAGATGGGTAAAATTCTAGTCACAAATAGTATAAATTCTTATGCTGCCTTCTTTTAACATGAAAACATTTGAGACTGCAATCATGTTTCTAAATACATGTCTGTTAGCAGCTTTCTTTTATGCTAATGTCTTGGTTTGGGAATTTTTGACCACAAACAAATTTAACTAGAAATGAAATATGCTACCAGGTGTGGTGGCACACGCCTATAATCCCAGCTATGTGGGAGGCTCAGGAAGGAGGATGGCAAGTTCTAGGTCAGATTTAGCAACTTAATGAGACCCTGTGTCAAAGAATAATATAAAAGGGCCAGGGATGTTGCTTGGTGGTAGAGCATTTACCCAGCATGTATGAAACACTAGGTTTCATCCCCAGTAACACATACACACAGGAATATGATAGATGACTATCAGAGAAGCAACTTGGTATCAACTGGACTTAAAATGTTTTATCTTATGATCATGAGCTAACACATAAATTATCATGAAAATGGACAGTGATAAATAATACTATTTAAGGGTAAAACTCAGTTAATTTCTTGAGAACAAGATATATAATGTTTTTGGTTAGCCCATTCTGGGAAGTCCTATGGGTAACAATTTCTAAAAATCCAACCTTCTCACAGAGGCTACATTGATGGTTTTTAGCAGAGTAGTCACTTGGTAATACTAGCCCACAGTTCAAAGAAGATTGTTGCTACTAAATATTTTTAATTTGTCTGGTAAGGAAGTAGGAAGAAGACAGACATGCAGAACTGGAGAGCCTTTTTATTTGGGTAGAGAAACAGGGCACTTTTTAGCAATTTCCTGCACCTGTGGTGTTTGAGGAACCAAAGTCCTTTCCATTTCAAAACATTAAATGAGCTGGGTACGGTGGCACACACCTGTAATCACAGCACTTTGGGAGGCCGAGACAGGAGAATTGTGAGTTCAAAGCCAGCCTCAGCAATGGCGAAGCGCTAAGCAACTCAGTGAAGCCCTGTCTCTACATAAAAAACAAACAAACAAAGAAAAACACCACAAAACAGGGCTGGGGATGTGGCTCAGTGGTTGAGTGCCCGAGTTCAATCCCTGGTACCAAAACAAAAAACAACGACAAAAAAACCCACGTTGAATGTTGTCAGTCTTTGCATTCATTAAAACATTCAACATGATGGGTTGAATGGGGTGAAGGGGTTCTGGTCAAAGTACATCTGGAACAATTTGTGTTTAACAGAGACATTAACTCTTCACTCCCTAGATTAATATCAGGGTTGATACTCAGTTAGATCCCCAGAAAGCAATGTGTCTGGAACATGTTATTTCTATTCTCTACAGAAATGGCTTCGTTCAATTATGAAATGTGACTACACATTTGGTTTTTACATAAGATGGATATAAGAGATATCCATCTTAGCAAGATTTATGGCCTTGTGATTATCATATATCTATTCTCTGGATTAACTGTTGTTGAAGTCAGTAACAGGAAAATGTTTCATTTTAAAAAAAGGTTCTTTGTTTCCTTTTACTAAACTTTAATTTAGAAAATCGCATAATTCACTATCTTATTTGCTAGTTTCCAGGAGACACAGGATACATTCAATATCCATATGAACTGAGTTACTCTATCCTCTAGTGCTCTATTCTATTTACTATGTATAGTTTCATTTCTGACAATGTCAAAATCACAGGACATGTGAGTATGTGCTGTGCCATGACCAACTTATTGAAAAAAAAATTTTCATCCCATTTGATCTCTAAAATTATACTTTAGATTTAATATAACTGATTCTAATCAGCTACTCAGTGTCTCATAATACCAACCAACAATTTGGAAAAAAAACTTAGAAATGTGTTATGGTTAAAAATTAAAAATAAAAATTTATGATGAAATTCTTAGAATTAATTGAACCTGAAAAATAGTAGGCAAATCAGTGAGTTAATATCCTCAGTTAGAGGGGAGAAAGCACCATTTATGTTATAACTACTGAAGAAACGGAAGGAAAGTGGATGAATATAAAGTTAAAATTTTTTGCAAAAAACAAAGAAAACCCATGGAGCCATTGGGTTAATTAGAAGGATTGGAAATCTTTCCTTTTTAGGTGCTAAAAGAATATTATTCATATGCAATTGACAGAATGTGCTTTTTTCTCTTTCATTTCCTTTTCCTTTCCTTTTTTTTTTCTTTCTTCTGAAAGTATGACCAATTGCAGGAATAGTAACATAGTGTTGGGAACTAAAAGAAATGCAATCTGTTCTTGCTCTGCTACTAACCAGTAGTTAGTAACCAGCTTTAGGTTTGTAAGCCTCTGTGCCCTCTAACAATATCATATAAACAACAATAATGATGACAATGGAAAGAGGTATCCATTTAGACAGCATGATGACAGATAAATAGATAAGCACTTATGAGCACCAGGTATGTACCAAACACTGTGTAAGCTTCTGCATATATATATATATATATATATAATTTTTTATTCTCATAAAAATACTCTAAAGAAAGACTGTTGGAAATGAGAATTAATAATCTTAAGAAATCGTTAATTCAAGCTGTATAAGAGCTTAAAACCGGAAAGGATCTTAGATGTCTGGTAGACTAACATAGATGAGCAAACAGAAGTTCAGAAGTGAGTAGCTAGCTAAGGTCAACATGGAGACTGAAACCCATTCTCCTAATCAACACTAGAATTAAAAATGTGAAATGAGTCACAAAATCCCAGACTTGACATTGAATACTGTTAAGGGAATATTCTTAGAATACAGAGTGATGAGATGGAAAAAGTGTAGATTTTGGAGGAATTAGAACTGCATACTAATCCAAACCCTTTCTGCCATTTCCCCACTGAGTAAACACTAGTCCCTGAATCTTCAGAAAAGAATTGTGATCTTCACATGACTTCACTTCACATGTAAAGCAAAAACAAAACATTAAGTATAAAGCAACAGTTTGGCAGATGGTACATGGTACCAATTATTAGCTTCATATCCTTCTTGCCATACAGAGAAAATATTTTAATATCAATACTGAATAAAGGTTTTCCACATGCAAATTGAAATATACATGTCTTTTTTTTTTTGATGCCAAGCATTGAACTCAGGGGTACTCAACCACTGAGCCACATCCCCAGCTCTATTTTGTGTTTTACTTAGAAACAGGGTCTCACTGAGTGCTTAGCGCCTTGCGGTTGCTGAGGCTGGCTTTGAATTTGTGATACTCCTATCTCAACCTCCCAAAGTGCTGGGATTACAGGCGTGCACTGCCACTCTCGGCTTCAAAATATACACGTCTTGATGTGTCTTGTACACATGATGTAAACCCAAGTCACTCTACAAAATATTACTTTGTAGGTAATTTCAGAGATTCATTATAATTATTTTTAATAGTGGAATAGAATACAGAAATGGTTTACACTATAGTATCATTGCATAGGTTAGAGAAGTATTTATTTTGTATACTGTATCTATAGAAGAGTACTTACCAAGAATGATCTAATGATATTCTAAATATAAAATAAAAAGTCATACTAAATCTGAAGGTTATAGAAATTGTCCTCCTTTTACACTGTACCATTAAATCACAAATGACAGTAACAATCTATTATTCTTAATTCCAGCTGGTCCTGACCATGGGATTGAAATCAGTAAATATGATAGTCTTAGGGTGCTGGAATCAGAACAAGGATAATCTTAATGTTCCTGATAAGGACTTCCTTCAAGTTTAGAGGCAAAAGACATAAAGCTGATAAGAAGTACGATGTGTTACGTACAGCTTTCTATGGAAACATGAATTTACGAGGAAAGTATTTTAACGATGACATGATGCATCAAGATATAGATCCACTTTAGCAATGATCTACACATCTATCAAGTTCACTATATGCAGATATAGACTAATTTCTAGCAATAGTTTAATATTTAATAATTTAATTATGTCAGTTTCACACACGTTGAACAGAAACCAACCAAATCAGGCTATTATGGATAGGTCCTTGATATTGGTTTACGTAAGTTAATACTGATAAAACAATATAAACTTGAATTTTTGAAACAATCAACAAATATCCACTGAGCTCTAATTATAAGCAAGATATTGGGCTTCATAGATCTTTGAGTACCAGGCAAGGAATCACTTTTGATACTACAATTTTAGAATAATGCCATTTCTATATATTGTTAAAATGGCTAAATAGACCAAGTAGTTAAAAAATAAGGTCATGATGCTACTTTGAAACAATCATGAACATATCAATCAATCCTAAAAAACAGTTATCTTTTTTTGTTTAGTACTTCTATCAAATTTTTATGAAGCAATATTGTAACATTGTTTACAATGAGATTTATGATACTCTAGTCTCTATTTCCCTTGCTGATTTTATAATATATTTTGCCCATTGACTGCTTTTCCTAAGCTCATATAAAACTGGAAGATGAAACCCCAGGTGTAGCAGATAGCCAATAAAATTTTTTATAGAGTCATTTGAGTGTTAGTTACACTTCTGATACATCCAGAAAAGCCACAGAGTTATCCATTCCCCAAAGTTGAAGAAAAAATTCAAGAAGACTGTTATGGTTTAGATGTGAGTTGTTATGGTTTGGATGTGAGGTATCCCCCAAAAGTTCACAAATGAGACAATGCAAGAAGGTTCAGAGGAGAAATGATTGGGCTATAGTCTTAGCCTAATCAGTGAATTAATCACTCATGGGATTAACTGAGCGGTAACTAGAGGCAGGTGGGGTGTGGCTGCAGGAAGTGGTTCATTGGGGGCGTGGCTATGGGCTGGAGAGTAGTGTCTCTCTCTTCTCTCTCTCTCTCTCCCCCTCTCCCCCTTCCTTCTCTCCCCCTCTCCCCCTCTCACTCTCTCCCTCTCCCCTTTCTAATCATTATGTGAGCTGCTTCCTTCTGCCACGCACTCCACCATGATGTTCAGCCTCACCTCAAGCCCCAAAGAATGGAGCCTGCTGTCCATGGACTAAGAGACCTCTAAAACCGCAATCCCCAAAATAAACTTTTCTTCCTCCCCTAAAATTGTTCTGGTCAGATCTTTTAGTCATAGTAGCAAAAAAGCTGACTAAAACAAAGATGCAACAAAACTTACATGAAGGTTAAATTTTGTGTCAAAATCAATTAAACAAAACAAATATAGTTTTGTACCATAGTACAAATTCATAATCAATACAAACTTAGCAACATTTGCAAGGTACCCACCAAGTGCTCAGCTCTAGCTGCCAGGTTCTAAGAGAGAAGCAAAGGCCACATGGCATAGTTTCTGTCCCCAAACAGCCCATAAATACTCTTATTAAACCACTGAAAAACGATATACACTTGTCATCGATTTTTATTTTCAGATCTCTGGCTACCTTGCTTTGCAAATCTTACAAGTTGAATTAAAGGGCCCCCATTCTGAGTCTTACACTATCAGAAAAGTCCAATTAACTTCCATAACTTCTTTAATTGTACTGAAATGTAATTTGGTTGGAGGCAATTAAAATAGATGAGTTCCTGAAAGAGTTCAGAAGAAAGAGATAGGGAGAAAATGGTCACATGAAAGGGCAGTGATAGAGAAACCTGGCACCCCAGAAATCCCCACCACCACTGGGATTGGGGCTCCTATGTCAGAGGCACCCCTATACCAGGAACTCTCAAGAGAAGCCACATCTGTAGATGATACAGATACAAATATTTATGAAATACTGTTTACAGCTTCACTCTTCCATCAGCACAAATGACCTTAACAAAAGGAATAATCTGTACACTGGAGGAAAAAATAAAACCAACAAAATAACTCATTTACATCTCCTCTATCCATTCTCTCTGTATCCATCCATAATTTATGTGCACCTTTCTCAACTCTTCCTTAAACCAAGACGACTTGTTTTCTGTGAAGGAATTAGGGACTTATTTAGTTGTGATGATAAGGAAGGGCAGAGCAAACACTATGCCGTCTTTGTCAGATGTGATTTAGCTGTGTCCTTGGCTGGTATCCAAGGTTTCTGATTTAATAAAGTATAAACCACAGGCGATCGAGGAGTAAATTTGTTTTATGGGTGACTTTTTATTATTCTCAAATCTTTAAAGTTTTCTTTTTAATTCCCAAATGATGAATATTTCATGAGCTATTTGTTACGACCTTGTCATAGCAAGACTTGGAACAAGACTTCACAACAAAACTTGGAATTTGATAAGTCACTGATCATTTCATAGGGAGAGGCTTAGAAAAATAATGCTTCAAAGACTCTACCTTACATAATCCACTTCCAGATCACTTCTCCACTGGGGCATCCCATCAAGTGCCACAGGCCAGTAGCTCCCTTTTGGAAACTGGTCTTCCCCGCTCTCTAGTCCCATCAAATGTTTCTATCACATAACCCTCAGATTTAAAGAATGACAGTTGAGTCAGCCTCAGAAAAAAACTAGTTATAAAATTGATCCTCAGAAGCTTATCGAGAACAAGAGAGGCACATGTCTATAATCCCAGAATCTTGGGAGGCTGAGGCAGGAGGATCTCAAGTCAAAGCCAGCCTCAGCAACTTAGTGAGGTCCTAAGGGACTCAGTGAAACCATCTCCAAAAATTAAAAAATAAAAGGTTGGGGATGTGGCTCAGTGACTAAGGGGCCCTGGGTCAGTCTCTGGTACCAAAACACACACACACATACACAAGAGAGGTGAAGAGGCTATGGGTGCTAAGAAATAAGTAGTTGATGAATGCAAGAATAAGAAACAATCATTATTGTATTTTATATTTTACATAATCATAGTGTAACTTAAATATACATTATATTTTATAGGTGATAGAAGTCAAGTAATTTACTTCAAAGATTCCTACCACTAAGATGACAAACAAAAAATGTATACGTATACGTAGATCTGTCCGATTCACAAACCCATGCTCTCTAAGGTAAAATAATTAAGTCATAAATCAGTGATTCAAACTGTAGGTTGAAGTGCAAGAAAGGGTCATAAAATCAGCATATTGTCAACCCGCATATTTCAAATCATGAACTAAAATAAAGAAAAATAGAATGCACTGTGCATGGCAAGTGTTCCATTTTGTGAAATTTCATATACATTTGCATACACGTGTGTATGTACATGTGCACAAAAAAACTAAAGATCTTTAGGTGAGAACTTAGACATGAAGTCATCTTGTGGAAACTAGATGTCTTTTCAAACCAAATAAATAAAGTTGGTGCTCCCATAGATGATGTTAAGAGCTTAGGAATGGTTTTTATAGTATGCTTATTTGAATTTTCTGAACTCATTTCTATTTTAGACAAGTGTTGCAATGCAAATAAGAAGACTGACAATGAGATGAAACAGAAGTATTCATTTTGTGGATATATGCCAAATCACTATTAAACCATTCACATATGGAGCTGCAGAGGGAGTGGAGCCTAGCAGAGAACACGGCATTAAGAAACAGAAAGCCTAAGTTCCTAGTCTTCCTCTCCATTACTAAAGGCATGATACAAAGTCTATCCCTTGACACAATGGGGAAATGTTCCAGTCTGTAGATAGCTACTTATAAGATAGCCTAAAATAATGCACGTTAATGTTGTCTGGAATCCATAAGGTAATTAATTATAAGCTATTATTTTTCAGTTAGATTCAAGAGATAATAAAACATAGATTCTTAACTCTGTCCTTCCATACAGCTATTTTTCTATCACTGAAAGTTGGTTAAATATGATGAGTTGAATTAGGCATTTTAAGTTTAATATATAATGTTTACCTGGGCTAGCAAAGTATTAATTGATGCAGAAATGACATTTTAAAAAGCATTTTGAATTCCAGTGAAACCTAGGAAGCAGGTGTGTAAAAGAAGCCTGACTCACTAATAGCTACCTTTGTCAGTAATTCAAAGAGCTGCTATTTGGTTTCTAAAGTTTTAACTCTCCTAATTCCAATGTCATTTTTATAGTCTCATTTCTTTGGTTAAATTCATTTTTATGATGAATTATAAATTATTTCTTTAGTAGTTAATTTAATATATGTTAAGGAAAATGGTCATATAAATCTCAGTGAAAGAAAATTATTTAAACTACTTATTGTAATAGTCATGTTTTAAAGGGATTTAAACATTAAATTAAAAAGTAAGAAGCAAATTATTTAAATAATAGCTAAAAGTTATTATGGCTTATTCTTACGAGTCAAGCTTTCTTTGAAGCACTTAATTGCATTAAATCATTTAATCCTGAATTGAATATTGAAAATAAGGAACTAACTGTCAATTCTAGCTTAGAAAGTACACTCTTAACTCTCCTTGTCTTAACAAAAACAAAACAAAACAAAATAAAAAAACTCTATGGATTCTGCATTGTAATCCTATTTCACTTTATTTAGACCATAACTTCTTATTAGCCTTATATATTATTTTGTGGACTAGAAAATATCTCAGTGCTTGAAAATTATCTTTTTGAAGCTTCTAGACCTATGATCAAACATGTCAAAATTAAAGTTCTAAAATGCTATGATGTCATATGCACACCAAGCTTAGTTAGTTTTTATTTGAAAAGTAAAAACAAAAAGAATGGGTTAGAATGGTTGATCCCTTAGGATACAGTAATAAAATTCTGTGATTCTAAAATCAGATGACATTTAATGAGAGCATAATTTCAGTTTTAGAGATACTATTAAAAGGAGAGATTTATCTCTGTATTATATATAATTGATTATTTTATATTTCAATCAAACCATTTCCAAAGAGGGCATTAAAAATCTGGATTCCCTGCCCCAACATAGAATTTATCAAAGCTGGCAAGCACAGGCAGCAGTATGTATCAGAATTAACTAGTAACTTTTTTTCTAATGAAACAAAAGAAGTCTGTAGTGGAACAGTCTGAGGTGCCTCCAGAGGCCAAGGGTAAAATCAGAATGAGAGGAGGAAGGTTTCAGTATCTCAGAGGAAAAGAAGTAAGATGGAAACAGAACTCAAAAACAGTTCTGCAGCTATTTCTAGTGTGTGCTCTATTCCTCTATTTCTAATGAGGCACGAGTGAAGAAACATTTTTAGACACAAGACATTAAACTCAGACTAAAATATGGTACAAAATTTTAACATTAATATAAACGATAGCTTAAATTCAATAAATAAAAATAACCAACTATCAAGAATTCACACATTACAATACTTATTAAGTATTTGCTTTATACCAAACGTTGTACTAGGAACCAAGTCTGTATTTCAAGGTATCCATACACAAGTCTGGCAATATTATTAAAGAATGACAATGACTCCTAATCTTCTTCCCATTTTTTACAACATTGATTAAAAAATAGATCAAGTTTGGATTCTAGAAGGGTATGGATGAGAGAGGAGGGAGCCACTAGACAACATAAGTTAGCTTTTAGGTGTTGTCTAAATAGCATACCAGTAATCTATTTTCCATTATTATAGAATAAATCTATAAACAACATTTAGTATGTATTTCTAAGTTAGCCTGAGACACACAAGCACCTTAAGCCACTTCATACTCTGAGCAATCACAAAATTTGGTTCTGTTTACCAAGTTATTGTATTTGTACATTTTTTCTGTATATTCCCTATAAGGCTTCTCGCAGGCAATAAATCCTATGCACAGTAGTAACTTTCACACCTAACATAATATCTGGCACAAGAAAGAGGGCACTTCAGTAATGTTTGTATCACGGATGAGCTAATAAATAGTATGTACAGTATCGAAGTAAACAAGAATCTGATTTATTCATCCATTATGTCAGTAAATGGAATCAAGTTAGGGGAAATCAGGTTATTGAAAACAAATATTTGATAAGTATTTATTGACAAGTAAGCTACAGATACGTCCATTTCTAGCTTTTGGAAACACCAACAAGAGACATTCACTTTCACAGGCTGAATGAAGCTGGGCACCGTTAACATATATAAGTAGGAATTGGGCCAGAGAGAAGCATTGTTTTCAAATGGTCTTTGTCAGCCTGGTATCTCTGGATGTATTTTTAAGGAGCAGAGTTCTGTGAGAATCTTTGAATTTTACTCTTTCATTTGAGTGCCAGTCTAAAACACGTTAATAGAAATGTATTCTGGATCATCTGAATAATCACATTTAATTAGGTACCATCTAGTAATTTCTTCTTCTTGGTCATGTTTGTGATTCTGCTGATTTCAAACAATCAATTACAGGGAACACTCAAATTTTAAAGCAGTATTTTTCCAGCTGAGGCATGCAGATGTATTCTCCAGCAGTTTCTCACTCTAAGTAGAAAAAATACTGCCTTCAGAGGTGGTTTGTAAACAGAAAATGGTAAGACTTGAGCCTTTGCCTCTGGAAAGCACAGTGGATGTTTAATCAGGCATAACTGGAACCTTCCTAAGTGTTAGGAACTTTACTGTAGCCCCTAGAACCACCAATGGTCTAAAAGAAAGGATGACTATTTTGACTAAGAAAAATTTTAGCTAAAATCAGAAGAAATAAACTTGTTAGTATTTGTCCAGAACTTGTCCATCCAGTTAGTCTAGCATTGGTGAAATTATCATTTGTACCTAACCCAACTCTTTGTTAATTAAATTCTATCTAATGACAACCACCAAGGCATAATTTGATCCCTAGGAAACTGTATACAACGTAATGGGTAGTTGTATCATTTCAGGCCCCAGTAGTATCCCTCTTATTAACTAATTGGATCCACATATTAAAATTTATCAATTTTAAGATATTTGTATTAGTTGATAAGATCTTATTTCCTTCTTCATAGAGAAAAAAAAAAACTCGCCAAAATTGAGTTGTTAAAAGGGGCTTCGGGCTGGGGTTGTGGCTCAGTGGTCTCTAGAGCACTTGCCTAGCATGTGTGAGGCCCTGTGTTCAATCCTCAGCACCACATAAAAAATAAATGAATAAAATAAAGCTATAAAAAATGTTACCTCAAAGAAAAGCGGGGGGCAGGGGACTTCAATGACTATCATTAGTTTGGTATCCAAACAAGTAACTCTAAGGAAACTTGAATAACAAATCTTTTAAGAAAGTTCTGGCTATTCTGTTAGATGATAAGCTATATTCTCACCTCCCTGATAACTTGCTTCTTTCTTTCCATACTTCTCCTTTCTGCCTCCACTGGGCACTACTGCTGTCTTCCCTTGTTCTTTGAAGGAAGTAGTATACTATAAGCCTCTTTTCCGATGGCAGGAACACCCTTCGCTCACCCCAGCATAGATTTTGCATATCTATGAAGGTACAGGGTTTCAATTTAGACTACCCACTGCCCACTCCACGCTGCAAATAAACCTTCCTTATTTTACTGATGACAGTTGTGTGTGTATGTGTAAGCACACCCTTTATGCTTCAAGGTGTGTCCTTATTTATAAGCTCTTGCTTATCTACGTTTTATATACTTTCATCCCACCCTAAGAACTTTCATTTCTGAAAGAAAAGGCCAAAAAGAAACTGAGTATGGAATTAAAAACAATTGTCTACTTCAATTTATGCATATATATATACATACACACACATATATGTGCGTGTGTGTGTGTGTATGTGTGTTACTTAACAGCTAGGTAGCTCCTGATCATGCTCCCTTCAAACTGAAAGCATTCCTTAATGTAGAATTGCCAAATTCTATACATCTATTTCCTTAATTTCTTGGAATGGGACCTCTCAATTTGAAGAACAAAATCTCCTTTTTCTTTTCTGCTCCTTATTTGAGGAGAGAAAGGCCTTGAAAAGACTGAAGATGATAGAATTTGGGGACTCCTTTATAGTCATCAAAATGCCCACTCACAGAGAAGCAGGGAGAGAAGCAGAGAGAGTGAGAAATTCAGGAGGGCAGAGAGCATAGATAGTGATAGAAAATGACTGGGAACTTCTTTTTGGTTTGGTTTGGTTTGGCTTTTGTTTTTTTGAGACAGGGCCTCACTAAATTGTCACAACTGGCTTTAGACTCAAAGCTCCTGCCTCAACCTCCTTAGCATCTGGGATTACAAGAGTATCCCACCACACTCAGCCCAGGAAACTTCTATACGGGGAAGAAACTGTTTAGAATAAATGGTCAGCAAAAGAAAGAGAATGCTAAAATATGAGTGGGCAAAATCTGAGCCACTGCAGAAGCCGGATGATTTCCAATGACATGAAGAAAATAACCAAAGAGAAGATGACTAAGCAGGAATGGCAGCTTAATCTCATCTCACATACCTCTTACGTTTGGTTATAGTTCACACCTGAAGAGTTATTTTGAGTACTCATGTGGATTAAGATTTTCCCTCTATTGACCTCCACCAGCAGAAGTCAAGGTGGGACTCCAGAACTCTTCAGGCTCCTGGGTAGACTCCCTACCTCTTCCCCAGACAGTCCCTATACCATTCCCATTACTATCTGCTTGGGCCAATCTGGGATAAAGTTACCATGCTCTCTATCCATATTTGACCCAGTCAACTGAACCCTCATCCCTCCAAATATTATCCCTATATGTCTCTGAGTACTCCCTTTTCTGACTCTGTCTCTTATCACTTCCTGAAACTTTTACACTAAGCCCTTTGGAACATGTGAGCATGATCGTCTCTCTTACTAAATAACATCTCTCTTACTGTTCTCTGGACATTGCTCTTAATCTTCCTGCTCTAATTGAATCTGAAGGAACTGCTTCTCTGAAGTTCTCTCAAGTGATGGATATGTATATGCCCTTTCATCTTCCTATTCATCAGGAATACAGCAGGAGCTCCCTTCTCTTCACTGCTCTTCATACTATTACTCCTCCCCCTTCATAAACCTCCAGTTGTCCTCAGTGTGTACCCTCTAGCCCCCATCTCTCACCCATTGAAGATGTTAGCTTCTAGTTCACATCCATGTTCTCGACATACACATACATGAATTCTCCAAAACTCCAGACTTCATGTTCCTGCATTTTTCTCTACTAAGGAGTTTTCCTTTTTTCTACCTCATCCACCTGCATGGCCATACTCTAGACTTTTTTGTTTTCAATAATTATATCCTTCCAAGATCTCAATTCTAGGCATTTAACTCTCTGATCACCAATTCCTCTCTTGACAACTTATTCAGCCAATTCCAACAATCCTTACACCCCTGACTCCTAGAATCCATTACTTTTTCAGCATATCCACAGTTCTCCACACTTAGCATTCTCCACACAAAATTCTATGTATGCTTTATAATCATTTCAGGCATTTCCTTGTATGCATCCTCAGTTCCCTTATGTTTCTCTAGCTTTACCACAAATGGTTAACTAAACCACATTCTAATTGTCTATAACTGATGATATGTAACTGTCCATGTGATCTCAGACCTAAATGTGACTGTAGAAGAACATACATACATCCTACCAGGACTCCCTTTAATTCCTGATCATAGGCCTCAAGCAGGCCCTTTACGCTGCCTGGTAATTATCCTGCTACCATTAATCGCTCTTCCAATATTCTAGATCTTTATTTCATACCTTCTGTCTTCTCAACCTCTGTCACTTTCTCTCCCACCTTCCCTCTTAGCTGATGATCTTGACTCATACTTCACTGAAAAAACAGAAGCAGTTAAAAGAGAACTTCCACCCCACAACGAACTACTAGAGCCACACACACTTTCTTTTTGATCCTTTATTCACACAGCTTTTCTTTCCCTAAACTAGCAATGCTTCTAACAATGGTCAAACTCTCCCCTCCTGCCCTGGCCCTATTGTCCTCAACATCTACTCAAGGACACCAGCCAGTAAGTCTCCCTTCTCTCTTTCTCAAATCATTAATTTTTCTTCTCTGTTGATGTTTTTCCCATCAGTGAAATGAAAATACTATCACTTCTTTAGCATTGAAGGAAAAAATAAGTCCACCCTTAATGCCACTTCCCCTTCCAGCTACTTTCCTTGTTCTCTCTTTCTCTTTATAGAGGAGTCCTGAAAGCAGCATTCGGTCTACCCACTATCCATTGAATGAGCCTCAATCCCGCTTTCAACTCACTACTCCACTGAAATTGCTTTGATCAAATAACCAGTGACTACCCCAATCTAAAGCTATCATTCAGTTCCTCAGCTTGTTCAATCAACATCATTTTAGTTGTTGATCATTTCATCCATCTGAAAATAATTTTTTTTCTCATTTGGCTTCCAATATGCCGTATCCTCCAGGTTTTCTTCCTCTTATGTCTCTGGCCACTCCTCCCCATCCTCCTTTCTGGCTCCTCATCTTCCTCACTTCTAAAAGTTGAAATGCAGTGAGGTTCAGCCCTTGAGCCTCTTCTGTTTTTCATAGACCCTCATATGGCACAATGGTTTTGAGTACGATCTATACACCGAGTGCACCAAAACTTTCATCTCCAACCAAAACCTCTTTTCTGGACCTCAGACTCATACATCCAGTTGCCTACTTGGATACCACATAGACAAATCGAACTTGGTGTTTTCAAATCTGACCTCCTGATTATTCCTTGAAATCTGTAAATACATGTTCCCATCACAGTTCATGAAACCTTAGCCCTCATTTTCTGCATAGAAACCCCAACCGTCATCACTGTGTCCCCTTTTGCTTTCATCCTTCATAAATCCATCAGAAAAATCAGCTTTCCCTTTGAAGTGTACCCAGAATCCAACCACTTCTCACCATCTCTCCTGCCTTTTGCCCCGTGTAAAACGCCTCATCTCTCACCTAAAGAATTATAATAGTGTTCCCTGCTTCTGCCCTTGCTCCTGTTCAGCCTGAGTGTTACTATTAAAACAAGTCAGTTTGTGTCACTTTGCTAAAAACTGTCTAATCACTTCTCATTCAGAATTAAAGCTAAAGCTCTGAAAATAGTCCACCAAGTCTTGCATGACCCGATGCGCCTTTCTGTTCTCCCCAGTCTCCTCCTGCTCTTCCTCTCTCTCTCATTCAACACCAGGCAGCCTGGCCTCATTGCTGGTCTTTAAATATGCCACCATGCTCCCTCTGTGGGTTTCTCTCATCTGCCAAGACTTCTTCTAAAGTGTACTCCCCCAAAACAGTGCCTGGTTCCCATGCTTAGATACTTTGAGGCTTTACCTGACCATCCTATCTACGATGACACAGCTCCCCTACTACTCTCTCCTTCTTTCCTACTATATTTTCCTTCATATCATTTATTGCCTTTCCTCTTATCACATTTTTTGAAGGGGTACCAAGGATTAAACCCAGGGGCGCTTAACCACTAAGCAACATCCTCACCCCTTTTTTTATATTTTATTTAGAGACAGGGTCTCACTCAGTTGCTTAGGTCCTCACTAAGTTGCTGAGGCAGGCTTTGAACTCGTGATCCTCCTGTCTTAGCCTCTCCAGCTGCTGGGATTACAGGTGTATGCCACCACACCCAGCCTCTTTTCACATTACTTTTTCCCTTAGTACTTGTCTTTCTCAAGTCATAGACCATAAACTACATGAGAGCAAGGTTTTTGCCTAACTGTACTGTTCCATCTCCAGCACTAAGACGCTGCTTGCTACAGAGAAAGTATACAATACATATTTAAATAAATAGATGCATAAATGTTATGCCTAGGATTAGATTGGTTGAAAAGAATGCATAATTATGGTATCCGAAATGAGTTAGGGAGAGCTGAATGGCTGCCTGGGAGTCAAGGTATTATGATCCATGCCTTGGGTTGTAGGAAGAGGGTGTTCAAGAGAATTCCCAGAATATGAAGTGTTCTATTCCAATCTGAACCACTGTAGCAGAGTACTTTAGAAGACAGCCAAAGAAATAATTTGCATGAAGCTATCCTTGGCAGTTTTAAAATAAGAGTCACATTTCAAAGATCTTCATAGATTTGTGTAGTTGCAAATAAGATCAAAACTTTTTAGCACTATGGACAAGTAGTTGATTAAATGTCTCGCTGAATTCATTACACATTGAATAAATATCAATATTGAAACTCAAAATCTAAGTGCTCAAAATATTAGGCATTAATCAATCTTAACCTGAATCAGCATATGCAGTATGCAGCAAGGACCAGCATGTATGCACCAAAGAAGATCATAGGATAGGAAGTACATAATGCAAAAACAAAAGGGTACACAATGCCAGGACAAACGGAACACCCTTTGCTTTACCTAAATAAGGGGTCAATAATAAGCATATGAGTATCTAGCTATTTAATTTATGTATACACTGTGCCTGATTTAACTGGCTAGAACACTGTATATAGAACATTTGTATTCTAATAATTCCATGAATTCAATCCCCCCCCCCGCTTTTTGTCTTAGTCTTAGGCTAATAAAATTGTTTTTGTCATTTTTTAGAGAGGTTCAAACCAGATGGACCAAATGGTATTTGTGACAAAAAAAAAATTTAGTTCTGGAAAAACATTTTAGTTTAATGCAACCCAGATAAACAGTAACCATTATTAAACTACTATTAAACATAATCTTTCCTATTTGATGGAACTGGCTATGGTAATACCATTTAATGTTCTGCCATGCCTATGAGGATAAGTACTATTTTTGCTAAAGCTTAGGTTGAAAATTCGTATCAAGAGATTATATTATTATAATATGGATTGTCATTTTCACTAGTATTTATTGAGTGCTTGTTCTGCTAGGCACTTTGTAAACATTTCATTTAATCATCAGTACAGTCCCATGACCTCAGTGTTGCTATGGTCATTATAGTTGAGAACATTCAGGCCTGGAGAAGTTGATTGCCCAGGATCTCTTAGCAGGAGAATGGAGAAAATGAGAATTTGGATTCCAGCACCCACATTTTAACAAGACTTCCAAAAATGCTTTATGATCTGAGTCATAGTATGTGAGCATATGCTAAAGTCATTGTTGAATTTATCCCCTTGTTATTTTAGGAACAAGAGGCCCGATATTTTAGAAACATTAGTATTGTCTTAAAAATGGTACATTTACCTCATTTTCAGTTTTGGAGAAAGGAAACACAGGCTTCAACTGACAATTTTGTACCTTTACAACTTAGTGATAAAAGATCAAGACCAAAATCCAGGACATTTTAAGAACTATTAATCATTGATGGTGTCATATTTGGATTATAGCCAATAAATGCTAAGTGATGGTACTTCATTTTAAAGTCTCTACAGTGAAACTAATAAATTTTATATATGATAAAAGTATCTGAACCTTCCAGAGATTTTATTGACTTTTAAACTGTCAATAAACTTTTATGAAAATGTTATACAGTCTAGTTTTAATGCCATGATGTCAGTCTTGTTTGTAACAGTATTAGATCATGCACAATTACTAAATAAAGTAAAAGTATTTATAAGTTACATAAATGAATTAAAAGCTAAGATTTACTCTTTTCTGAAAGTAGAACAAATAAATTATTAGTCTAATCTTCTAAATAAAAGGTAACAAATATGTTTGTAATCATTAGTAAAAGAAAAATGAAAACTTGCAGATTTGGGGGGGTATTGTGCCAAATTTATGAATTATTTCCATATCCTTCAGTATTACAAGCCACATGATAATTTCAGGTTAAATTCCAAAGTTCTCATGGTAGTTATAAGATGAATTTTATAACAAAAAAATTTCTGATTCAAATTTCAGTTTAAAAAATCTTAGCACGCCAACACATATGATATTTTTGGAAAGCTAGTGCAGCCCAGATTGTCTTTCATTGAGAAATACAACAGGGTACAGAAAGTTCTGGTTTGTATGTTACATGTCATAATGCTCCCTAGAAACTCAGGCTTAGAAGCAAAATAGAGGATACATTTTCATTGAATATTACACATAATTGGAAATAGCATTACTTTGGCTGAACAGTGGCCTCTTCTGCCCTTCTGAGTACTTGGAAATTATTTTGTTCTACATTTTACTGGAGTTTTAGTAGAAATCCTGATGGTGGTGCTCTTTGACTCACAAGTTTTTTAAACTACCTTTTATATTAGTCTAAGGAAGAGTAAAGATCTTATATTAAGAATGGTAGATTACTAGTAAGTTTGAGCTTCAAGATAAAGGGCACTGCCACCGTATAATTCAAGGGACAGTTCCAAATATTCCTCAAGAAGACATCTTGCAGTTGATATAACTTGGATAGGAGAAAGAGACATGTGTAACTCCGGGGGTAATCACTTAACCATCTGTGAGCTCAGTTTCTGCGTTTGTAAACTTGTACTACACCTTAACTCATACCTTTTCTTTCTCAGCTGATGGATAAAACATCATATGAAAAGCCCCAGCACAAAGCCTGATCCATAATAGTTAATTATTTAACATTAGTTACTTTATGTCCCCAATCCATTTAATTGATACACATGCTTGAATAGTAATAATAAAGACCCAACACCAGATCTGTAGATTATACCTAGTAAATTCAGATGATTAGAAGAATCAATCTCATAGTTTATATAGAAGTCAATTTTGCTTTTTCTGATTCTTGGTGAATCATACACAGAAATTGCAAGTAGAAAGCATACACCTTAGAAAGTCTTTATCACCTGGGTACAGTGGTGCACATCTGTAATCCCAGCAACTGAGGAGGCTGAGGCAGAAGGATCACAAGTTTGAGGACAGCCTTAGCAACTGAGCAAGGCCCTAAGCAACTTAGCGAGAATTTTTCTCAAAATAAATAATATTTTTATTATTTGTTTGTTATACTTGAAGGTAAAGCAGCTCTGGGTACAACCCCCAGTACCAAAAAAACACAAAAGAAAAAACAAAATCTGTTACCATTTCACAATTTAACTTGCATTGCAACCAGGGACGTAAGCCTTGTGTGTATTGTTATACCACTTTCTGAATTAAAATGACTTCGCAAAAGTGATAGGACTTCAATTTGAGTCTGTGGGCTCTAAATTTTGCATGGATTTTATGGTATCATGTTGACTTCTCAGAATAATAAGTGTTCTCATTTACAATGACATATAAGTGGACAGGTGGCCACTACAAAAGATAAGACCTGTTCGGCTGGTAACAACTTCTTGATCTAACTTAAAAAGTTAGGTTGATCTGTAAATCTGATAAAAATAAGTATTTACTACTGAAAGAGCATTGTTTCTTAAAACCAACCCTAAGACTTTCCATAAAATTAACACATTTGTTATACTTGAAGGTGAAATGAACTTTGTTAGAAATGAGGTTAGCTTTATTTATCTTGGGTTTTCGTTTTTTGCATTATTTTTGAAACTTTTCCCAGAATGAACTAATAGTTTCATTATCTACTCTCCAGTATATTTCAAATTTAGATAATTGATATCAAAATTTGAGAAGTAGGTTAAAAAATTTTTTTAAAAATTTGAGAAGTATATTTAATCTACTTAAAGAACCTAAGGTAACATTTCAAGATTATAAAATGTTTCATTTTCAACCTCTTAGGCTGATAATGACCTCTTAGGTTGATTTTATAGAGTGAGTACATATATCCACATGGGAATTTGGATGTTCTTCCCTCTTAAGGCAACGAGTGTACTTTAACATCAAATTATTTGTTCAAAAGAATAATAAAAACACATTAGATAAAATTGTTCATAATGGGAAATAACAGAGAATGTAGACACAGCATATGATCATCTTACAGATTGAAATAGTATAATTTGACCTTATGCCATAGCTTGGTGTTAAAAACTATGTAAAGTTTGAGACTTTATTTGACCTATGAGTTCTAAAGCTAAACTGTTACTCTTTCATGTTGCAAGTATAAGACACAAATCTGGGTCAGAGAAAAAGGATTTTTAATTCACAGCAACAGCAGAGGTCCTGAGCATTAGCACTGGCTTGCACCAGTTTCCTATGTCCTTCTTCCACCAAATCCAACAGGGTAGACCCAAAGGACCAATGCTGGGTGCCTGCGCATGCATGCAGGGTTAAAGGACAGCAATGATCTTGGGGGATTCAGACAGTCTGCTTTGTGTCTAGGGGGAGATGTTACTAATTCCTCAAAGTTGCTCACTGTAGGCATCACCCTGAGAAATGGCCCAGATGAAACCCTGGGTTTTATTCTTATTATCTCCAAGAATATCAGCAGGGATGCTCAGGGACACAGCAGGATGCCTTTCTCAAGGGCAAATGGCTGTCAACATTTTTTTCATGAAAAGAGATACAGTCTCCTAAAGGATGAGAGATATTGTCATCAGTGACAATGTTTTCCATGCCAGTAATTCTCAGGAGGCGCAAGAGATGTCCTGTGCCCTTTGTAAAATTAGCCTCCAGATGACCTTGATACAGCCACCTCACTATTCTGGGCATTTGTAGGAAGTTTGGGGAGAAGGGAACTGCCATAATCATATTTTCATTTTAGAAAATCACTCAAGACAGTGTGGAAAACTGTCCAGAATGGATAAGACAGAGCTAATTAAGGAAGCTATGATGACCACCATGGTGAGTGATGGTGAGGTGAGGAGAGTCAATGTGAGTTAGATGTGGAAAGAAATCCTGGGGCTGCAGGAGAGGAGATGAGAGATGGGGAGCAGTTGGGTTAGAATTGACATATTAGAGAATAGACTAGAAGGTAGGAAATTAGGAGAGTAAGTCTGGGGATAAGAAAAGACCAGGTTCAGTTTTTGAATTGTTACATTTGAGAGATTTAATAAGAGTGATGACCTATAAATTAAATATAACTGGGCTGAATACATATTGGTCTATATTAACAAATACTTTAGATGATTTAGAATCAAATAATGGAATTTATTTCCTATTAACATAAAGTTGGCCAGGATTCTTTACTTCTCAGATCTCTGTCAAATACACACACGCTAACAACCAGCATTGAACAGAGAACAACAAACAACTTATGGTATGAAAGTCTTAGTCCAAAATGGCACAAAATGGCACAAAAATATTACCCTGAGTAAAATGTACATTTAACAGAAAAGGAAAGAATTCAGATCTAGATTACTAGAGGATGATAAATGAGGAGTAAAATGTTTTTGGTTAAATTTTCAACTAAGGATGGTCCAGATCATCTTATAGAAAAAAAATGATATTCAATTGTTATTTTTGATCTGTCCACTTTACCAACAATATTAGCTCTAGAAACAAACATTGGATGTTTGAGAGTTAGTAAGAGTCAAAAATGGGGTTGCATAAGACCAAGTCACTGGTACCAGGAGATTCAAATGAAAACAGAAAATAGCCTTGGGCTCTGAGTCTAACTCTGGAGAGTGAGGACTGTTTCTGCATTGCTCTGACACAGTCCAGAGCCTGCCACCACCTCTTCTTACCTGGTTGCAGGTATTAATGTCAATGCCCCCCTTCAGATACTCCACAACTTTGTCCAGGTTGCCTGCTCTGGCAGCACGCAGGAAGCTGGCATTGCTATCAGACTGTGGGTAGAAGAAAAGACCTCTGTGAGTAATGGATAAAATGAAAACATCCAGTTCAGAAAGGCAAGAATGTTTACATGGCAAGTCAGAAAAATTTTAATACTGACTTTAAAACATTGAATATCATACACAGTATAAGGTAATAACTTTGCAATATTCCAAGAAAGTTGTTTAAGAATATTAATGTCACTGGGAAATATGTTCTGCTATATTAAAGAGTATAAAAGGATATTAAAATGAAAATTATTATTGCTTTATTCCAAATCTTCAGCCACATTTAAAAATGAATTTACACTGTTCCTAAAGCCACTATTACCCCTTTATTTTAGTGTCAGGAGCTTAATGACTTTATATTAAGCCTAGTATCAAGTCAAAAAAGAATCAGAGAAACTAAAAATAATGAAAGCTACTGGGTTTCTTTCTTTCTTTCTTTTTACTGTCAATTTTCAAATGGGTCTTCCAGAGAACTGAGTACAGGTCACTTAAGAGTCATCAGTCCTCATTATCAGAGAATAATAGAAAGCACCAAGGGTGCTTTGCAGAAAGAGGATAGCATTCCTTGGCAGATGTGGACTGGGCTGATGCAAATTCTGTGATTTCAGTGATTTTGGAAAAACATGACTAAATTCAAACCAGCTGACATAGTACCACTTCTTGGTAAAAATGTTGGCTCTGGATGGAAACTGCTTTTTAAGTTTTTCATCTTCTCACACTCTTAAAAATCTCATATTGGGAGAATCAGCTGAATTCTCCTCCCGAGAAGTCCTGAGAAGGGTTGTTGCAGAGACAGAGCTATAAACCCTTCAGCTTGGTTAAAAAGCCTGACTCTTAACCCTTAACAAAATGACAATAAATTTTTGCTAGGGTCCAAGCCACTTGCATAACTACTGTAATATTTCTTGTGATATAATGTCAGACTAAAGAGAAAATGATAGCATGAAGATGAATATAATTTACATATTTGAAAGTGAGATGCAGCTTTGATTACTCTTAATGCATTCTCCTCCCTGGGGTACCCTGTCTCCTCCCTGGAAGCCCGTACTTTGCAAGGACTCTCAGCACATTCTGTCAGAACTATTTATTTATGATTTGTGATGACGTACAGATAGAGAAATGGAAGTATTTTCTCTAGGAGTTTCAAATATGGAATTACTCTCATATTGCTAATATGATTTACACATGGGAAGATTGAAAAGCCCTAGAACTAAATTACCTCACATTTAACCCAAACACCACAATGGCTTGTAGGCTTACAAATTAGAGATATTTATTAAGAGTTGAAAGGTGTGACAGAAATCTATACATCTAGAGTTCATGCTTTGATTCTTTAGAAATTCATCATGGTATGATTAACTATAAGTGCTATTCCCCCTTCTCATTTCCCTGTGACACCTCACGCTTCATCCTTCCTGAAAGCCGTGTCCTTGGCAGGGTGCCCTAAGTAGATCTGCAATGATGCAGTGACTGAATTGTGACTCATTGTAAAATGTGCAGTCTACGAAATTATTTTGCTGTTTGCAGCAAATGCTAAATTCCAGGAGGTTTCTTCCTGTAGCCCTTACAAGTGAAAGGGCTATGTTACACCAACATCCCACAAGAAATCTTATTTTTTTCACTGTAAAACAATACAAATAAAATAATACTATGTTAAAGGTATAAAGTATGAAAGAATTATTCGTGTATGAATAGGTTTATTTCCAAAATAAATCTATGTGCCATTATTTAAAGCTTGTTCCTAGAAAGTACTTCCAATTTGTACACAACATAAGTAATTATAGGTACAATTTATGGAGTATTTACTGTGGGCCTAGAATAAAGAAGTCATAAGCATTAAATTATCAATATAGTAATACTATGAAGAAAGAACTGATATTATGCTCATTTATGAAGTGAGGAGAGAGGTTTAGGATGTTTCCAATGTCATAGATTGATTCAGTGGAAGATTCAAGATTTAATTCATGCTCATCACACTGGGACCCAGAAGTCTATCTGCTATTCTGTCCCCACTCTTTCAATGTATCAGAGTAGATGTTACCATAGATTCCTGACTTATGAGCAATAAGTTTGTTTCATTTGAGATAACCACACTATGCCCTTTGTCTACATACTCATTCTGTAAATCACAGCACTAGCTATAAAGAGCACTTTGACTGGAGAGGGAATTCTTAGCTGCCATCTCTACCTTCAGATCTATTAGCCATCTACATGCAACTAGACAAATTGAGTTGACTGGGATAAAGCACCTTGAAACTTATTCTTTTGGGAATGAGTAAAGAAATGGGAAAATAAGACGTATGAAAAAGACAATTCTCATGTTCTCTGTTTTTCTCTTTTCTGAATCAAACCTTTATAAAGTGAATGCAAGTCAAAGAGTTACAGCTAATCCTTGGAATTTTAGCAGACAATGTTGCCAGTGTTCCGGAGGGGCTGGACCCAATGGAAAAGTAATATCTGAGCCGTCCTGTCAGGGACCTCTTCAGCAGTTGAGTCAGAGCATACTTTGCCGCACAGTGAATTCTTCTAAAACCCCATTAAGGGATTTAATTTTTCCAGAGTGAGAAAATGCATTAAATGGAAGTATTATTGTAAAAGGTTTCAAGAATGTGGATTTCAGGGATGGAATTAAAATGAGGTTTCAAAATTTATACATAAATTGATAAGGTTGTAGTCAAATGTGTCTTTTTACATGGAAATCTGTATTTTTCTCTCCCTTCTACATAGACACATGCACATGTCCTACAATGAGGTCAATCTGTGATTAAAGTTCTTGATGAAAGAGCTTTGGATGAACAGTTAAACAGTGTGGTTACCTTTACTCAGTAAAGAGCTGAAAGAAACTAATGGAAAGAGATTCAGTGGTATTTACCATTCTGTATTTCCCTCTGATTATGACAAAAAGTTTCAATCAAGTATGAGGAAGGGGAAAGCATGTTTTCAAACTACCATTTTCTTTGCTCAGCCAGGAGATTTCACACATAAAAGATTTCACAAACCTTTAAATCTTTTAAGATGAGGCAATAGCAATGCCTTTAGGAGAAAGTTCAGACTAACCTCTCTTTGCTTTGCTGCTTTATGTCCCTAGGATCCTCAAATCCTAAAAGCAATTGTACTTATGTCTATTAAGTCTGATTCTGGACAAGAAATTCAAATGCGGAGTCCCTCCTGTTTTAATTTGCAACAAATGAATGTCATTGAAGTTTGCCTTTTTACAACTTAAGTGTGACATCTCAAGACAAGAAAGAAAAGTTTCCTCTTAAATTTGTCTAGACACAGTTCTGTACTTGTCTTTCTTTCTTCTTCTTTTTTAAAAATCTGAATATTAGAAAAACAACAACTTTCTTAGCAGCCAGCAGAGATGACATGTAAGGCAAGGAGGGACAGGCATTCGTGGAAGCACATATCCTAAAGGGGCACATTCATAGGTGTCTGAGTTTACTACAAGGTTATTTATATTTTATGCTTATATGTCAATAGTAATGTAATAAAGAAAATAAAAGCATATTCCAGTTCATCTAGATGGCTAACCTATAACGGAGAATAAATATATGATTTGGGGTACATGCATTTATGTTTATAATTCAGTGCATAACAAGTGAAGTATAAGTGGCATTCAGATGCATGACATGCAAAAAGCTTTGCTGTAGTACAGAGGGACAAGAAGAATCAGATATTCTGATTCCATACATGGCAAGAATGTATAAGCATGATAAACCATGAGTCTGAACAACAGCAAGCAGTAGCAAGTTAATGTAGAATTAAACATGTGGCTCAGATGCTCTTTGCATGATCCTGCTTTCATTGCCATAGAAAATCCACAGCGAGCTGGGCGCAGTGGTGCATGCCTGTAATCGCGAAGCTTGCGAGGCTGAGACAGAAAGATCACGAGTTCAAAGCCAGCCTCAGCAATTCAGCGAGGCACTAAGCAACTCAGAGAGCCCTGTCTCTAAATAAAATACAAAATAGGGCTGGGGATGTGGCTCAATGGTCAAGTGCCCTGAGTTCAATTCCTGGTACCCCCTCAAAAAAGAAAAGAAAATCTATAGTGAGCATTTTCAGGCTTATCTTATAGCTTCTAATTCAGTTTTAGCTTTTACTGAATTAAGTAAGGATCTCTATCATAATACCAATTTCATCTCCAATAGAGTTTTAAAAGAGTATCAAATATCATGCCATTAAAATTGACGTTAGCAGATCTCTTTGATAGCTTTAAGTTATTATCCTGAAGTAGGAAACAAAATTTTCAACTTATTAACAATAGTTTCTACATGTTTACAAAGAAGGTATTCTTTTTTTAAAAAATATTTTCTTAGTTGTCAATGGATTTTATTTATTTATATGTGGTGCTGAGAACTGAACCCAGCGCCTCACACATGCTAGGCAAGTGCTCTACCACTGAGCTACAATCCCAGCCCAACAAAGAAGGTATTCTTTATATTGTTTTCACTGAAGTTAAATTCAGAAAAATTAAATGTGGAACTCTGAGGTCATATCTTTTTTATTATTACATCCAGCATCTGTGATTCAGTTTTAGACCTTTTTATCCACTCTGTTAAATTGTTGTTATTTACGTGAAGACTATTAGTAAGATTTAATTACTAGTAAAAACTTTTTCATAGTAGTATTAGAATTTTTGCATAGTTTGTGTTTTTAATAGTTAACACTGTAATAAAAATAGCACTAGAGGTCATAAAAGACTTTTATGCTTTAAAGGGGATCAACGCATTATTCATGCTTCAGAAGCACTTGTCTAAGTGTGAATCTGCCAGGAGTCTAGGAGACTTAATAGAAGGAAGCAGAACACTGGGTTATGGCATACCCTCTGAAAATATTTGCTGACTTATTAACTGAAAGTAAAGCACATGTTCCTTGTGGAATCTGAGGAATTTACTTATTTCCTTAGGAAGTAAATAGCTATTAAACCATCATTTATCTGCCTATCCTGAGGTCTACATTTTTATAGCAACACACAGTAAATAAGATTTGGCAAAATAACATGAGGGGGGGACTTAATATTAGGAAAATAAGGGACACTTTTATAATTAGGTCTCTCATTGTAAATCCTTAGGTCTCTTCCTAGGAATTTAGGATACATTAAAATCCATGTTCCAGCCTGGAGTGGTGGCACACACCTGTAATCCCAGGGACTCAAAACACTAAGGCAGGAGGACTGAAAGTTCAAATAAGCACCCTCAGTTTAATCTCCAGTACAAGGAAAAAAAATCCACTTTTGGGAAATTCCTGAGTTATCTGATCTTAGGTTTAATGGTCTTACATGTTTCCATTTCCTTATCAAAAGATATACTTTCTAGAATTGCTAGGTGGATTAGTATGATGATTTAAAAGAACTGAACCTGATAGAGGCACAGAGGACACTTACTGAGCTTGTTTTATTTTTGTGGGTTTTCTTGTAGGACATAAATGCCAAACCACGATAGCAAATCAATTATAGATACAGACACATGATCTTCTTCAAATCTGAAGGGTGTTGAAAGTACTCTCTTACAAGCAGGTCATAACCAAAATAGATGACTTGAAGATACTCTGTGGTGTAGAGATGTGAAGAGACAAAAAGGGAGCCAGAGGTCTGTCACCAGTGCCAATGCTGAAGATTCTGTAAAGCATGATATCTGAAGATTTTTATTATACAGTCATGCTTCTGTATACAGACCACTGGATTGTTGATTAATTCACCTCTTTCAGTAGCTTCAAATGGTTATTGCTACTTTTTCAAAAATAAAAAATTTGGGAACAATCAAAACTGCATGGAATTTTTTAGAAAAAAAAAATTCAAGTTGCCTTCCTAGAGTCAGAACTCATAAGTGCCAGGAAACACTTCACACCATAAAATACATTTGACAATTTCTACTGAGCTGCTACCAGTAATAAAAACTCTATGAACCAAAAATTTAGACACTCTAGCTCAAACATGCAGATGGATGACCTTATATTGCTAGTATGGCAAATAGGTCTGTGAATCGCATTTATGTAGATTACTGACAGGTGCTCTAAATTCAGAGTTAATGCTAAGACCCAGAAGAGTGTTTTTAATCCAACAACCTATGGGTTAAGAAAACTGGATCAAACATAAAACTAAGCCCAATAAACACTTCAGGTGAGGGAATAAGGCATAATAAATTCAGATGTTTGCATTTTTACTTTAAAAATGTAACATTTGAGATAATTATGAACACAGAAAATTGAGAATTCAAATCAGAACAATATTTAAGTTTAGCTAAGTAGACAAATTCTGCCTGAATATGTTAAGTATTTTTGTTCTATGAGATGATTTAAAATTTCATTTTTATATAAAGACAATGACTTTTCCCTTAATCCAGTATTACATGTTGACATTGATCTTTGCTAGTATACTAGATAAATTATTTTACTCATCAATGCTTTCCCTAAGATACCATCCACAAAAAGTAAGAACCACCTTTAGCATACCAATTCCATCCCTTTCAATGCATTAAGATTATCTTGCAATATTATATGGAGATTTAAGGATCCCCTATACAGTTCTTAAGCTTTGAGATATATCATACAGCAGCAGGAATGAGAATGCATGAAACATATCTTCATGCATCATTGATCTCACAGAGTACTAATCAAAAGAAGTTAGACACACACAAAAGGACATCTTTTTATTCCACTTACTAAAATTAAAATATTGACAAAACTAACCTATAGCGTTAGAAGTCAGAATAGTTTCTGGTTGCTAGTCTTACCCTTTAGTTCTGAGAGCTGTTCAAGAATTCTGTATGTTGTAAGAAATATCGAGATGAACATTTACAATTTATGCATTTTTCTGTATGTATGCTATGCATAAATAAAAGATTTGTTTAAAAAGATAGTAACTCTAAGAAAAGTAAGGTATTCCTAATTCACACAATGGTGACAAAAATCACCAAACTAACTAAAAATCAGTATTCAAAAGCAGTATCTTTTTCTCACACTGGAAGCAATTTTTCTGATACAGACTATTTACATTCTGCCAGACTTTTACTGAAAATTGTACTGCATATATTAAAGGAAACACATAGTCTAAAAGACAATGAGGATTACCAAATACACACAATTGGGTTCTTTGACTTAAAAGAAAGTTAACTAAGAGTCAAACTCTTAGAAAACTTAGTAATTAGTAGCTCTAACATCCATTGAATCTGTATTTATAAAAAAATGCACAATTCTATTTGATCATCATGAAAAGTATACTCTTCACTTAACATTAGTAAAGGTTATTCTACTTTTATTATGCTTCACACAACTTGTGCAAATAATACATCCCTGGTCTTCAAAATACTTATTGCAAATCCAAGAGGACCAGATCTGGTTCAGAGATCTCAGTTTGAATCTTCTGGAATAAATTTAAATGAAGTCAGTTGTCAGAGACAATTTTATACATGAAAAAAATTTCAGGACACTCACTTTTCTATGGCACTCACTTTTCTACATTCAATCAAAATATTAATAATGTGACAATATGCTTCCTGAATGAATGAAAATTACTACCACAAGAAACACACACACACATGCACGTACACACACACACACACACACACACACACACAGACTTCAACTAGTAGGAGGGGAAAAAACAACAACTAACCAACCAGAAAAGACAGTTGTAATGTACATTTAATGACTTTTTACTTACATTCCCTATATTATTTTGAAATTTTAGAGGGTACTTATATATTACACACATATATACATGTACATTCATTTTTAAAGAATAATAAGACAGAAGAAATATGAAATTTTTAACCTGAATTTCATGGCACAAGAGAAGTATGACTTAAAAAGGAACTTTGTTTGCTGACATTAGTTTGGCTTTATCAAATCTATTACAATCTCATTACTAAATATTTATAACCATGAGGCACACCAGAACTTTCTTTAAAACAAGAACTTTTACAAAGATAGCTGGGAAATTTCCTAAGTGTTTACAATGTCTTATTGAACTTTACAGAGAATTTAAAATTTAAGTAGCTTCTCAGCAGAAAATCAATAGATTTTGATTGCTTATATTTTAGGCATTATGACTCTGAAATATCTCCAGAATTCAAAAGTTCCATCACCAAATACATGTCAATATTTTCTGACTTTGAATAGGAAAATGGTAAGTTTGCAGATGGAAATATTTGTGGTTCATTTTACAATGTTTATGAATATCTAATAAAATCAGAGTAATAAAGGAAACATTTTTCTGTAGGTATAGGTCAGATATCAGAATAAGTAACAACTTGAAGTTCATCTTTAAACCTAAGTTAAAGAACTCTATTTGATGCTTCAGATTTTTTCAAGAGATAAGTTTCTTTTGTAGGCCCCACTTAGTGAACAGATTTAAGGCATTCTTACTTTAGTTAGGCAAAGCATCTCAGTGATTACTGTAATCATTGAACTATTTACGAACAGTTAATATTCCTTCCCAAAGAGCATACCACACTTCCAGAAAATGGTCCGTTATTTAGGAGAACATGATTCCTCCACTTTTGCTACTGGTTTTTCTTGAAGTACAGATGTGGCATCCTGATTTCATTCCATATGCAACTCCTAACAGTAATTCTTGAGCTGATGTATTTGCCAAGTTCTACCTACATTTTGTCTTCAAAATGTTGACTATTCAAAAGCAAGTAAATGGGCTGGGATTGTAGCTCAGTGGTAGAGCGCTTGCCTCGCATGCATGAGGCACTGGGTTTGGTCCTCAGCACCACATAAAAATAAATAAATAAAATAAAGACATTTGTATCCATCTACAACTAAAAAAATATTAAAAAAAAACAAAAGCAAGTAAAATATCATACAAGTCCTATGCTGAATATTATGGTTTCCCTATAACATTACAGGATATTTTCAGTACCTAAAGAACACGGAAATCTGTACCTTACATATTAACAGTAAAAATAAGGAAATTTACATATTCACATTGGAAGTTTAATAATACATATGTATGTTCAATTGAATTCTAAACAGTTCCCATTTGTTGCTTTAGTATTTCCAACTGGTATTAGTTGTGTGGATAATAAGGAAAATACTATTTTTATATGCAATACACATCCAAGACCTAATCTTGTTACTAATATCCAATTAGCTGGAGAATGTTCCACCTACACCAGAATGCCCCAAATGAATACAGGCCAAAATATGGAAGAATTTATCAAAATTTCATATCATGTACATGAATTTCCAAAGGAATTTCCTTTTGGATCATCACTGATCATAAAAAAGAGTTGGTTTTGTAGTTGAATAATAACCAACTATAACAACATTTGGGTCAGGAAGAAAAAGACAGAGCTTTGAAATCACTTCATAACAATAGTTCATTTCATTCCTTAAGAAATCTCTGCACATGATTCACAATGGGGTGGGGGGAGTGGAGGTTCACTGGAGTGGCCAGGGGGAATTAGGAGAGAGAGAAGGGATGGAAATGGAGAAAGACAATAGAATGACTAGAACATAACTTTGCTATGTTCATATATGAATACGTGACCAGTGTAGCTCCACATCAAGTACAACCACAAGAATGGGAGGTTATACTCCATGTATGCATGATATGTCAAAATACATTCTACTGTCATATATAACTAAAAAGAAAAACTTTTTTTAAAACAAGAGACAAAAAAAAGAATTAGGAAAAAAAAACAAAGAAAGAAATCTCTGCACAAAACTCCTCATTCCCTAACTAGTCAGAGTGTTAAAATATTACAGGACGTTTGGGGGAAAGATGTGTTAAAGTTCATCCCATTGCATTACATAAGGATCAGGATAAAAGAACCTGAATTAAGTTTCAGTCTCTCTTTAAGGCTTTTAGAACTGTCAGTATATGAAAAAACAAACCCAACCAAGTGAAAATATCTCTCATCAATTTTTTATCTGCTCGGCATCCTACAGTGTTAATTTACTATTGCCCCCTTGAGGTAGGCTTTGCATTTTTATCCCCATTGGTCTGATTATTCTTCAGCTTCAGAGACCATCTGCTAAGAAGCAGGCATCATTCAATCAGAAGCAGCTTCGTGACATGGCACAGATGAGGCGCTGACCGTACCCCATGAACTGCACGCACTAAAAAACAGATTGATGCTTTAGCATGGAATTATTCAGGACTGAATCAAAAAAAATCAATTCTCCAAATGAAAGCTTCCAATGGTTTGTTTTATAATAAGACCTGTATTTTAAAAGAACTTGCATATATTTTTCTATTTTGATACATTTCCTAACATTGTTGATTTTAACTGGCCCATCAAGATGCACATGGAAATACAGAAATTCTTTTGTTTAATACAACCTACTATACAGTTATAATTGTCAGTCACATTGATCTTTTTCTAGGGCATATCACTTAATTACAGTTTAACAACAACACACCATGGCAACATGACTTTATTTGTTTAGATGTAATTCTGAACTCATTTGTCCATTTTTTTAAGTTAGAGTAAACATATCACTCAATTCACATTTTTTTATTTTCACTTTTTCCAGTATATGTAGGTTTTGCAATATTAACATCTATTCCAAAATAACATAAGAATTAAAATCTATTATTTTCTAATATCATTTCTTGTCCCAAAGCAACAGTTAAATTTTGGGGAATAATAAGCCCCTTAACTCTGCTTATGCCACTCTTGGAGTGTCTACTTCTTTTTGAAAAGTCTTTCTAATTACTGGGTATCAAGAATTCCAGCATGATAATTATGTTGTTTATTAGAAATCATTGTGTATTTCATTAAATTGTTCAGTTCATTGTCATCCATAAGCTGCCAAGAGTCCATTTTTCTAATGTACATGTAATTTTCTAGAATGTTCCTATTTACCCCATTGTCCAAAGGATGCAGACCCAAAGAGTCATGCACAGCTCTCAGGTTCTTGCGCACATTTGTGATGAACTACCTGAACATGGAATATAAACAATGAACTTCGTTTTATTTATTTATTTATTTTTAGTAGCAGGATGGAACCCAGGGGCACTTCACCACTGTCACACCCCCAGCCTTTTTTAATATTTTATTTAGAGACAGGGTCTTGCTGAGTTGCTAAGTGCCTCACTAAGTTGCTGAGGCTGGCTTTAAACTTGCAATCCTCCTCCCTCAGCCTCCCGAACTGCTGGGATTATGGGCGTGGGCCACCGAGCCTGGCTTTAAATGATGAATTTAAGAAGGCAAAATTTCAGCAGGGCACAGTGGCTCATACCCATAATACCAGCACTTGGGGAGGCTGAGACAGGAGAATCGCCAGTTCAAAGCCAGCCTCAGCAACGGCGAGGAGCTAAGCAACTTAGTGCGACCCTGTCTCTACATAAAACCACAAATAGGGCTGGGGATGTGGCTCAGTAGTTGAGTGCCTCTAAGTTCAATCCCCAGTACCAAAAAAAAAAAAAAAAAGAAGAAGGCAAAATTTCAACTCTAGTAAGTCAGCATTAGGCAAATTCAATATGTTAAATTATTTTTATGGTGATTTACTGATCCCATAATGCTGGCCAAGTGGTACACAACAGTGTCAATAAATTTAATGTTAAATTAAAACAAAAAACAAAAGAATATGTGCACATGTACTATATGAGAAAATTACTTCCAAGTTTGATTCACTGAATTAATTTGATTAAATTCTTAAAAGGATCTATATGTAAGTAGACCTATTTAAGCATATGTGTATGTATGTATCATAACTTTCCATTTGAAAAAGAAGAAATAAGTCAGTCAAACAAATTATTGCGATAACAAATAGTTAAAATAACTTAGCTAGTCTCTGACAACAGGTTATTTTGTTGAGAATCAGTCAATTATTTTTGAAGCACCTATTGTGTGCCACTGTGCTAGATATTAAGATTCAAGAAATAAAATGATAGTTCTTTCAAAGGTCCATATTTTCCTGTTTACATTTAGATTACAAATAGTAGCATAATGTTTGCTAAAAGTTTCAGGTGATGTCAGGTGCAAAAAATAGCACAGGGAGCAGCAGGTTCAATGTCATGATGTATAGAACTCAGAAGGGAGAAAACTAAGTTGGTATGTGTGAGCTATAAAAACCATGGAAACATGGAACCAACCTAGATGCCCTTCGATAGATGAATGGATAAAGAAACTGTGGTATATATACATAATGGAATATTACTCAGCAATAAAAGAGAATAAAATTATGACATTGGCAGGTAAATGGATGGAGTTGGAGAATATCATGCTAAGTGAAGTAAGCCAGTCCCAAAAAAACCAAATGCTGAATGTTCTCTCTGATAAGTGGATGTTGATCCATAGTGGGGGGGAGGACACAGGAAGAATGGAGGAACTTCGGTCATAGGGGTGGGAGAGTGGAGGGGGCATGGGGACAGTAAAGATGGTGGAATAAGATGGACATCATAGCCCTAGCTTTATGTATGACTGCATGTATATTGTGATTCTACATCACATACAACCAGAGAAATGAAAAGTTGTGCTCTATCTGTGTACAATGAATCAAAATGCATTCTTCTATCATGTATACCTAAGTAGAATAAATAAATAAATTTTTAAAAATCTAAAAAAAAAAGAACCCTCATGTTGTCTAAAGCATAGTATGACACAGGTGGCTCTTCTGATGTTCTATTTGCTGTATTCTATCCCCTTAGCAGTCACATAAGGAGCAAAGAATGGAAAGGATCTTAGCACTCCTGTACCATGAAGCAAAGGTAAAAAAAAAAAAAAAAAAACAGCTGTTGTAATTCAAGTAGGATCTCTTGCCTCTCATTAGCTGCAAGTGAGTCCACAGTGTATCTTCTGTATAGGATAAGATTGAATTGCATCTGAACTTACAACTAATTAGTAATCATTGGCAAAGAAAAAGAAAAAATAAAATTCAATGTAAAAAAAATCATGGAAACAGGAAAGAAGTAAAATTTTGAAAGTCAAGGAGGACCCAGACCAGGGATGCTCTATACATCATGATAAGAAGATTATTACCCTATAGGTGAAAGCATAGGAAGAGACAAGATCAGAATGTTATTTTAAAATGGTCACTCCAGTAACATTTGGTGTCGCAGAAAAACATAGAATAGGGTTTAGAAGACAAATTGAGATGAATGAAATAGTTTTGGCAAGCAATGTCATCAGGAACAAGATATGGAAAAAAAGGAAGAGTCTGTCATATAAAAAGGCTATATCACTTGCAAACCTGGAGACTTATAGCTTTGACATATAACATGTGACAATTTGAATCAAGATTAGGAATTTGGGGGAACAGAAAACTCTAAAATTGGAGAAGACAATTATTTGATTTTGGACTGATTAAATTTGAACAACTATCACTGAATATCAAGGAGTTAAAAATAGAAGACTAAAAAGTTCAGGAGAGACTCATGGACTAAAAACATAGGTCATAGACTGACATCTGGAAGTGACTCAATGTTTCGGCAGATAATGGATTTTCTTTCACTCTTTACCCTTTCTTTGTCCCAGAAACTCCTAGCACTATGGAAGCAGCTGCCTCTGGAAGGGAATACTGTCAACCTATCAACATCTTTTGTGAAATGCAGGAAATGCTAGCAAAATAGAAACTGCTCTGGGGGGGTGGGGAGGAAGAGAGAATGAGCACACATACATTTGTACATCAGTGAAACTAGAACAGAATCCTGTATGGGAAGTTTCTCATGAGCTCAGACCTTTGATACCATGCAGCTGACATTTCCCCATAAGACCAGGGCACAACTGGGATGTTGTTTTCCCACAATGGGTGTGACCTGCTATAACCTTCTAAATTTACCCTTGTGCTATGAACTGCAATTGTCAGGAATGGTTTGAGCAATTCCATTTAAACCCTATGAAGGTATAGGGTTTGTGTAATTTTACACTAAAATGTAAGAGACAGGATGGAAAATGGCTTAAAAAAGGGATGTATCTTGGGAATTACAGTACATAGCACATGGCTGCAGAAAAAAGGTTAACAAATCAAGTATGTGTAGCCTTCACTCTGCACTGTGTTATTCTTCTCCTCCTTTCCCTACTCTCTTTCCTCCTTCAACATTTTAGCTTAGATTGCAAAATCTTTCTGTTGGAACTCAGTCAATGAAAATCCCTAATAGTATCTGAGCTTCTTCTGAGATGGCTTTCAAAACAAATTCTTGGTTTGTTAGGAACCTTGATGGATAGCTTCTTAGGACAGCCCCCTGAACCTACCTCAAGTTAACCAAGCTCCTTTTCTCTGAAGTTCCTTAACACCTAAAGCATTCACTTACTCATAAATATTTGTTAACTACTAGTTACAGGTACAACACTTTGCTGGCTGTTGTGCATAGCTGTAGCAAGATCCCCAGTTTATCTGTATGTATGTCTTTCTCCCCAACTAGCCAGGCCTTGCAGGGTAGATATAGATCACAACTTACACATTGTTCTGTCTCCACTGCCCAAAACAGTATCTGACACAAAGTAATTATATAAATTATCCAAAGAAGGGGGAATAACTGACTACTCAGTATTTTTTAACATAATAAGGTTATATTTCAATATTCACAGTAGTTACAGGAAGATTAATCTTCTAAGTAAAAGATATCATTGATATGCTTAGGTTGTTGACTTAGATTTTAAAAAAAAGGGGGGGAGGCTATTTTCTGTAAGAATTGTTATGCATATAAAATATACTTGCATTCAGTCATAGGGAATCTATATATTTAATTCCCCTTTTCCTCTTTTTTTTAACAAATATCTCCCTGTAACTTGTATGTGTGTATGTGTAGAGCGAAAGTCATGTAACTCATTTTTAGAACAAAATTTTAACTCAAATGTGTTAATTTCAATTTGAAAGCAGGAACCACGTCTTATGATTCTCAGAATTACCACAGCCTAATTCACTGCCCAAAATACACCAGCCAGTAAAGATGACTATGATGGTAAGAGAACCTTGGGAAGAAAAGTATGTATTTTACTCTTAGGTAAAGCCAGAAATTGATTATATAAAATACAAGTGACAACAGCTTTAATTGCTGAAAAATCAAACAGAAAATAGCAAAAGCAAGAATTTGGTAACTTTTACACATATGAAAGCTTTCAAATTTTTTCCACAACGCAGAGTTAACTATAGCCAGAAAACCATTGTTCATTCACCAATTTTAACTTGGTTGAAATGTCAGACTTACTCTTTAATATTGAGATACCTTTTTATTGATCCTAAAAACAAGGGGACAGATTCCTCTTGTCCCAGTAAATAAGGACATCACTTGTGTAACTAAGACACGTTGAAAATTAAATGCAAAGATGTGTAGATTTTGTCTTTCCTGGTTAGCAACCTGCGAAAGGGGAACCCAGCACAAGCGCACAGCATGGTGGGAACACGGATCTACATGTCAGTCCTGCAGCACCTCTGCAAGACATGGTCCTCTTCAGATGGGGATGCTCCACTTTTATTTGGCTAATTTTCCCTACATATGGGAACCATGGGGTAGTTTTGAAATTGAGTTTCCTCCACTGATGGTATATTTTCAGAGACTCAACTATTAATTAGCATTAAGTATGTAAAGTAGTCATTGCAAAGATTTAGCCTGACCCAAAGTTTTCTTTGGTGATTATGATTTTGAATAAGAGAATTAATTATAATATGTTTTAACTAAGTTTACTATAGTTTTCTCCATTATATTTTGTTTTACGATTAACACTTGCCAAAAAGCACGTTAGACAGACAAGTCTATTCAACATTTTTTACATGATTTATATATACTCATGCAGTTTTAGTGATTCCTTATTTTAAATGTCAAATGTTTTCTTACAGATTAGGGAATGACATAACACATCATATTAGGATTCTTTCTATATGCTATCTAGATTGACTTTTTCTTTTGTCGTCTATCCACTCATAAGATTCTATAAAGATGCAATTTGCTTTTGTGTATATATATTTTGACTATTCAACTAGACTCTCAGTACCTTGGGGGGATGAATATCTGTACTCTTTATTTTTCTTTCTTGTACTTTCTACTACAATAGTGATAGCTAAACTTAGTACAGGACAAATCCATTCATAATCTTATTTAATCCCCATAAACCTCCCAAATGAGCAAACTCAGGCTTAGTAAGTTAAGCCCCTTCTCCAGGGATTTTGGGGTAATAAGTGACAGTGCTGAGATTGGTGCTCAATCAGTCTTACAGGAGAGACTGCTATTCGTTACCACCATTCATTTTGACTTTCCCAACTCCCTCCCAAAAGTGCTGGATACTTTTTCACTGTTTATTGACTTATAGAGTGGTTGCTTCTTCCTGCTCCAGGCTGAACCTCTGGCAGCCATGATCCTGGCTCAGTACTCAGGTTCTGATCTCCTCCTGGTGCCTAACTCCCTTTCATGTGTTAGGGACAGGACCCGGAAGTTTGAACCTGTGACACTGGCACCTTCAGCATGCGAAGATTTCTTTAAGGTTTCTAACACATGAGCTGTGGCTTTTAAAGACACAGTTATGTTATTTTGAAAGTCATATTGTGTATTATACTCAACAAGTGAGACTGGAGCAATGTCTCTGTCACAATTGTCACTACTAACATGCAAAGGAAAAAAAAAATTCAAGCTCCACAGAAATGGTAGATTTCAAAGACAACATTTGTTCCTCTGTTTCTAAAGCAGTATGCAGATTTTTACTCATTCATACTGACATATTTCCCTGCGTGGGATTTAAACTTGGACTGTTTCTAAGATGCTTCCAGAAACTTTCTCAGCTGTTCTTAATCAATCACCCATCTGCTGTTTAAACATTGATTACACCTTTAAGAAATTACAATAGTACAATTTCTTTTCTTGGTAAAAATTAAGTAGTAAAAAATGTACCCATAATAAGTCCTCTCTTCCAAATTGACTGGAAGTCTAAATACATGTGATATGTAAATTTGTTATGAAAGCCAAAGAAACATAGACATATATATATATATTCCATCAGAGTATTTGCCTAAAACTGCATATATTTCTCCATTCTCTCACTCCATTTTTGCTTTCCTTTCTCTTAAAAGAGACAGGGAGCCCGGCACAGTGGTGCACACCTGTGATTCCACACTTTGAGAAGCTAAGACAGGAGAATCACGAGTTCAAAGTCAGCCTCAGCAATGGTGAGGCGCTAAGCAACTCAGTGAGATCCTGTCTCTACATAAAACACGAAATAGGGCTGAGGATGTAGCTCAGTGGTCAAGTACTCCTGAGTTCAATTCCCAGTACCAAAAAAAAAAAGACAAGGAGATCATTTTATATACATATGAACACACACAATATGAATATACACACACATCCACATACATATTTATATACAGGCTCATAGTAGAATTTTTGAAAAATGAATTTAAAAAATTATAGCTGGCAACTATGATCCCATTACCTAAACTTAACACTGAATATTTTTGTGAGTTTTATTCTAGAATTTTCTGCAAACACACTAATATATGTATGTGTGTGTAAATAATGCTTTTACAAAGTTGAGATAATATTCTTTTACTTTTAAAAACATCACAAAAGAAGTATTGCTTTTATCATGAAAGCTTTTGAAAGATAATCTAAGTCTTGTAATAGTTTATGAATGGACTATCATTGATTTTAGATTTCCCCAGTCATTTGTACAGAACTAGTTCTTTTCATTTTCATTACTATTAAAAATGTTATTATAAAAATTTTTGTAGATCTTTGTCTTTGTCTTGATAGTGTCCATTGTTTAAATCCTAAAGGTAAATAACATGTCAAGGGATGGAGATTCTTGGTACATCTGTAAACCTTTCCAAACTGTCCTTCAACTGGATGCAGAAGAGCCCATCCCAACACAATCATAAACTCAAATTTGCTTTGCTCAATTCATATGTTTATCATCGTGGTTTTGATTTTCCTTTGTCATTCTTGAAGATTTCAAAAACTTAGGCATATAGTTATTGTTCACTACATTTCTTTCTTCTTTGTCTATTCATATTTTGTTGTCCTTTGAGAATTTCAAATGTGTTTTTAAACTCTGCATATGGATCAGATAACATTGTCATGTTTTTTGCCAATTTTTCCAAGTTTGTTATATGAATTAAAAAGTATAAGCTGATGTTTTTAGATTTTATTCTATTACTTTTATGCTTTCTAATGCTGAAATCAATGAAATACTTCTCTTTATTTTCTTCTAGATTTAATTTTTTTTCCCTTTCTCCCTCTCCATTTAATTCTTACAATTTTCTGAATCTTACTTGAAATTTTCCAAGTGTCAAAAATCTTACAGACTGCTGTTAATTTTCTCTAATGACACTTTACATTTCTGTTTTCTTAAAGAGCCAGCAAAACATAATAGACTTAGAACTAACTTTCTAAATCCTGGTTCTGTGACTTAGCATGACCTGTGTGACAATGAAAAAATTAGTGAATTCAAGTCTTAGTTTACTTGCGTATATGCAAATCCATGAGAATAGTGTATTGGGATACCAGTCATTCAATAAAAATATATTTTAGTACTTGATTCACAAAGCTATCTTAAGGAGTAAACAAAAATTATATTCTAAAAATGCTATACAGAACACAATTTTAGAAATTAGTAGAAACAGAGGCTAATAAATGATAACTATTGTCTTTAATAATTCATATGGAAACAAGCATACAAATTCTTATATTTTGTTCATATACTTTTTTTATTCCTTTCTTATTTTCCACCTCCAAGTCACTGAAGATGCTGAGTAGCATAGATCTGGTCTCAAGGTCAGATCAAGTGATTAAGTCCAAGATGGGCCATCAGACAGTCTACCATCAATAAATAAGCAGACAATGTCTATGACTAGGTTGTGGCATGTTGCTGTAATTGCATGGATCACATTTAAAACAGGAATGGCTGTTGGCATGTCTATCTGGACATGGTTTTTTTTTAAAAATATTTTTTTAGTTGTAGATGGACACAATGTTTTTATTTTATTGCTTTATATGTGGTGCTGAGGATCGAACCAGGGCCTCACACATGCGAGGCAAGCGCTCTACCACTGAGCTACAATCCCAGCCCTGGACATGTTCTTTAGAGAATTAATCATCACTAAAGAAAAGATTAGTTCTTCAGTGTGTAATTATATATAATATAACAGAAAAAAGGAGAAAACATAGAGACTCATAGAATTTATTATTTACATTTTTGGAAGAAATTTATTTACTACTTCACAGATAAAAATTAAAATGTAATTAAAATAATTAAATTGTTATGTAGATTTTTTAAATATATGGAGTATTGTATATTTAATATTTTGCATTACTTGTATCAAATTAAATAAAATTTGGCCTGAAGCTGTCTCAGTACTTTATACTTTGACAGCAACTTAACTTACTATGCAAATGAACTGCAACTTTACCCAGTCACAGGCTGCCAAGTGATCAGCTCATGTCCAGATAAGGCAAATGCCTCATCATACCATGCTCAAATAAGATAAACGCAGAGCTGAAACCCATCAAGCTGTTTCTGTAGGTCATTTCCTTTTTCTGACTATTAATTGCTTGTTGCTGAGTGAAGCTCTGGTTCTGAGCACTGCTTGATTCATGAATTGTTCTTTGCACAAATAAACTCCGCTAAATTTAATTTGTCTAAAGTTTTTCTTTTAATGGTTGATGTTCGAAGAAGTTTTAATGAGGCCAGAAGAATTTTGTTAATCATCTCTCATGTGCTACATGACTTTGCAGGCAGAAGTATGGAATTCAGCCAGAATATTGTACTGGACTTCAATTCCAAGTGAGTAACAGATCATTCTGAACAATCTTGCTGCTCAAGCTGGCTGCTCAACAGTGGAATGAAATTTTGCTTTTTAAAATTTGGGAACACACTTCCATAACAACCTGGTATAGTCTCTCAGTGATCAGATTTCTGATGGGAGTTGACAAAACTGACTAATGAATAAAAGGACTCTACATAGGGAAACAGTGATTACCAGGTTTTGAGCATGGAATTTACATTTATTCTAAGTGCAGCAGTTTAAAACTCCTCTGCAATACAGGATAAGACACTTTCTTAGTTTTAAGGTGATGCCTAGGAACTGCAGGAGGGCCTGTTTGCTGGCAGAACATCCTCTGTTCTCACATGTCCTGTGTGGTCTTTGCTTCTTTAACTGCTGCCAAATTGAGTATTGGCAACTAGTTGAACTAATCTGGACAAAAAAGACTTAATAAAATGTGAAGGACTTTTTTTTTTTCACTTTTGTGACATTACATGCTGTTGTTACATATTCAGACCCATCTCTTCAGTAAAGCCAACTTCTGACGATATAGAGCTGTGGCCATCACACTTCAGAACTCAGAGATCATGTTTCATCTTGTTAAATAAATATTCTTGGCTCCCACCACTGAGATTCAGGAGGCCTGGAGTGAGGCTTTGCAATTTACAACATTCTTAAAAACAAAGAAACAACAACAAAAACAAAACAAAACAAAACAGATGATTCTTCTGATAGGGAGGTTCACAGAACACTTTGAGAAGTATTGACATATAGGATTGACTAGAACTTTTATCCCAAGCATTTATCACATAACCCCAAATACCCTACCCCTCTATCATCACCAATAATCTAATTCATAAAATGTATACTGTTACAACAAATAAGCTGAAAGTCATAAACCACTTTTAAAAGAAACAATCAGGTATTACAGACACTTGAACAAGTTTTTGAAACATAACACCTTATTAACAGAAAATTGTTGAATGTCTTTTATTCCTGAAAAGAAGTATTTTCCTTTTATAGTTCTGGGGAGAAATCTATATGTAACAGCCAATGGCTTTCAAAAAGGCAAGTGTTTCACCAATTCTATGTTCTGCTGCTTCACAAGCTGTTTTAGTAGGTGTTTTTTAAACTTCCTCCAGAAGGTCAGCAATCTAGTAAGATACTAAAATAGCCAATTCAAAGAAGCTTCAGCTCTGGTTCTAACATCTTGTGAGAAATCTAATTTCTTGTATTTTTCCTTGATAAAGTAAGAATTATTCAATAGATAATATACCAATCTTAGAGACCTAAATTTAAGTACATCATGTGTTTATTTAATAAAAGAGCTGTTAAAATATAGAAATTGCTACAAAATCATGTAGAATCTAAGCTTAACTTCAAAGCCTCCTTTGTATCTTGGTGATGACTGGGGTAGGTAAAGAGCGAAGAAAAAGACCAACTTGAAATAAACAATATGTCAGCAACATTAATAATTCATCAAAAACACTTTCAATGTACAATTGCTATTATTAAACACTTAACTTTTAAATAGCTTTTAGATATAATTGACTAGCTCAAGACACCAGTGAAATGATTGATTACTCTGCAAATAATCATTGTATTATTTTTACTTCTTATAAGCAAATATTCCAGAAAGATCCAAAAAAGTTTTACTATAGTTACATAAGCTCTCACAAATTTGATGTGAATGTATACTTTAAAAGTCAAACTTCTGAAATTTTAACAATCAACTGTGCTATAATTTAGCTAAAATTTCAAAGAGAAACCCTTAAGTAAAAATAAAGGAATCGGAAAACAAGTACATTTCTTGTGGTGTAATAAATTTAACTAGAGGGACATTAAATCCAAAACAGCAACTGAGAGTGAGTAAGAGTCATGGCAGATGTCTGTGTGGGAAGGAAGCAAAATAATGTTGAGAAGGGAGCTGCTTCTACAGTGGCTTCTCAGCTCCATTGTCACACATGAAAATGACACTATGGGTAAAGTGGAACGTATCCTATGAGATGCAACAGAATAAATATTATTTAAAATCATTACATGATTCAAATAAATAAAAATTTGGGTTTGGATGTTCTCACTGAAAGAAAAATCTAATAGAAATATATTAGATTTTGTTTAAATTATAATTATTCCCCTTATCACAATATAATCAACAAATTTCCATAGAAAGTGACTATTGCATTTTACATAAAATTTAATATGAAGAATGGATAATAATTCAAGAAAATCTATTAGTTTCTATTATAGGTATGTTTTATACAATTGATATTTTACAACAGTCATGTATGCCATTGTAGTAAAGGCACATTTCTTTCTGGAGCCAAAGTTTATAATTAAAACTTCTTAGACAATAAGGTCCTCAAGTGTTTTTAGAAATACTGTTTGTACCTCTAACACCTTTTCACTTTTCACAATCTCTAGTACTCTGGGGACATGTCAGCTGCAGCTGGACAATATCCACAACTATATTTGTTACCTTGAGTAATTTCTTAGTCATTCATTCGTTTATCTTTTCCACAAATTTTACTAAGCGCTTAGTAGATGGAAGACATTTTATTAAGCATGTCAAAAAGAATGGAGCTTGTGGTATGCAAACCACAACCTAACTGACTCTTCTAAACAGTTTTTGATTGCTGGTCTTTCACTATAATAGAGTCCAAGTTCTAAATCTTGGCTTATGAAGCTCTTGATAATCTGATCCCATGCTTTTTATTCAAATACCATGGTTTCCAGACATGCTCCATAGAAACTAGGTATCATAGCCATGCACATATACAATGCTTTTGTTTGTATTGTTTTTTGTAGTTAGAGATGGACAGAATGCCTTTATTTGTTTATTTTTATGTAGCGCTGAGGATAGAACCCAGTGCCTCATGCATGCTAGGCAAGCTCTCTGCCACTGAGCTACAGCTACAGCTCCTATACAATGCTTTTCAATCATACACATGTCACTCCTGACTCCAAAATTGAGTATGTGATCTACTCATAATGCATCAAGACTTGATTCTTCTGCAACTCTTGGAGACTCAGGTGCTCCATAAAACCTTGCTCTTTCTTGCAACTCTGTGTACATGGTATTGGAGCTTCTGCTTCTTCCATATTTAGATTACACTTCCTTCAAGCCAAGGTTGTATGTCTTAATTCATCTTGGTAAGCCTAATGCCTGGCTCACTAACCTTATTAAATGCGCAAGTGTCCCTTCTTCCAAATACGAACTCAGGTTATAGTCTGCTTCCAGCATCTACTTCAAATTCCCCTTTGCCATTAGCAAGTGGGATATTCACAATATTCAACAACTACAACAGTTCAGATGCCAACCAGTCATAATGAATGCTGGGTGTAGCAATCAGGGGTCAGGTGATCCTAAAAGTCCAGGTATTATGCCCTTGTTTGCATTATGCCCTTGGGGACAGGCTGGGAAATCCTCGGGTTGGAGGTCTGCTCAGCCTCACCAGAAGGGACAGCTTGGTGAGCTCACAGCAGCAACTATCTAGTTAATTAGCCTGCATGGAAGCATTTCAAACGTAAACAGGTGGTGCAGCTCTTCTGCCACAAATCGCTGAATATTCCTCTTCTAGAGCCATTTCCTGAGCACCGTGGCCCACTCTCGTCCTCCCCTTCTTGGGCGTCCTATGAGGCCGATTTTATCATTCATGTTGCCACTTAATCCTACCATGTTTTATAATTAATCGATTACATGTGGATAAGTTCCATTTCTAAAATTAGACTGCATGCCCTTAGGGACCAGAAGCCATATCTTCTTTCAATCTTTATCCTTAAATAAATCATCCAATAGTTACATAACCACACTCTATGCCACTTCATATTCTTTGAAATGTTTTAGCAGAATGATTTCCATTACACTTTTAATTCTCACTGGAGTTCACATCAAAACTAACTATATGAAGACAATTTCCTTATCTTTTATATAACTACTTCAGAAGATAGTGCACCCCATACCATTTAAAGAATTTTATTTCTATCATTCAGCATACAAAACAGAGGAAAATGTAACTCTTTTGACATCACACACACACACACACACACACAGTAAATAGTACTCTCTTTTATTGTTGCTTAAGCCAAAGCACCCATTCTCTCCTTTTTCCTTTATAACTCCAACACAATCCTTTTACAGAAACAAATACATTTTGAGTCTGATCATGTCTCATGTTCATTGTTAACATCCTAATCTAATCTGCGACCAGTTTAATTGATCTCTCTTCCCCTCTTGCTGCAGTCACAATCCATCCTTTACTAAAGGAGAGGGGGGCAGGGGTGGGAGTGGGCGTGGGAGGAGAGGGATCTTTATAAAGCTTAAATGAAGGCCCACCATTTATTTCCTGGAGTAGAATCCTCAAGACTTCCCACTATACTTTGTAAGAAGATTAAATTCCTTTACTAAGACGAATGACAGAAAAATACTGGCACGATTGAGCCAGTTCTCACTCTCGTCCCTCACTGCCACCCTGTTCTTTGTTCAGGATGCTTCTGCCACACTTTCTCTTGAACAAGAGACCATCTTTCAAATCATCTTTCCCTTAAACAAACTCAGCACACCCTTCAGCCCCATACATGTTTACAGTCTGTTTCTCTTTACTATAGGAACTTGGTCTTGTCATTGTGTGGCGCGCACCTATAACTATACCTGGCTCAATAAAGAGCTAAGTGACTATCTTCTGAGTCAGCCTAGCAGAAAAGGACTGAATTGTTTTCATCATAACACCGAGATTCATCACTCATGGTCTGAGGCAATACACAAATTGGTAGAATAAAAAAAAGGCTGTTATGAAGAACTAAAAATCCTCTACTACCATCAGGAAAAAATTATTAAAATAAATGAGACAAGAAAATAAAAACCTCTGAGAGTACACTGATAAAAAGAGAAGGATGGTAATTAGAAAATCAGCCAGGATAGATAAGTTAACCAATGTTTGTGACGAAGCATCACATTAATTGTTTTTCTTTTGGGACAAAACAAATTAATTTGATATGATAAGGATCCTACAATAAAAATGATATTAATGTAAGAAAAAATGCAGGGTGCACTCAGAACAACATGCAAATTTACAAATGGTGCCATAGTAAAAATACAAGTCAAGAGAAGAAAATAAATAGAGATTCCTTTCTGATACTATTCTAGACTGCACCTTACCAGAGCATAGTTAAAAGTCCCTCTCTATACTGCCTACACGGACACTGCAAGACTTCACTGACTCAATTCCAAGCAGAACTACCCTAGGATACAGGGCACAACTTTTTTTATAAGTGAAATTAAAACATATACAACAGTTGCTTGCATAAATGAAAACAGAAAGGTATTTGAGAGAGGATGCAGTTTTGCATCATCTGTGATTAATATGACAAATTAGAAGCATTACCAGAACATATTTTCCTTTAAAAACTTTTAAAACAGCTGAATTTTGTTCTTGACCCTCACCTTTCCTGAACATTTCCTCCTTGGGGGGCTGCCAAGTCGATTGTGAAAATAGCAGACCTTTGAGTGCTCTAAGGATTCATGTAAGAGGCAACCACATGGCAGAGATAAACTCTGACATATGCTCATGAAAGATACGTTTTCATTAGAAAGGCACACATTTTCCCAGTGGATTTGGAGTAAGATCTCTGGGAGTAGGAATTCCCTAGGGCCCTTGAGGGTTTGGGTGAAGGAGGGATGGGTATACTCACAGCGGTGAATGGGAATCCAGGCACACCAAGTTATTTGGAATTGGGAATGAGGGGATCTGCCCAGAAGGATTGCCTATTAGTTTTTCTTCCATGCAAATCCTGCCACTAGAGTCCTTGTTAGATTGGCAAAATGAAAAATAGAAATTACAACCAAACTTTGAAATGTATTTTCAAATAGCTTTCCAAATAATTAGAACACTTCATAGCATGCCCCAGAATGTTTATCAGTCTCAACACAATCTTCTAAGATTAAACATTGTTATATTTTGTATCTTTATTAAATTAATAGATCCAATGGTAATTTATCATCTTAATTTATATCTTTACAAACTCATAAAAATAACTAATTTCCAATTTAGAAATTAAAACAATTAGCAATAGTGTTAAAAAATTAGTAGTTATGGGAATATAGCCCATTTGTTTACACATAGGCCCTTTTGTTTATCAATAATTTATGCCTATTTTTACTCTCCAATAGCAGAGATGAGTAGCTGCAACTGAGACCATGTGCTCCACAAAATCTTGAACATTCACTCTTTGTGACCCTTCATAGTCTGATGAACTCTGCTCTTGATTTAAACATTAATGTGTATATACATTATTAAAATAATATACTATTATTTGTTATAGAATTTTAAAATGTTTGTCATATTTACTGTTCATCTTTTTCTCTATATTTTTAATGTTTTAAAACTTAAAATGTATCATACTGTCAAAATAATATCCAGTTTCCTTTCTTTAAGTATTTTTGTATAATTTCTGTGTTTAGTTATATAAAGTATCTGGAATTATTCTGCTCTGATTTACTTTATCTTTCTTAAAACTTACATGTGAATTTTCAAATGTGGATGTACAATAATATTGTTCAAGGAGAAATTATAAGTTGGGCACAGTGGTGCACACCTGTAATCCCAGCACTTTGGGAGGCTGAGACCAGAGAATCACGAGTTCAAAGCCAGCCTCAGCAATAGATAGGCACTAAACAACTCAGTGAGACCCTGTCTCTAAATAAAACACCAAAAATAGGGCTGGGGATGTGGTTCAGTGGTCGACCCCTGAGTTCAATCACCAGTACCAAAAAAAAAAAAGAAGAAATTATTTTTGTTCACTTATATCCAATATAATTTCTGACTGATTTTTTTTTACTCACTGTTAGAGTAGTTTATAAAAATAAAGTCAGATATACAAAACTTTAAGTAAAATGTATAAAAAAGAGTTAAATACTAATTTATATGAAGTTCAGTAGTTTTAGTATCTTCGGTTTATATTTTGTTAGTTTTTGTGATTATGAATAAAACTGAAAAATGTATTTGGGACTTTTAACCCAAGAATACAATACACTCTATAAACAAGCTCTGAGTTTATTTTCAGAGGAAAAAGATATGCCAAAGCCTCTGTCGCTTTTTCCCTCAAGAAAAGAATATTATATGCCGGGCCCAGTGGCACATGCCTGTAATCCCAGCAACGCAGGAAGTTGAGACAGGACGATCACAAGTTTGAGGCCAACCTCAGCAACTTAGAAAGGCTCTAAGCAACTTAGGGAAACTCTGTCTTACAATGAAAATAAAAAGGGCTTGGCATATGGCTTGATGGAAGAGTGCCCATGGATTCAATCCTCAGGATCAAAATTTTAAAATTAAGATTTTTTAAGAAGAATATAACAATTAAAAGTTATGAATCTCTTAACAATTATTTGTCATCAATCATGACAAGCACAAATGCTGGAAAATGTGTGAATTAAGCAATGTCTAAACAATTTGAGGAGTAAGTGATTTCAGTCTTATAGAACACTTAAAAGAAAAGATGGTAGATTTATTAAGTTTGGGAAACAATCTGTATAAAACTATTTTGCCTAAGTCACCCCTAATATTAAATTAAACATCAGTCTTTTCCCCTCCTATAGCCCAAGTGGAGAGAATGTGGACAGAATATCACAAAGTAGAAAACAGGCCATTTTCTATCTTTGCAGTATCTTTTCTATGTCACAGTAATCACTGTATGCTCCAGTCTATAAAAACTTTGCAGAAGGGTTTGTTCAATGACAAACAGGCTATATGTATGCTTATTAGTTCAGAGAAATCAGACTGCATAATTTTAAAAATCAACTCATTATTTGGCCAGTAAGGGCCAATACTTACATTCACAGGAAAGAAAGATTTTTACCAAGACATTGATGCTGCTGTTGAATATTTCTTTTAAATAGTTTTTAAATAGTTTTTTGAACTCTGAAGCTTTGAATTTCTCATTCTAGCCCTTGAGCCTCAAGATCATGTTGTCCTTTGCTCTTCTTACCAAAAGGAACCTATCACCTCATCAAAATATCACCACTTCTGTTCTCTACATGATACAGAAAAAAAAAACTTTTATATTTAATTCTTAAAGCATCTCTCATTTCTTTTCATGCATCTCCTTTTACTTTTTCATTTGATTGCCTGATCCTTCCTTAGTTTAATTATATCTGCAAAAACTGTACCACATAAGGTAATAGTCTCTGGTTCTAGGGAATAAGACCTGATATCTTTAAAGGAATAAGACCTGATATAATTTCATTCCCCTACAGAATCAGAACAAATAACATTCTAAGTCCACTAGTTCTTCTCATGATGCTTATGTTCATGATGACCTTGCCAGTGAATAGCCTCTCACCTGCCACTTCCCTTCCTCCTTTCCCTCCTTTGCCCCCAAACTTCCTTGCTGGCCCCTAACTCTGATACCTAGGATTTGTCCAAACATCAAAACCAAATCATAACCCATATTTTCTTATAAGTCTATCCATTATTCAGGGTCTGGCAGAGCCACTTTTCTTCTCTCAGGAGAACTAACAAATTTGGTTATCATTCTTTCTTCTGTTCCTTAAATTCACTAATGAAATATTCTGCTCTCTTTCTGGAAATATAATATCATCAGCACTGCAAAGCATGTCAAACTGTGCATCTTTCAGGATGAGTTAATTTTGAGGAAGCATTCTGTGTGATCTGTTACCCATTTTCTGTAGTAATATTTCTCCCTTCCAACAGAAATTCTGCTCTTCTTACTTCATAGCTATTCCTGAATCTCCTCTAATTAACATAATATAACATCACTCTAATCATTCCAATTACACTACCAAGTTTTTGTATGATTAAGAAAGACTTTTCACTTTGTTTGATTTTTGACGGAGGAATTTTCTTATAAAATAAGGGGTACACTTGTTTAATGGCTCCTCCAAAAGAACCTAATGTAATTAAGCAACTAAATAGCAGTCATCCTGATATGAGGATGGAGGAGATAAAATTAGAGAAAGATGAAAAAGGCATGAAATTGAGTTTGTCTATGTTCAAAAATTTTTGTATCCCAGCATAAACTCTAGGCCATTATGTTCCACATGATTTAAAAAACTAACAGTCATCTCCAACGTAGCTAACTCTCAGTTCTCTCCCACATAACTGCTACTCTGAATTTTCTTCATTTGGTAATGGAGAATCCTTTTTTCTCATGGTCCAAACAAAAATATTGAAGTCAACTTGACTCTTCTCTTTCTCTTAAACCACACATACAATTGGTCCATAAATTCTGCATACTCTAATGGATTTATCTTGCATTTAAGCCCTTCTCCTCACCTCCACCACAATTTTGGTCCATTTGACCACATTCTCTTCCCTAGATTATTGTGGATATCTCTTAACTGTCTTTTTCCATCCTTGATCTCCCACATTTTATTATCTACATAACAGCAACAAACACAAGTCACACTGGCACTTCTATGCTCAAAACCAATGGCTTCCCATCACTAAAAATAATCTCTTAATATGACTTATAAGACCAAGGTTTATTTGGCTCCAGATATCAGTCTTCATTTTCACTGTTTCTTCCTCTCTCATGATGCTCCAGGTTCAAGAGTCTCTTTGTTCTTCCTTGCCTAGATCATGTCATGACTGTGTCTCTCACTTTCCTTTTAATGATTTTTTAAAAGGTGAAGAAATGCAGTATATTTGGCAACCTAAAAGCACTGAAGGAATTATTAACTAACATTGTAAAAGATGGTCTAAATCCTAAATTATTTTTTTAATTTCATGAACATAGAAACTGCCTTTCAAACAAGGTGATTATTTTATAGAGAATATATTTATATACTGCAACAGGCAAGCTTGTAGAGACCTTTACCTTCTTTACCCCCTCAGTTCAGCTTCATTAGAAGTGACTAATGTGAGAGATTCTCAGTGGATGTCCTAGTGGACATAGTAATTTAAACTGTGATCTGGAAAGAGAAACACTGCTCCTGGCCAAAAGCCTGTCTGTAAGGTGGTTAAAACAGGTAAGTGGCTTCCCTTCCCTGGAGGGACTGCCTCCCTGCCCACCTTTCAGTATCTGTTTTTGCCTGGGGTGACTTCCAGAATGGAAGTTCTTCACTCCAGTACTTTCTGTTCACATCTGCTAGCTGCTCACATTATTCTGCATGTGCTTTTATTCACAAACTCTAAGTTTGGTTTCATTGTCACTATGTTCTGACAAGTTCAATGACACAGTTTATCTAGGGAAGAGAACCACCTTACAGGCCTCATACACTCTCTAGTGTCAGCCCTAGAAATATCAGGCAATTATAGGACAAGTGCAAAGCCCTCGGCTTTTTTTACTCAGAAATTCTACATATTGTAGTATCATGATTTCTGTCTGAAATAAGTTAACTTGCAATAAGGTCAAGAGGCTGGATCAGACAGATAAAAGATACATTTATTATTCAGCAAATCTAAAAATCAAAATATATCAGAAAGAGATTCCTAGCCAAAACTTTTTAAAAAATCACAATAAACCTTTGTTCTCATTTTTAGGAATGTGTCATGCCAATGAATTATTAAAATTTTGGAAGATAATTTAAATATTTGATTGCTTAAATTTTAAGCCTTTTCACAAACTATCACTATCACAATCAGAATGATATTTAAAGGTCTTCTCATTGAAGTTAATCAAATACTAGAAGCAAAATATCCTTATAGGCTGAAACTGGGATTCTAAGCATATGCTTAAAACTGCTGTGTGATCTAGTGAAAAACAAACTGTACACGAATACATAAACAAGCAAAAGAATTTGGCAGCCTGAATATGAGTGAGTTTCTGCAATATTACTGAGAATCACTCTATAATATAATAATATATATGTTCAGCTTTGGACAAAACTCCAAATTAAAGAGGCACTGTCATTGCTCATCTCCAAATGCCAGTTCATAGTGAGTGACAGCTAAGAAGAAACCAATACGTAGCTCTGTGTAGCGTTAAGAGGGAACAACAGCGTGCCGCTGAATCAGAGGCAGTCAGGTGGTTGATCACATTGGTTTTATTCCAAAACTTCCTTCCAGGAAGTTGAGAGATTTGACCAATGAGCTCCACTGTTGATTCCAATGCCACCATCCTCCCTGCTCCCTCATTTGTGGCCTAAAACTTACCCGTACCCCAGGTTCTTTGACGTCCTCACTGTTATAGCCATAGTAGTCTGGTGTTCTGTCCAACTCCTGCATATTTCCTTGGGCTCTGACACTCTTATCCGCATGGCAGGACGAGCAGAGAGCTGCATTTCCCATCTCAGCTCTGGGGCTTCTGCCGTCAGTGGGCCCGTTCTTGCTCTCTGCACTCTGTCCAGGGCTCCCAGGGGTACACTAACATGGACAATTCATCGAGGTGATCCGTGGCTCCTCTGCTCAGTTCCCCTACACGCCCCTCACCAGTCCTCCCCATCTGCTGGCTGGCTTGCTCCGAGTCAGAGAACTCAAAACCCCAGCAACTGCAGGCTGCCTTCAGTGACCATTTCCAGTTCAGGCACTGCCAGTCTATTTTTACACCTACCAGGCCAGCTATGCATGTCAATGGAGTGACGGGGGTGAGGGAGACAGAGAGCAGGGGAGGGGGCGGTGTTGTTTTATTTTTTACTATGCAAGCAGCCTGCCTCACACATGGACTTGAGTTCCTGCTGTGTAAAATGTCTCTGCATATGAGAATTTTTGCATTACTCAATAAATTCCTTTGAATCCTTTGATATTCCTCTCTGTTGCTCTAACACTCCCAGAATACTCAATCTGTGAATAAACTTCCTTTCTTAGTATTACAGTTAAAAATCATTTTTAATTGTTTAAACTAAGTGGCATTCACATGGTTGACATGCACTTTTTCATTATCATTTACAGAAAACAATTAGCCATCTTTTTAGCATTTAATATTCACTGGAAACATATCAGTCAATATAGCTTATTTGTACCTGCTTTGGAGGTTTCCTTTTCTTTCTCTCTCCCTCCACCCCCTAGACCCGTACTGAGGATTGAAACCCAGACTTTACTACTAAGCAATAGGACCATCCTTTTTATTTTTTTATTTTGAAGACAAGGTCTCCCTAAGTTGCTGGGACTGGTTTTGAACTTGGGATCCTCCTGCCTTAGCCTCCAGAGTTGCTGGTATTACAAGCATGTGCCACTGTACTGGTGCAATTTGGATCTTTTTTTGGGGGGGGGGTACTGAGGATTGAACTCAGGAGTACTCGACTACTGAGCCACATCCCCAACCCTATTTTGTGTTTTATGTAGAGACAGAGTCTCACTGAATTGCTTAGCACCTCGCCATTGCTGAGGTTGGCTTTGAACTCGCAATTCTCCTGCCTCAGCCTCCCAAACTGCTGAGATTACAGGCGTGCATCACAGCACCTGACTATGATCTTTATAAACTATATGAAATTTGTCATTATTCATGAGTGCCACAAAACAGCAAACATTTTCACTTTAAAACTTTTAATATTTTTAAAACATTTTCCCAAACCTTACAAAAAACTAATCAAGGTGGCTTTCAACACCATACAATTGGAATCATATTATAGATTTTTGAAAGAAATTGATTCCTACTGAGATAAGCCCATCAAATACACACTGTACTAAGGAAGCCAACTATGGTAGAAATCAGGCTTTGTTATAGACTGTTATGGGTGTCCTATAAAACTTTATATACAATTATTTGAATATTAGTTCTGTCCTTTCACATGTGTTCTTTGTTTTGTGTGTGTGTTTATCTCCTCTCTCAAATAGCTTAAAACTACTAGGATCCAGACTTAGATTTTTGTATCTTCATCCAAGTGTTATATATTAACTACTGAATGATTAAGAAATGAATTAAAAACAATCATTTGAAGAAAATAGGATGTGGAAGATACTTAAATATAATCATAATACGTTTGATCACCTAAAATTCACTTTTATAATTTGGTCTTTATATCTTTGCAGGCCTTTCAGATGCTAAGCAAGCATTCTACCACTGAACCACACACCTCCACATCCCTGTCATTATTTTTTTAGAAAACTAAAAACAATTTGTTGTTTTTAAAAATAAAATTACAAATAACATTCCTGAAATTCCATTCTCAGATTTGAGTTCATAAAGCTTGACAAACTTGAATGAAAATGGCATGTTTGGGTGGGTTTCTATAGGATCTCAAGCCACTTTTTAACCAATGTGGTTTTGAGTTTCTATTCCAGAGTTTAGGAGTCTAGAGTATGTGACTTACTATAAAGATCCTATCCCTACCCTCTAGTTTCTGAGAGGCATCTCCAGTGTTTAGTGGAATTATTTTTACTTCTCAGGCATCTTTTTAAACCATTTCTTTAAAAAAAATTACTGACTGAGCCAACTATGTTATTATAACAATGGAGGGAACAAATTCTCCTTTCATATCAAAGAGGAGCATAATCCAAACATTTTGGATATTAAAGCATTAAGTGAAAGTATGCATAAAGACAATGCTTTGACGCCAGGAATAAGATCAGACTGTTGGCTGAGATGGATGGAGCAAAGCCTTTAACACTGCCTAGATCATTTCATATAGAAGAAACTGGTGATTCGTCATAACACGGTGATTTCTCATCAAATCTTCCACATCCTTGATCTATGTGCTGTAGGAATTATATAAGCTCTGACATTTAATGATATTTTTACAAACTTTTCTAGAAGGATGTGGTTTTACCTCTCCTCTCTTCTTCTCCAAGGTTCTTAGAGCTTGGAGAAGGTCTACAGTCCACAAACTCTTAGTGGGTGCTGCTTCTTGAACATATGTGAGCTGTTTTATTCACAATATAAACCAATATTTTTCCAGCTGCACATCCCCCACACTTTCAGAATTAATTTACTATGTTTAAAGCATAACAATGCAACATTTGACAGAATCTTTAATATAGACGTACGTAACTTAAGACACTAGAAGCAAATTCCCTACGTCATTCCAGAACTGAGATCTGAAACTCTGTACTTACACATGTAGAAGACAGATTTAACCACTGCAGATTAGAGAAATGTCCTAGGTGCTAGATGAATAATTCTGCTGTGCTTTAACAGCATGAATTGTTCCCTGGCATCTTTCTGTCTTGTTAATACATTACCCATTCTACCGCCATGCCTTTGATTTTGTTTCTTCAGTCAAGCATGCATCTCCCCTCCTCCACCATCTATGTTCAATTGTCTCCTTCAAAGCTCATCTTAATTCACTTTCCCCTGAAAGTCTGCATCACACCTATATTAACACCTAAATTTATTCTAATGTCTTTTTGATGAAGGTTGGAACTCTCTGGGCAAGGTGACACACGCTCATAATCCCAGTGACTCAGAGGTCAAGGCAGGAGGATCAGAAGTTTGAAGCCATGCCTTGGTGATTTAGGGGGAACCTCAGCAATTTAGCAGGACCCTGTCTCAAAATAAAAAATAAAAAGGACTAAGGTATACCTTAGTGGTAAAGTTGGGACCATTATCAACTCCTCTTTTTGCATGATGTGCCTGGTGTCTCTCACTGACTTCCTCAAAGACCTAACTACACACATCAGTTCTAAATGTTTGCTAAATAAATGAACAAAATGCAGCTGCAGATAGATGCACAATTCATAACATCAATATTTAACTGGACTACGCTGGCCTGAACTTCTCTCTTACGCATTAACAATAACAGATTTAACCGTTTTAAACATCTTCAAGCATGACAAATTTTAACTTCCTTTACTGATTTAAAACAGGCTCCTTTTAGTGTTTGAAAAAATATTAACACTCTTTGGGATGAGTTTTCCTAGATAAGAAATTGTAATGCTTTATTAAGAAAGGAAAAGAACTTGAAATTATGAAACAAAAAAGTAATGGGCTGGCACTTAACTAAGCCACTTTTTATCTTTTATTTAGAGATAGGATCTCACTGAGTTGCTAAGGGCCTTGCTAAGTTGAGGAGGCTGGCCTTGAATTTGGGATCCTCCTACCTCAACCTCTCAAACTACTGGGATTATAGATGTGCGCCACCACGCCCAGCTAGAAGATACATTTTTTCCTAAATAACTAGCCATTACACTTGTTCTGCCCATCTCTCCTTTCTTCATCTCAGGGAAATTTTCTCATTCTTTCTCCAGCAGAGAAACCTGAATATAATATTCATATTCCTATCTTTAGGGCTGTCCAAAATACATTACGTGGTGGTCCCCAAACCATACTGCTCAGTGCTGAACAAGATTGGGCAAAGGGGGACAAATACAAACCCTGGCACTCCTGTGATGGCTGAAATGTTCTATTCTCTGACTGAACAGATTTAAATGAAAAATTTGGAAAATATCAGTAGCTGCGAAAACAGAATTTCTAGTGAACTACTTCCTAGCTGTCATCACTCCAAACTTTGCCAATGATCCAATACTTCCTAATCAAAAGCAAAAGTGTAATGCACTCTGGTGACAGCTGGTATAGGATAAGCAGGGCCTGGAGACAGAACGTGCACTTTCCAATGTGTTGGGACCCCAAAATGATCAACTGTACCTAGTTACACTTGCCCTGTATAATACATAGTATTAAGAACATTAAAGTTGGTTTTAAGTTAGTGCTTTGCTTAAATTCTCAATATTCTCCATTTTAAAGACATGTATATATAGGAATTTTGGTGTAGTACTACAAAATAGTGCTTCCTATTATATTGAATAAAGAGAATAAACAACCTTGAAAAAAAAAAAAAAAAAAAAAAAAGCAAAAGTGTAAGAGGTCCATGGAGGAGGGCACTACTTCAGAAGTTAGAACAATTCTAGGATTGGGGGTGTACCTCAGTGGCAGAGCACTTGCCTAGCATGTAGAAGCCCTGAGTTTAATTCCCACTATCAAAAAAAAAGTAAAACAATTATTGTTCTACCTTCCAGTGGTTAACTAACAGTTAAGATCCAGACAAGTTTGCCACAAAAGCTTGGGCAAAGTGATAACCTATATACATAACATTTTCTCAAGCTGAAGCCAAGGTTACCAAATGCTGTGCAGCACCCATGTCTTAATAATAAGCCTGTGATGGTTGGGATCTCTGTGGACATCTGACAAGGGATATGCTTTCTGCCAGGGCAGAACAATGTCACCACTGTTCCTCAAAAATGCTTCAAAGTCACTAGGGCAAATTACTCAGAAAGCAAATATTTGCATGTTTGACCACATTTACAGCAGGATACATGAACTTAGTCTATGACTTAGAAAGTGAAATTCAAACGCCCCATTATGTGGCATATTTGCAATATCTTCTTAAATTCCCAGGCATTTACTGCCAATACTGCATCTGTATTGCTGTTTCAAATTCATCACTAGATAAAAGCCATTAAAGACTGAGAACAAAGGCTGGTTTCTCAGCTGTAATCTTTTGAAAGTTTCTGCTCAAGTCCTTAAAACAGCAAATCTGAAATCCATTCACTGCTGTTCTAAATTTCACCTCTTAAGTAAGAGGTAATGATTACAGAATCATCAGGAAACTAACACCTTGGAGAAGAAATAACTGCCTCAGTTTTATAATTTAAATTCAGCAAAGGTAACATAAAAGAGATCACAGCTACAGAGTGAGATCACAGCTCTTGAAGTGGAGTTTTCTAAAGCTCTCTTAGTGAGGTGTTACTAATACCAGAATTTGGTTCTACCACTAATTTACCTGTGTGGACTTATATAATCTTTATCAAATTTAGGCTTCAATTTTCTGTCTCTCTTTTTTTAGGAGTTAGACTAGATGCTAGCTTCAGGTCCTTTCCAGGTCTGGAGTTTCTTGCTTCTAGGACATACAAATTGTTAACATTTGAACATATACCTAACTCAAGGTGAGAGTCCAAAATGACCCTCTATTTAGACAATTGGATTGTGGGGGCAGGGAGGGTATAAGAATTACTTAGTACATTGCATCATGCTTCCTGCATCTATGGGCTGGCTTTGTTCAGTCTTACTTCTCTGGCAGACTCATGAGGAAGATGAGAGGAACACTGTGATACACGACAAACTCTGTTGGTATCCAGGAGCTCTTTGCCAAGGTGAGGACCCTTGTGCTCTTACTCTTTCCTGAATATTAGCCCCACTGACAAATTTGTAACGTTTTGAAAACCACCTCCTGCCACAGCTTTCTACATCTCACAATTATATGACTTCCACCTGGAAATAATCTTACTCCAAAACTGATTTTGCAGGACAGCTTTATAGTACTCAGACAGATCTTTGCAAACAATCTGCACAAGTTAGTAGGGTTCTTATTTCCCCCTCAAATATGTTCATTAACATTTTTTAAAGGGTGAGTTCTATCATATTAGAAATGATGAAAAAATAGTTTGTTACAAATCTATAAAGTGTCAAATTAGAAAGAAGGCTTTACTCAGAACCATGAGATTTAATTTGTTTTTCTCTGAGTTGCAAGAAGGTTATTCAAGAACATCACACAAATGAAAAAAGGGTTTTTTTCAATCTAAACTATGATTTTTTTTCAATCTAAACTAAATTACGTTTAGTTAACACTTTGCATTTTTCAGTTCATTGTTAATATGTAAGTTTTATGTGACTTTTGCTGAATTTAAAAAATTCACGTAGACAAAGGGGAATAAAGGGAAGGGAAGAGAGATAGGAATAGGAAAGACAATAGAAGGAATTAGACATAACTTTCCTATGTTCATATATAAATATACGACCAGTGAAACTCCACATCATGTACAACCACAAGAATGGGATCTTAATTAGAATAAGTTATACTCTATGTATGTATAATATGTCAAAACACATTCTACTGTCATGTATACCTACAAAGAATTTTTAAAAAATAAAAATAAAAATCCACGTAGATTACAGCCTGCACCCTTACTACTTTTTTACCAGGATAAGCTTCAATTCTAGACTCACTGCTTCAGTCAAATGTATTTAACTGATTAAACTAAAGTGTGGTTATCCTATTGCATGCAAAATTCTCAATGTCAACATCATCACATGAAACTAAGGATGAGTTCTTCTAACTTTGGGAATCACTTAATGAAAATAAAATTAGAACATTCTATGCCATAAGCCAGGCAGCATGCTATCTTCTTCCATGTTTGAGTACATTCAATATAATTTATTTGACCAAAAGTTATGCACATAATGATTTTTGCCAATTGGATCTGTTATATAATTGATCAATCAGGAAAACTGCACAATTTATGGATCTACACTAGATTCCCCAATTATCACGTGGCGTAACTTTTCTAATGGAGGTCAGCATAAATGACCTTTACTGTTTATGCTTTACACAAATTAACCAAAATGGATACTGCCAAGCTATTCATGGCCCACAAACATCAATTAACCAATTTAATTTTACATTCCTTCCAGCTATTATTTTCATTCCAAACTGCTGCCTCTTGACTTCTGGCATATCAAGGACAACATTCTTTAATAGACAGTGTTAACAACTTGTGAAGTTTTCTAAAGGCTACTTCACATAATGCCTAGCACAAAAAGGGCACTCATAAATGTCATTGACTGACATTAAAGAGACCATGAGTCAAGAAATGTAGGGTGTCCAAAGCCAAAACGGCCATTTGACTAATTCTATGTTCTCTCATATTGAACGGGATTTTGAACTGCAACAGGAATAAAACAATGTAGCCATTGTACACTCCTACTTTTTCTAGAGAAAAAAAATCTATGTATTCATAATACTTAGAAAATGGCCAGCTACTGAAGCAGGGGCTCCTCACAAGCTCTGCATGAAAAGAGGGGCAAGTGATTACCATTGAAAGCCAGAAGGGGGCTCTGTTATGAGTCTGGCTTTGAAACCTAAACCAGATTTTTGGTTTTTTATTTTTTTATTTTTTTCAGTTTACTAACACTTCTTCTAAGTTTTCATCTCTGAACTAAAGGAGGCAGCGAATGAGGATGATCTGAAAAGTATTCAGTGAAGGTAAATGTAAAATTAATAGTGCATAGCGCAACTGTTGATGAATTGGTGAGGGATTCTGGGGCTCAAAGAAACAACATTCTTAGAAGAAATGACTGTTTGTGGGAGGCTGGGGGGAAAGCTGAGAAGCTACCGCTGTCTAGACTGATCTATCAAAGAGGACTATCACAGGCCACAGTAGTAAACAAAGTGCTTGAGCATCTAGACAAGATAAATGAAGGTACTGTACTAGTGAGAATTTATAATTAATCCCTCTAAATGATGTCTTACTCTTAGGCGTACAGCAAACCTCACCACTGTGCTAAGATGAATTATCCATTACTGCGACCAGCAAACGAAAATCCATTTATCTTTTCTATGCTTTCAATTTCCACTTCAATTAGTATTTGGCCAATGTTTTCCTTTGAAGGTTCATAGGCATTAAGCTCCATACATACACTGTTTGTACATTCACGCTAGATGTTCTAGAGTGAGAATATTTCATAAGCTTTTTGGTCCATGAGACACAAAATATGGATAGTTAACCTTTTGATACATTTGTCATTACCAAAAAAATTCTTTAACTGTTAAACAGAACCCAGTTACAAGTAATCATAGACACAAATGTTTTTAATCTATTGGTCTCAAAGTATTTTAAGATAATAATTTCCTAACAAAATATACACGCACAAGTGTAAAGCAAAAGACACAGATATTTAAATTACGTTGTCAGACAGCAACCAGGAACTGGCCAATCAAATTCAAATTCAATGTAAATATCTAATGCTAGTTCAAACCAGAGAAGATATGATTATTTATTTTAGGATTATCAATTAAATCTGATTTATTATGAGGATAGTAACATATTTCCTGGTTCTGTAATAAAACATGAATCAAATAGATTCACTCAGTTGAATTGCATTTACTGTCAGTGAGTGACTATAAAATATGGTTTCTTTTTTTATTTGGTCGGGGAGAGGGGAGCGGGATACCAGGGATTAAACTCAGAGCACTAGACCGCTGAGCCACATTCCCAGCCCTATTTTGTATTCCATTTAGAGACAGAGTCTCACTGAGTTGCTTAGTGCCTCACTTTTGCTGAGGTGGGCTTTGAACTTGTGATCCTTCTGCCTCAGCCTCCCCACCCGCTAGGGTTACAGATGTGTGCCACTGCGCCCGGTTTGGTTTCTTTTAAAATGCATGTTCAATATGCATTTAATCAAGTTGCACTATAATTATGAAATGATGAATAAACTAAATTCAATTTACTCCAAAGATTGTGAAAACTTCCAAAGAGTCCAAATTTCATTATTCAACTGAACTTTTATTTGAGTTCTATTTCAAGATCTCTCTAGAACAGATTTATTCTACATATCCTAAAGTATAAAGGATTGTTTATAATACTTCATATATTTCATGCTGGAGTAAATATTCTGATTATGTATTATTTTTTCTCCCTGGCATATAGGAGAATTATTTTTAAGTTTTCAGTTATGTCCTCCTTTTCTTTCAGAAATAGAATTACTTCACACAGGCTATCAAAAACTTTGGGAATATAATCATAAAATTATTATAACATCAATATTATTACCTTAGTCTTCTAAAAATATGTTAGTGTGGTCTTATGTCCTTTGTAAAATACTATTGGCTATACAGTTTTTGGAATTCATTTTGAACTTTAGTACTCCCATCTGTATAATAATGAGCTATAATAAAGAGCCTCTTAGGCTAATGTGTGTGTGTGTGTTTAATCTTTAGAGCTAGAAGTTTATAAATCCTGCTATGAAGTCAGCATAAAATTTATCTTCTCTACAGGAAGATAAAGGAGGGAGAAAGGAAGGAAAGAAGGAAAGGAGGAAGGGAGGAAGGGAGGGAGGAAGGAAAATATAAGTAAAAGCAAATCTATCTCCAAAACTTGAGGGTTTTTTTTTTTTCTTTTAAGAGCATTAAAGAATTTTCTAAGAAAAATGTTTTTCCTCTCTACTAGTTCTTCAGAATATTTAAACATGCTCAGTGCTTTCATAGGTCCATGAAAACCCTCTTTCCTAAGCCAGTGTCCTCCTCAAACCTGCTCCTGGCCAAGTCTTCTTTGGCTTAGTGTCCAACTGCCCTATGCACTCTGCTGCCCAAGCTGGAAATCTTAAAGATTTTAACATTCCCATCCACCCAGACATGTGGAATTTAATCTTTCTGTCCCTTTTCCACTATTTTAGGTCAGTAATTCATTTCCTGCAGGAATCACTGTAACCATCACCTAAATAGTTTCCTGCTTCCAGCCTTCCTCTATCTCCAATTCATTCTCCACACTACAGCCACTGCACTCTCTCCATAGCTCAGACCTGTTTAGGGCACTCCTTAATAATCTTCATGATAAAAGCCAAACTCTAACATGGTGCACATCTAATCCCCTTTACCCTGGTCTTCATAACCTCGTCTTTGCTTTTTCTTCATTGTAATTTCTTCTGGACTTTTATTAATGACTAATCCTCTATCTGGATCACCTCTCTCCCTTGCAATATTTACAAAACTCCTCTTTGAAGCCTTGCTTAGGTTTAGGGTCTGCTGTGGATAAAAAGCCAGTATGGTGATTTTTACCCTGTATTGTAATTATCTTTTTATGTGTTTGGCTGCTTCACTAAACTATGGGCTTATGATGGACAGACATTTTTTATTTGTCCCTAGTACTCCTGTCAGTGCCTCTATATGTTAGGCACTCATAATTGATTACTGAATAAATGAACAATAAAAAAATCTTCCTTTGCACGTTTAAAATATGATTGGCTTCTACAAGCATTTATTTAATTTATTCCATAAATATTTATTCAGTACTACATGCCAGTCCCAAACATATCATTTAAATAAAAAGAGGCAAACGTGTAATATTACCAATGTACATGCAGAAATGCTTCAGTGAATCTCTGAAAATGGCAATTTGCAGTAATTTATCCAATTACCATTAAATATTCCTTTGTTTTGTTCTTATTACTATTCTGTCAGTTCCTGTGTGGTTATTTTTTTCAGATGTTTGATTTTGATATGAAATGGTCCAGGCACTGAATCTATTGGTAATAATCTGAAGATGAAAAGAAATGAAAAGAACAAATGCAAAGTAATAAGAGCCACAAACCAGAGAATGTTTTATTAGGTAAGGAGAAGACTACTGATCACACTGTGGATGGTTCAGGGTATTCATAGATATGGTTATAAAACAAATAGAGTAATCATTACTAATGCTAGAAATAGTGTTTGTTCTCTAGAGGTGCAAATGGATAACTCTTATGATGAAGGTACTCACACACACACACACACACACACACACACACACACACACACTGCCCTTTGGCTTGGCCATCATGGATCAAGGTATCCTGTGTAATAGAAATTTCTTTTCATCCCACTTCCCACTTGTAGAGCTGTCCTTGTTCTTTCATTACTGGCTCTGTTTTTCCCCACTGTTGGATCATCCAGAGCTCCCTTCCTGTGCCTTTACTGTCACATCTAATGCTCTTCACAGCCATAACTTCTGCATGGCCACCAACTTCACTGACATGGCCTCTAATCTATGATACTTCCTTCCTTCTCTTCCTCTCCACTATTTTTATTTCTTTTAATTTAACTCAGCAGTGCTTTAACACTGAGCTACAATCTCAGTCCTTTTAATTTTATTTTTCCAAAGGTATCATTACTTCCAACAACTTGCAATGTAAATGTTAGCCTTTTACAGACAACAGCCACCATTAATATAGCAAATGCATAAATGCAAAAATTCCTCACAGCTATAAGCCTGCAGTAAGTACTCAGTGAAAGAAATGTATTCCTCTTCATTCTTGTGGTTAACAACCAATTAAAGTACTCAGGTGACCTCTCCTTTCTTGCCTCTATTAGATGTTCATACTTCAGATATGTCTAACTGCAATAATTATGCATCCTGAAACAATAAGCACCATAAGAATCCAAAGTTTTACTTTCATTATTTTAAATACTTCTGATGTTGGAAATTAGAATTTCCAATTTCTATGCTTATAAAACTTACTTCACACACACACACACACACACACACACACACACACACACACACACACATTTGGTGGGATGGTACTGGGGATTGAGCTCAGGGGTGCTTTACCACTGAGCTACAATCCCAGTCCTTTTTGCCTTTTGTTTTCAGAAAGAGTGTCACTGAGTGGCTGAGGGCCTCTCTAAATTGCTGCGGCTGGTCTCAAACTTGCAATCCTCCTGTCTCAGCCTCCTGAGTTGCTGAGATTATAGGCATGCACCACAGCACCCAGTTCTGATTTTATATTTTAATAATTTGGACTATATGGCAAAGTTCTGGTCAGGTTTCACTAAATAGGTCACATTCTATTTAGTTGACCAAGAAGGATACCATGACTATTTAATTTTATCCTAAATTCTTCTTAAAAAAGAATCATCAATAAGAGTGAATGTAGCTTCCATTAACTATTGACATTTTTTAAGTGTCAATTTTACAGATATATGTGCTTTCTATTTTAATAACATTCAATTTTAGCTGAACAGAGGATCAAATGTTAAAAACCCTCTCTGGGAAGGTGTTTCCTTCTTGTTCTGAAACCTGATACAGTACAGTTTATTATTATCCCACATTACGATAAAGGAAGATTGACTTTCCTATGTACAGAAAGATCATACAGACCCTTGACTTTGTAGTTCAGCAGACAGGGCATTCAAAGACCTTCACTTGCTGCCTAGGTTTTTGTATTTGTGTTCAGTAATACCGCAGGGGCCTTCCTTTTTCAGTTTGTTTTATTTGTCCCTGCATTTTCTCTGTGGCTTCAGCCAGAAAGAAAGAGATAGAAAGAAAAACAAAACAAAAACAATTTTCAGGAAATTTTAGAGCTACCTCCATCTGCACTTTGATAAGCTGTCTCCAATCTAATCAACTATTTGACACTTTGGGTCTGAGAGACGTCCTTCAACCCTCCTCAACTTCACACTTCCTGTTGAAGACATCTAGGACTCTGACATCTGCTTTGACACCATTTTGGTTGCCAGAGATGCTAGCAGTGTGAATGGCCTGAGCACTTGGTAGTCTTGAGTATTCTATCATTCTCTATCCTCTGTTCTTACTGGAGATCTTGCTTTTGTAGAAACTGCATTACAACTCTTAACAGACTCTCCTCTATTCTGTTTGCTCTGTTCCTTGAAATGGTAAAAATATTTTTTCTGTATTTTAGTGATACATATTCTCCATCACAGCTACTTTTCTTTAAAGAATTATAAGGTCAATTGGAGAAATACAGAGACAAGTTGTCTGGAGTCTTATTTTTTTTTCTTCCTTCTGTAAACTCACTTTCTCCATTTCACAAAAAGGAGTTATCATCATTTCTACCTCTGGTGTTGCTGAGGAGATTAAAAAAGTGGTTGCATCAAAAGTTCTTCGGACAGTGCTTGTTGGCACATGGCATTGCTCAGAAAGTTTGCCATAATTATTTTCCCTCAACTTCACTCCTTTTTCTTTTTGAGTCAGATGGCTCCAAGTTTTACTACCTCTCCTACAGCTTAACTAAAAAATAATGATATTTAGCTGGGCGCAATGGCTGTAATCCCAGGGACTCGGGAGGCTGAGGCAGGAGAATCGAGAGTTCAAAGCCAGCCTCAGCAAAAGCGAGGTGCTAAGCAACTCAGTGAGACCCTGTCTCTACATAAAGCACAAAACAGGGCTGGGGAAGTGGCCCAGAGGTAGAGTACTCCTGAGTTCAATCCCAGGTAACCCCCCCATGAAAAGTGATATTTTATTTAAATATATTCAGATACTGTGTCATCATATAGACAGGCACAGCTTAGAGAAAAGGCATAGGCCTGTAATCCAACACTTGGGATGTGTCACAAGGCATTTATTTGCTGTGAGATTTGGGAGGCAATGAATCATTTTAAGCCTCAAATTTTTCTTCCTCCAAAAATGAGGTTAAAAATATCTTGTGAGAGTTACGTGATTAATAAACAATTGCAAGAAGCCAAGTATAATGTCTACATGTTCTTATTTTTCATTTCCTTATGCCTGGGTCTTCTGATGCTTCCCACCTGCTGCCTCCATCCATTCCTAATTTCAAAACAAAAGGGTCAAACTTCCACCTAGTGATGACTCACAGTGAAGTCACCCTGGAAACAGCAATTTCTGCCCCCATCTTATTGACCACTTGGTGCCTTCACCTATGTCTAGGGACAACCAATAATTAAGTTGCCCCTAAATATAACTTCATTTTCTTCTTCATGTTGTCACTGAACATCAACCTTTAATTCTAAACTTGGCCTGTATGACCAAACCACTACTGCTCACTCCTGCTGGAGGGCTGCTGTGAGGAGGGCAGTGGGTACAGCCCCCAAGGTATTATGTCACTACATTTTTCTTTCCTGGTATTGATGTTTTGTCCCATAGTTAGTAGTAATGGGTAGTGGTAGGCCAAGAACAGGTGTAAAGCCCCCTTCTTACTTGATCCCCAAATATTAATGGTTGCTGGAATTCCCACTTGCTGTAGTCCCCCCACCTGAATGAAAACCCCAATGTTGACTATTTCCCACAATGAGCATGAGGTGATCATGTCACAACATGCCTGGCATGCCTTGTCAGGTCCACTCGCTTCTCCAGATCTATTCTCTTCACCCTGATTCAGAATTTCCCCAATTCACAGACTGGGTTGGGCTGATAAAGTACCATCAGGCCTCAAGCTATAGCTTCAGGGTACAAAGTAGTTCTGTGGAAGCAGTCTATAATTTAAATTTCGATAATTTTTAACGTACAAAAATGTTCTTTAAATTTCATACATTTATTAAAAGGATCTACCTCACCACCAAATCTTATTAAAATGATCATTCCCATAAGTATTTTTATTTTTCCAGTTCTGGGAATTGAACCAGAAACCTTCTACCACTGAGCAACAATTGCAACCTTATTTATTTTATTTTTGAGACAAAGTCTGATGAAGTAGCTGAGGCTAGCCTCAAACTTGAAATCCTCCTGACTCAGCTTCCTGAGTTGCTGAGATTACAAGTATGTGCCGCTGTGCCCAGTCATAAATATATTTAAAGTATACACTAGAGTAAAACTTCAATAATGTAAATTCAGTATGTTGAAAACTCAGGGGGGGAAAAAAACAAAGGAAAAAATGTATTAAAACACAGATAAAGCCAGGTGTGGTTGCACACACCTGTAATCCCAGCACTTAGGGAGGCTGAGACAGGAGAATCGTGAGTTCAAAGCCAGCCTCAGCAACGGCGAGGCGCTAAGCAACTCAGTGAGACCCTGTCTCTACATAAAACACAAAATAGGGCTGGGAATGTGGCTCAGTGGTCGAGTACCCCTGAGTTCAATCCCTGATACCAAAAAAAAAAGAAGCATATTCTGAAAAACATAGAAAATACACACATATGTTCATATGTGTACATATATACATAAGCATCACACTATAGGAACAGAATTATAAGTACAGGTTTTCTAAAAGGACTCCAAAACAAGCTAATTAAAAGCCAAACTAAACCAAAACAAAAACTCTAAGTTGTGAAGGTGCTTATGGTCTGATAGGTTGTGACATTTTTTCTTTTTTATGGTCAAGTATTTTCCTAGTCAACTTTATCACTCTGGTCAAATTCTTGACCTAGCTGCTCCATAGCTTTAAATGATAATAGAAAAAAGCCTTTGAACCCTAAGCCTTTTGTCTATACATTTCACTCTAATATCTTGCCACATGTGTTTTTATCTCTAAATTTTCTATGAAAATCCATGTGGTTTCACGCAGAGAAAAACTTCTTTAGGATATGTGTAGTCACAAAGATCCCATTTAAATCTACTGTACTTCAGTGTGCAGGAATGTCAGGGGGTTTTCAATTCAGTTACAATATGCTGCTTGTTGCAACAGAAGCAAGCCCTTGGTGTTCTGTTTTACAGGTTTGTCTTCATTTGCGAATCCATTACAAACATAGCAACATGCCCCATCACTAATCCTAAATAAGGTTCACACTTCTGTTCCCTATTCACTCTTGTATTCTGATAATTTGCTTGCTTCTCAGCAGCTTCCAAATGTGAGAAATCTAAAGGTACCAGGTAGTCAAATTTATACATATCACTGGAACACTAATAATGTCACATGAGGAATGAAGTCTAGATTTCAATAATCAGCCCTTACCCAGACAATCTGTATACCTAGGTCATGGCATATACAGATAAATCATGACAGGAGCTTGAGTGACATTCATCAAAGTAGGGCAGAAAAAGAATAAGGAAAGTTACAGAGTTTGGCCATGCTTTAGGGCAATTAAACATGCCACAAGTAGGTGGAGTGTGAATAAGAATCAAGGTTAATGGGAAAAACAGTGCAAATAGTTTTGAGAAAGAGTTGCTGACTTAATGTAGTATATTTCTAGTATCCCAGAGGAAAGTTTCAATCCTATAGACTAAGGAATGTGTATTGCAAATAGGAGAATTTATAGCTTGAAAACTATTAATTAAAAATGTTTACAGTTTTTAAACCTTTATGTGACTTTTTTATTGGGGGGGGGGGGCTGCCAGGTATTAAACCCAGGGGTGCTTAACCACTAACCCTAACCCCAGCCCTTTTTATTTTTTTTTAGACAATGTCTTGCTAAGTTTCCTGGGGCCTTGCTAAATTGCTGAGGCTGGCTTTGAACTTGGAATCCTCCTGCCTCAGCCTCCTGAGCTGCTGGGATTACAGGCTTGTACCACCATGCCTGGCCTTAGTGTGACTTTAAGATGCAAACACAATGCATTAATATTTAAATATTAATGGTGTAAAAGAAGAAAATATTTCTATAGAAAATTTTTTTATCCTTCATAATATCTTCAGTTTCCTTGTTGATTTATAAAAGAGAAAATCTGTTTACAAAATCTTTAAAAGCAAAGAGCTGTTTACAAAATCTTGAAAAGCTCTGATCCTGTTTCCTTATGAAACAACTGTTCATGCCAGGTCTAATCTATAGGTTGCCTAAGAAAACTTCTCTTTCTAGGTTTGATTCAGAAGACTAATTTATGACAAGTCTGAAGTTAGGACACAAAAGCAGTAATTGGATGTTTAGAATCAGTAGGGCACTATTGTGTCTTAGGCAATGGTAATGTAATATAGGAAGAAAATCAGTGGTTATTCTGTGCCCAGCAAGCTGGTCAAGTCCTGTGGGATCAGGCATTTGTCTGTTCTAGGCAGGATGCTGTTCTTGCACATTAAAATTTCAAAGTGCCCAGGCTTAAGAAAAGAAGGCCTCTGAAGTAAACACATTTAGCTATCATTATACCATTTGGCCATTTATATAAAGAATGTATGTGTAACCCTAATGTAGGTACTGTCATGGCCTCTTATCAGTGTTAGAATGCTATACCAGCTGTTTAAGAATGAAGGCTCAACTTACATCATTATACATTTAATTACAACTGAGAATTTGGTTTACAAATTAAATGTACATTACATGTCTGAATATTTTACTAAGAAAAATTGAGGTAGCAAGCAAAATATTAAAAACAAAGATGGGAGAAGGAAGATTTTCACTGAGTTGGATCATGCTGTAGCAAAGTTAATTAAAATGAGAAATGCAGTATGTTCTGGGGAGGGGCCAAGGGACCCACAATTCATGAGTTATAAGAATACTATCTGTATATGGAAAGTAGCTGCACACTCATGGAAATTATTACAGGAGCAAATCTGGTACATAAGAGAAAATTCACTTTAATGGTCCAAGTTCAAAGTGGGAAAAGGGGATTCTAATATACGTTATCAGTATCTCTGATACAGAAACAGCCTATACACAGATATTGCACAGATTCATGGCAAATCTTAGTTACAAAAGAGGTGGAAGAATAGACAGTTCTTTATGTAATTCAAAGTAAATAAAATTAAAATTCTGCAAGCCAGTAGGAAGATGGAAATTGTTCAACAAATATTATTGCAATTGTTATTTTAAGTATCATACATTTAATACACTGGCAAGGAAAATACCCACTTTCATCCATTATCCAAACAAAAGAAGAAACAAATCTTTTAAATGGCTGTTTTATGCAAAAATGGACAGGAATAAAATGGTAAAGTAAAAAAAAGCCATTGCATTTGTGCCGATATCATCTAAATTAAGAGTGCGATATCATTCAAACACATGACTAATAAAGGCAAATTATGGATATTTGAAAAATTGTACTATCATGAACAAAATACTGCATAGACATTTTTAACCTTTAAGCAATAACAGTATGTCCTTTTTTCACATAAAAAGGGAGAAACCTGTTGATAAAATAACTAATATTTCTATGTACATATTGCTTTCAAAACCATTGCATCATTTTAAGTCCTTAGAGCTATATTTTATATATATATGTACATATATATCATATTAATGACATACATCTGTGTATATGTCATTATTAACTGAAATTTATAGATAAGAAAGCTGAGGCCTGTCATTAGAAGTCCAGAATTTGGTGGAGCTGAGACCTGAATTAAGGACTTCCAACTCTACATTTCATGTAATTTCTACTACATCCAAAGAGAAAGAACATTTTTATTTGTTGGTCTTTTATATATAAAAAAAGTCTCTGCATCATCCTGCCACCAATGCAAATTTTCCATATATAAAGCAATGTATTTTTATTTTTCCCTGACATGTATTTGAAATTTGTTTTTGTCAATGACTATCATTTTTAATATCACTGAAATGTGTAACCTTGAAATCATTTTGAGTCCTTTTTTCTATATTCTAGTTGAGGGCTAATCCATCCTGTTTTCCTCCCTACTGATTTTCCTGGGCAGACATTCAATCCAAGCTCTGTTTATCTCTCTTGGTTTACTATAATAGTTTCCTGGCTGATCTTGCTAGCTTTACTTCCTCCCCATGATCTTTCTTCATAACAAAGCCTTCCATAATTTCTGATTTTTTTTGCTTCATTGAGTTCAGTTCCTCATTCATTGCTTTAAAGGCCCTTCAACTTTATTTCCAAATCCTTTCTCCCTTCCTCTTTGTTTGTGCCATGATGCTCACCAACTTCCATATCCAACCTGAGAGATATTCCGTCTACCCCAAGCTAACCTTAACTATCTTCCAAGTCCAACCTCTATTTCAAAGAACCAGCTATTGCATCTAATCTTGTATATCATCTATTCTTTCTATTGAGATTAATCTTAAATACCTACCTAAAAGAGAAGTTACTTGAGAGAAAATATTTTTAAACTCAAGAATCTTTGGCAACCTCAATTTAAAATATATTATACAAATTTTCTACGCATTTCATCATAGTTCAACATATTCTTAGATAATTAAAATTATTTGGTTGTCCTGAGATTTGATGAAAGCTCACAGGATCATGAGATTTCATTGTTCTTCTACTTTTTGTTTTTATTTTGGTGGTCATAAACTTTCCTAGTAAAATAAACTTAATTCAACAGGAAAAAAGATTTAAGTGGTTATTCAATTAATATTTGATCCAAGGGACTGCAACAGTCCTAGTTATATGCATTATACACCTCTGAACCCACTTTGGAAACAAGAAAGATGCTTAATGGAAAATGAAGTATGGTGAATTTTTATCCAAGACAAGAAGGAAGATAAATTAAACAAATACTATTTAAAATAAGTTCTCATTGATTCTAAGTTTTAAAATGCAATCAAAGTTAAAAAATTATCTGAGTTTCCTGATTAAAACTTGAATTTTAAAGAATTATAAGATCATTGGAGTGACCAAATTGCTTCATAAACTCTTATGCAACTTAATATAGAATACACAACCCAGAAGTCTCCTTTGTGAAAGATGATTGATTTAAAAGGCATGCATCTTAATTATCAAGTTTCATATAAAGGCAAAACATTTCTGTAACTGGCTTACTTCAAATTCTTCTATTTTTCAATGCTGCTTTCTAGTATGAAAGGTAAAAGCTCTGAAACATTAAGTCTTACGTTAAATGACTGGGTATGTGTGCTTGATGTTATATACAAAGCCCCTTATATGATTCAATAAAGGGTTTGTGGCAAGGGCATTGGCATCTGCTCCTTGGTCCTTTGTCATCTGCCTTCTCCTCACTAACATAAATTGTGTTTCACAGATGGCTTTTTTCTTCTCCCACCCACATCCTGGCTTTGATCCCTGTCCCAGAGCCCACACTGGACCCTGGGGTTAGTATGCGACCACCCGGAACAAAAGCCTTTCGCCTCCCAAGTGACCTCTATCCTCAAAGGAGTCACTGCTTGCAGGTTACCTGGTCAATGTACACTCTGTTGGGCTCAGACATTTTAAAATGTAACATGGTCTAGTTAAGCATTTTGGCCCAGTTTGAGGCAAGAGACATAAAAAAGGAAGAAGTTTGTACTACAGCCCCTAAAAGAACTCAGTGGCGTTCTTATTTTTGCCAAGTAGTGCAGTTGCATGGTGTGTGAATCGCTGAGCTTTCTTCCAGTGTTTACTGTGGCACTTGCCATCACAGCACCCTGCAATTCAGATGGCCACCATCACTGCCATGCATCTTTGCAAAAATGATTAACGGCACCATGCTGATGTTTTTCTGTGGTTTCTAATTCCTGGTACTATCAGTGTACAAAGAACCTAATAGAAAATAAGGGAACCACAATAAACTTCTTCCTTCCAGTGCCTTAGTGTGTGAAATACAAAACAATAACCGCACAGCTTCATATGATTACTTCATTTTCTATATATACTGCCTTAATAACTTCAAGAAAAGTTCAAGCACCACAACAGGAACTATTTCCTTCCATTATTTCATCTGCCAGGTAAAAAAATTTGCATCATATATTTAAAAATAGACAACCTCAAATACACCTTATTGGCCCAAATGATATTTTATCCTTGTTATTTGTGAAAGTTGCTATCACCTCGGATGGTGTGTGAGCTCCGTGGGAGGTCACTATGTCTGGGACACAGAGTCAGCTCAAAATAATTCATATAGAGTGAAGAAAACCTTGGAAATTTCACCAAACTATCTCAGTTATCATAATATAGGGAAGCAAAGTCATGATTTAGAAAAACAGCATCATATAAGAACAGAAATAATTCTACCAGCACTAAGATCCTCATCATTTTAGAGCTTAAAAACTGAGATCAGATCAATTTTTACCTAAGGTCACAGTTAGTAGACAGAATTAACACAGGTCTCCTGAATTTTTTTTGTGGAGCTTTAGTATGTCTGGTAATTTTGCATAATCATTACTTCAAAATTAGGCCAGGCATGGTGGCACACACCTGTATTCCCGGCAGTTCAGGAGGCCAAGGAAGGATTATAAATTCCAGGCCAGCCCCAGCAACTAAGTGAGGACCTAAGCAAATTAGCGAGACCCTGTCTCAAAATAAAAAATAATAAGGGCTAAGGATGTTGCTCAGCAATTAAGCACCCCTGGATTCACCCTCTAGTATTAAAAAAAGAAAGAAAGAAAATGGGAAATAGCTCCTTTCTGCTAAAATTGTCTTTTCTTCATAGTCTTAGATTACACTCCCATCTGTAATCCTGTTCCATGTGGGTTAGGAGATAAACTTTGTTTAAAATGCACTAGCAATATTTAATTGTTTTTTTTTTTTCAATACTGGAGATAGAAGTCAGGAACACTCTACCACTGAGTTAACACTGAGCATTTCTTTTATTTTAAGACAAGGTTTCCTGAAATTGCTCAGGCTGTCCTCAAACTTTTGATCCTCCTGTCTCCGCCTCCAGAGAGTCACTAAGAAATAGATGTACACCACTGTGCCCAGCCTAATCTTTATATTATCATGCTTGTAATTTTTATATCATTTGCTTTAAAAAAAATAGTCTAGAGATTAAACAGTGCCCCAAAAAGCAGACATTTAGTAAAACCATCATTAATGATATGTAAATATACAAAGAAAGGTCACTGTCAGTCTTACGTTCAGCATGTTTTTAACAGATTAGAAACAAGTGAGTTGGGGCTGGGATTGTGGTTCAGCGGTAGAACGCTTGCCTCGCATGCGTGAGGCCCTGGGTTCGATCCTCAACACCACATACAAAGCAATAAAATAAAGACATCATGTCCATCTACAACTAAAAAAATATTTAAAAAAAAAAAAAGAAACAAGTGAGTTAAAATTAGTAATTAACAGGTCACCATGCAAAAAGTATAAAGTCAAGAAATAGATATAAATGTAAAATAATGCTATTACTCCTAACTAAATAAATTGATTAATATATTTATGATGATGATTGTACACCCTGATATTTTTCTTCCTTGATAACACTGACAGTGTTTTCTATTGAGGTATTCCCCATTATAAGTAGCACAGTAATAATACACAATGAAAGAATTTCTAGAAAAAGTCTAAGCTGGATATAAATGAAGCTCAGTGAGTGCTTTCCATAGCAGAGCTTCTAATGAAATTAGGGAAAACCGAAGGAGTAGTTCTAACTGTATGTGCTAAAAAGTCCATTCCAGAATTCTATGCAACTGAATAAGGAATTCCTTTTTGATACCTTACGAGCTTATAGATGGCCAACAAAAGGGTGAGAGCCCAACTGGTAAAATATTCATGCAAAAATAACAACACAACAAAACAAATAAAAGACCCTCATACTATACAAAGTTGAGGAGTTAAAAATATTAAAAGATTAATGCTCTGTCTGAGGTGCATGTGGTAAAGATTTTCTCCCACTCTGTAGGCTCTATCTTCACATTATTGTTTCCTTTGCTGAGAAGAAGCTTTTTAGTTTGAATCCATCCCATTTGTTCATTCTTGATTTTACTTCTTGTGCTTTAGGATTCATGTTAAGGAGGTCAATTCTTAAGCTGACATGGTGAAGATCTGGGCCTACTTTTTCTTCTACTAGGCACAGGGTCTCTGTTCTAGTGTCTAAGTCCTTGATCCACTTTGAGTTGAGTTTTGTGCAGGGTGAAAGGGGTTTAATTTCATTTTGCTACATCTGAATTTCCCATTTCCCCAGGACCATTTGTTGAAGAGGCTATCTTAACACCAAAAAACCAAATAACCCAATCGATAAATGGGCTAAGGAACTGAACAGACACTTCACAGAAGAAGAAATACAATTGATCAACAAACATGAAAAAATGTTCAACATCTCTAGCAATTAGAGAAATGCAAATCAAAACTACACTGAGATTACATCTCACTCCAGTCAGAATGACAATTATCAAGAATACAAGCAATAATAAATGTTGATGAGGATGTGAAGAAAAAGGTAACTCATACATTGCTGGTGCAACTTCAAATTGGTGCACTCTGGAAAGTAGTATGGAGATTCCTCAGAAAACTTGGAATGGAACCACCATTTGACCCAGTTATCCCACTCCTCAGTCTATATCCAAAGGACTTAAAATCAGCACACTACAGTGACTCAGCCACATCAATATTTATAGCAGTTCAATTCACAATAGCTAAACTGGAATCAACCTAGGGTGTCCTTTAACAGATGAATGGGTAAAGAAAATGGAGTATATATACACAATAGAATATTATTCCACCTTAAAGAAGAATGAAATTATGGCATTGCAGGTAAATGGATGGAGCTGGAGAATATTATGCTAAGAGAAATAAGCCAATCCCAAAGAACCAAAGGCCAAATGTTTTCTCTGATATGTGGATACTATTTCACAATAAGGTGGGGGGAGGCTAGGGAAGAATAGAAGTACTTTGGATTAGACAGAGGGGAGTGAAAGGAGGAGAGGGGACATTGGGGTGAGAAGGATAGTAGAATGAATCGGACATTATGACCCTTTGTGCATATATGATTACACGATTAGTGTAACTCTACATCATGTACAACTAGAAGAATGAGAAGTTATATTCCATTTATGTATGGACGTGTCAAAATGCATTCTACTTTCATGTATAACTAATTAGAACAAATAAAACTTATAAAAAATTAAAAATTTTAAAAATATATTAAAAGAATATCTGAAGATTCAGAGGAGATGATTCATTTATTATTCCTTCTTCCTCCCATAAATGTCATTTTATGTGAATAGATCAAAGAGATTAACCAAAGTCAAGTACAAGAGACAAAAACTAGCTGTTGACTTGTATTAGTAGTTCTAGAAGTGCTGTCATCACTAAAGATCTGGGGCCTCGCTGGACATGGTGGTGCTTGCCTGTAATCCTAGGAACTTGGGAGGCTGAGGCAGGAGAATAATGAGTTCAAAGCCAGCCTCAGCAAAGGTGAGGCGCTAAGCAACTCAGTGAGACCCTGTCTCTAAATAAAATAAAAAATAGAGCTGGAGATATGGCTCAGTGGTCGAGTACCTCTGAATTCAATCCCCAGTACAAAAAAAAAAAAAAGATTTGAGGCCTCCATGGCTGCTAAGTTACCAATTAATTCCCTAGGACATTTAGTTGCATTCTTTCAAAACAGCACAACCTGTTTAAGAAGTAACTTTAAAATCACAATCTAGTACTTCCCTTCAAAAACTTAGTTTAGATGACTGCTCAAACTCAATTTAGTTATGTAAAACTCAGAAACACCCAAGCCTCCTTTCCATTAGGGAAATGGAGTCAACCTGCAAATCATGAAGCTGGCCAAGGTACCTCTTAAACACTTGTACCTCCTCTTCATGCTCAGAATTAATTGGTTATTATATAGACTAATTATTCCTATCAAAGTTTCCAGAAGGTTGTCAGTGTCTCCTATCTACACATGGAAAAATTTTCTCATGGCAATTTAGAGTCATAGTTATTATCATCCATAAATCTGTTTCTGCTCCACATTGCAAGATGACATACATTAGGGGTTGGTGGACAAACAAATATTTATGTTAGTTGTTTCCAGTGGTAGTTAAAATCACCAGGGGAGTCTTAAAAATATGTATATTATCCTCTGCTTTCCCTCCCTTTCTACCTCAGAATTCTGATTGATTATGAATAGGGTAGAGCCAGATGATTCTGATGAGATTTGCCACAATAAACATTTAAAATGACAAGTCACCTTTGGAGTGACAGGGTCATACTCCAATGGCTTTGTATTTTCACTGATTCCTGCAAAACTTCTCCAAAGTATTTTCAATATTCTTTTTGTTGTCAAAATATGCTGTAAATCTCATTATTTTTATATAATTGATGAATAAGATGTCTAATGATATTAAAATTTTTATATTAAAGATCACCAATGAACTTTTAATTTTTAAAAAGATTAAAGTGTTTAGATGAATGCAGATGAAGAGAAAATATCAATTGGGTTGTGTATAAGACTTTAAATTCCAAAAATAAATCAGACTCACTCATAGTAGCTTTTTAAATTAAGACCCTTTTAAAATTAAGACACCTTTTCTTTCGAAAGTCTTCTTAAAAACTTATCTCAAGGCATATAATTGTGACTATTTTTGCCACAATCACGCAAATTTGACAGCTGTATCCCCAAGCTGGTAGTTAGTCACCCACTCAGTAGTTGAAAGAGGTTCTTTATAATTAAAAACTAATAAAAACTCAGATTTACGGTGCTGGTAAAGAGTGCTATTAATAGTGTTAGTAACTTACATAAAAGTAATTCTTCTGGCTAAGAAAGGGTTTGTGAATTGAGCTAAGAAAAGAGGATGGAAGGAATGGAAGAAGATGATTTAAAATATGATTTTATGGAAGATTTCACGTTTAAATAGCCATACCTTAACATTTTTATTTAGACTGAAGTGGGGTAAGCTAATGATCAAAACGTTCTCATTTACAAATGGACATTAGGACATGAGAAGGACATCTGTCTAGATAAAGTTCAAGACACCACACATCTACCTGTGTCAGTGTGGTTTCTGCAAATATCACCTTATTGATTTTGAGAAGTTAGTCACATAAAAACACTTTGATGTAGTTCCTAAAAAATGTTGCTAGGAATTTTCCATGTTTGGAGAGTTCTAGAATGTAATACATTATACAGGGTCACATTACTCAGTTATGATTTGTATTTTTAGTCACATTGTATTTTTCATCACATTGTATTTGGTTTGGTGCCCAGAAATCTTTGTACATACGTGGTTCTTGACTAAGTGTTGCTGCTTCCAGAGCTGTGCTGCCCTTTGGAATCAGGATGCTGAGTCCCCAAGCAGAAGGCTCAAGGACAGGAGGGATGATCAGCCTGCCCACTCTCTTCCTCCATAGCAGGTTCACCCACAGACCACAGGGAGAAGCAGGCACAGCTTTTCACTATAGTTCACGTTTATAGTCCTCTCCCGTTATTTGCAGGAGATACAGTCCAAGACCCCAGTGGATGCCTGAGACTGTGAGTAGTACCAAATACTATGTGTACATTTAAACCTAGGTTGAAGTTTTACTTATAGACACAATAATAGATTAACAACAATAACTAATAATAAAATGTCACAATGGTAAAAAAGATACTGTAATAGAAGTTATGCAAATGTGGTCTCTCTGGAAGCATCCTATATTTTCTCCTTCTTACTTCAAGGAAGCATGGTATATCCGAATTGTCAGCATCACTTCTCTTGCACCTTGGGGCCACTATTATGTTTAAAAGGGTTAGCTGGATGCAAGAACTGTGATACCCTGACAATCATCTGATAACTGAGAGGGCTACTGGGTGTCAAAAGCAGGAGATATGTCTAGCATGTGGACACATGGAGGATTCTCATCTTGGATGGGACAGATTGGAATGGCAGAAGATCTCACCTGACTACTTAGGATAATGCACAATTTAAAAATTATGAATTGTTTACTTCTAGACTTATTTTCAGATAGCAATTGACTTCAGACAATTGAAACCATGGAAAGCAACACTACAGATAATGGGCAACTACTGAATTTACAACTCATTCTTAAAACACAATTTAAAAGTGATAGAAAATATTCTCTCAACTTGCAAGTAAACCACTCTTCCACTAAAAAACTTATCAGTATAACTTTTCAAAATCTTCACCTCTCAATGTCCCCTTACAACCTGAGGAGGCATCCATTATATATACTCAGTAATAACTCTTATTGCCATCAATTAAATAACCAAATACATGAGAATATGGTAGGGGTGTCCCACAAAAGTTATCCTAGAAATAGTTAATCCTGATTCCTCCAAAATAATAACTATATACAGGTAAACAACCAATCAGAATCTATTCTTGTGAGATTCAATGAAAAGGACTGTAGGACAAAGATTTCTTTGGTTTCTACTTAATCCCATGTAAAATCACCTATCACTTTAATAAATGTAAATATGCAATTACGTTTTTTAAAATACTGATGAAATTGTAATAAAGAACGATAACCTAAGAGTTTATCTTTGCCAGCAACTAGCAACAATTTAAGGAGCAAATGTTGACTACCAGTAATTTTCCAGGAAGTCTCATGAAATATTTTGGTGCAATTACAATAGAATCACAATCTTAAATTTATATAGTTCCCCTCAATACATTATTGAATTTTTTCTCACAATACTTAAATTTCAGCAGCTGAAAGGCATTTTGGAGGTAAGGAATGTAAATATTGGTAGATTAAATGATTTACTTGTCTTCACTGTTGGTATAAAAGCAAGAAATCATATTACCTTTGTTCCCCAACTCACTCTAGAACCACATAGACCAGAGTTTAAATCCTCACACTGCCATAACCTGGTTGTGCATGATTCAAGAAGTTCCACAACTTTCTGTGTCTTGGCTTTCTTATTTGCGTAGAATAATACCTCATACATAGGACTATTAATAAGGTTAAATGGTACACTGTGTGAAAATGTCAGATTTAGACTCCCACAGGTACTTAATAAATAATTATAAATATTTTTTCACTAAATGCAAACTCTGGCATTTAATAGTATAAACTAAAATAACAGAAAGAATTTCTTGGCATCAGGATGCTAGGAAATGGTCTAATTGTCCTTTATGATTCTAATAAGTGTTGGAGACATTGTGATTGATTGGAGAATGATTTGTTCAAGCTAAGAAATGGAGATTACAACTATTTCTTTGAAAATTTATGATGATCATATGTTTAAATGAGAAAGATTATTTAAATATATACTTTAATTCTGCATGGCAGAAAAACAATTTAGAGTGTAAAGAGAGAAAATAGAATAGGTGAAAATATTTGCCAGCTATTCTTTTAACAGAGGATTAATATACAAAATATATAAAGAACTCAAAAACCATCAAAAAAAACCCCCACAATCAGTAAATTGGCAAATGAACTAAGCAGACATTTCTCAAAAGAAGAAACACAAATGACCAACAAATATATGAAAAATCTACAACATCTTTAGCAATCAGAGAAAGCAAATCAAAATTACAATGAAATTGTAAATTAGTATACATTGTTGGTGGGACTACAAACTAGTACAGCCCCAGTGGAAATCAGTATGGAGATTCCCCAAAAGACTAAGAATGGAATCACCATATGACCCAGTTATTCCACTCCTCAGTATTTATCCTGAAAAATTAAAGTCATCATACTATAGTGACACATGCATACCCATGTTTATACCAGCTCAATTCATAACACATAAGTTATGAAATGAACCTAGATGTCTGACAGCAGATGAATAGATAAATAAAATGTGGTATATACACAAATTGGAGTTAAAACTCAGCCATTGGAGTACACTCAGTCATGAAGAATAAAATCATGTCATTTACAGGAAAATGGATGAATGGGAGAACAACATGTTGTGAGATAAAACAGACTCAGGAAGTCAGGGGTCGTATGTTTTCTCTTATATAAGAAGCTAGAAGCTGGGCGTGGTGGCGCACGTCTGTAATCCCTGCACTTTGGGAGGCTGAGACAGGAGAATCGCGAGTTCAAAGCCAGCCTCAGCAATAGCGAGGCGCTAAGCAACTCAGTGAGACCCTGTCTCTACATAAAACACAAAATAGGGCTGGGGATGTGGCTCAGTGGTCGAGTGCCCCTGAGTTCAATCTCCAGTACCAAAAAAAGAAAGAAAAAAAAAAAAGAAGCTAGAGAGAAAGAAAAAATAAAAAGGGGAGCGGGGAGAAACCTCATGGAAATAGAAAGGGAATTGGGGGAAGCAGGGGGAAAAGGAAAGAAGGAGGTACAGAGGAATGCAATAGACCAATTTATGCTATGCATGTACAAATACATAACAACAATTCTGATATTATGTATAGTTATAATACACCAGTAAAAAGTCAAAACAAATAAATATATGCTTTACTTTCAAGGATGCAATTGTTTTTTGTTTTTACTCATTACTTGAAAATTTTTTTCCATATTAAAAAAATACAGCTTAGAAAATAGTATGTGATTAGTTGTAGAAAGACTCTTGTACCTGTAATCACTAAGTCTTATAAGTTTGTTAAAACTCTAATAACTCACTTATCCATTCCTTTTGGCACCCTTAAGTCTAAAATTATTAGATTCTAGTATAAGAACTAGAAATTGGACATAGAAAGAGATCACTTAATATTAAGCTAATACTCAGAATAGGAATATCATCTTATTCCTATAAAAAGCCATATCAATATACCCTTTTGTGCAAACAAATATAAGTTCATGTGTTTCAACTAATCCTAATTTTGGTCCTTTTGCTTAAAACTTGGTTTCATTCTAGCTCTATGCAGCAAGACACAGATACAATGAGCATTTAAATATTAGCTACGCAGAGTAGCTAATACGCAGAGTACCTAAGGAAGTCTGAACATATTCTCTTAAAATAAATTCTGCTTATAATGAGGTTGAAATGAGATCCCTTAATATACAAGGAATCATTTTTTTAAAATCACACCACGGAAAACTTAGTATAGGGGTTTAGTCAAGCATACAAAGTATTTCAAGTTTATAAATAATTGAAATTGGTTCTAAATGTTTTATGGAGTATGAATAATAAAGCGAATATTCTTTTAACTATTAGTAGGTTAACAAAAGAATATCAAAATGAGGTTCAACCAGGCACAGTTGTACACATCTATAATCCCAGTGGCTCAGGAGGCAGAGGCAGGAGGACTGCAAGATTGAGGCTAGCCTCAGAAATTTAGTGAGGCCCTAAGCAACTTAGTGAGACAGTGTCTCAGAAAAAAAAGAAAGAACAAAAAGGGCTTGGAATGTGACTCAGTGGTTAAGCATCCATGGGTTCAATCCCTGGTACCAAAAAAAAAAAAAAGAATTATAAATATAAGGCTGTTTAATTTAATTATTTTACTAATCAACATCTGTACCTTGGTTTTAAAGAATTCCTTTCAAACTCAGTATATGTATTTTCAAACTCCATAATTAGATTTTACCTTCATCAGGATGGATCTCAACTGAATATTTTGACTAAATAGGTTCATTAGCAAGAAGCTTTTTAAATAGATATAAAAAAGACACATGATATACTCCATTGTCCCTATCTCTAATATATTCTCTTATATTACAAAATGATTTTGACAAAAAAAATAGAATAATAACTTTTAAATTATTTTTGGAGATAGTGCTCTAGAATTCCACTCACAGACAACCACCCTTTTATTCATTTTTCCATGCACTATCATTATATACACCTTAAGGAATAATAATGAGGTAGGTTTTTCTTTCAAATCCAATTTGAAAACTGGGTCAGGTGAGTATTTGTATGTGGCGAGGCGGGGGAGATGGTTGTCTAAAAAATAAGTCTAAAAAATAAATCTGATATACCACAAAAACACACCCACTCTTTTAGCAAACATTTGTCGAACTCTGTAAATATCTATGTGATACCACATGCATCTGCAGTAGAAAAGGGAGGAAGTGAAACAGGCGCGTATGAGAAAGAAGAGGAACTAGAACAAATAGTAGGTATGCCTTTATTCCCCCATTTACTCTGGTTCTAGTTTAATGATATCTAAATGTGAAGACCAGATGATCCTGTCATATGACCACATTACTAGCCAATGATTTTGCCTACAGTACCAGAGTCAAGCTAAGGCAATGCAGCATCCAAGCAACTGAGATTCTCAACAACTACTGGCACTTTTCCATTTTAATGATATAATTTTTCAGTTTTAACGAAGCATAGAAAAGGAATAATGTGAAATTGGATGCAGAAACAAATCAGAGTGAGATGACATTTTTCAGGTGTGTACATGGTACTCCAGCTAATCAAAGTTGCTAGGTCACAACTGGATGCTGAACAAGCACTCCTGGCCAAGAAATAATATACTGTGTTTTGGAGAACAAAAGATAAAAAAGATATAAACACAGGAAATTACTTTATGCAGTAATGTTCCATTTAGGGGATTAGAAACAGAACTGCAGTGGCTGTCAAGAAGGAAACCAACCTCCATAAATATGGTCAAAAAGACTTTTGATATTATAAAAGAGAATAAATGCACCCTTGAAACAAGGCCTTTTAAAGGTCAAACAGTATTAAACTTTTCCCCAGAAGGAAAATCAGTATGTACTACTCATTTTATTTGTACAGCCCACTAACAACAATTCGACCTAACCAGTGGTAAAATAAGTAGTAAAACTGAACTGTGACGAATCCCTATGCAGCAAGATCTCAACTCAATGTGGGTCCTTGAGTATCTTTCGAAAAATGAGGCAAAGATAATATTCCCCAAATACAAAGGTAAACACATCTGTTATGGAAGAAAACAACAAAAAAGAAAATCCATTGAACAAATGGATTACTAAGCATATGTATCCCTGGTGCATCCCTAATCCCAGAGCTACGTTTAACAACAGCTTGTGTACAAACCACTATTTTTATGCTCTGCTAATGTAATATGCCATTTATCATCTTCTGAAATTATTCAGTGACCTACTTTGTTAATTAAAGCATTTAAAAGAGAACTTCTTCCTTGCTTTATATATCCAGACCACTGGTAAATGAGTAACTCAGCTCCATCAATTTATGAGATTATTTATATTTTAAAGGAGAAAAATCATTCTAAGGGAGAGAAAGAGATGATAATTGTATAGTTTAATGTAAAGAGAATCAATGTTTCATTCTTTTGTTTAACTTGGCATTTTCGTTTAATTGCCATATTCAGAAAAGAAAATTATGGGATTAACGATAGAAAACAAAAAAAATAGAATTTCATAAATACAGAGACACAACTCACTGCATCAGTATTTTGAGTGCATTTGGACAGTGTCAACTGTCAGAAGGGAAAAGAGTACATAAAACCTATGGTTTGTTCTTAACCAGAGGTCTACATCAAATATATAGTCACGGAGGAGACACAGTGCTAATGATCTAGTAGTAGCAGAGACGAGGAACAAGAGGAAAATACCTGAAACCTCCAACCATAAATCAACCCCTTCCTTCTTCTATGACAAGTGCTGAGTCTCTTGGAGGGAGAAAGCACCTGGTTCTGAGATTGAATACATTTAATTCAAGGGGTGAAAAAGGAGTAAATGACATGAAGGCATATTTTGCTTTGCTTGGTTACAGCAAAGGAAATTCACTCTACTCAGGTATCTCCTCCCAATGCAGCAAATGTAGGCATGAGCTCTAGGCTGCAAACTGAGCTTGGAAATGGTGCAGGGGAATGATGGAGAAAGGGAGGATGAAGTTGCCAGTTCGGAGGCTCATGGTTCCATAGAGTTACAGAGGGAAAGGGTTAAAGTGATGCTCCTCATACCTTTCTTTTCCGTTCCATACGTTCTCTGGGGATTTTCCGTTGTTTTTTTCTCTCTCTCTCCAGATTTTTTTCCTTTTCATCCAGTTCAGCCTCTCGAACTTTTTTAATAGAAGCAGCAGCATGAGCCATTTTGCAGGGGAAATCAGCAGAAGCAGTTGCAGAGGATCAGTTTCCACTCTCCAACAATCCAGGTGATTTGAGAGCTATATGAAGATGTGATTTTCCCCACCAGAGCAATGGCTGGCAGCCAGAACACTCACAAAATAATCCACTCCGCCCCCGAGCTCGGTCATAATCTTGCTCCAGCCTCTGCAGCACCCATAATTCACTACAGGGTACCCTGATCCCAAGCGGAGTCCCTCAGCAGCACACACCTGCACGCACACAGAGGCAAAGGTGTGCACCCACACACAGAATGGTCCCAGGGGAAGGCGGAGCACTAGACTTGGAGCTCTTCAGCAGTTGGGTGGCCGCAAGTGCAGACAAGCATCCTACTAGTTGAAAAAGCCTTCCTTAGACACACATCACCAATTGGAACAGTCTTTGGAGACTCCTCCAGACAGTCTGTGTCTTCTGACTGGAGCCAGGAAGAGGCCACCTCTGTGAAACTGCTAGGGGTGGGTAGTTTATTGCCGCTTCCAACCACACCTCTATGCGGGGTGAGAAGAAAATGGTGCAGTCTCGCTAAAGGACTCGCTGCTGCTGCTGCTGCTGCCGCCGCCGCGGTGCTGCTGCTGCTTCTGCCGTTGCTACGGGCTGCTTGCTGTAGCGCATGACATGAATCCCCTGCCTTTTAAATCTGCCAGCCCTTCCCTTCTCCAAGGTGCATTTAAAGAAAAGAATCAACGCTGCCGTTTTTGGAGAAGACGAGCAGAGTTGGAGTTACTTGCCATTATCATGGCAATACAGGGATGAACAGGTCTGGGAAGGGCTGGGAGTAGCTGGTGTTCGCTGTGTGGTTTCCAGACCCATGCGAGCTGCTTTAGGGAGCTGCATTAAGCAAGGAATGGAAAGGAGCTGTCAGTGAGCACAGGGTATAATCTGGGCTCAGCAGGGTAATCCTGGGAGAAAGACGGGGCACTCAAAGGGAGAGGAAGGCAGGGGTAGAGAAAGGGAACAGGGAAAGCACACACTGCCTAAACAGCTCTGCATCTCTCTAAGAGGGGCACACAGGCACTGGTTATTAATTATCAAAAGTGTTGGCTATAGATAAATTAACAGGAAAAGCAATATGACGGAGTAAAGCCGGATTAAAATTTCTGGATATTCGTGTGTATACACCCAGTAGGGAACTGCAATGAAAGAAGACAGAGGATACCTGTAACTCAAGAAAATGAAATTCTCCATCATAGCCCAACTGCATATTCTGCCACATTTTCAGAATTTTGCCACGATTTTATCAAGGGCCAACAGGATGTCAAGAATGGCAATCACTTCTTAATAATTCACTTTTAACTGGAGGCAGAGTCACATACTGTGTTACACAAAGTGGATTATGGACATCATTCCAACTTTTACATATTAGGAGAAAAAAATTACAGCTATAGTAATTTTTTATTAAATTTAAATTATTTAAATCTGCCTCTGCATATATTCTATTATTAGGGGAAAATGTTTTAAGTACTGAAAGTGTTCTCTTAGAAAATGATATTTTTTGTAGATAAATAAAGAATATCAAGTTTCATTTCCTGTACCACATGAAGATAGCAAAATAGTAACTCTTCTCAGAGGGAAAATACTAATTTTCTCCACTGTGGGTGGGCCCTAGATGTTTTAGTTTAGACAACATCATTTGAAATTTTTAGGTTGAAAATAGTAAATTAATAAAATATCCCACAAGCAAGTAAAATGCATTCCATGGCAGTACAGAGGAGCCAGCACTTCACCTGATGCAAAGGATGGTCAGAGGAAAGAACAATCACCAGGGCATGGGCCATGTGGCATTAGGAACATGATTGGTCACAGGTCATGCAACTTACATATCCTTTAGAGAAAGGGAGAGAGAGGAGCGGGTTATCTTATGTTTGGGGTGCCATTCCTCTCATATCTGAACAGCTGAGAATTCAGGTTCCAAAAAGAAAATAAGCCAAATCAACCTCATTATTACCTAACTCCGTCCTTTGGAAAGCCTTACATATTTACACAGAAACACACCTGGGTTGGTAGGATTCTTCTAGCTCCTTAACCCTTGCTTACCCTCTGAACACATGGCAAATGTTTTCTCCTCCCAGGCACGGCAAGAAAACCAATTATTGTGGTACCCAAACTGTCATTAGTCAAAGGTGGTTCAGGGAGGCAGCGAGACTACAGCACAGGGCGTTCTTGATGGCATCTGCCAGTCCCTTTTCTTCTAAATACTTAAAAAAAATATGTTTACAACAAGCAAGTCACATGCAATTCATGGATGTCCTTTTTGGCTTAGTAACAAGAGTCCCAACAGAACGTGGGGCTGAGCCTCCTACAGTGTTGTTTTGTTTTGTTTCTTTCTGTTGATGAGGGTGACTGGGAGAGTTCTAGCACAAGCTCTTCCCCCTGTCTCTGTAGAATCTGCTCACAGTATCTCATAGTATCCTCTCCCCTTCTGGATTTCTCAATAGGAAAATAAAAAATTGCAGGAATAGCCAGAGAAGCTAGTAAGCAGTGCTGTTATAAAAATTAAAAACAAAAATTGAAAAAGCACTTATTTCATTAGCCTTTAATGAGCTCAGTAGAGACCCAATTGTAAAATTGGGCAGTATCAATTTAATTATGCTATTCAATAATGTCAGGAAAATTTCACATTTTTAAAGTTCAATTTGATAACAACAACGAGAAAATGCTTAGACATGGTTAAAGCTGTCATTCTGCAGGATGCCCTTCAAGTTTTCAAAAACAAGTATGAATTCTTTGCATCGCTTCATCTCATAAAGAAAGATAATAAATTGGATGTTAGCTAGATAGTAGCTTGACTGACATACATATTGTACAAAGCCCTGTGTTTTGCCAAATCTTTAAAAACTTTGCTTACATTTTCTCCAATCATCTTTGGATGTGGCACAGAGAAGCAAAGGCACTGTGTTTTTACAGAGGAGGCTGCTAGAAGGCAAATGACTTGTTCCAAGTTGTGTTCCGTAGGACAGTTTGCAAAGGCAGGACTGAAGTTCAGGACTCTTAAATCAATCCACCTTGAAAGGAAACCACTCAGAAAGTCCCCACTGTGGCTTGTACCATCAAAACCTCAGAACAAAAAATCTCAGACAAGTAGGATAAACATTTGAAAATAAACTGACTACAAGTTCTTTCCTGGTGTGCTACTTTAATTAATCTCTTCCCCAATGAAGGAATAGATTGTTCCCATATGAGATAGTTAGCAGCTCATAATCCTTTTTCAAAAGCTAGGCTGAGTAGACATTCCCACACAGTGGTAACTCTCTCTACAACTAACATTCAATAGTGAACTGTGGAGAAACTGATTTTTTAAAATCATCCCTTCTTGCATTCTTCTGTTGCTCACACTTTCCTATGATTTCTGTTTAAATGGAAAAAAAAATCAGCATCAGTTTTCTCAGCACAGAGAGCAGTGCGCACTCACCAGATGACCTCTGCACAGACAGGGCACCAGTTTCCAGTCCCAGGACCTCACAGCCATTTAAATGATGCATGTACCACATTAAAGTGGGTCTTCCCATCAAGCCTCCAGCAGAGACATAATCCTGGCTGAGTTCTGGATTTGTAACAAGAGCTGATTCCTGCCACAAAGCATCTTGACCATCAATGGGCAAAGCGTGTGTCTGCCATCCAAGGTAAGGAACACGCTGTCGTTTACGTTTAAACTTGAGAGCCAGCATAGAGAGATTGCCCTTCGGACAGGACAAACTTCATTTTAAAGACAGGAGCAAAAATGGTCATTTGCTGTCTTCACTACTCCGCACTCCATTGATCAGAATCCAAAGAAAATCCTCTGCAGACATCAGGCATCAGTCAGGGTAGTGTTCAATAACAACTGACCTAGCCATATGCAACTTAATCCCCCTTCTCTTTCCCTGGCCCCACCCATGAGGAGCGGCTATGCAATTGAACAGCATATATTGTCACTCTACCACAACAGAGTGTGGGTGGTATGTGGGAAAAGAAGCAGATGCACTACAAAGGCAGTTCAAACTCACCTAATCAAAGGAAGAAAACAAACAAAAAGAATGCGCTTGAGCTCTGAGCCAAGAGTTCCTCCTAATCAAGTTCATGGTATTAATACATATTTGAGATTTTTTGTGTGTTTTCTGAGACCAATGGATGGGATAGCAAACAAAATGACTACAATGGCTCCACCTCCAATTTGTATTACCTGAAACTAATCCAAGGAACAAACTAATTTCATAGTGTAAAATTACTAAAGCAGAGCTTGCTAATAATATAAGAGATCCTACTATCTTTTGATAACAATGTTTCTGTAAGGAGATGATTTGGTTAAACACCAGAGTCATCTTCCTTTACTTCTGCCTGAGGAAAGGAAGCAAGGACACACCCGCTCCAAAAACAGGCGGTTTCCCAGCGAGGGAGGAAGCAGCAGCAGTCTCAGGACTCTCATCTTCCTGCCTCAGAAACAAGCTCTAAAGCTTCTGGAGTTTCACACAAATTTTCTAGCTAGTAACAATGCGAAGCAGACAAGAGTAAAAAGCTTCCCTCTGGAGGCCCTTTATATAAAGGATATAAAAGCCACACAAAGTGTAGGTAATAAATAGTTGCTGTTTTGTCACCACAGACCTCCCTCCATTATGATAGGGAGGATGGTCTGGGGATTACAGGCAGCAGAGGGAAGGGGAAGGAACCCACAAGGCAAAGTTGAAAAGGCCACAGTTCAGAAGGAAAAGAGATTTCTACCCGCAGCCTGTCTCTTCCTGCATCCTCCCAACTCTACCCCCAAGGCCCCTCAGTCCTTGCCCAAGTGTGGACCCAGATGAGGGCGACCCAGCCTAGCCAGTGTGAACTGGATCTGCTTAAGCCAACCGCTGGATTTGTTCATTGTGCAAAACTCTTTCAACAGAACACTCCTTCACTAGAGCTTCTTAATTGTATTTACTTGCTGTGCTTACTTTGACAGGAAATAAAGAAATCAGTTTATTCAGGAATCAGAAAAGTTCCACAATGCTTCAATCTTTCTTTTTAAAGCTTAGATTAAAAGCATAGGGATTAATCTTTCATTTTTCCTTTTAAAACATTCTTTTGTTTAAAATAAGAGTTTTCTGCGGGGTGTGGTGGTGCAGCCCTGTAATCCCAGAGGCTTGGGAGGCTAAGACCGGAGGATTGCAAGTTCAAGACCAGCCTCAGCAACTTAGTGAGGCCCTAAGTAACTTAGTGAGACCATCTCAAAATAAATTAAAAAAAAAAAGTTGGGGGAGGGAGCTGGGGATGTGGCTCAGTGGTAAAGTGTCTCTGGGTTAAATCTCAAGGAAACACGCCCCCCACCCTAAAATAAGAGCTTCCTCACTATCTTTATCTCAGTGTTGTATAGCTTCTATCCATGGTGCTATCTTTTGATGGAATCTAGTCCCTGAAGACCTACTATGAACCAGTCCTGAAGATTTGGAGATTCAGTAGTAAAAACAGCAAAGCTCTTGCCCTCACTGAGATGGAAATCCAGTTGTAAGTGATTATGCTCTGATATCTTACAATCTGCATGTTCAGATCTTCAATAGAAAGCCACCTCAGAATCTTAAAAGCTTGCTCTCAAGTTTAAAAATTCTTATAAATATCTTCAAATGTCTTCTCAGGATCTCTCCGTTCCCATAAATGACATTTTATTCTTTGGCTTACAAATATATTTTTTTCCAAAAAAATGTACTGATTTGGAAAAAAAGGCCCCATAGTCTATTGAAGGATTGAAACACTGAAGTTAAGTTTAACTCCTGTTGAAGATTTACTGTTGTGTTTTAAAACACACATAACACCCCATTTGGGTTTGTAACAGCTTTTCATAAAAGCTCCAGGATATATTTCTCAGTCCTTTTACTATGGTCAAATAAAAAGCACTGAATTTGTGGTTAAAATGTGAGAAGTCAATCTCTGATCTGGTTAGGCTTGAAGATCACTGGGGATGTTTTTATGCACTTATGTCTTGTCTTATCCACAAAGAAATTTATCTTTTTTTTACTTTGGAAATTATATTTTTACTCAGAAATGATGTGTTAATAGCTTCAACATCTCAAAGAAAACAACTTTTTGGTAAGGAAGAAAGAAACGTGATTAATACTAGAAAGTTGTAAATTTACAAAATGTCAATTAGAAGTGTTATTTGGAAAAGTAGCTGGATGGGACATTTTTAAATTACATTATTTGCAAAACGAAAATATTAACAATTAAAAATTATTTTAATTGTTATTCTTTATGTGACTCCAAATTTAAGCCATGTGCATCTTAAGTTTCTCTGAAATAATTTGAACTTGCATATAAATTAGTAAAATTTAAAACTCAGTAAATGTAGATTAAAGTCTCTGGGCCATTATTCTATATTTTTATAAAGCATGAATCACAGTCCTCTAACACAGTAAATATTAGAAAAAATATTTTATTTTTCAAATTTAATAATAGGAAGACAGCAAAATGTAGTCTTACAATATATCCAAATATATTGAAGATAAAATACCAAACCTATAATAGATGCTTCGGGCCTCAAGTTTTCTAAGCCAAAATCCTTATCTTTAAAACATGGATATAAACAAGGCAACTCCCACAACCAGTTTTATATCCAGTAGAGTCTCTGCAGTAGATACTTCAATGAATATAAAAGGCTTATAAAACATGTTGTTTCAATAACGCAACCACTTAAAAACAATACCCTCATGGCTGCATTGTTGGTACCAGAAAATTGAAGTGTCACTGTCTGGTCATTTTTCACCTGGTGTAAATGACTATTGTCTCCATGGGTACTTAGTAACTTTTATGAAGATATAAACATCTGGATCATTACTCTTCTGGGTGTTACCACATTCGACAGTCCTTCCCTCCCCCCACACCTATACAGAAAGAGCTTCTATAATCCATTTTCATTTCTTCCCTACCAGATGTGAGATCTTCTTTTTCTCACTACCGTGTTTAATTAACCCACACATTAAATTGATTGCTGGCCATTCTTTGCTTCTTAGACAAGATCTGCATTTGAATTTTATACTGATTCAAGCAAATTCATATTCCATAAATATGAAAACCAAAGTAAAAAGTTAAATTAAGCCTTCTTTAGAAAACATTTTCAGGGAAAAGGAAAGTAGAGCTTTTCTGTGACATGGTCTATGTATGACTTTTAGATCAGATCAGTAACCAAAACACTAAGCACCTAAATTCACAATGTGTGTTTCCAGCTATTTGGAGACAGGTCGTTCAAACCAACAGTATTACTGAAATGAGCCAGAAAAACTGGATAAAATGTAAATAACTTCTTAAAAGCAACAAATAGATGACATGATAATACAGAATTACTAAACAAAACTGAAGGGAAATGAAACCACTGGGAAAGAAGCAAGCAGGGAAATTGCTTTTGTTTCCCTAGTGCATTTCCTCAGCAAAATTGAACTTTGATCTTGTAAACTTCCTGGGCAACAGGGCAGAAACCAAAGGCCAATGTCTATACAAGGTGCACCGTCCAATAGGGAGCCTCTCCGCAATTATCTGAAGCCCCCAAAAGAAATATTCTTAAGCTAGGGTAGAATAATAAACAATCATTCATCCAGCAGATTAACAACCTGGGTTTTACTGCCTGGACTTTAAACAAAACTCAAGCCTTGAACTTGGTTTATGAGGTTTCCCAAATCACTTTTGACCACAAAACCTGACCAAAGCAAATGTGTATCTTCTCTGAAGGAGTTACATTCATCCATGACCTGAAATCCTCCGCTTAAATATTTTTTTTTAGTACAATGATCAACAAATAAAGACTACTGGACACATAGCACAAATAACAGAACAGAGAAACAGATCTATAAAACCTTCAAATATTGGAACTCTAAACAAGGCGCTGAGACTCAAAAGGGACAAAGACTTGGTTCTGGTTTCCCAAAGCTGTATCATTCAGTTAGGAAGTTAAGCAATCTGAACTCTTTGAGCCCAGGCTTATTCCTTGGTTTTTTTCCTCCACCCTTCCACCAAATCATACTGCATAACAGGTAATTATAAATATTAAAGTAATAAGCAATATACACATGGTGGAATGCTTATATTGAATGGTAGAAAAATACATACTCCAGGACTGCAGAAAGTTATACTTCTTTCTTAAAAGTTTTTAAAAGCTGGGCATAGTGACACATACCCATAATCCCAGATACTAAGAAGGCTGAGACAGGAGGATCTCAATGTCTGGCTAATCTCAGCAACTTAGTGAGACCCTGTCTCAAAATAAAATAAAAATTAAAAAGGGTTGGCTGTGTAGTTTAGTGGTAAAGCAGCACCTCTGGGTTCAAACCCCAGTAACCAAAAATAAAGTTTAAATAATGATTGAATAAAACTTTTTTTATGTTGAGAGCTATTTATTATTACTCACATGTACTTATAGTCCTGGGAAAGCACATGCAATGCCATTTGGGGGCTATACTAGGGAACAGAGTAAACAAGTAGGACTGTGGGTGTCAAGTTTTATGGTGTCAAGTGGGCAGGGTGGTCCTGGATTCCTAGTTGAGGATGTGATTGGCTTGTTGGAATAATTCAATGGGCTGATAGAGAACTGAAACCCACTGCTCAGGGATGAGCAGACACTGTGCCTGGTGCCTTTGATAAGGAAGGTTGCTTGTGCAAAGCACCTTATCTAAAAAAGCAAAGTAGGAAGGGAACTTGCTGTTACACCATTTGAGCTTCTCCAATTTACTAGATGTCAAAGCAGCACATAATATCAGGCTTTCACTTTAGGTCTTACACCTTCATGACAGGTTGACAAGCAGCTTTCCTTCACATACTGATTCAGGAATTCAGGTTCCTTCTGTTTTGAGGATGCTTCATCCCCTAGGGGTCTGGCCATCATGGAGTGAGCACTTTTTTTTTTTTCACCCAAATGAGGTAGAATTTTAGTTCCCTCCCATAGGAGAGTCAGGATTTGGTATAGTAGTTTCTGGAGGCTGGACAGAGGATCTTTGCAAGCAAGCTAAAAGGAGTGAACTCTTCATTAGGGAATTTGAACCATTAACTAACTGTCCCTTCTTTATAAATATCCATCCATCTAACATTTTACTGCATCACTATTTTTAAAAAATTTTTTTGTAGTTGTAGATGGACAGCATGACTTTATTTTATTTATTTTTATGTGGTGCTAAGGATTGAACCCGGTGCCTCACACGTGCTAGGCAAACGCTCTGCCACTGAGTTACAGCCCCAGCCCTGCATGCCCATTTGTTAAAGTAAATTATAAGATAGCTCTGAACCATGCTAAGAAGTTCAGGATTTGTCCTGAGTTAAATATGAAGCCATATTGCAATATAAAAATGTGGCTCTGATTTTTAAACCTTTAATTAACATAATAATTATACATATTCATGGGGTGCAGTATAATATTGCAACCTTTGTATGTGATAGAGTAAATCATAATAGATAATTTGCAGCCATAAACCTGAGAATTGAAAAACATCACCAAAATCTACAACAAATAAGAAGTAAAAAATACAATAGAATATTTTTCATAAATTGTAACTTTATATGAAAGACAAACTTGAGGGTTTAGGTAGAAACTTTAGAAATATTTAACCCAACTAACTTTGTAAGGTAAAAACAGAATTATTTTCTCTTGCAAGTCCAGTGATACGCTTAGCTTTCAATATCATGTCTTCACAGAAAATGTTAGTTCTTCCTCCAATTTACTGAAAAGTACAGCAGAAGCTCCATCAATAAACCTTAACAAAGCACCCCCATTTTCTCTATGAATACCGACTTATGCCCACCATTCATGCAAAGCATATAGCCTTCTGGCTACTCCATGTGTACATTCTTCTCCCACTAATAAAGCTGTTTGTTTACCAAGAACCAAGTATGTTTATTTCAAAGCTTTTCTTTTCCCAATTGTACTCGTTATTCCAGTTGCATAAACAAATCTTATATTATCTAATGAAATATGTATACAAAAGAGTTGTTGCCTTATGAAAACTAATACAACCACTTTATAAGGACTTTGTAAATACCTATACCTGAAGTATAGGTATGGCCAAAACAAGTGTAAAAGATTAGGGTGGAAGCTTTGGAAAACTCTGGGAATTTTACACTCAGAATGATTTTCAAGTATCTCTAAGTTCTGGCTACACTTAATAGATAACAAACCAGAAAATACAGGTGAGATAATAGCTATAAGTAGGTATTGTTTGTTGAAAAAAACACCAAGGCTAAACCCAAAGTAGAACATCCTTAAATAAAACATACTTAAACAAAAGGTCTTGATCCTACATCAAATAATGTGTCAAAGAATCTCCTATGTATATGTGTAAATTGAAGTAAAATGATTAAAGTATGTATGTATCATTTTTATGATCCGTTAGCCAACTTTTTCATTAATTGGTCTAATAGCAGTTTTGATTCTGTTGTGCAATCGAACTTCTTTGTGTAGTAGAAGACCTTGAGTTTGGGTTTTGAATTGCAGCTTGGGCCCTATGTCAGGTGCAGTCCAATCTTTGTGGGCTTCAAACTCCTTTTACATAAAGGCGGATACTAATAATGCCTACCTAATAGAACCAAGTAAATAGCCCACGTAGAAGATGTGATCAGTGCTCAATAAGCAGCAACTTCTATGATTATTGTTCCGGAAAAAAACATAAATATAGAAGCATAATATAGAAACGTAAACATAGAAAGAAAAAAAAGAGTTATAAGACAGAAACACAAGGCATGGACTGGGAATATGATAGAATCACCCTCTAAAACAGTGTGAATGGGAGAAGACTGCTAATCACTTTGGATGGTTACTATCATTAATAAACTCATACTTCTGAAGACCATGTGCAGGAGATGAAATCTAACGCAAATGTGGACTCTAACATCGTGGGATGAGCCTTAAAATCAGTGAACAACTGTGCATGAGAAAGGAAGCTTACTAGCCCAGATGAAAAGTACAGCTCTTTACAGTCACATTACCGAAATGGCTTCAGTATAAAAGATTAGGACAGGCCTCAATCAGAGTAAAGGGTCTCTTCACAAAGGCTTTGTTTTGAGTGGAAAAACAAAACAAAGAACAATCACTATTTGACTACCAAGCAGGCATAATTCCAAATGGAAGGCTCTGCAATAAGTTCTTTCACAGATAGATTTATCACCAAGGCAAAGTAATGCACAGGCAGATGGAATGCTTTTTCATTCCCATAATTGATCCCTAAAATCCAGTTTTAGTAAAGGGCAGAAACTGGCCCAGTTACAGGGATAAATATAGAACTACACAGGCAACCGGCCCATTAGTTGGGCACACCTATGAAATATTGTGAAGAAAATGTGTCAACACAAATGGTTTTTTTTTTACTCAAGACTGGAATAAAATGCCACCTTCTCCCCAAACAAAACATAAACAAACAAACAATGCATACAACCACACAATGGTCAGACAGCAAGGACAGTTGAAGACAAAGTCCAGCGAGAGGGACTTTCATAACTCAGGAATCGTTCTGCTTATATATTTTTCCTGCAGTGTTAGCATTATGGCTTTTACAGGAGGAGAAATATTTACGACTCTACCCAAGAAGAGCTGACTTTGAATTTGGAGGAGTATTTTGGGATAAATCAGAGCCAAGACTTTCCATTACCCTCCATACCTCATCAGGCCTTTTGGAGAGGCGGCTTTATGGGAACTTTTCCTCTTAGAACAGATTCGGTGTATCTCGTTTCCATGTTGTGAAACTCCGGTTTAAGAAAATATCTGCTGCTAAAAAAATATCTGAAAGCTACTGAAGTAAAGTACATACATTTATTGTCATGTGCTTTCATAGAAACAGAGATAGGTAGCCCTCTGCTGGATGAAAGATATTAAAATCCAGTTGCTCTAAAATACTATTTGAGAAACTAAATGCTCAGAAGGCTTGGAGGACTATTTTCATGCCTGCTATGTATTTTTTGTTGTTTTATAATAGATATTTTTCTGTTTTGCAGAATAGAGGCAAAAGAATGTCCTCTCCGGTCAAACCATACAATATAACATTAAGTGTAAGCATCTAATACAAATTATAATTTAAGGTATTATGCAGGGTTTTTCCCCCTGCGTAAAAATAGAAATTAAAAACAAAGGAAGTAATATTCACGCATAAACAAGATATTTATAGGTTCTCAGTTGTCAGATCCCCACCTAGGATTTGTCTTAACCTCACTTTAGAGCATAATATTCATAACTGATTTAAAAATACATTTGTTTATGCAGTTTAAAACTGTATATTAATATACCGCAAGTCATGCTTAAGTTATATTCTAATATACAATACAATATAATCAGCATTGGAGGCTTCATGGGCTGAAACCTCACAGTGTTGGAGTCAATGAGGCCTCCAATACTGCGCACTGAAGTAAATCTTTCCTCTTCATAAATTGATTACCTCAAATATTTTGCCATAGTGACAGAAATCTGACAAACACATACTCTTGTCTTGATATTCACTTCCAAATTCTGTTAGGGACTAAGGAACTTTTTTGCAATTGTCCAAAATGCAGGACCAAATCACTCAGGGATCTCAGTTTAGGTAACTATGTTTATGCTTTGATGTCAAAATGCAATTCCAATCTAGGTTAATAACATCCCTGAGATGTGAGCAGTGCTACCTGGTTGATAAGATTTGCCTGTGACCAACTATCAATAATTCTACTGCATATCCAGAATTCCTCTCCTCTCCATCTCTAAGCTTTGCCTATCTGTTGGGAAACCCCCTAGAGGCACATTGAATCCTCTCAATGTGACTGGGTTATCACATACTTCCGAGAGCTGCTTTTACCCCAACCATCTAGTATAACTAGATCTGGCTATTTCCCATTTCTGTTGTTTATTGTCTATAACTATAAACAATAAACAATAGGTAGGGTCACAACGCACTATGCTTGTTACCAAAATTATGTTCTTTTCCCTTTCCTGTTATTTGTTTTTTATTCCACTAATTTTAAGTCACACTTCACTTGTTTTTTTAAAAATATTTTTTAGTTGTTGATGGACCTTTATTTTATTCATTTATTTATATGTGGTGCTGAGAATCGAACCCAGGGCCTCACACATACAAGGCAATTGCTCTGCCACTGAGCCACAATCCCAGCCCATCACTTTTTTATTTTAATGTCCCCACCTTCTCTTTCAGTTTTTTTCTCCAGATAAACATGTTTTCTACAATCTTTTGTCTTTATCAAAATAACTTAAAGTCTCTCTGTGGTGATGATGTTTTCAAAAATGTTTATAACAACAAACAAAACCCTGCTTTCCTTTTTCTTTTTCTTTTTCTTTCCCAGTCCAGAATTTCCATCATACTTCCATCAAAATCATAAACACACACACACACACACACACTCACTCACACACACACATACACAAATCCAACATCTAACTTTTGAAAAGAGATGATAGCATTTCACCTACAGAATAGGAATGCTAAGAGGGAGTTACACTCTACTGGAGTTTGGATCTTAAATGTACCCCAAAGGCCCATGAGTTAAAGGCTTGGTCCCAGCTTGGTGCTCTTGGGAGTGATGGAGCCTTTGAAAGCTAGGCCTAATGAGAGGTCTCTAGATCTTTAGGGGCATGCCCTTGAAGAGGATATTGGAGTCCCTGCCCCTTCCTCTTCTTCTCTTTTCTTTCTCCCCTATGAGGTGAATAGCTCTTTTCTGCCACATACGCTCCACTATGATACTGCACCTCATCACAGGCCCAGAGCAATATGGTCATTGATCATGAACTGAAGCCTCCAATACTGTGAACCCAAATAAACATTTCTTCTTCACAAGTTGCTTATTTCAGGGATTTTGTGATAGTGACAGAAAGCTGACTAAAACATACTCTTAGCTTATTACTGAAAAATGAAACAGGATAGGGAATGATAATATAGAAATGGAGGTTTAGCATCCAACCTGTTTCAGTACTATCTAATAATTATCCAATCCCCAGTTTCTGAGGTCCTTGCACTTAAAAACAAACACAAACAAACAAACAAACAAAAAACCTGCCTAATTCAGGGTTTTCTTCTGAAGAAAACAATGCATGCAGAAGAAAGAGGACAAAAATTATAGCTAATATGTTAGATAACTTGCTAAAACCTAACTATCAGTCTTTTATTATAAATATAGGTTTAAGAAGCTTACTTTTCTTTTATATTTAAATAAACATTCAAGTGTGTATCCATATTTCATTTCCTAAAAAATGTCTAATGAATATATCAAATATGTATATGCTATCAACTTTATATAGCTGACTTTTAAAATACTGGAAATAAAATCTTATACTCCTAAATGTTAATGAATCATTAAGGGCACAAATGATATTCAGTATTGCATTTCCAGGGATCCTACATGCTTCAACAATACTAAAGCAATATTTTAACTAGATTTTGCTTACTGCTAAGCTGGATTCTAAATTATTCTAGTCATTTAAAATAAATTCATACTGACATATACTGGAGTGACTTTTGATTACTTTCAAAAACTGCCATTAAAACATTACTAATAGTATCCCTTTATTTCAAAATACAGTTACTGCTTAAAGTACATCTTCAGTCTTAGATAATACTATTTTTAAGACAGTTGATGTTTTCATGCCATGAAGGCTATCAAATTCTCAGGTCCTATCATCTAATGCTTGTTTCTTAGCATTTAATGCCAAGTCTTTTCTTATGTGGATGTTATAAGAAATAAATGGAAAAAGGATGAAAAGTTTCCAGTCATCCTAACATGGCCGTATCACATTATCTGCATTCCACATTAGAGCCAATTTCATTTTCTTTTATAGATCACAGCTAATAAATTGTAAAGTTCTATTTGTAATTTAATCACATCAGGAGCAGACAAAACAAGAACATATTTATGTGAGCCTGATGAAACAGATAATATTTTAAATAAAAATATATTGATTTTTCTAAGTAAAGGTAAGCAAATTGCATAAATATAACAAGGAGGAAAAGTGATTCTGTGAAGAATACTACAAAATTAAATGCCATGTTGCACTAACTTTTTCTTTTATCCTATTTCTTTCTTCCCACCTGCCCCCTCCCTGCGTCATATTTTTCTTTGGTCCAGAGAAAGGAGAAAAACTACATGGGTAGGGAGGAAGAAAAAAAAATGGGGGACAGGAGAGAGAAACAGAAATTGATGTCAGTCTCAGGGACAGTGCAAAGATAAGAAGAATAAAGAGAATGATGTCCTAGAAATTCAGTTCAGTCTAGTTATGTGGTCTAAGATACCGGGAAATCGCTTACTAAGTTACTAGTGACCTTCATGTGGCCAAATCTAATAGAGATCTGTCAGTCTTCATCTTACTTGACCTTTTAACACAACTTCACAGTTGAATACTCTGTCCTCTTTTGAAACTTTTTTTTCTTAGTTCTGCCACTCAAAATTCTCTTGTTCTTTTCCATATCTTCTCGGCTATGTCTCAGTCTCCTTTTTCAGCAAAATTCAGAAGTTCAGAACTGTCCTGGGGGATCCTTTCTTCTCATTTTATACACATTCCTCTGCGCAGTATCTATTCCCTTGGCTTTAAATTTCCCATCTGTGCCATATGCAAAGCTTCTTTTCTTTCCTTCCCTTCCCTTCCCTTTTCTTTTCCTTCCTCCCTTCCTTCCTTCCTTCCTATACTGGGAATTAAACCCAGGGGACACTCTACACTGAGCTACATCCCAGCCCTTTTCATATTTTTATTTTGAGACAGGGTCTCACTAAATTGCTAAGACTGATCTTGAACTTGCAATCTTCTGCATCAGCCTCCCAAGTACTGGTATTACAGGCATGCACCACCAAGCCTGTGATTTACACAGCTAAAATGCAAAGTTTCTGTCTCCCATCTCTCTTCTGAGCAACCCACTTGACAGATTCACCTAGAAGTCTGATGGATATTTCTGTATCTTTCATTCCAATCAGTGTTTTTCCTGCAGGCATCTGCATTTTGGTGAATAGTACCCAGCCCAAAATGTAGGAGTTACCCACATTCAATCTGTCTCTGAACCATATAAATTTTTCTCCCAAAATGTCTTCCACCTATACCTTCACTTTATCCTCACAGTCACCAGCCGTCAATGTCTCACCAAGTCTATAACAAAAGCTTTCCATTAACTCTACCACTTCTATTTACTCCATCCATCCTGCATTCTTCTCAGTGCAAAGGTAAATTATAAATTTGATCCTGCTTAGCAAATGCCTCATCAATGATGAATTCCAACTGAACTTAGTAGCAATTTCAGAGCCTCTGCAATATGGCTTCTCCTTGGTCCTCTCCCCTGACCACAAACCAGTGATACTGGCCTTTCACATTTTAGGACTTGAAGTGTGCTTTTCTCTGGCTGGAATATTGTCCTCGTAGGTGGATGAATGCATAAATATATGAAAGAATGTATGATTTGCCGATGGCTAAAAATAGTGGGAGAAATGCTGATGATCAAAAATGTGGCAGTTGGATATTTCCGGAGTCCCGTCACCACCATTAATGTCTAGACTTTGACATTTCCCTTGGGGTCCATGTTAAATTTCCTGGAGAAATTAAGTATTTCCATTTTTATAATAGAAGAAATAGTATCTTTGCATTGAGTCAAAGTCTGATTTCTTTTTATATTATGGAAATAGAAAATTCATTCATAAATATAAAAACTGTGATCCATTTACACATACACATATGGAAAGAGATACATCTATGTTATCAGCAGTTATCTCTGGAATTTGGGAAGTGATTTTGTTCGTGTTAGTTTTGTTTTGTTTTGTTTTGTTGTAGTTGACTAAGTTCTACAGTTTGCATTCGAAGTGGTAAAGTTAATGTCTTTTTTTGATATTCTATGGGTTTTGCAAATATATAGTATTGCGTATCCATTACAGAATTATACTGAGTAGTTTTACCACCCCAAGTTTCCAGTAGAAAGTAGAATAGGAGTGATGAGAGTGAACATTCTTGACTTGTTCCCAATATTAGGGGAAAAGCAGCTAGTTCCTCACCACTGTGCAGGATGTTAGCTGTTTGTTTTCTGTAGATATTATTTATTGTATTAAGGAAGTTCCCCTGTATTCCTAGTTTGCTGTGATTTTTTTTAAATAAAGAATATTTGGGGGGCTGGAAGTATAGCTTGTTGGTAGAACACTTGCCTAGCATGCCTGAAGCCTTTGGTTGGATCCCAAGCACCAAAAAAAGAGGGAGAAAAAAGTGTTGGATTTTGTCAAATGTTGTTTTTTTCCCCCTATGCCTATGTATATGATCAGATGGTTTTTCTTCTTTACCCTATTACTCTAATGGATTAACTTTCAAATGTTAGACCACCCTTCTGTATTCAAAATAAATATCACTTGATAATGGGGTATAATATAGATCTTTTTCTAGAAATTGTTGTATTCCATTTGCTAATATTTTGCTGAGGATTTTTACATCTTTTTCTTGGCAGATACTGGTTTGTAGCTTTCCTTTCTTGTCATGTCTTTAACTGGTTTGACATTAGGATACTACTGGCCTCACAGAATGAGTTGGGAAGTATTCTCTCCTTTTTAAATTTTTTTTGGTGAGATTGTAGAGAATTCGTATCATTTCTTCCTTAAATGTTTGGTACAACTAATGAGTGCAATCATCTGTGCCCCATGCTTTCTGTATTGGAAAATTAATTACTGACTCAATTGTTCTCATAGACACAAGCTTACATGTGATCTATTTCTCTTTCTATGGGTTTTGGCAGATTGTGTTTTTCAAGGAACTGGTCTATTTCATCTAAGTAATGTACCATATTTATTTATTGTCTTTTTATATACATGAGATTAGTGATGATTACTCTTTCATTTCTTACATTAGCAATTCTGTCTTCCCTTCTTGGTTAGTCTGGCTAAAGATGTATCCATTTTATTGATCTTTTGAAAGAATCAGCTTTTGGTTTCCTTGATGGCTCTCTGTTGTTTTATTGTTTTCAGTTGCACTGATGTCTGCTCTAGTTTTACTTATTCTTTTCTTCTGCTAGTTCAAGGCTTATATTGCTCAACTTTTATAGTTTCCTAAAATAGAAACTTGGATCTTGGATTTGGAATTTTTTCCTCCTTTCTAAAAATGCAGTCAATGCTATAAATTTCCCTCTGTGAGGAAATACAGAAAGGAAATGTCAACTCCAAAATCAAAATCAAATGAATAGAATTTATTGACCTAAGATACACTAGGCTTTACTGATCATCTTGCTCAAATCATACAGAAGTATAGGTTTTTATGTGTTTGAGCAAGACAAAAACAGCTATGTTGGTTTTTCATTTGAGCTAATGACCAACACTAATTTCAAAGTTACCTTTGTAGAAACTAAAACAATTGACAGTGCATACATATCCGCAGGGCTCTGATTTCCCTGAACATATTTGTACATTTTCTTTTGATTTTATCTAAAATCAATACCTGTCTAAACAAGGTTAACCCTCGGCAAAATTTGGATTTTCATCCATATAGTGTTTCCTGAAATAAAAGTATACCAAAACAGCTCTGAAAATCAGCTAACACTAATCAATCTTGATTTATTTTCCCATTTGATTCAGGAAAGAGTAAACTTTAATTATAAAACACGCTCCCAAGCTGTATAAATTGCACATAATTTGTATAACCAAAATCTATTATTCTTACTACCATAGCTCAAAGTGGCCAGATCTATACATCAGAGAATCAGCCAGGAATCACTCAGAAAAAAGAAATTACCAGTCTGTCATGTATATCTATAAAGAACAAATAAAAAAACATATTTAAAGAAAAAAGCAACTGCAATGCTTAATGTCCTAAAGTTAACCCTAACCAATTCATATGAGTTCTATTAACTTCAGTAGAGAGACTCATCAAAAATAAACATAGATTTATACCTTTCCATGGGCAGAATTTAAGTAAGTAAATACTTGTCATCTAAACATACTATCTGGTACAGTTGGTGCAAGGGTCACAATATGGAATATTCTAGATAACAGAGACTGAGTGTCCCTCATTTTTAAGACAATGTTATGAGATAATGGCACTGAACAATTACACAAATGATAGCCAATATGAGCCAGAAGATCAAATTGAAAGAGTGGTAATATTTGTCATAGATAAGACCAAATAAAATAACTTGTGTAGTTATGTTCATGTATGTATAATATGTCAAAATGCAGCCTACTGTCATGTATAGATAAAAAGAACAAATAAAAAATAAAAAAGCTCATGATAGCCTTGGAAACAATAATATTGGCTTGGCCCAAGGCACATGCTATTGTACAAAAAAATAAAATTTAATGGGTAGATATAGTGAATTCTTGAATTTAAACCTAGATATAGACCAGTGGGTAGACAGGCAGGGCAGGCCTTCCAGAAACTTATTCACATGGATATTGTAGCAAATTTGGCCGATTGTTCTTTCATAGGTATTCTCCCCTCTTGCTTTGGATAATAATAATGATAATACAATAATAACAGTCAGGCACATGGCTGCACATAGGTCATTAAAGGTTATATTTCCCAGCTTCATTTAAAGACAAATGTGGTCCTGTAATGACTGGTAGAATTTTTAAAAAGGACATTTGCTAATTTTGCAAGTGTCCTACAAAGCATGAATACCCTTTCCTGCCTCTTTCTGTTCTGCTTGGAATGGTGCTTAACACCTGAGCCACCAGCTCAGGCTATGATGTAGTGAAGTGAAAACCTCACTGTGATGGAGCGGGGCAGAATCTAGCAGACCCTAGATTCCTGACACTATGGAATGCCTTACCAGCACCAGATTACCTCCCTCTGGATTTTCTCTCATTTAAACCATTGTGACTTTGGGGTTTTATCCATTCTAGTGATCAATTAATTATTTACTTAATCAATTAATCCTAATTGATGAAGAGAGCTGGAGTCCTTTTGTAATGAACTCGATCAAATGGACAAATGAGCAACTCATAAATGAGCAAGTCATAAGGCCACTTGAGGTAGCGACAGATCTTCGTAAAACAGGACAAACTGGTTGCTGTCATAGGCATTTACCTCCGGGTCAGCTCCCAAGCGCTCTTCAATAGGCAAAATTTGTAGAAAGATTTGGGATGAGGTTTGTAAGACATTTAGGCACAAGACACCCAATCACAGCTTTTCAGTATAGCACCTTAGGGAAGATGAATTCCAAGCAGATAGGGATATTTGGTCCCTTAAGGGCATTGACACCTCAGAAGAGCCTGTGATAGAGCAGTGGGCAGTGGAATAAAAAGAAAAAGTGCTCAGACACTATGTGGCAGCTGATGAGGCAACTCATCAGTCTTGGTCATAAACACATAGGAGACAAGGAAGGTGAGTGGAGGCTGGAAATGAGTTCTTACTCTCAAGTAACTAGATTAGTTACCATGAAAGCAGGTTAATATAAAGTGAGTTAGGTTTCCTTAGCTAGCTATCTTCCTTTCCTCACAATCTGCTCTTTTCCACATATTCCTGCTTCCTCTTCCAATTTTTGCTATGCATGGAGGAAACCATGTTCCTCAACAGGAGTGGGTAGATCCTGGTACCTGGCTCTTGGACCTCTAAAATTGTGAGCTAAGGCAAACCTCTTTTCTTTATAAATGCACTCAGGTGTTTTGCTATAGCAACAGAAAATGAACTAAGAAAGACATGGTTTCCATTCTTCATTGTCTGAATTACAGTCAACTAGTATAAACCTACATGTACAAAAACTATAGGGGAATATAACTATGAGCACTCATAGACAGTGAGATATAGACTATAAATATTTTTGGCAAGAAACTAAAGCCAGGGATAAAAATTCCAGAGTTCCTGGCACGCACTGGAAAGTAAAAAGAAAAAACAGGTTTAGCGGTCAAGGGAAAGGGGCAGAAAAATCTGAGAAATAATTTAGTGGTGCAGATTTTCATGTCCAAGTCAAAGCTGATCTTGACCAACCCAATTATTTGAAATTCTCCTTTTCAATGCTGGAAGTTTGACTTTCTATAGAAAGAATTATTAATATGCTTATAAACAAAAATATATCTGCTTCATTTATTCTATCCTAGACTCTTTCCCTGGTCCCCATCATTTAATTTATGATTCCTGTTTTCTCTACTGAGGATGATAATAGACTAATAGAAAGAATAAAGAGAAAGAACATGCCAAAACATAACAGTTCAAGATCTGATTATTTTCTGTCTTTGTGTCTGATACAAATCACAAGCAAACCTCTTGGTTACCCAAACATATCATTCAAACAGCTTCAATCTGATAAAGCAATTGCTTACTTAGCATGTGTGAGGCCCTGGGTTCAAAATGCCAGTACTACAAAAAAAAAAAAAGCTTCAAATTGAAGATGCCATTTTATGCACATCCTTAATTTTTCCTCATATGAATATCATTTCAGAGTTCTTGGAATATGTAACCAAAATTAAAACTATAAGAAAAACTTCACAAGAAGCAAAAAAGAAGGTAACATAATAAAGAGATGTTTTGCAGTACCACCATAGCAGAGAGAAGCTAGCCAGAGAGAAGCACGTTTCTATTCCTTGAAAATGAAACCAGTGAAAACCCAGATATTTTCTCTGAAAAACTCTGGAACAATAACTGCATTAAAGCATCACCAGCATCGGAACACTTCTTCCACACTGGGGTGATACTAAGACCTATGTTCTATCTCACCAGCCCCTGCCAATTAAGAGTGTGGCATATGACCTTGGTTGATGTATAACTGCTCTGCTCTTCTGATTTTCTACTCTTACTGTGAATTTAGCAGTGATGCTATTCTTCAATGATACCACTGGAGGCCAGTCATGCTACAGTATGCTTTTCAGCCACACCCTATATTTTAAAACAAAACAAAAACCTGAAACTGCAGTTACAAAAATAATACTTTTTGACTAAACACAAATAAATGTACACAAATCTAACTTTGCTTTTTCAAAATTCAACATAAGAGTACACTTTTGTTGGAGAAGAGATGGAATCTGATTCTAACATTCCAATTAAATACCTCTCTCAGTCCCAAGATAACTCGATGTGTTTCTTATCTTGACTGTGGTTTATACATATGTTAAAGCTTATAGAATTGTACATAACATTATGTACCTATGCCAATTACATCTTATAAAAGCTGCTAATAAAAAAAAAGATAAGTGAACTCCACCACAGCTTTAACTATATATTACAAGAGCTATAAATTCCTCTTTATCATAGTAAATTCCTTTTGGCCCTCTTAGTGCTAGAAGTAATTATTTTGAATCTATAATCAAAGATCTCCCTTTAGATAAGTGTCCACACTTTTCAACCTTATTATATGAACATGGTTCCCTTGAGAATGTCCTTTTTCTAATGACTTGAATCTTTGTCTCAGAGATATGTTGATTAGAAAGGTCTTTATTTATTTATGAATCTGATGCTTAAGCAGAACAGTAACCCTTCCTTTTGAAGAACTACTCTTTCTTCCTTCCCTCTCCCTCCCTTATTTCCTTTTTCTTTTTTAATCACAAATCTCCTTGATGGGGATATGATTTGAGGACATATTTAAACAAGTGGGGGGAAAATAGCCTAATTTAATTTGCATTCCCTTCAATACCCAACTCAATTTAAATATTTATTCAATATGTTGGCTGCATGTTCACTGAGAAAATTCATCATCACCAATTGAGAAAGAAAAATAAAAGCAACAACAAAAAGAGGGTCCACGAAGGTTTATTCTTGAATAAAAGTTTCATAATACACTTGGGTCCAACATAAACACTGACCAAGCTAATTAGGAATTTGGGACAGATTTCCAGGCAAAGAAGAATTACAGTGAGAGCTAAACACAAAGTTTCTGGTTATCATAGAGTTGATATACTTTGTTATAAACTCTACTACCAAAAATGGTAAGAAACAAATTTTAATGAATTTTTAAGTAAGAGAGAAGGAAATTAGAGTGAAGTCACTGTCTTTCATTCAGCAAAGATTTGTGGAGTGCCTACAAGGAATCAGGCAGTGTGCTTGTGTAGCACCCGGACAGAAAGGTGGCATAAAGAGAGAATTGGTGCTTTAATAAATGTGTTGGCACCATCGCACAATGAACAGATTTTCAAATAGGAAATTACTTCTTGTGGAAAAAATAAACTTGGGATTAGAAATGGCCAATTAGGGCATATGGTTGTGCTATAACAGTAATAATCTGAAAGATTTTCTGAAGCTTCTAAAAATACCCATTATAGTGCCACAAAACAATTACCTGAGTACCCTGTCAAAAATTCTCATAAAGATAATGTATGCATAGTAATTGGTTATCACCAGTTCTATAAATCTATTAAATACTATTATAAGCAATTTAAAGCATTTTATATTCTCATATAATAGCCATGAAATCCAGAGGAGTTAAATGACAGATTCAAGGTCAAAAGAACTAAAACTATAATTCTTCCAAATTGCCACTCCAGTGTTTTTTCCACTGGACTCTAACTTTGGAAAAATTTATCTCACTTGCCTTTTAAATTTTTAAAAACGTGTGTATTTTTCTATATAAGAAGTTTTGGGAAATATTCTTTAACCCCCTTGCTATGTAATCAATAATATAATATGCCATGCCAGAGATATAATATCTAGAATAATCACTGCAAGCATTTATTAACCATATACCATATGTAGATAATGTTCTATGTACTTTACTACTTTATTTAACCCTTACAATAATATGAGACAGTTATTATTACCCCCCCATTTCATAAGCAACTAAATGAAGATTACAGAATTAGACTGCTCAAAATCCACATGCAATAAATGGCAAGGAATGGAGGAAAATAAATCAGAATAATGAGCATCTTATTTGAGATTGCATAGCTAAATGCTGACAGAATCCAATCTCTCAGACTTCAAGATGCATATAAATCAGCTATTGATGTAAATATAGTTTCTGCGTCTATAGATCCTGGGGTCTGAGATTCTGCATTTCTTGCAAGCTCCCAGGCGATGCCCAAGCTGTTGGTCCATAAAGCCCCAGGCACTTAAATCAGCAAGGACTTATACCGTGGTTCCTGCCTGTGTATCTGTGAAGTTATTTCGCACTACTTAATCCCCCTCAGGTTTTCTCATGCTCCTGTCTTCACAGTCAGGAGTTAAGACAGTCTACACGATGCACAGTGCTGCGCTGTGTGTATGTCGTATTGTACACTGTGTGGATTGTAACTCTGTGGCCAGATGTTTCTCTAAGCAAACCCAAATATCCTTGCCCTTATTTTCATCTTTGCACATTTTAAAAATAACTTTCAGAACATACACTGGCTCAATTCAAACAGTCTGAGAAGAAAACAAACAATTTCAAGTGGAAACGTGTGATTTTATTTTAGAAGGAAAATTCAGTTTCTATCAATTTTCACATTGATTAATTTCTGTCATTATAATATCTGTTGTTATAAGTCCTTGGGTTTCAGATAGAATATCCCAAAAGCCTGTTAAACTTTAACTCCTGCACATTCTTATAATGTCTGAAACAGACCTCTGTGAAATTTGGTGGTCACTGTGACATGTGTCTGAGACATCCCAGACTGAGAGGTGGGGGAATCTGGTGATTAAAAACAGACCTGGAGACAAGACTGCCAGAAAACAAATCACCATTCTCTGAAACTTTAGGTAAGTTACATTCTCTCTGTATACCTCAATGTCCTCATCTAAAATTTGGAACATCTATCTCATAAAGCTGGTACATAATAAATACCTGATAATATTAACTACTATCATTAAAAACTGATTTCAATGATTTTTTGTGGGGTTGATTCACTCCCTTTTGTTTTAGAAAGTAGAACTACAATCACTTGGGTTGTCTTTTAATTGACATCAAATTTGCCACTATTAGTGAGGAAGAAGGGGATTGGGGGAGGGGTAGTAGAGAGGAAAGGGTAGTAACAGAGGTGGGAATGATCAAAATGTTATATGCATGTACAAATATTCCACAATGAAATCCACTATTCTGCATATTAATATGTACTAATAAAATAAAATATATATGCCTGCCATTTATATACATACATGTTTATATGTCTGCAGCAAAAATAAAATTGTCAATTAATATGAAAATGATAACTACATTTTGAGGAAAATTTAATAATGACAAACACTGTAGAACTCATATTTTAACAAAAAGACAGACGATAAAGATTGTGCCAACCCAAAACTTGATCAAAGGATTTGACCACTATTTACTTAGTTTGCCTGTATTTTTGAATTCCAAATTCAAGGTAATCTGGAATTACAATTATTTTCTTCCTTTCTTTGTAGCTCAACAACAGCATTGAGGGAAGACAAAATTTCAGGCTGTGTTGCACTCAATATCAATATGATGCTAAAGATGACTGATAAGCAGTATTTTTAAAGCAGCAGGTGCAATCTGTGCTAAAGTATTACTGCCAAAATCAGGTTTGATGATATGGTTCAAAGATGGGCAGAGTCTGTACCACTGCTATTCGGAGCTTGATTAGGAGACAAAAGGAACTGCACCCATCCTCCTGAGAATCTCCATCCTTTGTCACTGAGGTACCCTTGACATGCCCAAAACAGCCCCCAAATGGTCTTTGATTATCAAACATGAAAGGAGTGTTTAGAGTCTTTCAGCCACCATTGTGTCATTGGCTCAAATTCAAATGCCTAATGCAGCCAAGCAGATTATATAAATATGGGAAATGAGGGTGATGGGGACTAGGTTGAACATGTCCCATCTAAATAGGGAAAATTCTATTCACTCTCAGACTATTATGTGCAAGTGGGAACATTTGCCCAAAATTTTCATATTCTAATAGAGAAGCTAGAATTTCAGACTTTCATTTCAAATCTTCTGATAGTAAATTTGCAACTAACTCAGTGAGCTAAACAGAATACACCTGTGGTTTGGTCTAAGTATTTTCTCTTTTTTTAATTTTTTTTTAGTTGTTGATGGACCTTTATTTATTCATTTATTCATATGTGGTGCTGAGGATCTAACCCAGTGCCCCACACATGCATGGCAAGCGCTCTACCACCGAGCCACAATCCCAGCTCCATGGTCTAAGTATTTTCTAATCTCTGTGTTTCATGGTAAAGGATGCAATTTGAGTAGAAATGCATACATAAAAACAACTCAAAATCAGAAAAGAAAGATTTTTATTTTTATGATGTCAGCAATGACTGGAGCAATTTAAGAATAGATTGCTCAGGGTTAATTTTTAAGAAACTTTTCCTAAGAAAAGTGCTAAAGTCTCACCTATCCATTAAAAAAGAAATCTCAGGAGCATATCTGTTTTGTAATCCTGTTTAGGTTTTCCATTTTAGAACTCATTTTAGCATACTGCAATAATTCCTGGAGATATCAAAAGGAATTAGATTTTAGAAGAGGAAGGAGTTAAGAGGAAGGATGTATTACATAAAATGGTAGTTTATCAATGATTCGGGATTTTTATAAAAGCTATTTCCAAGGGGCTAGGGTGTGGCTTAGTGGCATAGCACTTGCCTAGCATGTGTGAGGCACTAGGTTCAATCCTTAGCACCACATAACAAATAAAAAATAAAGGCATTCTGTCCATCTACAAATACAAAAAATATTTTTTTTAAAAAAATCTATAATCAAGTCCTTTGGGTATAAGCTACTCAGCCATAAAGAAGAATGAAATTATGGCATTTGCTGGTAAATGGATAGAACTGGAGACTATTATGCTAACTGAATTAAATCAGTCCCAAAAAACCAAAGGCCGAATGTTCTCTCTGATATGTGGATGCTAACCCATAACAAGGGAGGGTAGGAAGGAGGAAGTACAGAAGTTCATTGGGTTAGACAAAGGGGAATGAAGGGAAGAGAGGGAGATAGGAATAGGAAAGACAGTAGAATGAATTGGACATAATTTTCCTATGCTCATGTATGAATACATGACGAGTGTGACTCACATTATGTACACCCACAAGAATGGAACCAAAATTGGAATTGGTTGCCCTCCATGCATGTCAAATTACACCCTACTGTCATGTATATCTAAAAACAATTTTTTGAAAAAAAATATATTCAAGCCGGATGCATTGGGGCACACCTATAATCCCAGCCACTTGGGAGGCCTAGGCAGGTGGATTGCAAGTTCAATCAGCCTCGGCAAAAGCAAGGTGTTAAGCAACTCAGTGAGACCCTCTCTGTAAATAAAAAGTATAAAATAGGGCTGGGGATGTGGCTCAGTTGTCAAGCATCCCTGAGTTCAATCCCTCATACCACCCCCCAACACACACAAGACGCTATGTTCAAGGTTAGAATGATCTTTGTACGAGGGCATCTGACTCCATTACTCCTGCTGCCCACAGGGTGGAGACCTAAACTTCTCTCAACTTTTATTCATTGTTGGATTTTACACACACAAACAACAACAAAGCACTTAATTTTTAAAAGATCACATCTTAACTGATTTTCAGAAAACCATTAATGCTTTTGTATGTACAAAAGAAAAAAATAACATGTCCTACAAATTACAGATTGTTTCACCTTTTCACATTTTTGGATAGCTCCTTTCAACAATAAATCCTAACATCTATAAATTGTAATAGCATCTTAGATAATGGATGTTTCTAGGTTTTCAAAGCACCTTCATTGTCTCATTTCAAACCAGTATCTTCTTTACAGTGGTAATGCAGGATAAAATTAGGAGACACATTAAAATTAAAAGATTAAAAATCTTTGCCAGGCATGGTGGCACACATCTGTAATCTCAGCAGCTCTGGAGGCTGAGACAGGAGAATAATGATGTCAAAGCCAGCCTCAGCAACTCAGTGAGAACCTGTCTCTACATAAAACACAAAATAGGGCTGGGGATGTGGCTCAGTGGTTGAGTACCCAAGATCCAATCCCCGGTACCAAACAAAACAAAACAAAACAAAAAAACAAAACTAAAGCTTCATTTTCTAACATTCCTCAGTGCTTTGGTAATAATATAAAATAATTCAATGTATTAAAACTTAAAGACAGAAAAGAAGAGTGACTGATTCCATAGGTCATAAAACATTTGCAGCGCTTCCTGTCAAGGAGTAGAGTCCATTTTCTACTCACTGAGTCTGGGCTGGCCCTGTAACTTCCTTCCCCTGATAGAATGTGGTGAAGTGGCCCTGTGAGGCCCACTGGAGAATGACAGAACGAAAATTGTTGTTCTAAACCATTAAGTGCTAAGGTGTTTGTTATGCTGTGGCAATAACTGGAGCAGAACTATGGATCAGAAAGATCAAGTCTCAGCAGGGCTAGAACTCGTGATGGGGAGAAGGGATGAGAGCAGGGCCACTGGAGCCAGAAACGTCTGGATTCCAGCTCACTGTCTAGAAATCCAGCTTCTGTGAGGTCAGGTTACTCATCAGGAAAATACAGTGCTAATTATTCTCTGTAACAATTGTGGCATTCAAATGAACTGATGTGTAAAGGCCCCAATGTGGATGAATTATAGTTTCTGCCCAGCTCAGGTCATTTGACTTCTGTTTCACTGTTCTTCTTTTCTAAATAATATATCACAAAAGGTTTAATATGCCAAACTTTTCAAGCCTTGTTACATAAGGCTCATGAAGCTATCAGACATGTGAAGTCAACTGTTGGTCATGGAGGGCTCCACAAATCTCCACTTTATTTAGGTAACCACTTCCACTTTAAAATTTTGTGTGAATATTAAGGGTGATACTGATGTGTTGTTTGCATGAACATGTCTATTCTAAAACATTAATACCGCCTGCCCAGCTGTCCCCTAGCCCATCCTACATGAACTATGAAGGCTGCCAACCACTAATGAAAGGCCCTCTAATATAGCCAAAGAGGCACCTGTGAAAACTTCCAGAGAACCAATGCTGTTTCAGGGGCTGCCTGCTCCTCTGCAGAACCCCAGAGCCCCAGGTTCCCATGGCATTAGTTCACCACAGTACCTATATTTCTAATAAAGAGCATCAAGGGACCACTGACATTGCAATTTATCAGCGTTAAGCCAATCCGGTGGCTAACATTCATGTGCTGATTTTGATTTCTTACAGAGAACTTAAGTTGCTCTCCTAGGAATTATGGAAGCATGAATCTTCCAAAGGCTAATGAAATCAGTTTGAAATGAAATCTTTTTAGGCTCAGAGATTAAAACAACACATTGGGGAAACCTGTGTTCAGAATCTAGGAGTTATTTATAATTCATTTCTAAAATTTCCAATTAGGATGTAAGATAATGAAGTAAATAAATTTTAAATAGCAGTCATTCAAAATATATAAAATATGAAAAGTTATATGAAGAAAAATGGTTATTAAATACATTAACTATAATTCTAAAACTTGTAGAAAGTCAATAACTGTGAGGAAACTAGGAATGTCTAATCTTTCTTAAAAAGTAAATAATTATTAAATAATATGGATCCAACTAGGAGATCTTGGGGTTTTATTCTGAAAAACTAAAAATTAAATAAGCCTAGAAATTCACCACTTATTTCCACTGAGAAAATGGATAAGCCATTTCCTTTTGATATAATGCATTATTAATCATTTTCCCTGCTTAAAAGAGTAACAAAAATAGCAGAAAAAACCAATGAGTTAAATACAGTAAATCAGAATTTTAAACTTCTATGGAAAAACTAACTAACTAAGGAAAAACTACCTGAAATACTTTATTGTAATGTGTGAAAGATTTTTAAAACTTGAAACCTTTATAGTTTGATTCTAATCTATTTTCCACACTCACTTCCTCTGACTTTTAAACACGCATCCTTGTTTTTTTTAATCACATTAAACATTTTGCTTAACTTAAAATATGCTAGGATGTTTTACCACTCCTTGACTTACTCATGTGCTGCTCTCTCTGTTTGGAATATCCTTCCCCTGTTTTCTTTCCTGGAAAACTCTACTCACCCGTCAAATCCCATTTTAGCATCACTGTCTTGCTGAGGCAGGTAGTTCACTGTGCACTGCACTTTCTTCCTTTCTTTTTCCTTTTTTTTTTTTTGGTACCGGGGATTGAACTCAGGGGCACTCAACCACTGGGCCACATCCCCAGCCCTATTTTGTGTTTTATGTAGAGACAGGGTCTCACTGAGTTGCTTAGTGCCTCGCCATTGCTGAGGCTGGTTTTGAACTCGTGATTCTCCTGTCTCAGCCTCCCAAAATGCTGGGATTACAGGCGTGCACCACTCCTCCCAGCTTGTTCCTTTCTTTATAAAATTACCAAACCACAACTGGTTGTAATTTTTTGCAGCATCTACATGTGCCTACTTCAATGCAGATTTCTTGAAGTTGAAGGATGTCTTAGTCACCTCTGCATTCCTGTCACCCAACATTATACCTCTGACCTCATCTCTGACCATTCTCCTCCATACTCCCTAAACTCCAGACCTGCTAATCTTCTGGTTCCTCATCCGGCAGGCCAAGCAAGTTCCCTTCTCAGGCACCATAATCTTTCTGCTCCTTTGACAAGTAAGGACTTCCTCTGATAGTTACTGAGCCCTCTGACCAAATATCACCCACTCAGAGGAGGCTTCCTTAACCTAGTTTAAACAGCTGCCCCCACTCACCGTTCTTTGCTATATTTTCTTCATAGCATTGAATCAATGGATTGCTACCTGCCATGATCTACTGGTTGGTTTGTGTTAACTGTCTAGACTCCTCTAAAATAAAACTGACCTAAGTGCAGGATTTTGCTTCTTTCTCAAGTGTCCCCAGCATCTATAATGGGGCCTGCCAGGGTAGACAATCAGTCTCTGATGAATAAATGAAAGATGGATGTATGAACTGAATTGAATGGCAACTAAATGGAAATGTCTATGAGACTAGAACATAAATATTATTTTAATAAAATAAGTATCAAACCTCTTTTCAAATTTTTGTTTAACTTTATTATGTTGATTTTAGAAAAAATAAAGTTTTATCATACAAAAAATGAAAACAAAGATTAAAAAAAGAGTCTTGCAGCTGTAGCTTCCTTTAATCAACTTCTGAGACAGTTACACTTAAGAAGTAGGCAAAGTCTGTTCATGAACTGTCTTAGTAAAGCACAGTCTTCTTTTTTTTAAAATTATTTTATTTAAATGCGTTTCAAGTCATAGTACATATACAGAGCTCAATTTTTCCATTTCTCTGGCACAGTGGTTCTTAAATGTGTTCCGAGGCAATTTTTATATCTATATTAAATACATTATTCATTGCTGTACAATATTGTGATCAATGACCAATAAACATATAACATGAGATTAGCTTTTGGGTCATGTAAAAGGAAAAAATATTAGTTTTGTATGGTTCTTTTTTTTTCAAATAAACCATGATTTGTATAGTTTGCGAGTAAACTGACTTAAAGCATGCAGGGACTTGAAGCTAAAAAGCCATTTCCTAGGTCCTCCATTTTTTCCACCTCTCTCTTTCCCTTCTGCATGCATGCAGAATTTCCAATGAACAGTTCTAGAAGTTCAGAATCTTAATGACTTGGCAGGAAAGGTCTTTCTTTCTATAAATCTCTTAGGCTGCCATCAAGGTGTATATTGGTGCTCCCCATTGGGTCCCTCACAGCCAAGGCACATCATATAGTTGGACACATCTAAGACTTATCTCTTAGACACACCTTTCCCGTGTCATTCTTGGAACTGTCAAATGGTCTTAGAGTGCAAATTTACAGTGAGCAACCATACGTCACTTCTAGGCAGGCAATAAATAATGCCAAGGAGAATAAAAAAAGAAATAAGGAAAAAAAGGACTTGCAGAAATGTAAGTGCCATAGAAATCTGTGAAGGATGAAGACTGATGTGAGATGACTGGGCATATGTAATCATCATGGAAACAACTACACAAAATCAGTGTGTCACAGCAGGTGTGGGGAGTGGCATCACGAGGAATAGCCAGAGGTTGAACAGAGAGAAAAGAGAAGGGTAAACTTTACAAATCAAGCATTATCTATCTGTATGTGTAATGAAGCACAGAATAAATTCCAGTTAACTGTTAATCCAGACATACTACATCCCTACCATAACAACTTATACTATGTTTTATTTATTTTTTTCTCTCCAATGTTTATGATTTTCTACCAAATGTTCCTTTAAATTCTCTTTCCAAAGCCCAAATGTAAATGCTGCATTTTAGTTTTATTTCAGAATTTTAAGTCAAATATTTATAATGTAACTACACTGTGTATTTTACATTTTAAAAAGTACTGCATGTCCACTTGAACTCTTACTCATCATTCATAGCTTCCCTTCTCTCCCTGAGGCTGTTATACTCTATTCGTAGGGCCCAGAGGCTCCTGTACATCCTTCCTTTATGCCTTTATTGACTGGGAAAAGTTCTGCTTACTCCATTTCCCCTCATGGGCTTGTGATCCTCTTGAGGAAAAGTACTTTGTCTTTTATCTCAGTACCAAACAGTTCTCAGCAAGAAAAACTCATAAAGAGGTAATGAATAAAGAGGTAAGAAGTAAACTATATTAATTGAAAGCATTTTGAAGATTAGTAGAACAAAACTCTGAGTTCACTTAGAAATACATTATGAAGGCCCTGGGTTCATTTAGAAGTATAGTGAAGTACAATTTTGATGGTTTGTGCCTTATGGATTCAAACACAAAAAGCTTAATATCTGTCCACTCTTGGAATTCTACTCTATAAATATTTAAAAACCAATACACAAATTATGGCTGTACCAGCAAAAAGAATAAACCAACATTGCTGATCTGTTTCTTTAGTCACCTTGGTCATTCTCATATCACCTGCAGCAGTGGTCATTGTTGTAGATTGTGCAAACTGAAAAATCAAAACTAATGATCCTAACCAGGGTCTGAATATATACCATCATTGTGGGTAATGAAAAAAGAACATTATAGGATTTTAGTTCTCACTCATCTGACCTTTATCATCTAAAGGATTTTAAGCTAGTCATTAAAACACTGAAATGCTCATATTCCTTGTCTAAAGAGGTAGCTAATAATATTTGTACTTTTTCAAAGGCCATTGAGGGGCTCAAGAGCCATAAGGACTTAAAAGTACTTTGTAAAATACTGTAAGACATTCTTAAAAACAAAAATGTAATTTAGCATTATAGAATGTTTATATATCGTAATCACTATAATGATGATGAATTGCATATAAATTTGAAGGAAAATGATAATCTCATTTAGCAATTTCATTTGAGCAACCACAGAAAAAGGGAATTTTAGTTCTTTACTTGGGAAGCATCATCAGAAGGAAAAAAGAAAAACAACTATTTTGACTTTCAGAAATCTAAGAATATCTCAGACTGGGATTGTGGCTCGGTGGTAGAGCACTTGCTTTGCATGTGTGGAGCACTGGGTTCGATCCTCAGCACCACGTAAATAAATAAAATAAAGGTATTGTATCCATCTACAACTGAAAAATGTTAAAAAAAAAAATCCAAGAATATCTCCTTAATCATCAAAACAAGATTCAAATTAATGATAAATATAATATCTCTACTTCTAAGGCAACACTTCTAAATTTATTCAATTTATGGATTTAGTGTTTGGTTTCTATTTTTTAATAAAAGGCCTTACTTTCAATACCATCACTGTGCAGAAAATTTCAGTTGCTACTTGAACACAGCACTCACAGTTACTCTCTTCCCTTGGTGAAGGTAGATAGCTGTCCTCCCAAAATCCAAGCTATCCTTTCAGAGAAGTGCTGTTTTTGGAAGCTGAACCTCCCATGAAAGTCTTCATTTTTCTGGTCCTTTTGCATTTGGCTTGACCATACAACAGGTTACAGAATATAGAGTAGAAGAGATGAATACCCCTTTCTGGCTGGGCCTATAAAATCTCCTGCACTGTCTTCTACATGCTCACTTCCTCAGTTCACCAGCTGGATGTCTACAGCCAGGAAGACTTTAGAAGCTAAATACTAGAAAAAGCAGAGTCCCTATCAGCCTCAGCCTGAGCCTCTAAACAAACTATACGAACTAGAACCCCTGAACAATGGTATATCAAAGATACAAGAGCTTCACTCCTCATCCCACCATCATCCCACTAAAATTTATATGAGCAAAATTAAACATCTTTTTTAAGTCATGAAATTTCAGGCTAATATGCAATAGATGATATTAGCCCTAACTCATAACATCTAAATTTTGCATATGAACTCAATATTTATTAGAGAGACATTCTCAGAAAAAAATAATAATTCAAATGAATTAATTAAAAATACTAGATATGTATACTTGCAATTGGCTAGTTTTTTAAATAGGAGATTGAGATTTCATGTTGTGTAAGGAACAATGTCATTTTAAACTACTACGCCCACATGAATTTGATTAGGCCAGAAGATTGTAGGAGCATCTCCATACCTTCCCACCCCTCCCTTCCATCCTTCCCCATTCTATGCTAATAGACTGTGCTCTTGCCAAAGAGCACCCCTTTGTTTGTGACCTTTGGATCTGATTGGTCCAAGAGTGTATTTAAGCTTCTATAGTTTCTAGAATAAACTGGTGTTTTTTGCTTCTCCTCGCCCTAGCTGTATCCTCTTTTGTCCCGGGTATTTCTGTGTCTCGCTGGGGCGAAGCCAATTTTTATCTACACCCCGGGGCCTGGGGACATTGGCTCCGCGGATCACCACCATCCAGAGAGACCACTTTTCATCTAGTCCGGGGACCCCTTCTCCATCTCTCTTGGGCTCCAACTTGTTGAGAAGCCACATGGCCTCCCCCCCCCCTTATCAAAGTGACAAAAGATGATATACATTACATAGTGTGAGGAATAAATAGTAATTATCCTTTCCTACTTCTTATGCCCCTTGGTGATGGACCTGGTTTTTGTATTGTAAAAAGTAAGGAGTTGAACAATAGATGCAAGTCAATTATGCTCTGTAGCTTAGGAAGAAAATAAGAAATTATGAAGACATCGATAGTCCTTTCCAGATAAGGCCAAATATATACCAGGTAGTAACTCAGACAGATTGTAACAAGCTACTAGATACATTCATATATTCATAAATGACTTTCAGAAAGATTTGGTAGTTTCAAACAGGAAGACTTTCACAGGGATGGCTCAACTTTGTATGAGAATTTTCATATTTTCTTTCTGGAAACATAATAAATAATAAACACTAAATAAGTAAAATATAAAGAGGGAAGTGGAAATAAATTACAAAAACATTCTGCCTTATGATATTCACAGGATTGTATTTTCTCAGAATATTTGAATTATGCTATCTATTTTCACTTATATAATATTCTTACCTAAAGCTATTATCAACAGCAGAGGAATTTTTTAAATATTTTTATTTTTTAGTTGTAGGTGGACAGAATATCTTTATTTTGTTTTTATGTGGTGCTGAGGATCGAACCCAGTACCTCATGCGTGCTAGGCGAGCACACTACCACTGCGCCATAACCCCAGCCCCAACAGCAGAGGGATTTTATCATGATTAACTATATTAAACTAATCATTTAATAAATTAAAATTTATAGCTATCATTACATCTGAAGATAAATGATTCTATAGAATTAAGAAGTAACACATCTTGTACCAAATGAAGCTGAATTGTTATACACATTTATTGCACACATATATGCAAAATATAAACCATCCAAATCCAAGTTCAAGAACTAAAAAGTTTAAATTTTCTATGTGCACATGTTTTCATGTATTATGAATTAAACAAATACTTATTGAGCATTTAGAATGGGATGTCTCTGCACTAATCTGGGGGAATAAAGCAGCTAAGTTAACTAAAATGCAGGTATAAGTTACTTTATAAGGAACAAGATGGAAAAGTGTAGAACATAATGATTGAGTTTACTGAATTATAAGTAGAAAAATGCCCATAAAGAAATAATATCAGCTGGGCACAGTGGCACATGCCAGTAATCCCAGCACTCTGGGATGCTGAGGCAGGAGAATCATGAGTTCAAAGCCAGCCTTAGCAATGGTGAGGCACTAAGCAACTCAGTGAGACTCTGTCTCTACATAAAACACAAAATAGGGGTGGGGATGTGGCTCAGTGGTCGAGTACCCCTGAGTTCAATCTGCAGTACCCCCCCCCAAAAAGAAAGAAATAATATCTAAGCTAAGACTTGACAACTGTGTTTTGTTGTTAATGACAAATACTTTACATCATCACTAACAGCACCTGTCACTTATCATATGAAACTACTTGAAGCCTAAATCAACAACTTCTACATATTTTCCACATGTAATAAATAATTGTTTCAAAGGAAGTTGATTCCTATCTGATATGATTTGAATGTAAACTCTAAAATTCATGTATTGGATCAAGATAGTTGAATCAGTGATTAACTTATTTAACCACAAGTGCAACAGTGTTCAGAGGTGGGGCCTAATGGGAGGTGATTAAGTCATTTATAGATGAATTTCACTGATGTGGGAGTTGATTAGTTATAGCAAGAGTAGGCTTATAGAAGTGAGTTTGAGTTCCTTTTCCCAGCTTACCCTCTTGTTTTCACCCTCTTTCCCTTTGGCCTTCCAACAGGAGATGCTGCAGCATGAAAGTCCTTATCAGACATGCACCCCTCCAACCTGGACTTCCTGGTCTCCAGAAATGTAAGAAACCTCTTTTCTTTGTAAATTACTCAGTCTGTAGTATTCTGTTATCGTAACCCAACACAGACTAGGACCCTATCCATGGTCATATCATCTAAACACTTTGATTCCAAAGCAGAACAAAGTGAGATTCTGCTAAGGATAGTTGTCATGATAGCAAAAATTTCCCTAAGAATTGTAAATGATAATAAATTTTTCACATTCAAATATGGATCTTTCTATTAAATATGCAGCTTCTTATTACTATGTTGTCAAATGTCATACTGTTAGGATCAAGATAGTTGAATCAGTGATTAATTAACTTAGACAGAAGCCAGCCTTATTAATTGAAAGAAAATGCCCAGTCATTCTATCCAGGTATCAAAGGCTATTAGGCTGGAATGGAATCATGTTCTCGAATAACTAATGACCATTTAGAGGGGTACTCCTTCAAAATTAAAGGTCATTAATGTGCATAGGATCCTCCCTATGCAGTTAATGTTGAGTTTTAAAATACAAGGAGGTATTATTTGACAGAAGTAGTCAAATCTTAATAACAGGATTAAAAAAAGAGAAGATAGTCGAAGTTACTGAAAACTCTCTATTATAGTTTTTGAAGGAAATTTAAATTCTATAAAATATTCAAAATGATGAATTTCTGAAGGATAATAAGAATCATACATATTTTCTAAGTAATACCTTTGAAGAGCTTGAAAATAGTTTTTATTATTTAATAAACTTTTATTCCCTCACAAATTTGTTTGTACTCTTGACACATTTGTGACTATTGGATTAATGTGGAAGTTTCCACACTATTAAAGGGCTTTTCTGCGTCTTTTTCCTCTGCCCATCCTCTCCCTTCCCATCTCTGCTATGTCCTCTCCAAAGCATTCCTGGTTTCAATCTTTGTTCACATTCCCCTTGCCTTTTTGTCCTGGGGAGCCTGATTCCAAGCCCAATTCTAAAGAGACAAAGAAAAGTACATTAAAAAAAAAAACAAACCTAATGGGTTAACTCCTCAAGGAACTGATAGGTAGCAGAATGCAGATTTAGAAAAGCTGGTAAGGAGGCCAAGTTGAGGTGAATGTAACTGACCTCCCAAGGAACAGGATTTTGCCTTTCACTGAAGGGATTCTAATGACTCTGTAAGCAAGGAAGCACAAAGCACTGAAAATTGCTTATAATTCAAGTACTTGAGCTCTTGAGTTGAATTTGAAGAGGGACCAGGAACAAAATCAAGCAACAATTGTATTCAGGAAATAATTGAGGTTGGCAGTATATCTGCAATGGAAGTGCATAAAGATTGACTAGGTTCCAAAGAGAGCTGTGCTGAAAAGATACAAACTTGACTCTCTCAGCTCTACCTGAGCATACAGACCAGGAATGTGAAGGACACTCGACCAAAAGGTAGCAGGTTGGACCCTTGAGTTCTTGTGCAGTTTCTACATGTTCACCATGAGAATTTGGAAAGCAAGTGAACTTCTCTAGATCTCAATTACCCCCTCCCTTTCCTCCTTCTTTTAAATACATGGGTTACATAACAGACTGCAACTTTTTATTTTTGAAACAATCCTGTAAAATCCTGTAGCTTGGAAAGTAGAAATCTTATTTGAACATAAAACATGAATTTTCGAAGAACTCAACTACTCTACATTATTTTTGTGTGAATGGCTAACCCTCAAATATTCTATCACAATAAGTGGTTAATTTTTGCTGTTTATTTTTTTAACTTTGTTCAGAATATTTATGATAAATAGTAAAAAAAAAAAAAAAGTATGAGCTGCAGAGCAGCTTTGCAATCGGCCTACTTCGAAGATTTCATATTTTTAAATGATGTGTTCAAGTTCACACACATAATCTTTCCAAGCCTCAGTCTCTTGGTCTTTAAAATGGCAACAAAAATAGCATGTCATAGGACCAATGAGAGGAGCCCATAGGTTAGAACATACAGAATATTTAGCATAATGCCTGGCAGATTGGAGCTGTCAATGAATTGCACTTCTATGTTTTTGTGTTTCTCCACTAGGTTGTAAGTAGACAGAGAGCACTGAGAGATACTTTCTCATGTGTCACCAAGCTCAGCCTAGAAACCGGGCACTCATCTTCACACCCAACCCACCATGGCTGATTTCATCTTGTAAGTATTTCTTCCATCCTTCCTCCCAACCCTCATTACCAATTGCGCTGTTGAAGAAATCCCCATCTATCATCTGAATTATCACAGCTTCTTCACTTGCCTCCCAGCCTACAGGTCACATAGCTGCCAAAGGGACTTTCCTGCATTAGAATTATAACCATTATGTCCTTTTTTGATCAAAATTCTACTACCTGCAGGACAATGTAGCTTGGTTTTGAAGGCTCTCAATAAAACATGATGCCTACCCGCTTTTCTTAGTTCAGCAGGGGAAACTATCATAAAAATGGTCTCATGAAGGAAACCAGGGAAGGTTTTGTCAGTAAGGTAGAAAAAGAATCAGAGCAGTATTCTACCTACTGTAAAAATACATCAGTAACACCTCTCCTATTTCACAAAAGAACAGTCATCCATAAATTCAGCAATAAACAGCTAAAGAGAACATGGCAGGAACTAGTGTAACTCCACCTCACATCAACCACAAGAATGAGAAGTTATACTCCATGTATGTATAATCTGTCAAAATGCATTCTAATGTCATTAGCTGAAAATAAAAAATAGAAATTTTTAAAAAAGAAAAAGAAAACATGGCAGGATAAGCTCACACCTAGATTTTTTTTTTTTCTTTTTGTGGTACCGGGGACTGAACTCAAGGCCTCACACAATGCTAGGCAAATGCTCTACTGCTCAGATACATCCCCAGTTCTTTCAAAAATTTTTAGTTTGAGACAAAATCTTGCTAATTTGCCCAGGCTGGCTTCAAACTTGAATACTCCTGCCTTGGCTTCCTGAGTAACCGGGATGACAGGCATGTGCCACCACACCTGGCCACCTGGATATTTTTATAGGTGACATGAAAAAGACAGTCTGTCTTCACCAAAATGAACAGACTTTTTGAAGGCAAAGGAATAAGTACTAATAACTCTGAGAGTTAAGCTTCATTTTTGGAAAACCAAAATCTGTGTCACAGCCTACTCCTCGGACAGACTTTAACCCCACGTCACTTGTAATTCCCTGCTTCATTTGCTGTTATTTCCCTAGCCACTCTGCTCCTATTGACTGGCAGTACTCAATATGCTGGATAGAATAATGTCATAAACAATCCTCAGCAACGCTGCCTTCTGGAAGTGCTGCTCCTGCCAATGACATCACAGCTTGTTAGCTCAATATACCACTGGCATATGGGTTCACTTTAAGTGGTGATAATAAATAGTAACGGGTCATCCAGTTACAGTTCATTTTGAGATCACATTGCAAAGTGGCATGAAGTTCAAGGCAAGTTGTAGCAATGACCACTGCTATTTTACTGTCCCTCTAGCATCACGATGCACTTGAAAAGGAAAAATCCCATGAGAAATGTGAACATGATCATCTAACCACTAATATTTCAAACTTGTTTACTCACCATATTTTTACATGCCGTATAGAAGATAATCAGAGAAAGCCATTAGGATTCCTATATTAAAGATAACCTAATGTTCAGTTGAGTTACCCAAAGGCACCCAGTCTGAGGGTTTGTCTTCACATTTTAGGTATTTATCACAGGAGCAGAAGCAGAAGCAGACAGAACCATCCTGGGTGGTATCTTCCTTTTTTGCAGGTTTATTCAAGATAAGGGAGCAGACCTGCTCTGGAGAAGACTGGACTTGACTCTTGTTCTGTGCAATAGCGTGGGTGGCCAGCTGCTGGCTTTGACTCAGTTGCCAGTTGTAAAAAGTAAACAACACTTTCACAGAAGCAAAACCAAATGCAGGATTCCTTGGGGACAGCTTGTGCTCAATGAATAGCTCCATTAGTGTCAGGTGGCAGATATGCAAAGGGTGCAGGAAGAACTCACAAAGGCACTGTTTCATTTCTTTCTGGCTTTACTAATTGGATCTCGGTTCTTTCAGTGATTACTGGTTGATAGGACTGGGCAGATGGTCCTTAAGACTGAATGGGACAGTTTTAAGGGACATTAAAGGTTCATTTTGTCCAACCACCTGTTCTTAAGCAAAACCACCCTTAAAACAACCCAGATTTTTAAAGTTATACTTCTTTAAAATTTTTACCTGCTGGAGCTGGGGTTGTAGCTGTGTGGTAGAGCTTTTGCCTCGCACGTGTGAGGCCCTGGGTTTGATCTTCGGCACCACATAAAAATAAAGTAAAACTATTGTGCCCATCTACAAATAAAATTCTTTCTAAAATTTTTACCTGTTTATAAAATAGCATAAGTTCACTGAAAAGATTTTGAACTATCTAGAAAATTATGAACAAATTAAAATCACCTACAACTACAGTTATATGACTTGAATTCAAGTAATTTTTGTTTTCTATCCAACTTTTTAATATTTTTAATTTACATTTTCATCATTGTCAAAATTTTCCAATATCATATTTTTTCATTTAACATAATATGGTGTAAATATTTCTGTGTACAATATTTTTTAAATATCAATTTAGCAGCAGTTGGTTAATTTAAGTGGCTATTGATATGTCAAAATACATTTACCATGTTCCTCCAGTTTGAGAATTAGGTTCACTTTACTATTGATAAATAATGCAGTAATATTGTGTATCTACATAATTCACTGTTCACATTTGTGGTTACTAAGACAAATTGACAGGGAATTACTGGGTACAGGAGTTCTAAGATTTAATGACTTTTAACACAATATAAATTGTTTTCAATAAAGCACAAAGAAAATGTGAGAGGAACACTTTATTCTCACTAATTTTGAGTATTATGTTTCATATTTATGTTTTACTTTGATAATCCAAAAATACCAAATATTTCTGAGATGTTTATTTTCTTCCTTCCTTTCTTCTTTCCTTCCCTTTCCTTTCTTTAATGATAAATAGCTAAGAAAGTCAGATATTAATTTTAGGGTTTTTTAAAATAAAAACTGTATAGTTAGCTAGTGAATTAATCTTACAAAAATGTAACACAGTTAATCAAATCTAATATATTGCATATATCAACAGTTAAAATATGAAATCCTATACTGAATAGAAGATTATTTCTAATATTTCCATTATGAAGGTTGCCTGATTTGATGTATAGATCAAGTTAAGCAATAAGCTCATCATAGGGTTTTAGACACTAATGATAGTACAAGGAAGTTATAAATTCCTAAAAGAATGTCAAACAACAATGCCTCATTTCCACCCCTCTATCAAAAAAAAATGTGGTATCAAGAATAAAAATTCCTGGGATGCTTGTTTCAGTGAAGATTCCTGGGCTTTACCCTAAGTTTTTGAATCAGAATCTTGGTGGAGTCTGGAATATTATTTATGAATGACATCCATAGTTATTCTACTGCTAAACTAACGTTTAAGAAAGGCAGATTACTTTTCAATTAGGCATTTTAGCTTTTGTTGCTAATATCAAACTAAGGGTGTTTAATCATATAACCAAATATAATGCCATTTGAGAAAAGTAATGTTTTAATAATTATTTGCTAACAAATTGCATTTTCAGTCAGGCATGGTAGTGCACAACTATAATCTCAGTGACTTGGGAGCTGAGGCAGGAGAATAGTAAATTCAAGGCCAGCCTCAGCAATTTAATGAGATCCTCAGCAACTTAGCAAGATCCTGTCTCAAAATAATAAAAAAGCACCAGGGATGTAGCTCAATGTAAAGTGCCCCTGGTTTCAATTCACAGTACCCCAAATCCAAACAACAGCAAAAGAAAAAAAATGCTAGAAAATAGAAATCTACACAATATTGTGCCGTTTAGCAAAACTTTTCTGTTTCATATTTTACTATTTGTTTAAATCACTCGAAGAGGTGAATAATGCCTAAATACCCAGGATAAGCCATTTTCCCATGTGCCTCAGGTTTTCTCTGGCATCCACTGAGTTTCCCAGGTCCATGTCTTTCTTCCCATCTGCCATATGTCTCCAAAACCTGTGTGCAGTGGGATGGCAGAGGTACAGAATAGTGAATCATAATGGATTTTCAGAGGTGATGCTGAGGACATTCATGAGAGGCATAGGAAACATTACCAAGGTCTAAAGTGAAAAGATGCTATCCTTTTGGACATGGGGCTTAGAACCAGACAGGAATGCTACCTAGCCAAAGTCACATGAATTTATATGTATTAATCACACCCAAATAAAATATTACACAGGGATATATAAAGTGACAGAGACAAAGATACTTGAGTTAAAAAGAAGATGATTGCCTATCAATACTATTTATCATTTACAATCAAGTAGAAATATAATTTATTGAAATAGGTGAACTTCCTTATGGCCCTCAACTGATTGTAGCTAAAAACAGAACAATTGCTTCTCAAACTTTGGTGTGTATAAGAAAATCTTGTTAAAATGTAGATTCTGATTCCTAGGTATGGGGTAGGGGCAAGATCCTGCACTAGTGGCATTTCTAACAAGCTATAGATGACTCTGAATAGCAAGGTACATTATTCAATCTGTCTCCTCCACCACATATTAGAAACATTTGACCCTGTTATTTAAGAAGTCATATTTGGAGCTTGAGGAAAAAAAAAGATTGTGGAAATATCACATTCCTGCATGAGTGTACTTTAAGACCTAGCTGAAATTACAAATCTGTAACAATGCTTTAATAATGGGAATCAACCACGTGCTCCTTTTCTCAAAATCAAGAGTTACCCAGTGTTCACATAGCTTACTCCATTTTTTCCCCATCCTGACTATTGATCATCTTCCTAAATGCCTATCTTTGCCGATTAAAAATTTACACATTTTGGATAAGGGGTGTAGCTCTGGTAGAATACTTATCTAGCATGCATGAGGCCTGAGTTCAATCCCCAGCACTGCAAAAAGAAAAAAAAGTCTGCATATTTTTGCTAAGCATAGTGGCACACACCTGAAATTCCAGCAACTCAAGAGGCTGAAGCAAGCAGATCACAAATTGAAGGCTGTCCTGAGCAAATTAGTGAGACCCTGTCTCAAAATTAAAAAGGGCTGGGGCTGTAGCAAGACCGTCTCCAAATAAAATTAAAAAGGGCTTGGGCTGTAGCTCAGTGGTAGTGTGCTTGCCTAAAATGCATGAGGTCCTCGGCTCTAACCTAACACTGGAAAAAAAAAATTTGCAGGTTTAAAATCTGTTGAAATACTATTTCCTTCATGGAGTTGTTCCTAGCAGCCCCAATGAAAGGTACGTTTCATCTTTTTAAATCCTCTTATTTTTCAAATAAATAATTAAAAAACAGTATCCTTTGTGTATCTGCAGGGACCTGGGATCGGGCCATCTTTGAACTTTTCACTTCCTTTTATATCAGTTGTTCATTCTCAAATCTAATTGCACATTATGCATATGAGAAGACATGAAAAAACACTAGAGCCACAGGACCCACTCCAAACCAATTTAATCAGAATTTCTGGGTGGTCATAAGTTGTTTGAAGTGTCCCTGGAGATTGTAATGTGCAGTCACAGTTAAGAATCACCATCTTAGATGGTAGGCTCCCCCAGGACTTGAACTAGGTCTCATAATGGTACACTCAATTCAATTAAATAATTTACTGAGGGTCTTGAACACAGTAGGTTGTTACTAAATTCACATTAAGTTGAACATTATAATTTTCCATATTTGTCCTCTGAGAAGAAAAGCAAAGCACATCAATCCCAATTTTCTATTCTTCACAACACATTCTGTAATGCCATATTGTCAATAACGTGCCAAGTCCTTTGTGTAAAAAAAACTTTGAAACTGCCGATAATTTCCTCAACCCCTCTACCATCCAATGTTCTCTTTGCAGATGAGGATTTTCCATAAGACTGGGTCCAATTTACTTTTCTTTTTTTCAGAAAAGCACTTTTGTCCTCTCAAGTTGCATAGATATTGCAAACCATTAATGGAATTTTCAGCAGCAAACATACTGGAAATAATCGGCTGGCATCCAAGGTAGGGCACACTTTTTGCTGCTGTCAAACAAAATTAATCACAGGCTTCCAGCATGCTGAGTACAGGCGGCCTGGGCACCATTGAAAAAGGTGTTTCCGTAGCATGACAGCAGTGGGTGATCAGCAGGAGAGCTGGGCTGTTTTCAGAAAGCACAGCTATAGGTTGCTTCTTTCCCTTCTTCTCTTTCTCCTTTTTCAATTTTCTAGGGGAGAACCTCCTGGCAATGCACCCAGGAGATTTTCTTGCCATGGAAACAAGCGAGTGGGGTGTTTTAAAACCTGACTGTAGGGAAAAAAATACCATTTGCCTTGCTTTGTTCTGCCTGTGGCCCGAAATCTTCTGCAGAGGACTAGGGGAATCATTTCCATAATTAAGGCTGATGTCTGGTCTCACCTGAACTGCATAGAGGATAACTACTTCTCCTGGCTGTACTATCCAGCTCTGTCTCTTCTTGTATTCTTCAGAATTGTTTAGTAAAGATATAAAGTATAGATGTTTAATCAATAATAAGAGATCTTTTGCTTGTTAAAAATAAAATAACTAACATTTATGTGGCAAGCGTTGTGCAAAACTCCAAGAATTAAAAGACACAGTGCTGGTGACACAGTTGAGAAAATAGGCAGTTCAACCAGCAACATGATACAATTGTCATAAATTCTGTAATAGAGACAGTTTGAGTAGGGACACTAATTTCTACTAATTACAGCACACAAAAAGCAGTCAAAACATACTCTGGATGGGTAAAAGGCAAGACAAAAAAAAACCATAAAGTAACTATTTTAAGAACAAGAGCTAGTACCAGACAGATCACCCTGGTAATTTCTTCTACTTAGATTTTGGCCACGCATTGCAGAGACATTGTTATTGGCATAACAATCCCACGACCTCCACACACACTCAGCTGAAGTGCTGACACCTCAACCCTGAAACTTACTCATAAGAAAATAATCTCAGACACCTTCCAACTTTGAGAATGTCTCATGCTGGCTTTATCTGAATATCACACAGACCAACCTGGCAGGAACATAGTAAACGGGCACCCGAACTTGGTATTGTTTAAAAAAGAGTTTTCCCCAAGAATTCCCAATTGTAGATACTGCTTAAGTTTGCCTGTTTCTCTGTGGTAAAGTTTCTCTCCTCATGACAGGCAGAAAGCAGAGAGACAGGAAGGGGCCAAGGACAAAATATACCCTCTAAGGGCATCCCCTAGTGACCTACTTGCTCCAATGTGGCCCTACCTCCTGAAGTTTTCAACATCTTCCAAGAGTCCTAAATCCAAGAGCCATAATTCCATTAATGGATTAATCCACTGATGAGGTCAGACCCCCTCATGATCCAATCACCTCCCAACTCCCTACCTCTGAATACTGCTGCATTGAGGACTAAGTTTCTAACACATGAGTTTTGAGGGGACATTTCAGATCCAAACCATAACAGCATGTTATGTGACTTCTTATGTCTGAGACTGATTCATCCTGTCATTTTCGAGAGGCCCTGGAAAGGAGAATCTAGCTTAAACCTGTAAAGATTAATACAAAAACCAGGTTTTATTGGTCTTTCCCATTCCAGGTCACCCTTGGGTAGTCATGAAGCTGGAGCTCCATTCTTCTTATGTATCAATAGGCAATGCCAAAGTGCTAGAAAGAGAAACACAGACATGGGCAAAATTTTAAATGCCAACTCAAGGTTCTTGCCCTTCTGTCTGACCCTACTCCAATGGAGAAAGAGCAATGCTCACCACTGACTAAGCCTGGACCAAATTATACAACTATTATGCGATACTAAAAGGAGGCAAGGGATACTGCCAGAGTTGAAGACACTGAATAGGGAAGAACAAACTTGTTAGCCAATCAGAGGAAGAGGAAGCTTAAGGAGAGTCTAGGAAGAGAAACAAGATAGGCTGAAGTCTAGGTGAGGCACAAGGCACCAACTACATGGAGATGTCTGCAAGCCCTGCCTCATCTCCTGATCCAAGGAAGAAACGCCTACTGTGAATTTCAATAGCATTCTCTATTGGTACTATAACCTTCATGGCGGTGCATTCAAAGTGCTGATTATTATCTAATCTACTCTTTTGTCAGCCAACTAAAATTTGAAACTATGCTGTTATATCTGCCAGTCTCATCCCTATCCTGACTGAAAAGGCATCAGGCCTAAGCTTCTGTCATTTTTTATGCATTTAACCTTTATTTCTAAATCAATGTGAGACAATTAAGTCATGTACAGAATATATTAGAAGCAGTCATTATTTTAGACTTTGAGATGGCTGTCATCTCAACTTAAAATAAACTCAGTCTTATATTGAGAGCTTTATCCTGTTTCTTCATCCTAAAAAAACAAAAACAAAAACAAAAAAACATCTAACTGGACATTCTTGGCTCATAACTTCTGTGGGGTATGATAGTCTCCTTTATCACCATTACTGTCATCAAAATTCAATACTATGATGGGTACTAAGGATTTACAAAGCAACTCAACATAAGCATGTCAAACGTCTCAGGGGCTTATTGCTTTGGGCAGAAAAGATGAAGGCAAAAGGAGAAGTACACCTACACTATTAATTAATTAATTAATTAATTTATTTATTTATTAGTGTTCAGAGGTTTTCAAGAGGGCAGACACACAGGAGAATGGAGTTGATGGATTTATGTTGGAAGACAATGCAGTATAGTCTGATGAGCAGGAATGGTTGCTATCCAGCAAAACAAGTGTTCCATTGGTTGGTTTCAAAACTGTACTGATAAGACTTGCAGGTCAAACTGGTAGTCTATCTTCCAAACTTATTGCTCTCCTGATTGGCCCAAATCAGGAAATAAAAGTAAATACATTTTTGTTTGGACTGAAACTCAGACTCACCATGTTCAATCAAAATTAGAAGAAAAATTCTAAGATGGGACAATGTATTTATACTGTAAATGATGCCAAGTAATTATGCACTTAGAGAATCACCACTATTTTTCTAATGAGGACTCAGTTTCATGAACTTCAATAATGGAGAGATTCTGTTTTCCACATTTTTATTGGTGCATTAGTGTTGTATGTAATGATAGGATTTGTTGTTATATAGTCATACATATACACAATATAACAATATATTTGGCCAAGATCACTCGCCAGCATTTCCCCCCTCCCTCGCTCCTAACCCTTGAACTCTCCTTTACTGATCTCTCTGTGATTTTCATGAGATCCGCCTTCACCTTTCTTTTCCTTTTTCCTCTTTAGCTTCTGCCTATATATGAGAGAAAACATATAACCCTTAGCCTTCTGGATGTAACTTATTTCACTGAACATGATGGTCTCTAGTTGCTGAAGAGATTTTTTGAAAGATGAAGTGATAATGTTGGCATTCTAGGAAGAGATCGCAGCAAGGCACAAAGGCAAAATGACCAGCTTTGTCTAGATAGACAAGAAAGCATACCAAAAACACAACAAACAACTAAATGCAGCTACCTTCCCCATCTACATTTGGGGAACACAAGATGTAGTCTCTGAGCAGAAAGACATGGAAAGGGGTTCATGTGTCAGTTCCCTGCCGTGTCTACCCTGGATCAGGAACAAGATAGACAAATAGTATAAAGACTGAAATGTAGACTGACCCTCTACACATGGTTGAAATAACAGGTTGAACAGGACATCCCACAGGGCTTGGGGTGGATGGGCTAGTTTCTTCTGATCAAGTGTTAACACAGAGGAGATGATAGCAATTAAAACATAAGATAAAGCTATGCCTGGAAAACAAGATGAAAGAAAGAAGGAGGCTACTGAAACAAACACAAAAAAGAGCAACCTTCAGTCACAACGCTATAGG